>CM029777.1:9754081-10954081 GCA_017562165.1 Ectropis grisescens | reverse complement strand
TTAACTTTTATAGGTTTACACTTGACCGCCATCTCGCCTGATGTTAAGCGACGATGCGGTCTACGATGGAGCGTGTTTACCTAGAAGAAACCGATTCACTCTCGATTTGAAGACACCAAGATTATAACTATCGGGGAAAACCCACTCAGGCAACTCATTCCACAGCTTAGATGTTCTTATCACAAACGTAGAGTCAAACCTCTTCGTCCGTGTCTTTGGAATATCCACCATGAAACGGTGCCGCTTCTTTGAGTTCCGAGAAGTACGATAGAAAAAAGGGCAAGGAGGTATTAGATCATGCAGATCAGTTGCACACTCTCCGAAGTGTATCCGATAAAAAACCGATAAGCTAGCAATCTTGCGGCGATGTTCAAGACTTTGAAGTCTTTTTCGCGCTAGAATGTCTTTGCCTATGAGCCTCTTGGCACGCCTCTCGATCGATTCCAGAGCCTCAAGCTGATACTTAGCCGATCCATCCCAAAGGTGCGAACAGTACTCCATACAAGAGCGAATCTGTGCTTTGTATAACAAAAGTAATTGTTCAGATTTGAAGTACTTTCGTACCTTTGAGAGGACACCTAGTTTTTTGGCAGCTAATTTAGCCTTGGACTCGATATACGAGCCAAAGTTGAGCGTAGAAGTTAAGGTAACGCCCAAAAGCTCAAGATGATCAGTAACCGGCACGGATACACCTCGAAAAGTAGGAGTCAGTTCAAATTGACTCCTTTTTGCGGAGAACAGACACGCCTGCGTCTTTCCCTCGTTAAACTTGGCCAGATTGGTTTCGCCCCATTCAGAGACTTCCTCAAGGGCCATGTTCAAACGATCGATCATACTCTCTCTCAGTACCTTAGTATGCTGTCCACTGGCTCTCGCGCTAGATATGTAACTCTCTACAACGGTGCTATCATCTGCGTACCCAAAGATACCGGGCTTCAACAGATCGTTGATATGTAGCAGAAAAAGCGTCGCAGAGAGTACCGACCCTTGAGGGACTCCGGCATTGATAGCCATTCGATCCGACGAGCAGCCATTCGATCCGACGAGCAGCCATCAATGACAACTCGTATGGATCGATCCCTCAAGAAGTCCGATATCCACGCAATAAACCCTGAAGACAAACCATAACTGGACAGCTTGCTAATAAGGCCATCATGCCAAACCCTGTCGAAAGCCTTCGAGATATCCAGGGAGACTGCAAGTGCTTCCCCATGTTTCTCGATAGCTTCACTCCAGATGTGGGTGACATACGCTAGAATATCCCCAGTGGACCGGTTTCGGCGAAACCCGTATTGCCGGTCACTGAGGAGGTCATTAGATTCTAGGTACATCAGGAGCCTGTGGTTTAGGACACGTTCCATAGTCTTGCAGAGTATGGACGTGACCGAGATGGGCCTGTAGTTGGCAGGGTCAGCACGACTACCTTTCTTGGGCACAGGTTGCACGTTAGCAAGCTTCCATGATTTCGGTACTTGCCCAGAATGGAGAGAGCCTAAACAGGCGCGTCAGTACAGGAGACAACTCAGGTGCACAAGCCTTCAATACTAGGGCAGGAATTCCGTCCGGACCACTGGCTTTGTTCACATCCAGATTGCGTAGCACTTTACGAACCTCCATTTGGCGAATATGTATTTCCGGCATCAAAGTCGGACTGCCAGGTGGAGTAGGAGGTGTCGCACTACCAGCATCTAGACGAGAAGATTCCGCAAACTGAGATGCAAACAAGTTTGCCTTCTCCATTGCGGTGTGAGCCAGTGCCCCATCAGGTTTCAGCATTGGAGGCAGTGAGGAGCGGCAGAAGTTTGATTCGACCGATTTAGCTAGGGACCAAAACGCTTTGCTGCCCGCAGGGTACGAAGCTAATTTGTTCCCTATTCGACTAATGTGGTCAAAACGAGCCCTCTGAAGAACCTTTTGCAAGCCTTGGCAGCCCTGTTGAACGCCTTCTTCTTCCGGTGTGTGTCCCTTGCCTTACGCTGTCGAGCAACAACCCAGGCTAGGTAGGCCTCATGCTTAAATGCTTCAGCACTTTTACATTGAGAACCGAACCATGGGCGAGCTTTGCTGGATAATGGAACGTCAGAGTATGGAATGAAATATTCCATAGCCGTACGTATTGCATCAGTCACAGCATCCGCGCAGGCTGACGGATCACCAGAAGAGAAGCACAGTGACTGCCATGGGTAAGATGCGAAGAAAGAGCGCATCTCGTCCCAGTCTGCTGACTTGTATCGCCATAGCCGCCGGCTGCCCTCTGGGCTGAGATCGGGCGGATGGTAAACGGATACCGATTTCACCAGACGGTGATCGGAGCTGCCTAACGGCGAAGATACCGCCACGGAGTATCGGTCTGGATCAGTCGTCAGCAGAAGGTCTAAGCAATAGGGAGTATGCGACTCAACATCTGGAACCCTTGTGGCCTCTTGGACCAGCTGGGTTAGGTCTAACGATAAAGCAAGTTTTCTCGTTTCCAGCCCAGCGTGGTCAGTGTCCCGGTATGGGTACAGCCAATCCTTATGGTGGCCGTTGAAATCCCCAGTAACACTAATTGGGCAGATGGGTACTTCTGCTGAGCCGCGTCCGCTGCCTTACTCAAATAATCAGTGAGCCGAGTCGTCTCCTGATCTCCACTGTGCGATCGATAGACACATGCATATACAATTTTGTCAATGCCTGTGTCCATCAGCACCCATAAAACAGAGAATCTGGTGTCCTCAAGATTACGGAGACGCCGACAGCAGATATCGTCACGGGCGTACAGGCACACTCCAGCACGAGTCTTGAAGTTGTGCTCCAAGGTGTACCCTGGATAGGTTAGGTACGCCACGTCCGACGGGCATCTTATCTGCGTCTCCGTAAGAAATAAGAGCGACGGCTGCTCAGTCTCGAGGTGATGGTGGACTGGTGTGATATTGGAGTGCAGGCCTCGAATGTTAGTGAGGTGCACTTTGAGAGACAAGGAGTGCAGCCGCTGTTTAACTCTGTTCCTATTTCTTGTATTTTTCATTGTTTTTAAGAGAGCGAGTTTCGGTGGGAAAACGGAAGTAGAACGAGGCCGCACACTGCCAACCAACGGCCACAACACACAAGACAAATACACCAATGGGAAACTAGTCTGGAGACTGCGGGGACGCCCGAGCCCCCCCAGGGATGTCTATCTGGCCTTGTCATCCGGTCGCCAACCGGCAGGATAGCGCATCCGGGATTTTTCGCTAGATGGCGGGGCAGCCTTTCATGAGTGGCTAGCTCACTACTTGGGCCCCAACTATCTGCGGTCGGTCGCGGCAACCGTGCCTCGGATCCCGCTACCCTCCATGACTAGCTTCCCGATGTAATGTTTCGATGTGTGACAATCTGGTCTTGCAAGTATGCAGCAACTGTTCTGACCCGTTTTCCCTAATGGCGTCACCATTAGGGAAAACGGCTTCTTATCTGTGCGATAAGAAGTGTTATATCTAAGTTTTTTTTTCATTCATGCAACGTTTTATTTTCGTTATGCTCCTTATTTGCCGCCCCCTTTCATGTGCCGCCCGGGATAATGGGCCCCCTGCCCCCCACGCTACGCCACTGGCCTGAGCGGATGCTGTGACTGATGCAATACGTACGGCTATGGAATATTTCATTCCATACTCTGACGTTCCATTATCCATCAAAGCTCGCCCATGGTTCGGTTCACAATGTAAAAGTGCTCAAGCATTTAAACATGAGGCCTACCTAGCCTGGGTTGATGCTCGACAGCGTAAGGCAAGGGACACACACCGGAAGAAGAAGGCGTTCAACAGGGCTGCCAAGGCTTGCAAAAGAGTTCTTCAGAGGGTTCGTTTTGACCACATTAGTCGAATAGGGAAGAAACTAGCTTCGTACCCTGCAGGCAGCAAAGCGTTTTGGTCCCTAGCTAAATCGGTCGAATCAAACTTCTGCCGCTCCTCACTGCCTCCAATGCTGAAACCTGATGGGGCACTGGCTCACAACGCAATGGAGAAAGCAAACTTGTTTGCATCTCAGTTTGCGGAATCGTCTCGTCTAGATGCTGGTAGTGCGACACCTCCTACTCCACCTGGCAGTCAGACTTTGATGCCGGAAATACATATTCGCCAAATAGAGGTTCGTAAAGTGCTACGCAATCTGAATGTGAACAAAGCCAGTGGCCCGGACGGAATTCCTGCCCTAGTTTTGAAGGCTTGTGCACCTGAGTTGTCTCCTGTACTGACGCGCCTGTTTAGGCGCTCTCTCCATTCTGGGCAAGTACCGAAATCATGGAAGCTTGCTAACGTGCAACCTGTGCCCAAGAAAGGTAGTTGTGCTGACCCTGCCAACTACAAGCCCATCTCGGTCACGTCCGTACTCTGCAAGACTATGGAACGTGTCCTAAACCACAGGCTCCTGATGTACCTAGAATCTAATGACCTCCTCAGTGACCGGCAATACGGGTTTCGCCGTAACCGGTCCACTGGGGATATTCTAGCGTATGTCACCCACATCTGGAGTGAAGCTATCGAGAAACACGGGGAAGCACTTGCAGTCTCCCTGGATATCTCGAAGGCTTTCAACAGGGTTTGGCATGATGGCCTTATAAGCAAGCTGTCCAGTTATGGTTTGTCTTCAAGGTTTATTTCGTGGATATCGGACTTCTTGAGGGATCGATCCATACGAGTTGTCATTGATGGCTGCTCGTCGGATCGAATGGCTATCAATGCCGGAGTCCCTCAAGGGTCGGTACTCTCTGCGACGCTTTTTCTGCTACATATCAACGATCTGTTGAAGCCCAGTATCTTTGGGTACGCAGATGATAGCACCGTTGTAGAGAGTTACATATCTAGCGCGAGAGCCAGTGGACAGCATAGTACTGAGAGAGAGTATGATCGATCGTTTGAACATGGCCCTGAGAAAGTCTCTGAATGGGGCGAAACCAATCTGGCCAGGTTTAACGAGAGAAAGACGCATGCGTGTCTGTTCTCCGCAAAAAGGAGTCAATTTCAACTGACTCCTACTTTTCGAGGTGTATCCGTGCCGGTTACTGATCATCTTGAGCTTTCGGGCGTTACCTTGACTTCTACGCTCAACTTTGGCTCGTACATCGAGTCCAAGACTAAATTAGCTGCCAAAAAAACTAGGTGTCCTCTCAAAGTTGCGAAAGTACTTCAAATCTGAACAATTACTTTTGTTATACAAAACACAGATTCGCTCCTGTATGGAGTACTGTTCGCACCTTTGGGATGGATCGGCTAAGTATCAGCTTGAGGCTCTGGAATCGATTGAGAGGCGTGCCAAAAGGCTCATAGGCAAAGACATTCTAGCGCGAAAAAGACTTCATAGTCCTGAACATCGCCGCAAGATAGCTAGAGTCTGGCCAATGAAAGTAGATACTGGATTTTTTTGCAAACTTTTTACATGACAACACTTAAGTGTTCCTACCAACGGGTATTTACCCTACGAATTGGTATATTTTAAACAGAAAATACTTAGGGACACTTTTTTCCATAATTGCATTATTAAAACAAACTGATTTAAACATTAGAAGAAATAAGTTTTAACAATTCGTACGTGTTCTAAAATAGTATTCATCAAAAATAAGTACGACGTATGTACGTGTTTTGGCGTTTGTTTATTTCAAGAGCAACATTAAGCCTTTAGTTGCCCTAATAAAGATTCATTAATTACGCTACGAGTATTTAATAAAGAAAAGCTTGTGCAATTTCATTTTTAAGAAATTAATTTTCGGCTATTATCCGAAAGATTTGGTAGAATCAGAATCAGTGTATGGTATCCCTAAACTCTGACGCAACAAAATGGCGTGTTTTTCGAGGTTTCGGAGTACCTGGCATGTGTTTATTTTTGACGAGATTTTCAGTTTAGGGATGCCATGCTGATATATTTTAAATTTGCCGCGCTTTGTCAGTATCAACTTTCGTTAGCCAGACTCTAGCTTATCGGTTTTTTATCCGACACTTCGGAGAGTGTGCAACTGATCTGCATGATCTAATACCTCCTTGCCCTTTTTTCTATCGTACTTCTCGTAACTCAAAGAAGCAGCACCGTTTCATGGTGGATATTCCAAAGACACGGACGAAGAGGTTTGACTCTACGTTTGTGATTAGAACATCTAGGAATGAGTATATGATGATACGCTGTGGAATGAGTTGCCTGAGTGGGTTTTCCCCGATAGTTATAATCTTGGTCTCTTCAAATCGAGAGTGAATCGGTTTTTTTATAGGTAAACACGCTCCATCGTAGACCGCATCGTCGCTTAACATCAGGCGAGATGGCGGTCAAGTGTAAACCTATAAAAGTTAAAAAAATAATAATAATATCGATTCAAGATGGCCTCCTCCACAAAATGGCGGACAAAATATTTCTTGACAATCTACCTCAATATAGGTATCCAATGAAAGGACTTGACTAGTAGAATACTATACACTATAACAAATTTCAAATCCAAATGGACGCCACCACAAAATGGCGAATTATATTATTTTCTTCACCACTACCTCAATATGGGTAGGTATCAAATGAAAAGGTATAATTAGAATATTGTATAGATACCAAATTTAAAGTAGTCGGGAGTTAATCAAAATTTAAAATTTTGTTCTTGTACTACATTACATAAAACTATCGCAGTAACCCTTATCCAGTGGAATATTTTTTTTATGGCATTATTTTTGAGTATTGAATTGAAAATTGAATTGAAATTGAAAGAACGAGAAGCACTATAGTAGTAGAGTAGAATAGAGTAGTAGCACTTCAGTACCAGATAGCTGATCTTCTAAGGCATAACCTTTCCGGACCCAAGGCACAACTACTATGCTCAACTGATTGTGCCGTGGGTACTTTTGGTTCCCTTCTACACAACTGAGTTCCCTGCGACTCAACCCAGACCTTCTGCACAACTACGAGTACTATGCCCAGAATTTTGGTCTTTCGTTTACCTGAATTAAGACTGCAACTATGTAACATTAAGGAGTATTTTGTAGATGCAACATTTAAAAGCTACCCGAAGCCCTTTACTCAGTTGCTATCGATGCATGGTGACTTTGCATGGGGAGTAAACAAGAGACAGTGAATGTAAAACCGCTTGTGTTTGCACTAATGCCAAATAAGAAGCAAGCAACTTACGAAAGGGTATTTATTCCATCTTCTACAGTCACAGATTGCACAAATTACTGTAGGCGACAGCTGTAAATAGACCATATCAAAACCACATTGTGACTTCGAAATTGCTATAATAAACACTGTTGTTAATAAGTTGTAATAAGTTTTTTCCAAAAGATGCGACTCGTGGTTTTACTACCATTGGAACAAAAATGTGTGGCGAAAATGTAAACTTTTACACTTTTAGGCCACACGATAAAGGCCGAAAGACGAATTGTTAGCCTTACCGTAGTTGCAAAAACAAAGAATATTAGAAGGCTGGCAAAATATCAAGGAGGAAATCCAAATTCATGATTTAATAATGCCTAAATTTACAAAGTAAGTACCTATATTGATCACCTTTTTATAAAATGTGTAATGTGTTGTCTGTTCTGTAATTTTCGTAAGTTGGGGCAAAGGTACATTTTTTCCTAATGAATCAATTAGTTGTGTCTCAAAAGAACCCACTGCACAACCAGGAATTCGAGTTTTCGTCAGTTGTGTCATAGGCACATTTTTTTTTCCGGAACGGACCAATTAGTTGTGTAGCAGGGAATCAAAAGTACCCATGGTGAATCAAAAGTAACATAGGCTACGCTTACTCGAGGAAAATAATTAGGGTTCCGTGAGAAAAATGAAAACATTTAGCGGGTCAAACCGCAAGCAAAGCTAGTTTTAAAAATGTTGTGGTGTCATGGGACACCAGGTAGGAATGAAGATCTTTCGGATAATAGGTATAGAATTTGCAAAAAAAATGCTTAATTCATTATTTATGGTACCATCATCTGAAAAATAAAATCGGCAACACGGTCAGTTTTTACACGTTATTTCCGTTATTATCTTACGGGTTTAGTCTTACATTGTTTTAGTTCGGTAGCGCATCAAAATCCCAATTTCCTTTTCCTCCAAGCCTGCCGAAACCTATATACCTAATACTTACCTACTAGGCGACATGTGATACCGATAAATATTTTTGCCATAATATTGGGTGATCGTAATGAAAAGGGACGCTGAGCAGTGAGCCCCCGATCGGAGGAGGGCGTGGAAGACTCTCCTCCGACGCCCAGGTCGACGTTGCTGCATCTGCAGATGCAGACAAGATAACTCGATCACGCTCGGCTATTTCCTTTTGAAACATGACCTGTTCACAGACCGCAACAGTCACCTCTCACGATGTCTCGCATTCCAGGACCTCTACTCTCTTTCAACGAAAAACGTAATTTCAAAATAGACTCGCAACTTTCCTACTTCCTACTCCGGTTCTACTTCGATCCGTCGTTTCGTCCATTTAAATGTTCTAAGCCTACTCTTTTCAGAGAAGGCTTTGTTTTACTCTGATAAGAGTAGGCTTAGAATATTTAAACATCAAACAATGTTCGATCGGACGAGACGAAATAGAACCGGAGTAGGAAAGTCGAGCCTTCATTTCTAAATTACGTTTTTCGTAGAAAGAGAGAAGACGTCCAGCATCGAACTGATCAACGCTGGGAGCGAGAGATTGTTTCCTACAGCTGCGATGAGGACTTGACGCTCATTTGGCAATGCCCACCCCTCTAACGTATGATGCGCCGTATCCTCCTTGGGAGTTGCAATGATGGCACATGGTAGTCGGTTATCTTCCGGCTATTCGACAGAAGTACTTACGGAAGCAACGAAGCATTGATGGCCGGGGAGCACTTGCATAAGCCGGAAGGTAAGCGACCCATACACCCTGTTTAGCCATCTCTCAAGGATGGGTTGGACATTGGACAGCCTCAATAGTCCATCTTCCAGCCCGATGTGGGCCAACGATCTCGAGTAAAAAAAAAAGACTTAACTACTACTTAAGACTTAACGTAGTCGGCGTTGGATTTGTTTTCTCTCGTTATAAATAAATAGCATAGGTATAGGTATACTATTCAACATTTTGTACCTACGTAGGTACATATTGAGATTTTTCAATTTACCTTCCCTATAGAAAGGTACGACGTTGAGGGGTTGTCATATCCCCTGTGATTCAATGTTTTGTCCGTTTACAAAACATACTTTCATTTTGAAATAATAAATAAAGGAAAAATTGGAATACATTTTTGTTTTATATCGTGATTTGGATTTCTAATTAAAAACAAGGTTTTTTTAAAAATATTTATTTCATATTAACTTACGTATTAAGTACAATTATAAACAATATGGATATAATACAATAAGTAGTACCTACATTAAGGCCTTTTTAATACATAAAATAACTTTTGCAATTTAGAATAAATATATATCATGAAACTTGCAGTTTTTCAGACGCCATCTGACGACCGTCATAAAAAAACAAGTTTTTCTATTATAATTTATATTATAGTATTGCATTATTAAAAAAAAAAACAATAATTGATAAACAATGATATTTTGTTTGCAATGATTGTTCTACGTTCTACTAGCAAATTACCTGAAAGACCGTAGTTGACTATTTTTCTATAATTATTTCTGATATTAGGTAGGTAGGTACACATTAAAGCTTTGTAACTACTACAAAAGAAAAACAGGATTAAGATACAGAACACTTTTCAGTTCCTGTTCAATTCACTATAGAATAGTCTAGTGGTAAGCACTAGTGATCTAAGCACAAGTAGGTAGGTATACCTACTGTTTTCATTCGAATGCAAAGTACTCTGTCAGCTGGGTGTACATCACTATAATTACTGTACTTATGAATAATTAGCTATATAGTATCTTGATCAATGTAAATCGCTCTTCAGGCATAGAATAGATAATTTCAGGCTGCTAATTCACAACGTAATCCTAACGATTCAAATTAGGAATGATAAACCTTGTCTCTGTCATTCTAAACAGATAAAACCACGATAAAACAATGACTGAGAGGTTTGATTCCGTGTTGAGAGGTTGAGACCAATCCGATTGCGTTGTGAATGAGGTCTAAAATGTAATTCACGATTTCATAATTATGGGACAAAATTTGGTAATCTATTGGGTTAGAAGATTGTAGTTTGGTTTTTTCCCAACCTTATATGGACCCAAAAACTCGATTAAGATATCTTTGGGCACCAAGTATTGACTAACTGCGGGATCCTTTTCCATGTTGTCCAAATAAGTGGTCTGAAAAATAGAAAAATGAGAGTAAATTACACAATTTACTTTACATTACACGAGTAGCCTTACGTAACCTTACCTAAGTCTGCCGACAGAGCCGAAAGTCGTGAGTTCGATTTCCACGCGGGAAAAATACAAACGTGAGACAAAAACGCAGGTACAATTGTTTGCTCAGTGTCTGGGGTGTTTCCATGTGTCTTATTTAACCCGCGGCTTACTTAAACCATTGGACCAATTGGATGTCATTATTTTTATGTAATATAACTTTAATTTTAAAAACTCTACTGCAAAAATCAACAGATAGAAAACATCATGTAATACAATATACTATCTAAGAACACTTGGGTGATTGAGACGAATCTAAAGGTATTTTAATTGTCAAACCCAGTCGTTTGGAAGACACGTGGGAATAAAGAAACTTACAAACATACAGCGCGAAAAACATAACACTTTTTTCAGTCCGGTAAAAAAAAGAAGCCTAAATTATTCTTTATGATAACAGCTATCTACCAGTGGAAGTTTCGTTAAATTCCAGCTGTTTAAGAGATACATACCGGAACAAACAGACAGTTAAAGAAAAAAAACAATATTTGATTTTCATGTATAAGTACCGCACGCGTTTAGTAAAAATCTGTTAATTTGGCATTACAAACAGACACTTCAATTTTATTTAAGCTTTAGTATGTATAAACTAGCCGAACCGGCGAACTTCGTTCCACCTAAGAGTTATTATCACTACTTCTGCCGCCACAAAACTTACCAGTAAAGCGTATTTGTCCGGTTTAATTTGATATTTTTCATCAATGTCGAGGGTGCGGAGCCTCTCGAACCACGGCCAGATCATGTAGTCAGCGAATCCCGGCTCGCTTCCATCGAGGAACTTGGAGCCGCGGCTCTTAAGCTGGTTCTGAATGAAGTCGAGAGCCTTGAAGTAACCTGTTACATTGTCCTCACTGATCGACTCTGGCGATCTCAGAATCTTGAAGAACAGCGTATGTATCTGCACAAAAAATAATTTCCACTATAATAAATACGTGTATAAACCGTTACTTACCAGATTTTCATGATATTTTACACGGTAATTTAATTTTTATTTAAATAAACAAAATATTTTCACCCAATGCGATTCAAAAGTAATTTTTTTAGAACCTGAATGTTTTATTTTATATCTAAACCTAAACAAAAGCTTAAAAATAAGTTTCAAGCATGAAAATTCTTAACTTTCATCCATTATTTCAGCATCTTTTTTCCTTCCACCTTTTTTTCAAAACCATTTTTCGTATTAAATGTAGATCGCCTATGTCAATTCTCAGGCTCTACACTATCTCAGCACAGTCCATTAAAACATAGTAATTCTTTTTGCTGTGATCTCACGATCTCAGTACCTATCAAACTTAATTTATTTATTCAGTACAGGCGTGAAAGCATAACAGCGATACAGATAGACACTCGTTACGCTGGTGGACTATTTCGACAGTACATTCAGTACTCACAGCATATAGGCTAAGTATGCTTCCTTATGGAATAAAACTATTACAAAATAGGCATGGTACTTACAGCTCCTGCGGCTTCCACGATGATCTTGTCGAAAGCCTTCTTCACTGGGTCTTTGGGGAGGAGAGGTCTCTGAGGGTAAACCTCGTCTAGATACTCCACAGTGATTAGACTCTCGTAAATAACTTCTCCTTCCTTAATTTCTAGTGAAGGTACTTTTCCTGTAAAAGCAGACATTCGAAATAAGCAGATAGTACTGTTAGCACGTAATAATTGTCAAAATCTCTCCCCATTCTAATTTTAAACATCCAGATAAACTAGACCCCGTTTCATGTTGGAAATCCATAGAAATCAAAGGACAGAAATAAATCATCTTATATTTCTGGGTGACGAGCGCAGGAACCGGAACAAGTAGTAATGTGCACACATTACTGCTTGGCGGTAAAATAGAATATTTGGACTCTTCCAAGGGCGGATCCAGGTTTGGCGCCAAGGGGGAGGAGTCGAATTGTCAGGTTCTGGACCCATCCCGGAGGTGGGGAAGTTGTTCATGATCCTATGACTAACCCTGGATCCACCCCTGGACTCTTCATGTTCTAATAGCTGCGTGACGCTAATAACGCTATGCTGTTATGTGCAGGCCATCAGTACCTATATCCTGCTAGTCTCGTCACTCTATACCTACTATATATACTAGCACACAAATTAGGCTACGAATAGGAAAATTTGTTTTTCAGTAAAATGCTATAAAATTAGTTAAAATAATACCTATTCGATTTAAAAGAGGTGATTGTATCTCGCATCTTTCGATCTAGGTGCTTGTTATCTTATTTGAACCAATTTGTAAAATTATTGTATCTCCTAATCTCTTTACGCAATTAAGGGTACTCACCAAAAGCACTCTTGGTGGTTAACCACTCCGGTTTATCGAACAAATCGATGTTGATAACTTCATAATCAATACCCTTAGCATTCAAGGCTAGAATTGTGCGCTGAGCGTATGGGCAGTAACGCATGTTGTACACGCGAGGTTTGCCCGTGTGCGGGGGCAGAGGATCCCCTGAAATGTTAGAAATTTATTTTTCAGTTTATAGAAATAATCGCATATACTTACTTAATTAATTATATACTTAATCCTACTAATATTATGTACCTATGTCAATGTTTTAATGTTTGGATGTTTTTGCTCAATCACGTTGTAACGTCTGAACGGATCTGGTTGAAATTTGGAACACAGAACATAGTCTGGAAAACACTGGTTAAACACTTTTACTAGGTACCAATATCGGTGGAGGTTACTCACTTTTATCTATGGAAAATAACGGGAACTACGCGGGTAAAACCGCGGGGCGCTGCTAGAAAATTATACTTCTCAACATCGATATAAACCATTTGACATGCCCAAGCTTCAGGCGCACGGAATTATGTTATCGTTGGAAAGAGTGAGCTCACTCTTTCCGTTCTAGTCGATTGCAGGAAGCGGTGAACGCCAGACGTTTTTACCTATCACCATTCGATGTCAACATATCTTTATGGATTGTTATAAAACAATGTAAAAAAGTTATAGGTAGGTAATCAAATTCACGTATGCGGTATGTTTGTGGGTCTAGAAAATTCTGTTACAACAATGGTTAGGTACGTACTTTTTTTTTCATTTCAATGATATGCTTAAGTGTTTATTTAAATCTATAGGCTAAATCAGCAGCAAATAGTTATTAAAAAATAGTTTAGGCCTCATAAGCCAGGCATTGATTTAATTATATTAGCCACATATTTTAAAACTTACTTAATATTTCTATCGTAGGTACAAAAAAAATTACGAAATAATTTTAATAAACTTTTGAAAAACTTTGAAATGGCGCCATTTTTCATAATATTTCCAGATTTGTCTATGGCTAAGGCCCTTAGCCCCAAAATGCCCCTAATACCCAATAATACCACAGCCAGAACTACTAGCATACTAAAGCAATTTCACGCAAACTAATCAATTTACAAATAGTTACATAAACGCAATACCGGTTATAAAATATAAACGCATAACTATTTTATTTTATATGACATTGAATAAAATATAATTATTAAGATGATTAGCAATCACTAACCTTTTGTTAGATGTTTGGTGTTAAAATTAATGCTGCCCTTGACCGCTGCCATATTGCTGTATGGTAATGCGTAGCCCAACAGTCTACCAACGACACGTACACCCTGGTATGACGAGAGTATTAAATGCATGGCAAAACTTATAGTACTCGTTATCATTGTAATCTTACAATTCTAAACATCGAACAAAAAACAGAGAAGTTGATAAAAACAATGATAAAGAATGACTGCGCAGTTTTGTACCTCTTCGTAAAATGTTTGTTACTCTACGCTATACAGCAGGCACTGAGCTCCAATATCAACGAGAGATGAGTTTGCAGGAAAAATCTAATATTTATACACCGGTTGTTGTTTGACCTTTCACCCCTAAATTCTAAATTATTGTACTTTGTAGGATCTGTGATAAATATTTAGTATCAAATATTGTTTTTTAAAGTGGTAATTTAGGAAATGGACAAATCCGTATTTAATATGCGTTAACAATAACTTAAATTATGTTAAATAACTATGTTTGCAAATAGCGAATGGGTGGGTATACATTATTCTTTATTCATAAAGGGATAGATCTTTCTTTGGGCATAGGTATTAGTCGCGGCGTAGGGGTATATCATTCCTTTTTAATTTTCCAACTTCTTTGCTTTTTTGAAAATTATTCTTATCTGTGGTGGACTGACTTTGACATTTCATTTCATTCAAAATATTTAATTTAATTTCTTTCTTGTTTTTTTTTTAATTTCACTGTTGCCAGATTGGGGAAATTCTCCCCAAATTTGGGGCTTAAAATAGCCATGGAGGGAAATTTGGAGGGACAAAATGTTGGGTTGTTTACGGGGGAAAAATTGTTTGCGGGGGGAATTGGGGATTTTTCATTGCCGAGTTTCGCAGTTTTTAGCAAATACAACACTTATCCAAATCAACTTAGTACAAAAATTGAATCGACATTTCTTATGGGAACTTGTCGTTACACTTTATGGAGTAATAGAAGCAATTTGTTTTTTATAAAGAAATAGTGACGATACTAGCAGAACATGTGCCTCATGGTAACATGCCTGCCATATAACAGCACAGTGACTCGCAGCTATTGGAACATGAAGCTTCCAAATCATTACCTAGCACTGCACTGCGGTCGTCACCCAGCGATCTAAGATGTTATATCTCAAAGCCCTGTAATTTCTCTAGAAACATTGCCCTTCAAACCGGAACACAGTAATGTTTGCACATTACTGCTTCGAGGTAGAATAACTGGCCAAGGTGTGGTACTTCCCCAGGCGGACTCTGCCAAGATTCCTACCCCTACAAAACGAAAATAACGTTATATAGTGTTTTAAGAGTTAGGAATGTTTATTTATTTTGGGGTTTTTTCTTTAAACCGTGTTTTTTGGGGTGATTTCGGGAACATTTTGGAGAGAAATTGAGGTGGTCGTCAGCGTAAAATTATGTCTTAGTGGTAAAAGAGTGTATAATTTACTTTGGGGGTTTTTTTCTAGAAACCCCGCTTTTTGGGGGTTTTCGAAAATATTTTGCGGGAAAATTGAGATGGGCTTCTGACAACACTTCTTCAATTCAATCTTCAATCCTTCATTCATTTCTAACTTTTAACGTAGTTATTGCTTAGTCTGTGTATGTGTGTTTTCACTTAGTGATGTGCCAACTCGGAAAAAACAACACTCGATTTAACCCGAGTTAAAATCCACGTAACTCGAGTTGAACTCGAGTTACGTAACTCGAGTTAACTGGATGGACAAGTTACTGTTTTTTTAGTTTTCTCCAAATTATTGTTATCTATATCTGTTCCAATTTGTTAATTAAACTATTTATGCCAAGCTGAGGAGCTTGGCATAAATACTAAAAATTGGAACAGACAAATTATATTTTATTTGTTTAAATTCTTTATTTTTATATTATTTATTTATAATGTATTGGGAGAGTTATTATACCTACTTACTAAAGAAACAAAAAATGTTATTGTTTGAAATATAATCATTTATTTAAGAATTTTTGGCTCGAATTTTAATTAAAAATAATATTTAAGTACTATGAATTAAACTATGAAATTATGCAGCAGTCTTAAAATAAAATCAGTCAGACTAACATCATCATGATGCAAGTATATAGGTACATAGTTACATACATTTATAGGCTCATAATTGAATTATAATCAGTAATCACAACATTTTCAAGAAAATATGATAATTAGTATCACAAAGAATATTTTCCTTAGTTAAATTATATGCTTATATTTTTGTCTTAAATATATCGTAGGTAGTACTAGGTACTATTAAGGAAATTGAAATATTAAAGAAATTATTATTACACATTATAAATAACTAACAATTAGTTATTGACAAAACATATGAAAAAACTGAAATAAACTTTAAACTAAAATCTAGTTTTAACAAAAATAATATTCTTTTTTCTTCAATTGAAGTTAAATAAAACATAAAATAACTAAATATTTTTAAAGTACTTAAAAATAAACAATCATGGAATACTGTTGAGAAATAAGATTTGGTCTATCTTTTTGGTGCTAGACGGTTTCTCCTATCATTGCACAAAATCCCAGCTTTTGAAAATAAGCGTTCCGAAGGAACTGACGATGCTGGAATACAAAAAGATATTTTGGGCAATTTCGGCCAACTGTGGAAATAAACATTTCTTGTCATTCCAAAACTGAAGTGGATCGCATTTTCTGTCAAGGTATGGTAATTCAATATATTGTTTAACCATCATAGCTGCAGAAGTGTATGGAGTTAGGTGAGCACTACTATCCATGAGTTTTTATCGACAACTCCCCAAATGTCGTCTTTATCCAACGCAGCAACAATTGAAGTACTTGGGCTATTTGGGCTAGATGAAGGTAGGATTTGATCGGTGCTCATGTTTGATAACTCACTGATTACCCACATTTGGGCATTATTGGCATTGCTTTCTAACCTAAAGCCTTTTTTTTTTTAAAGCGAGGGTCAAGGAAGGTGGCTTTTGATGCTGTTCTATTAGTCTCATATACTGCAAGCCGTTTTCTATTACTGCAGAAAGATTTCGTTTTAAATTCTTGCCCAATTCCGTTACTGGCGTCTTGTTTTCTATAGCATTTTGTAGTCCAAGAACAAGGGGAATAACAAAAGACAAACTTGGATATTTTTCTCCTGATAAAATCACAGTAACTTTTTCGAAAGGGCGTAAAAGTGTCACCATGTCTTCTATTATTATCCATTCATTGGAATCCAGATTTGGCGGAGATGTATCTAGCTGTGGCAAAGTAGCAGAAAGAGGTATTTTAACCTCTAATAGACGTTCGAGCATATAAAAATACTATTCCATCGAGTCCGAACGTCTTGCTTGAGTTTCAATGTATTTACATTTAGTTGCTCTTGCATTTTGAGTAAAGCATAAGAAGCTTTCGTGCTATGCTTAAAATGCGAAACAATTGCTCGACATTTTGCCAAAACTTGTTGTAGCTGACAGTTAGAAGTGTTTCCTGCTGAATCAAAAGTTTCTTTCTCTAAACAGTCTTTAACCGCGAGATTAAGAGTGTGAGCAACACAAAAATGATTTCGCTTATTCAAACATTCACTTACAGCTTTTTCATAGCTGCAGCATTATCTGTGACAATAGTTACTACTTTTGAGCTTATTTTCCACTGGTCCATTACATCTTGTATAGCCAATGCAATATTCTCAGCCGTGTGATGTAGTTGTATTTCTGAAGTCGAAATAACTACAGAATTTAATTTATATTGATATATGTAATGTGCAGTCAGACTTATAAAGCTTTTATTACTGTCTGATGTCCAAATATCAGATGTTAACGCTAAATAAGGTACATCATGTAACTCATTTTTTAAAGATTCGAAACCGATTTATATTTTCATCTACCATCAAAGCTAATTGTTTTCTATTCGGTAGTTGATAATCAGCGTTCAATGCTTTGAGTATTCTCGGAAACCTGAATTTTCCACTATCTGAAATGGCTGCAAATCTTTAACAATCAGATTAATTAAAGCATTATCACCAGAACTTTGCATAATTTTTTTTGGTACAGTAAGACGGGTTTGGTAGATGTGCCTTGACCTTTTCTTTGAGGCTCAGGCTCAACATTCAATGTTGTTGTTGATACCAGTGACTGCGATGAAGATGAATCGCCCGAAGTACTCGTATTACTTTCATTTGTTGATGATGAACTCTGACATTCCTCGATGGCTACAGTGGCAGGATGCTTCTTTTTAATGTGGTTTAATAATGTGGTCGTATTTCCACTATATTTGAATGATTCTGAACACTGTTTACACCTAACACGTCCACTCTCTGACGGCGTTTCAAATACATCCCAAACCAAAGATTTTCTTTTAGGACCCGGCATTTTTTTTAAAACACAACAACGTATAACACGCAAAAACTAAAATAATAACCGGCACTTTAAAGATAACCTCAAATCTTAAGTAATGACACTTGTTTGTTTGTTATGAATGAATGAATGAATATCAGTGAACGAAATGAATATAGTCTCGTTCAAATGATCGGCAAACTTCGCTCCATGTCGGTTTTCGAACTCGAGTGGATTCGAGTTACTCCCAACTCGAGTTGACTCGAGTTTGGTACTCGAGTTAACCATCACTATTTTCACTATTCAGTATTCACTATTTAATTCGTGAACCGGTCGCCGAGTAAACGTAGCGTTTTCCAATTTCCAGTTTTTTTAGAAGGAATTAAGAAATTGCCGTAAAAAGTATTAAAAATGTCGGAAAAGCATTTGCAAACCGGTATGTAGCTGTCATATTTATTCGAACAGTGTACTTTTTTGTGACGAGGTTATAATTTTTATGTTGCATTCTCTCAGGTGATGCTCTACCCGCCTACAATGGAAAACTTCGTTTATTTGCTATGAGATTTTGTCCTTATGCTGAAAGAAGCGTCCTCGTTCTAAATGCTAAGAATATCTCGTATGATTTGGTGTTCATCAACTTAGACCAGAAGCCAGAATGGATTTACAATTTCAGCCCGAAAGGTAATTAGCTATTGGATCACATGTTTTATCTACTTATTCCTTTACTGAGGTCAAAGACTTATCATTGCAACGCTTTGAATCTTTTGCGGGTTGTCTAAGAATACTTATTTTGATTTGTTCTAAATGCGAATAATTTTTAGACGTTATCGATAGTTTGAAGAATCATAATAGAAACTGATATGAATCGTATTTCACACCCAGGTACAGTCCCAGCTTTGGAATACGAAGAAGGCAAAGCGATCTTCGACAGTAACATTATTAATGCTTACTTGGATGAGCAATACCCCGAACCTCCCCTACAATCATCAGACCCCCTCCGCAGGGCCCAGGACAAAATGCTCATTGAGAATTTTGGTGGTGTAAGTGTTAAATATGTATTTTAGGATATTTGTATCTTTGATAGTTACAAACAAGGATTATATTTGATTTTTTGAAGTGACATTTAAAAATGAGAAAACTAATCAGTTTAAAAAAAAACACAAATTTAATATTTCTTACTGCCAGTTCTAGTATGATGCCCAATTTATAAAATAACATTTTTAAGTGACAGTCTTGTGAAATAACCGTCTTAAATAACGGCTGAGTGACTAAAATATTGCAGTGCTATACAGACATTTGAAAGCTTCTTGTCTTTTTATTATTTAATCTTTAGCCTCCATAGAAAGTAGGTTATGTGTTCCTTCCTTTTCAGAATTCAAATTTTTGTATGAACATTTTGAAGGAATAGCACTTCTGTCTTGCACATCTTCCTCCTTGCTTATCATACAAAAATATTTAATTTTACTCTCTATACCTGCAGGCGCAATCATCATACTACACAGTGGCGTTCAACCCACAAAACATCCAGCCATCACACCTAGAGAACTTCAATAAAGGTCTTGAAATCTTGCAAAATGAGATTAAGTCTCGTGGTACTCCATTCCTGAATGGGGACAGCCCTGGCCTAGTGGATTATACCATCTGGCCATTCCTTGAGAGATTTGAAGCCCTGCCACTGGTTGGGAAGCCTGAATTCAACATTGATAGTGCTAAATTGCCTGAATTGGTAAGTTATTAGAAATTAATTTGTAATAAATGCAACCTTTGCCTAACCTATTTAATACTTATACCATAAACACTGATTTCCTGTTATGTTACTGCAGCCGGTTGTCACTTAATTGTTGAGTAAATAACATACACATCAGACTCATTTACACTTACAGTAGAAAGAAGCATCAGACTAGCTTGAGTTATAAATCCCATTATGAACAAAAAGAGAATTTATTTCCAATTTCTTGAAAACCATTTGTTTTGTTTTATAATGTAAAGCAAGACACATTTAATGGCCTATTTATCTTTTTAAGACATTACTAGTAGCATCTTATGTGTGATTTAATATTTAATCAGCATGGACAACAAACTGAAATAATCTAATCTTTGAGTTGTGAAAAGTTTTGTTGTAAATAGGTAGTAGGCTTAGTTCCTAAGGTTACCTCAGATTCGGAATATAAATTCGAAACATTAATACTGTATATATATTTAACAAACCCATTTCAATTGTAATAATGTTGCATATCTGAAAATAAAACAATTTATGAATAGTAGATACCTATGCTCTAATCTCTTTCAAGTACAGATGTAGATATGATAAATATTTACTACAGATATTTATCTTCACAATTATTCTACATTCTACACAAGAATACAATATTAGAATGTCTTACTGTCGGTTGATGCTGGTTTGCTGTAAAAGACTTCTATAAAAAGGATAGTATGATTTTTGCTAGTCAAAGACATTTAACAATAAATTGAGGCTATATGTTTAGTAGTGGGTGATAACAGACTGAGAATGATGAAAGAGTACTTGAAACTTCATGAAAACTGCTAAGTGTATGTGTGCTTTTTTCTCGGACACTAGTCTTCATTCTTAGTTCATAATCAAATAGCTATATGGATTATTTTGTAAAAACTCATCATCTTAAAACACTGTGCTGGCTAATGCACTTTTATTGTTTCTACACATGTAATTTTAGATACTGCATAGTAGTGTAGCGTCATGTGTAGTGTATTATATTGACACCACAGACCTGAAATGCACCAAAATACCTGTTTGAAGCCCCAAAGTCTAAAGTGTGTTATTGGTAAATATTGTAGATAGAGGCTTATGAGTTCGGCATTATTATGTGTGTGGTATCTATCACTTCAAATATACGAACCAAGTTAAATTTATTTTTTGTATGCAAGATGGGTTGTCTGATAATGTTTATAACTGCGAATCATAAACATCTGTTGCTGTTTGGTTTTTGCAGCCGCATATAGTAGAGTTGGATTGATATTCATCATTGGTATGAATAACCTAAAGTTGAGTGTGGAATGTTATTGAAATAAGTCTCAATTAACTGGTATTCCCTCCGTGTGGCCAATAATAAATTTACAATAATTATTTTTTGCTAACAATTTACCTACTTTATTTAATTTCCCCTGATAATGATTCTGCACTACCATAACTCAAGTAATGCCATCGTATATGTATATGCATTTTGCTGATTCATCATTGCGAATATGCTGGTCATGATGATTACACAGGAATCTTTGTTAGGTAATTTTAACAAATTAAACTTGTTCATAGGTGGCCTACATAGCAGCCATGAAGAATGTCTCCGCCGTGAAGGCATACTACTTATCGGCCGATACTCACGCCAAATTCATGGAGTCTCACAACAAGGGGGACGCAAACTACAACATGTTAGACACCAGCGCCGTGTGCTGCATGCGTCCCAGGAAGAAGAAGGAATAGAAAAATAAGGAGAATTGAAGAACAAGGAGGAATGAAGAATTTTCTACATATAGAGTTATGGTGCTAAGCTACAAAACATGTTGTAATTTGCTTACTGAGATCTACACAGGACGTAATTTTTTTTGTTATTTTTTTGGTTTTAAGAACATTCCTATGTTTTTGTTTCAGTTACAATTTACTTGGATACTCATGTAATTACTACATATTAAACTAAGTTTAAAATAAAACTACACTGTAATATGTAAGATATCTTTTTTTAATTAAACCTCATCATTTATTATGGTACTAAAATAGGAGAACTAACCAAAGTCAGACTAACAGGCATTCCGAAAACAAATGCATACAAAATCTATAAATGACTAACAGCGGTTGCGCGTTTTTTACCCGCCCGCCCGCCGTTGTACCCATTATTTTGAAGTGAAAACTTCTTTTGGCGCACCAAAGACAGATTTTTCGTGGGCTGTGAATTGAATTCTAGCGTCGCGCTCGGGAATGATATCTTCGGGTAAACTCGGGACCATTGGCCATCAAGAAATGCGTCAGCATTTCCCATTGGCCACGCCCTCTGGTTTCAACCGTGTAGTTTCCAAAGTAAGCTATCAAATTCTGAGTTATAAGTTTTCACTTCCATCGGCAGTTCCTATGACAGCCAATTTTTTTTTCGGAATAAAATAACCTATGTGTTGACCTTTATCTATGTTCCAAATTTAAGTCCGATCCATTCAGACGTTACTACGAGATTGAGCCACAAACATCCTAACATTGACATTTATAATATTAGTAGGTAGGATTATTTTGTAGAATTCTAATTTAGTAGTAATTTTGTAAGTTAGTCGTCGGCATGACAAACTGGCTCGATAAACTGTAAACTGATTAACTCGCACAATGTAATTAGGATTAGTTTAAACTCTATCACAACCCGGACACTCCACTAAAACTCCATACAACCGCCGCTGTGGAGTTGCCTACTCTTCACACAACTACGCAGATGTCGTTCGTACACACGCGCGAATGTGTGCGTTAGCGCTAGGGCTACTGAATTGTTTTATTGAATAGTTGTGCCCCTTGAGTTCACCTGGTGACGTAGTCTATAAACTTGCTATAATGTTGAGTTACATAAATAGAATGGAGCCAAATTATACTATTCTAATTAAAAAGGGTGTTTGCACAGATTTCTAAATTGTTTCAGAAATCTGTGGGTGTTTGTATTGCCGCGTAAAATGAAACGAAACCGATGATAGATTAGATCAGGTACCTAGATATCTATTTCTGTTAGTAGGTACACATTCGCATTTTATTTTACACTTACCCATGAAGGAAACTTTATTCTGTCACTACAATTATTCCTCCAGGCATTATCAATCCGTGCTTGGGCACATAAGTTACTGGGTGTGTGAGTTACGAACTTTGAGTTAAAAATGACTTCGTTATCATAAATAAATAAATATTGGTAAGCGATTCACACACAACACCATCTGACCCCAAACTAAGCAAAGCTTGTAATATTATAAAGCAACGTTATTGAAAAGTTTCTAATCCTACGTTATTTTATCATTAGGAAATTAAATAAAGCTTTTAATCTGGTCACGTTTAGTTGACGGACAGCCGTAAACAGCACAACAACCCACCATGATGATATTTCGTTAGGAATTAGATGTTCGATACCAGCCCTTCGATGAGTGCTCCTAGCGTATCCGAAACGGCCTGAGGGGTGAGGAAGCTTGAAATTGGCGGGGGGTGGGGAGTGTCCGTTCTATCTATATTATCTATACTTATAATAAAACTGTAACGGGTCGAATTCTGTACATTGAAGATATTTTGAAAATTTTTTTTTTGGGGCACTCCATAGTCGATACTGATGGCAAAACTGCATTTTTTTTCTTTCATGTCTGTCTGTCTGTCTGTCTGTCTGTCTGTCTGTCTGTCTGTCTTTCTGTATAGAGATCACGCATCACGCCGAAACTACTGATTCAATTCAGCTGAAACTTGGCATGATTTTAGTTTATACTAAGGACATTGCTGTAGGCTACTTTTGATCCCCAAATTCTGATCGGTTTTCTTGCGGGAGGGGGTGAAAGTCAGAATGTGTATTTGGTTGTAACTCATGTTTGCGTTGTTTAATTTCATTAATTTTTTTGTTAGAAAGAACATATTTTTTATATTGTCCCGTCAAAATTTGAATAGTATCGGTTTGGTGGTTCGGAAATTACACAAACATTAAATAACAACGAAACGCGCGGCGCGTTCGGTACATACTAACTTCTAAGTATTCTGTGTATCAGACTATCCACAGAATATCTAGATTCTAGAAAGTGCCCACGTGATCGCGTCGCGTCGTCTTGGATGACAAAATAATTGTCAAAGATATATTTTTGTGTGGAAAAACAAACATCATTCGGTTTTAATCGACTTCAAACAAGGAGGATGTTTTCAATCGGGTTGCATGTTTTTTTATTTGGTTTTATTTTACACGATAACTCCGCTAATTGTTAGTTGATTTTGATAATTCCTTTTTGTTTGGTAGAAAATACTTCAGAGGTGATCTTAAATATCGAAAACAGGAGGTAGTTTTCAAATATCAACAAAAAGCTAAAATCAGCTAAAATAAAATTAGATCTATCTGTTACGACATAGTCATAGCTTCTTATAAAATTTAGTCGAATGACAGAATTAAATTACCTATCACTGAAGTAGATTTTTGTAATTTTGGAGAAAACATATCAGCATAATAAGTAGCAGCCTAAACAACCCATTAAATGTTCCCACTGCTGGGCGTCGGGGCCTTCTCTCGCAAGGAGAGAGACAAGGTTATAATCCACTACGCTGGCCCAGTGTCGGTTGGTGGATGACATATGACTTAGAACTTAGATTCTAGGTACATTTCGGTTTCCTCACAGTGTTTTCTTCACCGTTTTAATTACCGGCATTACGAACATGACTCTGAAAAGATAGTGGTACGCGTGGGTTTGAACCCTGGTTCTCCGGATCGACAGTCGCCGTTCTCCCGACTAGGTCAGCTGTAACTTACTAGACCAGCCGTAACTTATTAGAAAACGTATTATTTCAATCCAAACACTGTTTAAAATTTAAAGGTAGTGTTCAACAAGCTTCGGTGACCGAAGCAGACCGTTGTTAGGGTTCTGTACACAAAGGGTAAAAACGGGACCCTATTACTGAGACTTCGCTATCCGTCCGTCCGTCCGTCCGACTGTCACCAGGCTGTATCTCAAGAACGGTGATAGCTAGACAGTTGAAATTTTCGCAGATGATGTATTTCTATTGCCGCTTTAACAATAAATACTAAAATAAAATAAATATTTAAGAGGTGCACCCATACAACAAACATGCTTTTTTACCGTTTCTTGCTCGATACTAATAATAACGTACCTGTCACAGGTAGACCCTTTAACTATTCACATAATATTTAGTTTTATGTTCTCTTTAAAAGTAATTAATTAAAATAAAATAAATTATTCAGGGGGCTCCCATACAATAAAATCCGTTTATTTGCTAATGGTTCAGAACCCTTCGCGCGCGAGTACCATTTGCATTTGACCCGTTTTATTTTTTCTAAATTGTTGTTAAATCCTATGCTTTCCTAATATTATATAATTATGTCAATGTTTCAATTTTTGCTGCTCAATTACGTTGGAATGGCTGAATGTATCGAGTTAAAATTAAAGACACATTCTTGGTTTAGCTTAAGTAATACATAGGGTACTTATACATAGGCAATGTTTAGCCTATGTGTTCTGCCAACTATAATGTAATTCTATTTTAAATTTCAACCCGATCACTTGATACGTTCCGCCATGATTAAGTAACAAACATCCAAACAGTGACATTCATAATAATTACAGGACAACGTTGGACCGGCTGAACATATTTTGAAGGAATTCGAAACAGACGTAGTTTGAACTCAGAAATAGCAAATCGGTTACTTATAAGGTTACTGTGACGTCGGAAAGACTAAGCAAATTTGGTAGAAAATTGAAACAGAGATAACGTATAGTCTGAAATACCACATTTATGTATTACCTATCAACCTGAAAAGAAGCATGGGCCCTAAGGAAACAAATATTAACTATCACGTCAAAACGGCACAACTATATGTGTTTCGTATGTCAACCCATATGGTTCATCCAATCTAACTGGCAGCCGAGGCACCAACACGGCGTTCGTGACTGCTTTCAACGCAGCGGCAAGGAGCGTACTCCGAATCACATCCCATTCATCACCCCTCGACGTCAAAGACCCCAAAGCAGCTTCACAGCAACAAACAGCCCGAACGAGAGCCGACATGGGACAGGTTGAACCGCCCCGCTATGTCACGGCTTCGGAGCCGCGGAGCCATGCACGTAACGCCTTCATCGAATTCATAGCCACACTGAGCGCGACACGACAAGTCAACCTCAAGACCTGCGAAAACATCATGCAGTCCTATAGGCTAGGAAGTGAAAGCCTTTTAAAGCCAAAACTCGAGGAGGCCGAAGCAGCCATTTACAATAATGTCACATCCCGGGTCATCAAGGGAACCATGACAGGACAGTATATGGCAGCTTACAGTGCTGAAAATGGCTTCGTGACACTGAACGAGAGAGAGACAGAGCGCGCGGGGTGCCTGTTTATGCGACACCACCAAACGACCCAATTGTAGTTACTGCCCGATGCACCAAGATTATGCTGGACGATAAGATCCTAGAGATGGCCAAGACCATCGAAGGAACGGAAACGTCAAAGCAGATTGGGAAAATTGGGAGGTACCGAGAATACAGTGGGTCAACGGAGTTCCAGGATGTGGAAAAACAACATGGGTGATTAGACACTTCGACGTGGACAAGGACGCCATCATTACTACAACAACTGAGGCAGCAAAAGATCTAAGAGAAAAGCTATCGCACCGAATCGGAAACCTGGTCAAAACCAGAGTGCGAACCATGGCTTCTGCTCTGGTAAATGGTTTCGGTAGAGAAAGTTTCAGCCGCCTCATGGTGGACGAAGCTCTCATGAACCATTTGGAGCCATTGTGATGGCTTCAAGGCTGTCTGGTGTTGGCGAAATTGTCCTCATTGGAGACGTCAATCAGTTGCCTTATATCGACAGGGAAAATCTCTTCGAAATGAGGTATCATCGCCCGAACCTGGTAACAAAGATCAGCCAGGAGTTGCTCTGCACACATCGAAACCCAATGGACGTCGCATATGCACTGAGGGAAATATACTCCGGTATGTACTCCTCAGCGTCCCGTATAAAGTCCCTAGAGCAGAGAAGATATAAGGGAGCGCAAATACCCAACACCCAACCAAACACCCTCTTCTTAGTTCACACTCAAGAGGAGAAGGAGACCCTGACAAACCAGGGTTATGGGTCAGGCACCGGGTCACGCATCCTTACCATCCATGAAGCTCAGGGACTAACATACGAGTCGGTAATCGTAATGAAAACCAAGGCAAACATGAAGCTGCACGAGAGCGTGCCCCATGCGGTAGTTGCAATCTCACGGCACACGGGGACCTTCACATACTACGCTGACGACACCGACGACGCCATCGGTCGGTTCGTGCGGCGAGCGTGGGCTGCATCATCGAAGACCATCCGCGATTTCAACCTACAGATGGCCATCAGGGACAGAAATGCGGCCGTTGTGGAGGCTCTGGGCCGGGAGGAGGCAGCTTAGGCAAATGGCAAAAGGCAATTAGGCAAACACTCGATGTCGAGTCGATTACTAGCGGAATCCCAACTGGTAGTGATCGGCTCTACAGACGAGCACTAGAATTAGATTTTAAATGTACCCAAATCCTTCTATTTTCCTCTTCTCCTTATCCAAGAAATGTGTAAAAAAAAAAGATTATTGTAATGACAAAGATCACGGACCCCGGAGTCTGTGGAGTGGATAATTTAAATAAAAAAAAAAAAAACCATATGGTTGACATACGAAACACATATAGTTTAGAGTCTAAAATTTCACATGGGCTAATAAGTCTATATTTTGATTTAACTCCATATTAATATAAGCATATATTTTCGTAAGGAACTTGATGTGATGGTAAGGTAAAAGCCTAAAATGAAAAATTGATGAACCCGTTTTGGCGTAGATAATATAGGTGATTTGCGTTCACAATCAAAATAGCAAGCAACATAATATTCTCATTAGATGGCGCTAATGCCAGTTTAAATCTAAAAGCACTAAAGCCCCATTTAAATCGATGATTTGCTATTGTGGTATGTATTTTTTCTTTCATCACTAGGTGACGTTACTGGTATTCTAAATTGTACTAATAAGTTTTTAGAGACGATCTTCTTAGCATTCCATGGATTCACCGTGCGGGTGCCGGGTCCATCGTGGGGCAGAGAGAGAAAAACTCGAGTAGTTCCCGAGACTTGTGACTCGGGCGTAGGTTTAAGGGACCCCTTTCTAAATTTGGATCGAATTTGGATTCTTTCGTTCTTGGATTTTTTTCTGTGTTACCTACAATTAAATTCATACATTAACATTTCACTAAGACTTGGCTTAGATTTACGGGTTTAACTTACTTGAATATCATTAAAACTCAAAATCTTAATCATTTTATTCCACACA
Source organism: Ectropis grisescens (assembly GCA_017562165.1). NCBI lineage: Eukaryota > Metazoa > Arthropoda > Insecta > Lepidoptera > Geometridae > Ectropis > Ectropis grisescens. The sequence continues at coordinate 10,925,918 of CM029777.1, read as the reverse complement.
GGCTTCGTTCAAAATTTTACGCGGGCGAATTCGCGGGTAACAGCTAGAAAACAGCTTGCGGATAAAAAGAGATAAGTAGGTATCAGATCATGAACATTCGCTTTAGACTTTTCATAATGTATCCTATAAAAATCCTACAAACTTAACACTTGCGGCTATGTTCGATACTATGAAACATTACTAAGTATGTTTGATATTGTTTAAAAAGAAAAATGAAGATGATAAAATTAAATATATTTTGTGTGGAAAAACAAATTCACTCAAACTCAAAGGGTTTTCAATGACTACTTATCCAAATATTTGACGTACGATACTTCCAACTAATGTATAAGTTAGTAACATCTGCTTACGCGAACGAAGTAGCGGGTTCAGCTAGTCTATTCTATGACTCTATCCCACCAATACACAATGTCGAATAAACATGTAGGTAGGTAATTTACTAGTAGCGCCCACAGAGTAAGTAATTACTACGTGTAGCGCCCCACGATTTTATCCGGGTAGTTGCCGCGCATTGGTTTTCTGTGGTAAAAAATAGTTTATGTTAGTAATATTTAGGCAGGTACGAATTACGAAGTGATGATTTACTTAGACCTACTAAAAGGTGCTAAGTATAAGATTTTCTCAGAAAAAAAAACCAAAAGAAAAGGACCACCAGGATTTGAACCGGGGCCTGGCGAGTATATTCCGTCTGAGCCATTTAGACTCAAAGAAAAGTGGCGAAATAAGTTATCGTACCGTAAAACGGGGTGAATAGACACGATTTTGATCTTTGACTGCACTTTTGTTTATTTTTTCATTAGACAAGACTATACTATGTTGTACTTATATCATGTCTCATAGCTGTTTTACCAATTTTCAGTCATTTTCATTGGCATTTATTCCTTAATTACAGCACAAAAAGCAAAAATATGTGTCGTTTCTATTTACGCGCACATGGGGTCAATAGATACCAGGTAGGGGGTGAATGGAAAAAAATGCTAGGGTTGGCAATTTCAAAAAAATTGCTAGACATCTAAGACACCTAAGTAGCTTTAGTGTGAGTGTGAAAGTAGGTAGGTAATTTATTAAGTAGAAAATGTTACCAGAGCTATGAAGAAATAAATAAAAAATATTAAACTTTTTATCATTTATTATTACATTCCAAATCAATCGGATGCATTATTCATTAATTGGACAAAAAACAAGTTATAATTTAAAAAACTGAATCATTTTTAGTTAGATTCATATACAGATAACAGCTAAACAAGTTATTTTATGCTTTTCAAAACCCATATTTGAAACTGGGTACGTAAATAGGTTCAAATCAATCAGTCACATATTTAACTTTAGTAGTGGTAGGACTCTTAGCAGAGTCCGCCTGGGGAAGTACCTTTGCCAGTTATTCTACCGCCAAGCAGTAATGTGCAAACATTACTGTGTTCCGGTTTGAAGGGCAATGTTACCAGAGAAATTACAGGGCTTAGAGATATAATATCTTAGATCTCTTGGTGACGAGCGCAGTGCAGTGCTAGGTAATTATTTGGACTCTTCATGTTCCAATAGCTGCGTGTTACTGTGCTGTTATGTGGCTGGCATTTTGCTTACCATCAGGCACATGTCCAGCTCGTCTTGTCACTCTAAATTATAAAAAAAAAAACTATAGTACAAATATCAATATTCAGCCATTATAATATACGGTCGTCCATTATATCTTTTAAAATATCATCATCGTTTTTGTAATACGATGGTCGTCGAGTTTGGTTAGTTTTTAAAACGCTTGGACCAGGTTGATAAATATTATCCCTGTCCCCTGAAATTTTCAGGCGCGAATTCGTTGTAATTTTTTTGCACTTGTGCAAAGTAACTTTTTTCATCGTAGATTCTGATATCTTTTCATTGGCTATAATTTTCAGTTTTCTTATATCTTCTTCCGTTGAATTTTTATATGTGATTTCTTCACCAGTATCATTCTCTGACTTGTTCATTTGTAGTATATCATTGATAACAATTTCATTTTCACATACTAACATGTCTTCAAATATAATGGGCATTGCATCTATGGAATTATTTGACAAGAAATCAAAGTCTTGTATTGTATCAAATAAAAATTTTCCAGTATCTTGTTCTGCTACTTGTCCGTTTTTTTCTTTATTTTCTTTTTCTGCGATATTTTGAACTTGTGTTTTACTTTTTTTCCCGATACCCTTTCCCTTATATTTATTGTTTGCTTTGCAGTCGTAGGTATTAGTTGTAGTATTCGGTTTATTGTTTTGTGTGTTTTTAGATGTTAGTTGTCTTTTTACTATTTTCAGTTGGCTTTCCTCTTGTGCTGTTTCTTTGTTGTCTTCACTTTCAGTACCGACGCTTCGTCCTGGTATTATATCCAATTTCCTTTTTCTTTTTGGTTCTGTTATATTCATGGTACCGTATCTCATCTCTTTTAGCAGATCTAGAACGGACTTTTCTATTTCAGTGTTATTTTCATTGTTTTGAATTTCAGGTAGTCTGCTTAAAACTTCTTCTTCATTGATTGGATATATTCCAGTTTTCCGGAATCCTGCTGTTATATTAGCCCTACTGTTGTTATCAAGCTCTTCCATTAATTTATTCAAAAGTCTAGGGAAACATCCCTTTGGAATCGTTGATTGGGTTTTTCCGTCGGTTTTTTTCCACTTCAATACCAGGTCTCGCCATGCTATTTTCATAGGCCTAAAGAATGCTACATCAAGCGGTTGTGTGAGGTGCGTACTATTTGCCGGTAAAAAAATGAATGATATATTTTGCTCGTGACACAATTTTATTGTCTCCATTGATAAATGTGACGAAAGATTATCACCTATTAAGCACTTTTTCCCAACTTTGTCTTTAAAATGGGGTATAATTAATGATTTAATCCAATCTTCAAAATATTACCATCAAACCACCCAGATTGCGAGCGATTATACCTTGTTCCTGGCGGTCCGTTTTCAGTCCATGTGTTGTACAAGTTTTGGGCCTTGTATACCACATACGGTGGCAGTAAAGTGCCGTCAGCTGTAGCGGCTATCATTAGTGAAACCGAAGACTTAGAACTGTTCATTATTCTCTCAGGGTACTTTGTTCCTCGTTTAGTAATGATTTTTTTACGTCCCGGGTCATCCGTTAAATTTGTTTCATCGTAGTTAATTATATTACTGGGATTAATACCTGCTAGTGACTCTTCTAACTCCTTGAAATATTCTTTAATAGTATTTGGTGAAACTTCTGCCCTTTTTTTCTTAATGTTTTGGCTATATCTTTGGGAAATTTGGTTTTTGTGACGTTTTAGGAAACTCGCAATAAAATCGGGACCTGGTAAATTATTTCGAAATTTGAGCACTGTCCGGCCCACTCGGTCAAGATAAGCCTTAACAATGTACCTCAAATCTAATGCATCTAAAGGGCATCCCCATTCCGCACATATATTTATATACTTTACCATGCACTCTTCAGTATCGTCTGATAAAATAGTTTGCCCTCCTTGTTTTTTCATACTTTTTACACTATGTCTATAAAGTACTGATTTGTCGATGTCGTATTTCTCAGCAATGACCTTTAAAGAAAAGTTTCCATTCCTATAAGCGGCAACAGCTTCATTTATAATATTTTCATCGTACTTTCTATACCTTTTGCCTCTAGGATCAGGTTTATAATCACGCGGCATTATGATTTTTACCTAAAACAGAAAAAAAATGTAGGCGATGGAAATATTTATGTACCTCAAACTACATAATTAGTAACACCGTACATAAAACTAGGATTTAGAAACTAATTTTGAAATGTGTAATTTAATAATGGGTACCTACCTAATAGTTCCCTCGGTCAATGACCTAATGATGATGATGATTGAACGATGGATGTACCTGAAGTACGTAAATCTTTAGACAGTACTTATATATCATCATTATAGTCTTCGAATCTTCAAATACCTACCCCAAAAAATATATTTTTATTAAATAAAAAAAAATCATAAAAATGACATTTCATTAGATCGCAGCTACGTCGCAGCCCTAACACATATCTTTCTAATCACCTCTTACTCGTTTCTATTGAACCCTTAGACGTGTCTATTGAACCCATACTACGTATCTATTCGCCCCATCTCAGTGTCTATTCGCCCCATCGCCGTTTCTATTAACCTCAATCAAAAATCAAAATTGACTAAGTTTACAATTTCGCAAATATTTCAAAATTTACAGAAGAGACACACTTACCCTTTTATCAATATGGATCACTAAGAACCAATGAATATATTGACACGGTATTATAGTACTAAACACTTCCTTTCACAAATAAAATAGATAAGTTAACAGGACCTCGTTGCACCGGCATTCAAAGAACTTACTTGAAGACTTTTATTTATTATGTTGGTCAAACTTTGCGTCGGTTTAGTGTTGCTATTTCAAGAAAAAAAATATTATATTCGTACAAAAAAATACATTTCGGAACATTTTCTTTTAGAATGTGTGGCTATAGTAGGTTAAAAAACTTTTCGAGTTTTGTGTCTATTCACCCCTGCGATTTTATTCACCCCGTTTTACGGTATTCTAATAACATTGTAGGAATTTTTCATTGTCTAAAAACGCGCATAAAATGATGTTTAAAAAAAATAAAACCTAGCTAGATCGATTTATCGTCCCCGAAACCCCCTGTATACATAATTTCATGAAAATCGTTCGAGCCGTTTCCGAGATTCAGATTCTATATTTATAATATATATACAAGATTAGCTCGTTTAAAGGTATAAGATTCATTGGAAAAGGGAAAGTACTTATAACTTACGATACTTACCTACATATATTATACTAGGACTGGCCTCGTGGCTTAGTGGGTAGTAACTCTGCCTGCGAAGCCGGGGGTCGTGGGTTCGATTCCTACCCAGTGCAAATATTTGTGTGATGAATTCAAATGTTTGTACTGTGTCTGGGTGTTTCTATGTATTAATAATTACCTATATATACTTATTTAAAACTATACAAGTATTATATCAGCTATCTGGCCGCCATAGTACAAGCTTTGCTTAGTTTGGGGTCAGATGGTGTTGTGTGTAAATTGTACACCAATATTTATTATTTAATTAAGGTATTGAATTGATATCTTTTTTTAAATAAAGAGTGACGAGACGAGGGGCTCACGTGCCTGATGGTAAGCAACATGCCTGCCACATAGCAGCACAGTGACACACATATATTGGAACATGAAGAGTGCAAATCATTACCTACCTAACACTGCACTGCGCTCGTCAGCTCGTCACATAGAGATCTAAGATTTTATATCTCTAAGCCCTGTAATTTCTCTGGAAACATTGCAACTTCAAACCGGAACACAGTAGGTAATGTTTGGATATTACTGCTTGGCGGCAGGATAACTGGAAAAGGTGTGGTATTTCACCAGGGATACTCTGCCAAGACTCCTACCACTACAAAAACCACGAGAAAACAGAGAAATTCAATAAAATCCACAAAATGGTGGACAAAATATTTCTTCACAACATACCTCAATATGGGTATCAAATGAAAGGGCTTGACTAGTAAAATACTTTGCACTATGACAAATTTCAAATCCAAGATGGCCGCTACCACAAAATGGCGAAATACATTTCGTTTTTCACAACTCCCATAATATGGGTATCAAATGAAAGGGCTTGACTAGTAGAATGTTGTACAGATAACAAATCGGAGGTAGTCGGGGGTTAGTCAAAATTTTTAATTTTGTTCTTGTTTACCGGGAAATTAACGGGTTCCGGCACTACGCGACTGAAACCGCAGGCCGCTGATAGTGGTAGATAAATGTAGGTACTATAGACAGGCGCGGTCCCAGCCTCGAATTTTGGAGGGGGTCACCAGTACGCAGCCTCAGGTTTTGGAGGGGGGTCACAAGTAGAAATACAATAAATCGGGCAAAAAATACTTTACTAGTGTGATATCCTGGCTTACTTATTTATTACGGGAATCGGGAACAAATGAGACACTCGTATAACAGCTGAGATGCGAATGGTTTATTACTTTACCGATATGCAAACGTCTTATAGCTACCCTCATTATACTTATAAAGTAGGCATACTCCAATCCTCCTCACTTAGTAATAAACATACTCAACTTAAATAACAAACTCTTCCGTTTATATACTTAATTGAATTATAATTTCATGGTTATCGAGATAAGTTATTGGTATTAGCTAGGTAATTATACACTTTTAAGTTGGACAAAATTATCGTAGGTACTAATAGACAGTGAAGTAAGATACAAGCTAAGTTTTACTTCTTAAACAATTTATTTTAACTGTACATACAATAGCTAATATTTAATATTTGACCATAACTTATAATTAGAGTTGACATACAATACTTATAAACGAAAGCGGGCTACAGGTTTCCTAATACGCTTTGGGCGCGTAGCTGTAGGTGTTTTGTTGACATTTATAAGACTTTGGGCTGTTCCGGTATCGGGGGGGCAAAGATATCGGAGATGTAGCACTTGGCTCTGTAACTCTCGCCTCATCTAAAATCGGCGATGACATTTTTTTGCGGCATCGCGCTTTCACCCTCGCCTGCTGGGGCCCGCGGCTCGGGCCCCGACTGCGGCGACGGGGCCGCGCCTCCCGTGTCGGTTACCTCGGACGGAAATACGCAGGTGCTCCTCCGCTTTAATTGGTCGATATGCCTATGTGCTGCCGAACCATCCCCAGTTCTGACAGAATAACTAGCCCTACCAAATCGATCGATAACTTGACCCTCTGACCACTTACTGTTCGTACCGAAAGACCTAACCCATACGGGTTCCCCTTGGACGAGTTGCCGTGAGCTCTGCGCGTTTTCTATCGTCGCAAGCTCTTTGTTACGAATTTTTCCGTGTTCAGGCCTAACCGCGTCTAATCGAGTTCGCAAACGTCTGCCTTGTAGCATTTGTGCGGGGCTTTCACCCGTCGTGCAGTGCGGAGTATTGTGATATATTAACAGAAATCTCTGTATCGCTAGCTCAGGATCGATACCGTCGAGGCGAGCCTTTTTAATTACATTTTTTATGAGTTTCACCGTATTCTCCGCCAAGCCGTTGGACGACGGATGGTACGGAGCCGAAAACGCCTGGTATACCCGTTGCATTTTAAAAATTCTGCGAATTGTTTACTCGTGAATGGAGGCCCGTTATCCGTTACGACTTGTTTCGGAATTCCCCATCGCGCCCATGACTCTCGTAATCTCGCAATCGTAGAGTCCGCCGTCGTATGTCCCATTTTGAACGCTTCGACCCATTTCGATCTGGCATCTACCGATATTAAGTAAGTACGACCATCGATCGGTCCTAGGAAGTCGAGGTGAATCCGCTCATAGGGTGAGTTCGGCCAGCGCCACGGCGCGTGCGGCGCGGCGGGCGGCGCCGGCGCCACCGCCGCGCAGGTGCGGCACGCGCGACACGCGGCCTCCACGTCCTCGTCCAGGCCCGGGTACCACACATAAGATCGGGCATACGCTTTGGTTTTAACGATTCCCATATGAGCCCCGTGTAGCTCCCCTGAGAACCCATTGTCTACATGCCGCCGGGATGACCACTCTGTGCCCCACATTATACATCCTAGTTCTATGTACAACTCGGACTTCCTAGCCTGATAAGGTTCGAGCTGCTTCATATCTACTCTTTCGGGCCATCCATTTTCTATGTAACCGTAAACCCTGCTGAGTATAAGATCACGTGATGTTTCCCTTTTAATTTTTTCGTTATCTAGCAACATCGCATCCGATGCGAAATGTAGATACGTTTGTTCGGGTGGCTCGTACGATGTTTTCTCTACAACGGGCAACCTCGATAACACGTCTGCGCCGTTCTTGTCCGTGGACACGTACTCTATATCGAAGTCGTACGCGGAAAGAATGAGAGCCCACCTCTGCATTCTGCTCGCGGCCATGGTCGGAATGCCCTTTGAGGACCGAATATGCTAACCAACGGCTTATGATCGGTCTTCAATACAAACTTTCTACCGTACAAGTACTGATGAAACTTTTTGACGCAATAAACTATAGCGAGAGCTTCCCTATGTATCTGCGCGTACGCTTGTTCGGCTTTAGTGAGTTTCCTAGACACGTAGGAGACGGCGCGCTCCTCCCCGCCGGGCCCTGGCTGCGAGAGCACGCCGCCGACGCCGACGGCGCTGGCGTCGCAGGTCAGCGTCAGCCGCGCGCGCGGGTCGTAGTGCGCCAGCACGTCGCTCCTCACCAGCAGCCGCTTGACGCGGGCGAAGGCGCGCGCGTGCCGGTCCGTCCACTCCCACCGAGCATCGCACCGCAACAGCTCGTGCAACGGATCGAGTATATCGCTCAGGTTTCTGACAAATCTCGCGTAAAAGTTAACCATTCCTAGGAATGATTTTAATTCAGTTACATTATGCGGATTCGGCATGTTTTCGATGGCATTTAGTTTTCCCGGGTCGGGTCGAATTCCATTTTTGTCGACAATGAACCCTAAATATCGAACCTCCCGCTTCAAGAACGAACATTTTTCCCGTTTGACTCTCAAACCGGCCGCTTCTAATCTTTGAAATAACATATCCAACGATCGCAGGTGGCTATCCCTATTTTTTGTCGTTAAAATTATGTCGTCCGCGAAGCACTGGACTCCAGGCACGCCCTCAACGACCCCGTTAATGATTCGTTGAAAAATGCCACTACTAGACGCGAGTCCGTAAACTAGACGATTATATTTGAATAGCCCGCGATGCGTATTTATCACCGTAAACTTTTTGGAAGCCTCAGAAAGAACACATTGATTATAGGCCTGGGACAAATCGATTTTCGTAAATTCCTCTCCCCCTGCGAGATTAGCGAGCAACTCGTCCACCCTCGGCGGCGGACACCTATCGACCATCAGTACGGGATTGAGCGTGACCTTGAAGTCAGCGCATATACGGAGAGCACCGTCACCTTTAGGTACCAACACGAGCGGCGTGGCCCAGTCGGAGCAGTCGACGGGCTCGATGACCCCGTCCCGCAGCATGGCGTCGAGCTCGGCGTCGACGCGCTCGCGCAGCGCGAACGGCACGGGCCGCGCGCGGTGGAACACCGGCGCCGCGCCCGCGCGCACGCGCAGCTCGGCCGGCGCGCCCCGGTACCGGCCCAGCCCGCCGCCCAACACCTCCTTATATCTGTCGAGCATTACACGAACATCGTTATCGATCGGTTGTATTTGAAAATTGTCGCCAATGTTGTCAACCGGGTATCGTAATAAGGGAATCTGAATATATAGCTCGGCCAACCATTGCCTGCCTATCAATGACGTTACGCCGTTTTCGATCACGAAGAGGTCTAACCCCTTCTTGATATTTCCATATTGAACGTCGACCTTGATACTACCTAGCGGCTTAACTTTAGACTGTCCATCGTAAAAACGGAAAACATATTTAGATTTTTCTAATTTTACATTACTAAACAGTTTTTTGTAGGTCACCTCACTTATACACGAACACGGCGAGCCCGTGTCGACTTCCATTTTTAAAATAACCCCGTTAATGATTACACGAACACTCACCGGTGTGTAATCACCTATTGCCATCTGAAACAGCGGTTCCACGTCCTCCTCCGAGCCCGAGTCCGAGCCGCGGTCCGCGGCGCGCGCCGGCGCAGCCGCTGCCGCCGGTTGCACGTAGTTCGCTTTGAACGAACGCCCAATGCGGCCTCGAAGACTCGCTTCGCTCGGTCTCTTGAATGGACACACTCTCTTCAAGTGTCCCAGGTTCTTGCAGCTGTTGCATACAAAATTGACGTATCTACAGCTGTCCGCCTCGTGCTGGCCTCCGCAAGCGCGGCACCGCGCCCCGCCGCCGGGCCGGGCCGCCGGCGCCGGGCCGCCGCCGGGCGCGCGTCGCCCGCCGGCCCGGCCGCGCGCCGACACACGCAGCGCGTGCACCGCGCTCGTGATCGCCGCTCCGCTGCCAGACGCCACCGTCGCATCCACGGCCGCCGCGTCCCTCTCCGCAGCCTCGAGCGCTGTCGCTAAACTCATCGCCTTCCCATACGTCAGATCGGGCTCAGAAAATAGCCTCTGCCGTATGAGATCGCTGCTCACACCACACACAAACTGGTCCCTCAGGTTCTCGTCGAGCGCACCGCCAAACTCGCAATCCCTGGATGCCTTTTTCAGCGTGGCTAGATATTGTACAATAGTTTCATCACCACCCTGCCGCCTCTGACGAAATTTATAACGTTCCGCCATTACCGAGGGCTTTGGTTGCAAATGCGCACGAACCAACTCGACGACTGCCGCATAGGTTAACTCTGTCGGTTTTCTCGGACTCGACAAGTTAACTATTAGTTCGTAGACTTCATCGCCGGCCAGAGAAATTAGCGTAGGGAGTTTCAAGTCGTCCTTTATTCCATTTGCACGAAAATACATTTCGACACGTTCGCAGTACAAAGTCCAACTGCCAACATTCACGTTAAATTCATTTATTTTGCCGTACGACATTGTTTGCTATTGGTAAACTAATGCACAAACACACGATTACGCGATAAACACAGGTTTTATCCTCGTCGCCACTGTGATATCCTGGCTTACTTATTTATTACGGGAATCGGGAACAAATGAGACACTCGTATAACAGCTGAGATGCGAATGGTTTATTACTTTACCGATATGCAAACGTCTTATAGCTACCCTCATTATACTTATAAAGTAGGCATACTCCAACTAGTAGCCCCCCAAGATTTTACCCGCGTAGTTCCCGTTCTAGTTGTTTTCCCGCGTTAAAAAATATTCTATGTACTATTAGATATTTTTAATTTTCTTAGATTTTTTCTTCAACGTAAGTATACGATTGGGGGTCATGTCCCCTGTGACCCCCCCATCGGACCGCGCATGACTATAGAATGTGGTAATTCATTTACTTTGATGCCAATTTTATGGTTTAATGCTGTCCGTGCTCCGTGTTTCTTTAATAAAGTCTACAAAAATGTTTTGGTTTTTACTTTGTAAGTATCTATGCAGATACTAATTTAAAAAATCAAAAGATTTCAGTCGATCTTTTCGATTGATGTCGATTTTAGTATAACTATTCTAGCCTTGACATTATATTTCTATTCGTAGAACTACGAGTATTATCTAGGTAAGCACCTACCTGACTAATACTTACCTACAGTAGTTGAGAGTTCATGGTTAGATAATACTTAGTAGGCAACGCTGCTGAAAATGTAGGTACCTAATCATAGCCAAAGGAAGCAAAATACTATGTAAATATTTACTTCCAACATGAAATGATATGGCATTCTAAATATACGAGTACATCTTTAGAATGCCATATCGAAATAATAAATCATTTCATTAATCCAGAATGTAGGTATCCTGGATTTACCCATAGACATAAATCAATGGATGTGCCCTTCCAAACTTCAGGCGCACGGAATTATGTTATCGTTGGGAAGAGTGAGCTCACCCTTTCCGTTTTCGTCGATTGTAGAAAGTGGTGAACGCTGGACGTTTATACCTATCGCTGTTCGTTGGCAACCATATTATGTTCCATTTGTGTTGTGGCCATATGTTCGATGAGTAGAACCACAACATGCCTCGCCGCTAGCGATTCTAGGGGTCAAGTAAATTTGTAGTTGTGAACCACTCACTCTACACACAGAGATGCAATTTCAGAGCAGATATATTGATTTATAACGATGGATTTACCTATATAGACTGAGCGGTCAATTGAAAAGGTAGGAAATGTAATAAGGATAAATAGATCCAGAAGGAAAATGCGAAATAACTACAACAAACAAACAGGTTTGCCAACGAAGGATACATTCTCCAATTATAGTTAACGTGGATACTGACGAATAGACCAAGTCAAAGATCAAAGTTTTTTAATAAGAAACCTTTGGCAGTAATAGTTAGTGGCCTCTATTGCCCACGGAACCTTGAGGTAGCACAGAAAGCGCAGGGCCATTTTTTTAATCTCATCTTACTAACTGTAGGTACTTACCTACCATAGTAGGTACCTAGGTACCTATAGCATACTTGAAATAAATAATCTTTGCTTGGAACATAGAATAGATAATAATAGGTACAACTACCGGACTTGACTTATTCAACAAACCTGCTTGGGTTTCGAAGAACCCTTTTGGTAAGCATTTATAAAATATTAATACCAATACTTTATGTAAGTACCTACTTCTACTGTCTAACAAAAGTATTGATCTTCTTGCTATCTCTTTTCAATTAATTACAGGTTACTCAAGGACAAGAACGACAGCCACAGTCGATGGTCCTTAAGAGCCCTCTCACGTCGTCGCACGAAATTCAAAAAGTTTGTGTTCCGAATTTTCCATCTTTAGTATTATCTAGAAAAAGATAATTACGTTCAAAAAATAGGACGATCTTTCTTGTTGACGTTTCCTTGTTTCAATTTTCCAAATAATAATTCCTTTGGTCGTAGGGAACGATCTCCCATGACCATTTCGCCGAAAAGTCGCCGCCGTGTCAGTTTCAGACTTTTAAATCTACAAGTAATACTCAAGATTTATACTTAAAAAAATATGGGGAACATCATACACATATTTTATTAATTCAGACATGATACATATATCTGAATTTTGGTCCCATTTATTAGTAAAAAAAAAACAAAATCATGAGCCAATTTTAAGTTTTATATTGCAGTTTTAGCGTTGTCTCTGTGTAGAATACACAATAATTCCAAACTAAAAATTAGACACGATAATACTTTGTTCTTTGTGGAATCCAATTCTATAGTTACTTTTCAAATCATAGTTGTCAATTTTTCAAAAAATATAAATTACCAGCAGTCTAAATTACAATAAATTACGCTGCGCAATTTAGTATGCCGCGAGCGGCCGTCGGAGGAGGACCTGCGTCAGTTAGCGTGGGAGTCGGTTACGTAATATTTCGCGCGTTTATGACATAAACTAGAATAATTATAGTGCGACCACAAAATTTTAAGTCGTTTGGCGTTTTATTTCATTCTGATTTTTCGGATCGGACCATCACATTTAATCTTGTTTGCTTCTTGAAGAAGCAGAATCTGTCAATTTTTTTTTTGACGTGACAACGTCTAATAAGTCGATGAACGCTGGCCGTATGCACGAAAATGGGATGACTCATTGTCTCGTTAAGCCCATTGTCCCGTTACGCTCGTTGTCCCGTTGCGTTACGGTAAATTATTCTTGCATTTCCAAACTCTGATTACTAGTTTAATTTCAAGAATTTGTACTTTTAACTGAAGATTAATTTTCATGCGGTGGATCTTAGCTTTGTTGGGATAATATTGATTAAAGATGGCCGCCTCTACAAAATGGTGGAATAAATATTTCTTCATTTTCATTCATCTACCTCAATATGGGTATCAAATGAAAGGGCATAACTAGTAGAATACTGTGCACTATGATACATTTCAAATCCAAGATGGCCGCCACCATAAAATGGCGAATGAAATTACCAATTTTTTCACTACTACCTCAATATGGGTATCAAATGAAAGGCCTTCCCTAGTAGAATACTACGCGCTATGACAAATTTCAAATCCAAGATGGCCGCCACCACAAAATTGCGAATGTCATTATTTTTTACTACTACCTCAAAATGGGTAACAAATGAAAGGGCTTGACTAGTAGAATACTATGCACTATGACGAATTTCAAATCCAAGATGGCCGCCACCACAAAATGGCGAATGTCATTATTTTTTTCTACCACCTCAATATGGGTAACAAATGAAAAGGCTTGACTAGTAGAATACTATGCACTGTCACAAATTTCAAATCCAAGATGGCCGCCACCACAAAATTGCGAATGTCATTATTTTTTACTACCACCTTAATATGGGTAACAAATGAAAGGGCTTGACTAGTAGAATACTATGCACTATGACGAATTTCAAATCCAAGATGGCCGCCACCACAAAATTGCGAATGTCATTATTTTTCACTACTACCTCTATACCATGACCAATGACCATGACCATGACCAATTACAATGACCATGAGGAACGGATATGACCAATGACTGCGACCAATGACCATGAGCAATGGCCATGACCAATGACTGTTCCGACGTGTTTGAGCAACGAACTTACAATATTAATTAATCATCATTAATTTTTATCGGTTTTTTATCGGATACACTTTGGAGAGTGTGCGACTGATTTGCATGATCTGATACCACCTTGCCCTTTTTTCTATCGGAATGCTCGTAGCTCGAAAAAGCGACATCGTTTCATGGTTGAAGTTCCAAAGACACGAACGAAGAGATTTGACTCTACTTTTGTGATAAGAACGTCTAGGCTGTGGAATACGTTGCCTGAGTGGGTTTTCCCCGATGGTTACAATCTTTGTGTCTTCAAATCGAGAGTGAATCGGTTTCTTCTAGGTAAACACGCTCCATCGTAGACCGCATCGTCGCTTAACATCAGGCGAGATGGCGGTCAAGTGTAAACCTATAAAAGTTAAAAAAAAAAAAAAAATTTACTACTACCTCAATATAGATATCAATTTAAAAGGCTTGACCATGCACTATGACAAATTTCAAATCCAAGATGGCCGCCACCACAAAATGGCGACTGTCATTATTTTTTACTACCACCTCAATATGGGTAACAAATGAAGGGGCTTGACTTGTAGAATACTACGCACTATGATAAATTTGAAATCCAAGATGGCTGCTACCACAAAATAGCGAATGTCATTATTTTTTCACTACTTCACAATATAGGTATCAAATGCAAGGGCTTGACTAGTAAAATACTACGCACTATGACAAATTTCAAATCCAAGATGGCCGCTACCACAAAATGGCTACTGACATTATTTTTTACTACCAACTCAATATAGGTAACAAATGAAAGGGCTTGACTAGTAAAATACTATGCACTCCCACAAATTTCAAATCCAAGATGGCCGCCACCACAAAATTGCGAATGCCATTATTTTTTACTACTACCTCAATATGGGTAACAAATGAAAGGGCTTGACTAGTAGAATACTATGACAAACTATGACAAATTTCATATCGAACTGGAAGGGTTTGACTCATCGAGTAACGCGGTCTTCCGCGCAAGCACGGAAGGGAGCTGGCTTTGCTAAAAAATCATAGAGGACAAATAACTAAAGTATAGAGTGCTAACACCGCACTAGACGCTCAGTGCGTCGTAGGCAGATTATGTATAGCTACATAGATATGTACGTTGGGGATTACTAGGGATGGGCACGCGGGCAACGCAAAATCATTTTGTTAGCGATTGATGCAGGTTCAGCGCGGTACAAACATCTGTAAATATAATTATTTCGTGCGATAACATCTAAAATATAAGTACCTAGGTATTTTAGTTTTATAGAGTTAGTGCCCGTGCATGTTTAAGTTTATTTGTGGTGGCGGCCATTTTGGATTTGAAATTTGTCATAGTGCATAGTATTTTATTAGTCAGGTCCTTTCATTTGTTACCCATATTGAGGCAGTAGTAAAAAATAATGACATTCGCAATTTTGTGGTGGCGGCCATCTTGGATTTGAAATTTGTGACAGTGCATAGTATTCTACTAGTCAAGCCCTTTCATTTGTTACCCATATTGAGGTGGTAGAAAAAAATAATGACATTCGCCATTTTGTGGTGGCGGCCATCTTGGATTTGAAATTCGTCATAGTGCATAGTATTCTACTAGTCAAGCCCTTTTATTTGTTAGCCATATTAAGGTGGTAGTAAAAAATAATGACAGTCGCCATTTTGTGGTGGCGGCCATCTTTGATTTGAAATTTGTCATAGTGCATAGTATTTTACTCGTAAAGTCTTTTTATTTGATACCCATATTGAGGAAGTAGGGAAAAAATAAATGTATTTCGCCATTTTGTGGTGGCGGCCATCTTTGATTTGAAATTTGTCATAGTGCATAGTATTTTACTCGTCAAGTCCTTTCATTTGATACCCATATTGAGGGAGTAGTGAAAAAATAAATGTATTTCGCCATTTTGTGGTGGCGGCCATATTGGATTTGAAATTTGTCATAGTGCATAGTATTCTACTGGTCAAGCTCTTTCATTAAATTTGATACCCATATTGAGGTAGATTATGAAGAAATGTTTAGTCCACCATTTTGTGGAGGCGGCCATCTTGAATCGATATTAACCAAACATAGCTAAAAACCAATGCACAAAAATTAACCTTTAAATAAAAATGAAATTATACTAGTAATCAGATTTTTGAAATGCAAGAATAAATTATCGTAACGTAACGGGACAACGAACGTAACGGGACAATAAGTCATCAATTTTCGTGCACGCAGCCAGCGTTCATCGATTTAGTAGACGTTGTCACGTCAGAAAATCTCATCAAAATTTTTAGTACACTGCCGTTACGGCTCAAGATCGTTCTGTCCGCCTGAACGCTCGAGCTGAATCGAACGGACGCACGCTGACAATGTTGCAGGATTTTACCTAAAGTTGAGTTCTGTCGTTTCGTGAGAGGGCTCTTAAGTCGGACTTTTTCGACAATATAGAGTAACTAGCAGCGCCTCGCGGCTTTACTCGCGTAGTTGCCGTTCACTTTATTTTATTTGGATGAAAAGTAGCATATCGATTCCTTAATTTGCAAAACGAATAACTCCATAGTAGCCAATTTCACAGGGGTCACACTAAATCACCACTAAAATCTATTGCGTAACTGGGTTTTTCGTTATTTTAAGTGTTTATTAGCTAACTAGCTTTTACCCG
Organism: Ectropis grisescens; assembly: GCA_017562165.1. Taxonomy (NCBI): domain Eukaryota; kingdom Metazoa; phylum Arthropoda; class Insecta; order Lepidoptera; family Geometridae; genus Ectropis; species Ectropis grisescens. Next base: position 10,909,235 of record CM029777.1, on the reverse strand, counting down.
CGACTTCGTCCGCGCCACATATTTATTAAAGTAATTGAGGCAGTACCTACTCGTATGTCTACTACCATACAAATTCACGTTTCCTAATCAAAATCGGTCTAAGTCAAAGTTTTATATTTATTAATAAATGTACACGACGAAATTACACGACGAAATTACAAAAAAAACTATGTTCTCAAAAACTTAATCAAAAACAGACTTTAATGTAAAATCATATTGGGACGGTCCACCAAATTTTATTAGAGTCTATTAGTAGATATATCGTCTGATTACATGAACGCAAATTTTAGTTTGTTGTTCATATTTCAAAAACCGCCGCACTGATTTCGATAAAATTTATATGACCACCTCTGAACTATAATCTACCAACCAAAAAAATAACCATCTAAATTGATTCACAATTGGAAATACAACTGGATTGATAACCTCCTCCTTTTTTGAAGTCGGTTAAAAATAGCATACAGAGAGTGCAAAGATCCTTCCATGCACACTTTTACTCCTCATTTCCACTCTTTTCAACTCTTTTTCTGTCATAAAAAGTCGCCGTTGTCCTTTCCTAAGTCTAGTCTATCTGTGCACCAAATTGTAACAAACTCTTTAAGTGGCTTAGGCGTTAGGCGGTAATGTGTTACCGCCTAACGCCTTACAGTACAATTTTCTGGATGACGTAGTTGAAGATTCGACAAAAGTTATGAAACTCGATCCTGTCAATACGAAATTGTGATTAATAAAAACTTGATTTTAACCCCCGACAAAAAAAGGGGTATTATAAGTTTGACGTCGATGTCTGTCTGTCTGTGGAACCGTAGAGCTCAAACGGATGGGCCGATTTAGATGCGGTTTTTTTATTTCAAGGTTAATACCTACCCGTGTGGATGTTTTTAGCTATGTTTGGTTAATGTCGATTTAAGATGGCCGCCGCCACAAAATGGCGGACAAAATATTTCTTCATAACCTACCTCAATTTGGGTACCAAATGAAAGAGCTTGATTAGTAAAATACCATACACTATAACAAATTTCAAATCCAAAATGGCCGCCACCACAAAATGGCGAATTATATTATTATTTTTTCATTACTACATCAATATGGGTATCAAACGAAAGGGCTTGACTAGTAGAATACTTTGCACTATGACAAATTTAAAATCAAAGATGGCCGCTGCCACAAAATGCCGAAAGACATTTCTGTTTTCACAACTCCCTTAATATGGGTATCAAATTAAAGGGCTTGACTTGTAGAATGTTGTACAGATAACAAATCCGAGGTAGTCAGGGTTTAATCTAAATTTTTAATTCTGTACTTGTACACTAAAAAAGGGTAAAATAAACTATATTCGTACAAAAAATTAAACCGACTTCAAAACCACAAATAGGCACTCAAAACCGAAAAATTAACTAAAATCATTATTATAACCGCTACTTCTCATCTATTTGAAGTCGGTGCCAGTCAGGTCAAAAAGTTAGTAGATTGATGCTATGTAGGCACATGGTAAGTAGGGAGGTAAGTAGTATCTATCCACTACCTGTTAGATTTGGCTGGCACCGACTTCAAATAGATGAGTGAGTAGCGGCTATAGTAATGATTTTAGTTTAATTTTCGCTTTTGAGTGCCTATTTGTGGTTTTGAAGACGGTTTAATTTTTTGTACGAAAATAGTTCATGTAAAAAATTGCAGATTGAATCCTGTACCTGAAAGTATTGAGAATCCCTGAGCACAGAACAGAAGAAAATGTCTTCGAATTTCACAAAATTATGCATAGCATTCAAGACCAGCTGAAAGCAAGGCAGAAAAAGTTTCTTGGAGGTTCGCAGCCCGGTTTTGCAGTGCTGTGGCCGTGGCTGCAGCGGTTTTATATGCTGGGTATCGCGAAACTTAATATTACTAAGGAGAAATATGAGATATAAAATACAGAAAGCTGATGATACTCACCAGCGTATCATCAGCTTTATGTATTTAATCGTCGTTGTATATATTGACGTGACAACGTCTTATAAATTGGTTTGCCGGGTGACACTTCATGAAACTGCGTTACGCTCCGCTCACGTTATGCGCTCACAACGAGAGCGAGTGAGAGGCACGCGTCCCTTCCACTCGGGCATGGTTAGCCCGCCTAAGAGCGAGAGAGACAGACATAAAAAGTGAAAGGCACGCGTCCCTTCCGTAAAATTATTTTACCACTCAAAGTCGTTGTCACGTAAAACTTTCGCCCGTATACCGACTTTACAGGCAACCAATTTTTTTTTACTTTTATAGGTTTACACTTGACATCTCGCTTGATGTTAAGCGACGATGCGGTCTACGATGGAACGTCGTTACCTACCTAAAATAAACCGATTCACTATCGACTTGAAGACACCAAGAGTATAACCATCGGGAAAACCTCACTCAGGTAACGCATTCCACAGATCTAAAACAATGACAGAAATCTAAAATACTCGAATTTTACATAACCCAATCCCCTAATCCCCATATAGTCAACAAGTGTTTTTTTAGGTCGAAGTTTTTTCAAATTCTCCTAACATTACAATTGAGGTGTTATTCGATTCGGAATGGCATCTAGATAGTTTTGAGAAAATGATAAGCCCACTTGCAAAAATTGCAATGCTTTTAAATAATGCAGTGAAAACAAAAAAGAGGGTTTCGTTATTTTCCAATAATTCTAAAACTATTCAAGGTACTTAAGTCATTTCAATTTGAAAAAATATTAAAAAGATGAGGAAATTTCTAACAATAATCCTGACTTCCAGATCTGTAGGACCAACAGGTACTTATATTTTTTCCAGAGGGTTGAAAATACGCCCATAAACGGAATTTAACAATTTTTTTCCAACGGGAAAATATTCTAAGACCTTGGAAAACAATGTTTTTAGAAAGACATCTTTTGACGACGTATGTCATCCGCCGAACCGCACTGGGCCAGCGAGGTGGATTATGCCCAGTCTCATCTTGTGAGAGAAGGCCCAGAGAGTCCCAGCTGTGGAAACAATTAGGCTGCTTATTATTATAAATGTTAGCCGCTATAATTGTTATATATACCAGCTACTTATACTCAGCCGGTTATAGCTGTATGTAAATGTAGCTGTCATATAAAAGTACCTACTAGAGTAGGTGTAAGTTTAGCTGTGTCATTCCCACGCCATATTGACCGAACCACAATGGTATCAGCATTTCCATGAGTACGTAACTTTTTGTTTGTCAAATGTCGACCATAACGTCATCTTGTTCACGATATAGTCAAATCGATCAGAATGACCTAATCCATGACTTTCATTCTTTGATAAATACCCATGAACTTCACTGGCCCGGTGGAGGCCAAAAATGGAACTAACAATGCTAATGTGAGTTCTCCATCGCAGATGCGATGGTAACGACGTCTTTTAGCGTGTATATTTGATAGCATTAAAAAAATGATTTGTCATAGTCACTGTTGTGGTAGTTGGTGTAGATTAAGTTATCGAATGATTTCATAACATTATGAAATCGGTACCAGGATTTCGATTTATTTAATATCTGAAAAGCAAACCCCTCTATGAATTCTTTACCTACCTACTTAACGACTTGGTTCTTGCATAGAATACCTAAAAACGAACCCTATCTACCTATATTAAAAAAATGTAGGGATTCATTTTGCCCCGATCTATATTATATATTCTATGCCGATACTCACAAGCCAGATCTGCAGCTTTGTGTTGGGGTATGGTAGGAGAGGCATATGACAAATTCAGCTTGCCTCAAATACCTACCCAAAAATTGGTACCAACTCTCGGAATAATAGCATTCGGGTGGCGCATAAGCCGTGTTGACCTGGTGACTAGAACGTCCAATTCACAATATGAGGTTCGAATGCCGCACACACTTCTTAGTATTTTTACAAATGCAGATGTACCAGATTGTCATAACCGACTGGATTTAACGGTGAACAAGGAGGAAACCGGAACGTACCAAGAAAGACGTCTTTCAAGAGCATGCGTCATCTGCCAACACACATTTGTCCAGCGTGGAGGAAGACAAGAATAAGAAGAACAAGAGTCAAGTCAACTCAGCAACAAACAAGTTGACTCTTGGTTTTTCTTGAGAGCAAGCAGTCTCTTAGTCGTTGGGACATAAAGTGTGTTGTGGACGCTATGCTTATAAATACATCCAGGGCGAGTATTACCCTCGGCGCCTCGGCATCAAACAACTAGACCAAGTTCATAATACCGAAATCCGACGAAGAACAGTGTGAGACGTCTTATTTACGGTAACAAAACTAAAAACGGATTGGGCAGGACATGGTGCTACGCATGGACATGTGAATTCCATATTAATTAAATTAAATTAAAATCAATTTATTTCAGGTTGCTATGACCCATAATACAAAAATACCATTTCAATCAATAATTATATCATTTGTTTGAAAGCTTTTGTGTAATTAATATCACAGAATAGTGGTCTAATCAAAGACCCCCACGACCCCTCCCTTGGATCCGCGCTTGAACCTAATCCCTATTAACTAAATGTCAATCTTTGGATGTTTGTTGCTCAATCACGTCTTAACATCTGAATGGATCTGGTTGAAATTTGGAAAATACCTACTTACTTACAGTCTGGAAGAATACATATGCAAATTTTTTATCCCGAAACCAATACGGGTACGGGAACTACCTGGTTTAAAACTTCGGGGCGCTGCTTGTATTAGATTGATATAATGCTATTTATTGTGATGTAAAAAAATTGAGTAAGTAGTAGTTTAGTAGAACTCACTCAACTACTACTTATTTAAGTAGTAGTTTAGTAGAACTCACTAAGCTACTACTTATTTAAGGTTGGACAAATATTGGTGGAGAATTTACACACAACACCATCTGACCCCAAACTAAGCAAAGCTTCTATTAAATCATGTCATGCATGATAGGAGCAGTAAAACGGGCGGTTAGGACTTGGGCGAACAATAGTTAAGAAGGTACTTCAAGAAGTTAATTAGAGAGACCCAAATCCAGCAGTGGATTGTAGAAAGTTGCAAATGATGACGATGGTAATTCTACGAGTACCTACTAATATCATGAACGCGAAAGCTTGTGAGTATGTATGGATATTTGTTACTCATTCACGCAAAAACTACTGAAGGGATCTGGATGAAATTGGTGCATGGACAGGAAAATAATGGCATCGGAAACTACGCGGGTGAAACCGCAGGGCGCTTGTAGTAAGGACTCAATTTTTTTCCATGTCGTTTGCGAATGAATTCTTATCTTATTAATTAATTAAACATGAGAGCGAGTTATCCCAAGATTTTATCGTCTTCTTAAAAGGTACAAAAGATAACGGGGTTTTGAATTGGGAAATTAATTGAGATTTAATTATTGTTAATCAATCAGTTGTTTTGTTTCATGTTTTTTTATAGTGAGAGTGACGACACGAGCAGGACATGTGCTTGATGGCAAGCAACATGCTTCCCCATAACAGCAGTGACTCGGATCTATGGGAACATAGAGTTCAAATCATTACCTAGCACTGAACTGCTTTACCCAGGAATAATACCTATATTTTATCTCTATGTCCCTGGAAACATTGCCCCTTAAATCGGAGCGTAGTGATTGGTTTTCACATTACTGTTACGTCTGTCTAGCTTAAATTATATGTCTAGCTTATAGTATTCATGTGTCTATCAATTTTACCTTCCGGGATGGTATGACACTATTAAGGAGATACTGGTGAGTGGTAAAAACAGATTTAGGTGCCTTCCCTCAATTAAAGACAGTGGCGAATTTACAACCAGGACAGCTGGACTCACTAGCCATTAGATGTATACCAGCTTCACCCAACTTTAAAAACGATAAGGCTTTTCAGTATTTTGCCATGTCCCTAATATCTACACAAGTGCTGCTATCCCTGTAACTGATCGGTCCCCGGGTACAGAGGTAAACCTCACCGATTTGATTCTTATTTTCCACAGACACAGTATATTACGGATATGTACGAAGATCCAGTAGTGAAGACATACTTAACCCCGGAGATATTTCTGCATAAACTCCAGGTTGTGAAGAAATATTTTGTTCGTTTTGTTTGTGGAGGCGGCCATCTTGAATCGTTAACCAAACATAGCTAAGCACAAATATTAACCTTCAAATAAAAAAACCGCATTGAAATCGGCACATCCGTTTGAGCTCTATGGCAGACAGACAGACAGACATCGACGACAAACTTATAACATCCCTTTTTTTGGTCAGGGGTTAAAAATAAAAATAAATGTTTTCGTTACACACATTTTCTATACCCTGATTCACTACGCAATCATCGGATTGATCTCGACACGGAATCAAACCTCTCGTACTTTGTCTTATTATTCGTTTAGAATGACAGAGACTATTGATATAGAGATTGTTATTCAGTGCCGGAATCGTCCCGACTGCGTTGTGAGTTGTGAATGAACACCCTGATCATCCACGCATTTTGTAGATGTTTATATAACGCATTTTTTCGTAGGCCCCGTAATGTGATTTGACAAAGAGTAGGTACAATGCAACATTTAAAACATTGTGTTTTAGAGTGGTTGCCCCACACCCGGCATTATGCATTTAAAAGCTTTTTATTTCTGCAAGTCTTATACAATTTTATTTTGTTATTTTTCCAATAAATGTACCCTACTTATGTTGATTTATTTTTACACCAGTTTTCTTTGAGAAATGACATGCAACTTTACGTGTTGTAAAGAAATGTACCTACCACTGCAGAATAGAGCAGAAACTCAGTTGTTATCTGGAGTCGTTATCTGCAGTAAAAAGAGTCTACCCAGTCACGTCCCTGTAATCGCTAAAACCACAAGATGACTGATAAGAGAAATTTAGTTCCACTTGTAGCACGGCATAGTAGTCTATGAAAAACAGTACTACGCATAAGATTTTTTGTTCCACGAGCAAGATTTTGCAGTTAGTAATCATGACTTTCCCCCAGACGACCTTCAGACTACTATATTTAAACAAATATGTACTCAATTTAATAAAAAGCAGTGTAAAATAGAATTTTTATGTATTTCGTAAACAGTGACACAACCTCTTTCCAATATCATGTGCCATTAAATTGTACAAATCATGTTGGCTTAACGAAGCTTTGAAATGCCTTACGACCGTGAAAATGTTTGTTTATTCAATTGATGAGCTTAGTGATAATTCACGACCGAATATTTACTTACTACACGTTTACACAAAAACGAATAGTTTCCGAAATAAAAGGTAAAAAAAATAAAGCGGAAGCACAAAGTTTTTAAAGCTAAAGTTAAAGCCACTGCAGCAAATTTTGTGAATAATGTTCAGTCAGTTTTAGCGAAACAATATTTTTAAAATAATTATAAAAACAAACATCACATCCGCGTACCTCTTTAAAATGACTTAATGACGCGGTTGTCATGTTAGTCAAGTCATGAATTTAATAATGATTTTCTTAAATTATCGTATGTATACATAAAAATATAAGGGAAGTGTGTATTTGTAATTTCAAATTACAAATAGATATCATCGTATTAAGTACGTCTGCAATATTTTTAAAACGTAACTAGCTTGCGAAAATACAGCTATAATAATTTCTTCGAAATCGGTTCAGCAGCTTAGTCTGCTGGTAGTTCTAAAATACGTAACCGCTTTCCGAAACCTTTCCGAAAACAATAGACCAATTACAATAGCCAACTATATAATAGATGTTTTCAGTGCTACTGTACGTACTTGGTTTCAGACTAATTTTAAGCGATTATAATTATTCAGAAGCCAACTCAGTTATTCAATATGAGAACTGAAATCAGTCCATAATCATAAAACTTTTGATAACGATATTTGCAGGAAGATAATATGGCTCAAAAGGGTTTACTCCCGGCATTTTTACAAGTGGTAAGGCATTCCATTACAGAGTTAAGATGATTCACTAGTTTTACACAAGTTCGTTCTATACTAAAAAGCAATATCACAAGGACCTTTCGTGCACGGCGTTACACAATTTTTCAGATAAGTACATAAATTTTCGAGCAAGGAGATTGATCATTTGAATCTTAAATCAAGTCTCTACTGATGATAATATGGTTAGGTTTATGAATTAAGTAGTTTCTGGTTAGGGTTTATAATATGTTGAACTGCCAAACAATTATTATAATCTTTTACGACTAACAGAAACATGAAAATTATATTTTAAATTAAATGACGGGTCACTCACGTTTGCTATAGTCCAGTCCAGCAGTGTGCTGTCGGATACAGGTGAAACTTAAGTCGTACTAGACTGTACGACTTAAGTTTCAACTGCAGCCTTTGTCAAGGAGAGTGTACGCCCGTGACCGCTTTGTGAGTGACAAACGAGCCGCGGGTATTAATTAACCCTGAAATAAAAGTGGTCAAGTACGAGTCGGACTCGCCCATGAAGGCTTCCGTAGCAGCAAGTAACATAATATAAGAGTTCTTGTAGTTCGTTGTTACTTTAATCAGTGTTTTAACAATAGTCCATTTATGACGTATTAAAATAAAACTACTTAGGTACTAGATCTCAATCAAACCAATTTTCGTTGATAGTTTACATGGTAATGCACATCACACAATTTTTTTTATTTTTGTCATTCTCTTATTTTAGAAGTTACAGGGGGGGGGACACTTTATACAACTTTGGAAGAGTCCCTCGCGCAAACTAAAAAAATATATGTTAGAAACCTCAATATCTTTTTTTACTACCTATCCATAGATAACCCACACGTATGGGTTTGATCAATTTTTTTTTTGAGTTTTAAGTTCTAAGTATGGGACACCCCTAAAAATTTTTGTTTTTTTTCTATTTTTTGTATTAAAATCTTGAAGCGGTTCACAGATTACATCTACTTACCAAGTTTCAATAGCTCTTATAGTTTCGGAGAAAAGTGTCTGTGACATACGGACGGACGGACAGACAGACAGACAGACAGACAGACAGACAGACATGGCGAATCTATAAGAGTCCCGTATTTTGCCATTTGGCTACGGAACCCTAAAAAGCTGCCGGAAGTGGCTGAAATTGAAGTCGGACTGGACTGACAATAACACACGTGAGTTACTCGTGAATTAATTTAAAAAGTGTAATAATCACGTTAGTTCTCAAACTAAAATAGAAATTATATTTTATCAAATAAATTCTGAATGTTGCATTAATTGAGTCGTAATGATCTAATGATATTTTGTCCTGCTCTATTGCTCTATGGCTATGTTGGATAGCAAATCAAGTAAATCCAGGGCCACGATGCTGAGGAAAATCCAGCGATCATCTACCGGTCTACCGCCTAACTCTCCTGCTTTCTGCTATGCTTTAATTTGTGCCATTTTGTTGCCGCCGATGAAAGGCGACAACTAAATTTGATTTCCGTATGCAGCGGAACTGAGTTGTCTGGTTTCATCGGCGTTATCAAATTGGCCGATGACATCACAAATTAAAGCATAGCAGAAAGCAGGAGAGTTAGACGGTAGATCTGCTGGTTGTACAATGTATATGCTTTATGTCACCGTAAAATAATTGTTTTAGTCATCAATTTATAATATAACGCGTCATATTACAGACTAATGATTGGCAAGGCTAAACTAGTTTCTAATCTACATTATAAATTTACACGTTAAATTATAAATTGATACAATTCATAATCTTGCTTTGTCATATTATATAAGAATACTAGCTTACCCCGCAAATGTTATTCTGCCATATACATTTTCAACTCAACCAAATATTGAAGTCACGTGAAGCTTTATGTCAATGACTTTACGGCCACGACCGACGTTGAAGTTATTTGCATATTTATTGATCATACAATAATAATAGAATCGCGATTAAAAAATGGAGAGTGGGGGTAGGACGGTGAAAAACAATTAACGATCTATTCTCATCCAGATATTTCATAAAGATAAGTCGACCCGCTTCGAAGAAGTACGACCTACGAACACAAACAGTGGGATATGAGATTTTAACATATAAGAACATATTCCATACAAGAAGATTTACATTGGTGCTGAAAATGTATGTGTCGTCGTGTACGAAAGGTTTTTAATATTCATACAACACAAATATGAGATTCATTTCTTAACTATTAAACAATGAGTACACATAAAATACACAATAAACATTGAGAATAATGATTTGTCGTTTTTTTTATTCCGTCTCAAGTGTAAATAATATGACGCAAGAATAAATCGGTTTAATGCCCTTAGAACTAATTGTTTTTACAGTAGTTTGCCTGGCAACTAGTTATTTTTACAGGAAGCAACTCTGTTTTAATGTTTTTTATTTATGCGTACCGTACCTATGTAACGACCACGGCCAGCATGTTACATTTTATTCTTAGCTAATAATTTACATTTCCAAGCTCTTTGATTACATTTAAATAGATCATAACGAGGTGTTTTCAGAATGACAGATGGGTAACAAAATGTCGAATGATTGACATAGCTCGAGAAAATGAAACGTTAATGCTACCGTTTAAGAACTATTTTTGAACGGTTTCTGTATTCATCTAACCTGAAAACGCCTCATTGCTGTTTCATATCCTTGTATTATTTGTCATCGTTTCATACATATTTGCAGTAAAACTATAAGGAAAGTTTTGCGAAATCGATATAAGGGAAGTAACAAAATAATGACATACCCCAGCGAATATTATGATAGAACTATTAAAAATATATGCGGCGTAAGTAATATGTTCAAATTCTGCGTTGCTCTATTGCTCTAATCTTATAATAATACCTACAGTGTAACTAAAAAGTCAAAAGGGCTCTTCTCACAATTATACAACTTTGACTATGATACCAACCTTTGTTTCTTTTTTTATGGTATTTTTGAAACAAAAAATTAAAATAACCTCTTCCATACACTTCGAAATTCAATTATAATTTTTGTGAGGAACAGCCAGCTTTTTTGGTAATCCCAAGTTTGGTCTCACATTAACAGTTGTTCTTAATAAAAAGTACCTTTAAGCGCGGTCCGACGGGAAGGGTCACAGAGGACATAATCTCCGAAAATCGTACACGTCAAATTGAAAAAGAAGAAAATTACAAATGCCCCTAGCCGCGATACACTTTAGTTTGCTGCCGTCTAACGGTAATTTTACTTTGCTCGACACATTTTTTATTTTTTTTTAACTTTTATAGGTTTACACTTGACCGCCATCTCGCCTGATGTTAAACGACAATGCGGTCTACGATGGAGCGTGTTTACCTAGAAATAACCGATTCACTCTCGATTTGAAGACACAAAGATTGTAATCATCGGGGAAAACCCACTCAGGCAACGTATTCCACAGCCTAGACGTTCTTATCACAAAATTAGAGTCAAATCTCTTCGTTCGTATCTTTGGAACATCAACCATGAAACGATGTCGCGTTTTCGAGCTACGAGCATTCCGATAAAAAAAGGGTAAGGTGGTATCAGATCATGCAAGCCTTTTGGCACGTCTCTCGATCGATTCCAGGGCCTCCAGCTGATACTTGGCTGACATTGTATTAGTGACCTCTTCTAAACTTTCAGGCTGGGACCACGCCTTGTAGGCTTTCCTTCTTTTCTTAACCCTGTATGATTAATGTTAGAGCAATGCGGAATTTGAGAATTTACTTGCAGCATACAAAATTCAAAATTAATTAATTGTTTAAAAGTGTTTTAGTTAATTTGTAGATCACAAAAATAATTGGCAACAAATATGTGAAACGAAAATCGAGTATACGCGTTAAAAATGTACACCATTTTGTTACTTTTTTATCGACTTTAGAACAATTATTTTATAAGGCATAGTACGGTCAAATTTACAAGGTTCGCCAGTAGCGTAACAACCCATTTGAAATCCATAACAAATGTACTTAATGGGTATACATTTAATAACGCATTAAAAAAAAACTTGCGTTAAAATTTAATTTATTTGTATTATTATATGATCTCTTATGGTGTTAAATTTTAATTGATGTTAAGTATTCATTTAATTGAGTTGTGTGTGAATTGTATTTATTTATTTTAATAATACAAAAAAAATGTTGAGTTATGTCGCACGCAATACCAGCCACCATAATATATGGCTACGCCACTGACAACAAGGATTTAAATATGAATACGAAATAAATATAATTAATTGTTAATTAAAAATGAATGATTTTCGATATTACATTAAAATTAAGTACATAGATAAATTCATAACAACAACATCAAACAATAATTATTGCACCTATGATATAATTTGTACTAAAACTATATTAATTATTCTATAAAGTGTAATAAATTATTAATACTAATTAATATTTTCGATACCATTTTTGTGAATTTGGAATGCTTTGTTAGAACTTAAATACTAAGTTTGTTCAACATCACAAGCCCTAGGACGATTAACTAATAATGCATATTATTAAATTGCAAAAATGGGAGCAGTAACACATAATCTGGGTAATATGGGTATAACCCCAAGCAAAGTTACGGCTGGTCTAATCGGTAGAACGGCAACTGTCTATCCGGAGTCCCTGGTGCGAATCAAACGCGCACCACTGTCTTTTCTAAGTCACGTGAGTAATGCCGCTACTTCGTCGTTAGCAAACTATGGCCTAAACCTCTCACCTACTTGGTTAGGAAGAACCTCGTGCTCCAGCAATGGAAACTATTGATTGATACGATAAGTTATCTCCCGCTTGTCTAGCGAATGAAAATGGTTTTAGGCTATGCTATAATAACTCGCTATTTAATTTCAAGTGGAGATATAGAGATAGTATACTATTTAGTACAGGTATTTTTGCGTAACGTGACCTTTCGACCACCACTAAAATGGATATAGCTTTGCTATATTGTTCTCTCGCATCTCTTTAATTTCGAATGAAAAAAAGAGATAATATTATCAAAGCCAGGATTATTTTAGTTGAGCGGTAGTAATTACTTGGGTTTAAGTTATCAAATCTATTTAAATCAATATAGAATTTTCTTATTTTCGTATTTAAAAAATCTGGTGAAATGTCTGATGATTTCAATATTTAATACTTCAAATAGCTATAATAATAAGTACACTCACTTAAACGAGAATAAAACTGATAAGATTAAACAAATATACTACATAATGTCACTAAAATTAACACATGGACAGATTAATAAAAAAAAGCGTAATAACACAATTAATAATAATATTTCACTATTCGGGTAACTAACTAAAATAATAATATCTATAAAAGCGTTTCTAAAAACTAAAACTATTGGATGGAAGCGAGGTGAAGAAGAGGTGAGTTTATTTTTCAAGCACGATTCATATTGATTTCATCTGTTTTATTTATTATCTTTTAAACTTTTGCGATTTGAACATTGAATACATGACACAGAACTTGATTACGATATTTTTTTTATATCGCGACGCTGACGTTTCGGTTGCGTTACAAATGGCAAAACACGAAGAAATATGATGTAATTAGAAAATGCCTCGGGTCGATTTTTGAGAGTTCCAGGTTTGGTCAATTCGTATTCTTGACTCAAAATATCTCACTGGCGATACATCGAGCCAACGCCAGGTTTGCAACCTGAAAGGGAGTTTTAAGCGTGGCACTGCCGAACACGAGGCAATATTATTGTTGACGTCATTCTTTTGTGTAGTTTTTGTACCCGAGTTTTGGGAAGGGTCTATTTTGGGCTGAAATTTTTGTCTCAAAGACAATTTAAAAGCATAATAATAGGCATGAATTATATTAAATTATTTGATATAATGACAGTATTTAGATATAATAAAATCTGTATTTAATTTTGATATTTTTTAGTTTAACTTACTTTATGATCTTTCAAAGGTGGATGGGCAAGTCCATTTTAAAAGTACGAAATTATTAGAATTGTATTTACTATTGGATAACCCATTCAATTGCAAATGATTTTTGTTATGAAACAAGTTTTTACACAAACACAAACAAAGTAATTCTTTGCCCTATGTTTCAGTTGTTGAATAGCCTTTTGATGGCACATTAAATCAAAAATGAGTCGTCATGCCTATTGTAGCTAATATTATGTACAACGCAATTTAGTATCATTTGCATGAATAATTAACAACTTAATTACAACAACGTCATTGTTTTTTTCTTGATTATTTTACAACATAGTATAACAGAGGCTACCTTTTACCGTAATCATTTCATATAACAACAATATATTTAGTAGGTGCATGGTAGTCTATGTGTGGTGGAAGATATAGGTTGGAGTCCTGAAGGGGAGCCTATGACGGGTCGACATTAAGCTAGGACGCTGTACTCAAGGACCAGTCAATTACATAGTAATCATGGCCTACAATATGTATATCGTCATCTAGTGTTATCTGTTTGTCACACGAAAAAGCATCTATCGTAATATGGAATAAAGACGAAAAGCGCCATTTAGTGTCAAGTTTGTCATTACTTCTACAACATACCATCGTTAACGCGATTGAATACGTTTAACGCCATCGAATATGTACAATCTTTTGGCGAAACTCGCAATCGACAGTGCAAACGATTACCATGTTTTTATACTGTTTTAAATTACATAACACAGGTGATCGTTTACCTTATCTACGTCTTCTCCTTGAACACAACCGACCGTTCAATCGTTCGCCATTGGTTCTTTTTTTATAGTTTGCCAAATAGCAGGCCTTTACCTTTACTTATGTCTTCTTCTTGAATATAGTCTGCAGATAAATAAATGAGCCTTTTAAAGAAGTTAATGCTATATCTTCTTCTTGAATACATTCTGCAGGTAAATAAAGGAATTTGAAGACAAATTATTCATTTATTTCACTAGTTTATAGTATTTTTTTCTGCTGCCGCGAAAAAATTTTAGTTGATAAATGTTCACTTATTGTTTAGGTAAAACTACCCTCAACATTTTTGAGGGTAAATTCAAATTTTTTATATAATTTTTTCATGTGATGTCATAACGCGGCCCTAGCCCATATGGGTTCCGCGCTGCTCAACGAGTTAAAAGAAGTTACCATTTCTATGTCTTCTTCTTGAATATATTCTGCAGGTGCATGTTGGTCTTGGAGTGGTGGAAGATTTGCGTGACGCGGCGGCCGACCTCCTGCGCCGCGTGCAGGTTGGAGGCGCGCGGGGCGGGGGCGGGGTGCGGGGCGCCGCCGCCCGCGTTCTGGAGGAGCGACTCGATCGCCGCGCGATACTGCGACAGGGAGGGCGACTGGACGAGCTCTTCGATTTTCCTAAACGAAGAAATATCTTATATTATATAATTGCTTTATTTAATCAAAGTATGCCAAATTTCCACAGAAAAAATGAATAAAAGATACAAATCAAATAAGGTCAAAGAGACCACCACGCACTGCCCGAACATGCACAGAACACTCTGTATGGCCAGGGAGATCTGCCGAATCTTTTTTATTTTATTTGTGTGTGTGATGCACTGATGCATACAAATATTTGTCCTGTGCCTGGGTGTTTTCTATGTATAAGTATGTATTTAAAAATATATAAGTATTACATCAGCTATCTGGCTCCCATAGTACAAGCTTTGCTTAGTTTGGGGCTAGACGGTATTGTGTGTAAAATATCCACCAATATTTATTTATTTATTCTAAATGGAAAACAAGCAAATATAAATATTATAAGAATATCTCAAAGTATATTTTTCTGAACGAAGACATTAAGAATATCTTAAAAGGTAGTTTTTAATAATGGTTCCTCGAACATTTAATTTTAGAAAACGTAATTCGTATTTCTTGTTCAATTACGTCGGAACGGATCGGGTTGAAATTTGCAAAATAGTAAATTATAATAGTCGAATAAACGTTAAATGAGATCGAATACATTTAACGCCATTGAATGCGCAAAAAGGGCGCGGTGTGCGGGGCGCCGCTGCCCGCCTTCTGGAGGAGGGATTCTATCGCCTCAATAATCAATATCTTTTGGGTTTGCATTACAGACATGCTGATTTAGTAAGGTAGCATCTTAACTTAGCAAAACTGGTTATTATTTAATACCCTTATGGTAAGGTAAGGTTTAGTACAAAAAAAAAGATTGTGCAGTCATAGGGATTGCCGATAGAAGTGAGAACTATGCGGGTGAAACCGGAGGGCGTGGCCATGACCAATATTTCTAATTCACAGCTAACAAAAAATCTGTTTGTGGTGGCGCCAAAAGAAGATTTTACTTCAAAAACCTCTGGTGGCTAAAAAAGAATGATTCCACTAGTCTATATATACAAAAGTGCCCAAACCCTTTTATGAATGGTGTCGGTTACCTGAGCGCCGGCAACAACTCTGGATGCTGTGGAGCGTGGTGCGCTGCAAGTTGTAGCCCCGGCGTCAACGCCGGCACGCACTCGACGCCGCTACTCGACACCAGCGCGCAAAGCAAGGAGACGGCTGCGAAATTAAATCAAATTTAATTAAGTCAACTGGTAACTCACTTGTGATATGGTTGATCGGTCGAGTCCGACTCTAGTTTACTTTCACTTAACTTTAAAATAAAGCGAGACGTACATGAGCTATAAATAATAGTCTACAGTGGCCGGCAAACAAATTGACCCAAAAGTGACGTGGAAGGGGAAAGTTCGCGCATGTGCACTTCCACCAAAGAGACCGTAAAAACGTTTCTGCGCAGCTAACTTCATTGGGTCAACTTGATTGCCGGCAACCATACGTGTACCATTTATTTTGTCTTCCGTATAGGCACACTTAAACTTTAACGTCTTCGCTCACTTAAACGACTGCGCTCCCACTCGACAAATAAAATACAATCAAATATGGGCTTTATGTTATGCTTGTTACAATTTATATATTACATTGGCAACATAAATTAGCAGACAGCCCGTCTGTACAAAAACACATTAGTTTTATGTACTAAATTAAGTCAAATTATTTAGGAAATAAGACTACCCCCGCAGAGATCATTCAGTCAATCGGTCCACAGTAGTAGTGTTGAGTTCAATACGACATGAATTAAAATAATGATTAATGCCTTTAACTTTTAAAACCCCTCCTACGTTTTGTGGGGCGGCACACTGAAGGAGATGTGAAAATGTAATTCGCCGTTTTGTGATCGTGACGATCTTGAATGTGACATTTATCATAGTCTTTGTAATGTACCTTCAAGCCTTTTTCTTTGATACCGACATTGAGGTAGTTGAAACAAATTTAATTCGCCATTTTGTGGCGGTGGCCATCTTGAATTTGCTGTTTGTCATAGTAATTACTATACAGTAACGTTTATGTGGGTGTAATAAAGAAGTATAGTATAATAATTTCCAGTTACCTCTCTCAGAGACGGCATGGCTGTCCGCGGTGGGTAGGACTAGCAGGGCCAGAGATTCGGCAGTCCTAATACTCTCCCTGACAGAGAGGGCGCGGCCCCCGCACACGATGTGCTCTAGCGGCGGCCAGCACTGCGCCTCGCACGGCAGGCCGCGGATGAGGCACGCGCGCGTCACCGCGCCCCACGCGGTTATCGCCACCTCACGGACTGACCTGAAAAACAAAGGCAAAATTTAAAACAAGAATAAAATTAAAATTTTTCATTAACCCCCGCCTACCTCAGAACAAAAAAAACCTGTACAAAATTCTACTAGTCAAGCCCTTCCATTTGATACCCATATTAAGGGAGTTGTGAAAAAAGAAATGTATTTCGCCATTTTGTGGAAGCGGTCGTCTTGGATTTGAAATTTGTCATAGTGCAATGTATTCTACTAGTCAAGCCCTTTCGTTTGATACCCATATTGAGGTAGTAGTGAAAAAAATAATATAAATCGCTATTTTGTGGTGGCGGCCATCGTGGGGTTTTTATAGTGTATAGTATTGTACTAGTCAAGCCCTTTCATTTGATACCCATATTGAGGTAGGTTGTAAAGAAATATTTTGTCCGCCATTTTGTGGA
Organism: Ectropis grisescens; assembly: GCA_017562165.1. Taxonomy (NCBI): domain Eukaryota; kingdom Metazoa; phylum Arthropoda; class Insecta; order Lepidoptera; family Geometridae; genus Ectropis; species Ectropis grisescens. The sequence continues at coordinate 10,891,410 of CM029777.1, read as the reverse complement.
GGCGGCCATCGATGTTAACCAAACATAGTTATGAACATCCGCACGGATATTAACTTTCAAATAAAGAAAACCGCATCGAAATCAGCCCATCCGTTTGAGCTCTACGGTGCCACAGACAGACAGACATCGACGTCAAACTTATAACACCCCTTTTATGGTCGTGGGTTAAAAAACGAAATGTGTGAGTGGTGGCAATGTCCAATAAATTTAAAAAAAAATCGACATTGTTCATTACAATTGTAATAAAACATTGTAAAGTGCTTAAGTTTTCTTTACGATAATAATAATTATACTAGGTTAATACTCGTACTTCACTGTGTATTAATTTCATTTCGAAGTTTGGGAATGTATACTAGTAGACTTTTTATATCATAAAAAAAATACAGGAATGGAAACTACACGGGTATAGCAGCGGGGCCGGGGGCGCTGCAAATTTCAAAACAGGCTTTTTATTTTTTCAAGACTAAAATAGTATGTAACTTACGCGTCATCGTCATGCAACAGCGCCATAGCAGCTGGCAATAGTTGTTTCTCTATACATTGCTCGCTGATCTCCGTGATGTTCAGTAGTTCCGTGATCAAATCGGCGATGTACACGCGAATAGAACTGCCACTCGAGCTCTCACAACTGCTTGCTGAAACTTTAAACGAAATGTTTAGTAGTGGTCATCGATATAATTAAAGAAACGAAGATGAGGTATGCTATAATCTAAAGACAACATAACGTGACGAAAATTTGTTTGAAAAATTTGAAAATTGAATTGTCAGCGAACGTACACAATTGTCACAATTGTACACAACTCCTTGTTGCGACTGAGACTAAATCAGGAGACGTCACCTGATTTTGCATCGCCATAGTAGAAGCGCGTTTGCCGCTTCTGCCGTTTTTAAGAGTTCGATGGTAGTGGTCATCGAGCAACTAAAGCTGCACTATTACATACAAAACATACCTGTACCGATCAATTGCCGATCATACTCACACAGCCAAATCACTAACTCATAAAAAATAAAGAACCATTCACAAATCTAGCCCCGCCCTCAACCCACAGTATATTATCAAAGTCCATGGTCCACTCGGACTTGTACTTTGACAGAGGGGAAACGCTGCGTATGCCTACTCCCTTCCGTGTTGCTCGCTGGTAGTGGTAGGTAACTCTTTGGAGAGTTCGCTTGGGGAAGGGCCAGCAAACCTTTCCCAGCAATTCAACCGCCATGCAGTTGTGTACAAACATCACTGTTGTACGGTTTGAAGAGCAATGTTTCCGGTGAAATTACATGGCATAGAGATAAAACATCTAATATCTCTGGGTGACGACCGCAATGCAGAGTTAAGTAAATTTTTTTAACTGTATAGGTTCGCACTTGACCGCCATCTCGCCTGATGTTAAGTGATGATGCGATCTACGATGGAGCGTGCTTGCCTATAAGAAACCGATTCACTCTCGATTTAAAGATATTATTTGGACCCTTCATGTTTCAATAGCTACGTGTCACTGTGCTGTTATGGGCAGACATGTTGCTTACTATCAGGTATATGACCTCCTCGTCTGGACACTCAGTCCTATATAAAACGGCCCCTTTAAAAAATAGTAACGGTTACGCTACACAACATGCGCGAGCATCGTAATAATTCACTCTGAAGAGTCAGTTGTCCCCCATCAAGCCGTATTTTTGCTGTCGGTGTGCGCGTGCATCTTAACTTTCTTGTTTTCGAAGCGCGCTAAAAGAATTATAACTCCAAAAGACTTACATTCTCGAAGGTGTTGTAGATAGAAATCGAGCGAGTCCGGCCTGTGCTCCGACACCCACTTCAACGGGATCGAGAACGTTTTCACTGGAAGACTACGGATACTGCTGTACACGACCCATCTACAAAACGTATTCATATTTAACTATTCAGTCATTTATTCATATTCTTGAGTTAACATTTTACAATATTGAATCCCGTCGCCGTTACGGCTGGTCTAGTCGGGAGAATGGCGACTGCCGATCCGGAGCCGCCGGGTTCAAATCCAATGCGCACCAATTTTTTTGTCAAAGACATGTGCGTAATGCCGTTTACTTATAAACGGTATAGGATAATATCATCAAGAAACAGACATATCCCTAGAATCTTTCGAGGTTATGTGTCATCCACATATCCGCACTGATTATGACCCTGCCTCTCTGCTTGCGAGAGAAGGCCCCAAGTACCAGCAGTGGGAACATTTAGTAGGCTGTTTATGCTAACCCCGTCACCGGCAGCGGGACAGTCCTCACGTTTTCCTTCACCGTTTATAAGTTAACTGCATTATGCACTTTGACTTCGAAAAGACTAATATAAATTTAGCACATTACTGCTTGGCGATAGAATAACTAGCAAAAATGTGATACTTCCACAAGCGAATTCTCCAAAAAAAACCTACCACTACATAAACCATCAGTAGCTTTTAAATTTGATTGTATACTAATTAAGGTTACGTTCATAATGAAAAAAAATTAATCCCTTCTTGTTGTTCCTAACCTAACACGGAAGCGGGTCAGGTCCGGAACATCATTTCGGGTCAGGAAGAGGGTTAGGTTGGGAATGAAAATTAATATTTTTTTGCTATTCCTAACCTAACCCGGGAGCGGGTCAGGTTTTCGGGTCAGGTTCGGAATAAACCATATAAATTGCTCAATTTTAAATCACAGTCACTTACTTTTGCAAAAACTCCGAATGCTGTTTTTCATCTTCAAGTGCAGGCAATATCGTGACCAGATACAGTCCTACAACTATTGTACTGTCCACATTTACTGTATGCAACTTCTCCATCCTCTGTTCCAAATCTGTGATAATTTCTAGAAATATCGGCCTCAGAACATGATGGGTGAAGGGGATCCCAAAGTTGTCAACGTAACTAGTGAATAGGGATATTAATAGTTCGTAGATTGCTGTGTAGTGCAGCGCTTTGCTATTTGACGATACTTCTAATATTTCTTTTACTCTGAAAGTAATAACGGTACGAATTAGATTAATCTAGAGTTAATCAGTATAAACGAGGTATTCGTAGATAGCAGAGTCACTAAACATGAGGAATGAGGAATAAACATGTTGGCCCTTAAATGCCAGCCTATTACGAGTATTATCGATAAAAAAATCAGTATAATTTCTTTCATTTCCTTTGCTACCCAGGAAAAATTTGTGTGTGATGCGCCAACACTGAAACTTTTCAGCTTTATAATATTAGTGGGTGCGATAGTTTTATGAGGATGGACGGATGTATATTAGTATGGATCATAAATTAAGCACCCTGTTAATCGGGCATGAAACGAATGTGTTTAAATTCATAAGTCACCAGTGGGGGCGCAGGACGAGGTAAAAAGTAGCGCTGTGATAAGCCGAATATCCGTGGCACTACTTTCCACCAATGATTGGACAAAACGAGATAGAGTTATGCAAACTTCTAAGGACAGAACAGGATGCAAAGAAAGACTCAACGGGTTCAACGGTAGGTTAGAAAGATGTGCAATTACGCTTACAAAACGCTACGGAGGGTAAGTCGTACGATCAAACGGGTAAATAATTGTCTTTGGTATGGATGTTTGTTATTCTTTCACGCGAAAACTACAAAATGGATCTGAATGTCATTTGACACATAGTGATGCCGCGGAGCGCTGATATACAAATAAAAATACTAAATAAATAAATATTGGCGGACATTTCACACATAACGATTTTCTTTTAAGTTGGTTGCCTGGAAGAGATTGCTCTCAACAATAAGGCCGCCATTTGTGGCGCTAGTTCATAATTGTGTGTTACTGTATTTTTTCTGTTTTGTCACAATAAAGAGTTATCTATCTATCTATCTATCTAACACCATCTGATCAAAAACATAACGATTTTCTTTTAAGTTGGTTGCCTGTGCATTTGTGGCGCTAAAGCTACTTTGTGTTTGTATCTTAAACCAGATCACAAACTACAAATCTATAAACCACTTTGTGGCTTGTATATTAAATAGATACTTACAAATCTATAAACCAAATAAGTTCCTGCCATCTCACATCGGGGTTCTCTTTGATAGCACTATTCATAGCGAGCAGCAGCATCTTAGCATCGCCCTCGCTCAAATAACATTGCAAATCCACGAAGCAATCGTGTTCTTCCAACGGTACCTCTTGCAACTGTACAGTCTCCATATCACAGTGTTCCTGAGTCATATCTCTAACAATTTGTACATTTATGACATAAGCTATTTTGGCCAGAACCAAGACTTTTAGTATTTCTAAGTAAAGGAGAATGTTTTTCCATTCGGTATCAGGTAGAGATCGAAGGTTCTTCATTAAACGAGGACAGAAATCTGTTGAGAATTTGCCTGGAAAAAAGTTTGGCGTATTATATATAATAGCGTTAAAAGTGGGCCATCTGGAAAAAATGTCGTATCTAAGATGTCAGTGCTAACTGCTGACTGAATAGTGTTTGAAGAGTCTTTAGACTCTACTCAATCTAATCGTCAGGTTTAGCTCTCAAATTGTTACATGTTAAATTAATACTGGTTGAAATTTTACGTTTTCTCTTTTGGATTATCTTTTCGTCTGGTATTTTGCGTTGATCTTATGGATCATACGAAATTACAATGGATGAAAGCCGTTGTGATTGCTATCTAGTAACTAAATATGTACACAGGATTATAATATAACGAAATTGAAAATATATTTATACTTTTTTGGCATAATAAAACATAACAACTAAATACCTTACCTGATAATAAAGCGCTTCTAGCCAGCACCGGCACGAAAATGTGCACTGTGTCCTTCACACATTTCTCCACAGGGTCTTTCAAAAAACTAAACATGAGATTCTCCAGCTGTGTGTACTTGTGATCAGCCACAGGGCATATTAAACAGGCCGCTTTCAGCCCTAAGCATCTTATTTCTACTTCGTTCGATTCGCACATCATGACAACTAGGCTGAGTAGCAGGGACGTGCATAGCTCTATGGGCACGTATGGAGCGATCGCGACGCATATCTGGCTCGCTAGTACGCGTCGTTCTGTCGAACGAGACGCTAGGAGCTCGGCTATAGATGATAATACTTCGCCGCTGCCGCCCCATTTCACTATGAGGCATGCCGCTGGAAAAGAGAATATAATATGAATACTAAAGAGGTTCTTGCCAAATCATACCTGCAGTGTTAAATTGCTGCAGGTAAGACTGCAGTGAAATCTTTTGTAGTGGTAGGATTTTACCTGGAGAAGTACCGCACCTTGGCCAGTTATTCAACTGTCAAGCAGTAATGTGTAAACATTTATTCAATTCAATTTATTTAATTTGAAAAACATGGGTTGTACACAATTAATATTGTTACATTACTACATTCCAGTTTGAAGGGTAATGTTTCCAGAGAAATTACAGGGCTTAGAGATATAACATCTTAGATCTCTGGGTGACGAGCGCAGTGCAGTGCTAGGTAATGATTTGGACTCTTAAAGTTCCAACAGCTGCACAGTGACACCACTGTGCTGTTAAGCGGCAGGCATGTTGCTTATTTAAAAAAAAAGTTAGCATGCCGGCTACGCAGTGCTAAGAGACAGTGGCGTCGCAAGGACTATTAAAGACGTGGGCAATGTCACAATAGCGAGGCCCCTTTTCTTTCGTTCCCAAGATCTACCCAATAAAAATATCTTACTAAACATGGAAAAGTAGGACTAGGAGATAAACTGGGAGTTGTTTTATTGTTGTTTCAGGTTCAGGAAAGTTTACGAGTGTGGCCAATATATATTTTTATTATTAATTTAAAGTTTACCGGGGATTTTAAAGCGGCCTCAAGAGGTCACTCTAAGTGCGAGGGCGTAGGCGAGAAGCACAATTCGCTCACGCCTAGCGACGCTACTGCTAAGAGAGGCAATCAAGTCTCTGGATGACTAACGCAGTGGAGTGATTGATAAGTAATGATTTGGACTCTTCATGTTCCAATAGCTGAGTGTCACTATGATGTTATGTGACTGTGGCATGTTGGTTATCATCAGTCGAATGTCCTGCACGTCTCGTCACTCTTTATTTAAGACTTATGTTACCTTCGCAGATGGCGCGCGCGGCTTGCGGCTCCGGCTTCTTCAGCAGCGTGAGTAGGGCGTGCAGCGCGGGCGCCCGGCGCGCGTGCCCCGCGGGGAGGAGCGCCGCGCACGCCGCCAGCGCGGCCGCGCCCTCGCACCGCCGGCTCACCAACGTGTGCGGCAGGATCTACAACCATCCACAATGACACAGTCTATTAAATCAAGCCGTCTAGACGGGGCGTGCGAGGTCAGACGCAGGTAGCGCGCTCCTGCATTGCCTACATTACGGGTCAGGGCTGACGTTTTCCGTATGTTTTAATTTAATTTTGGTAATAAGCATTTTTGTTTGCGGCTACCCTATCCGTGTCTAGACATTTACGGCGTTTCTCCCATGATCAAAGGCGATTAACTACTGGTAGTATGTATGTATTTCTTTATACTATTATATTGATGGGAAACTTCAGTAGCAGAGGGGTAAAACCGATCGTTGGAGTGGCGACGGCGACGCTTGCCGTGATTCACCATGCCAAATCTCCCCGCTGTATTATCACTAGCAAGTAATATGGGACATGTATTTTCTTTATTTTACTCAATTATCAAAAATCGACAAAGACATCATCAAGCTTCCGGAGTAGGGGGTTGTGACGTCACGTTTTCGTAAAAATCGTACCATTAAGTGACGTCACTCCAAACTTATAAGCACCGTCTCTTTGTCATTATTTGTGTGTGAAACAAAAGAAAAAACACGTGTACAATATTTTTTTATTATCTAACGGACTAATTAGTTTTTATTACTGATCATGGCTATTGTACTGACCCTGGGTAAAGTTTCAGCGACTAGAGTGAGGAATGCGGTTAGAGTGATCGGTTTCTCGTTCGCAACCAGTTCAGCTAGTAGATCGTTCGAGAGCGGCTCAGTCGTGAATGACTCACAGCACCAGTTCAGGATCGACAGTTTTAGACTGTTGGGTAAGCCGCTGTGGACAAACAAACGTTGTGATAGTCTATTAAAATAATTATTTATTATGGTTTACTAACATCGTACTTATAGAAATAAAGTTTGTGAGGTTGTAGGGGTAATCGCTGATACTGACTGCCGATAGAAGTGAAAACTTATAACTCAGAATTTGATAGCTCACTTTGGAAACTATGCGGGTGAAATCGGAGGGCGCTGCTAGTCTGGAATAAATCTTCAAATTATTGTCGTCTAAATACCTACAATATAAGTTTTAAGCATAGATAGATTACATGTGCAGATGTGTAATGGCAACCATGGTAACACCCATGGCTCCGACGCTATGGTCCTGAGTTCACTCGAAGATTTCTTTCATTCACGAGCGTGACGCTTCAATTCATAGCCCACGGAAAATCTGTGTGTGGCGCGCCAAATTAAGTTTTCACTTCAAAAACAACGTGCAATCTAATTGAGAACCTCCTTTTTTGAAGTCAAAAAATAGTGTTTTACTCCCCTTACCTATCAATCCACATGTGTTTGGAAGGCGCGTCGATACAGTCCGCGTGTAAACGCGTCCACTCTGCGCCAGAGTTTATACTCAGCGTCTCGTCGAGAGTGCCCGCGCTGCCGCGCCGGCCGCCTAGCGAACTGCGAGTCGAGCCTTCCTTACGTGTACTGGAAACATACGGCATACGGAACGTCAACAAATTGTCAACGCTCACTTTTTAACGTTCCATACAATCGGGGACTTTGGAAACATAGGAACTTATGTGCCAAACCGGCAGACATCGCGCGCGTGCACTATCCTTGAAAAGGGCCGCCGGACACGGCCGAAACTCGAGTCGAATTGACCGACCATATTATACGTGAGTGTTCCGTTAATCCAATTAAATACACATAGGAACGTTTAACAAATTATCAACGCTTAATTTTTAACCCCCGACCAAAAAAAGCGATGTTATAAGTTTGACGTCGATGTCTGTCTGTGTGTGTGTCTGTCTGTGGCACCGTAGAGCTCAAACGGATGGACCGATTTCGATGCGGTTTTTTTTATTTGAAGGTTAATATCTGTGCAGATGTTCTTAGCTATGTTTCGTTAATATCGATTCAAGATGGCCACCTCCACAAAATGCCGGACAAAATATTTAAGGTTCTTTAAATATTTTGTCTCTAATTTATTAATTATTTAAGGCTTCCGTGTTCGGCTGTCTGTTTATCTGGTCTACTATGAGGCGCGATATGTCACCTTAAATATATATCATTGAGATGATCGCATGTTTTGTTACGGCGAATTAATTAGCAAATATTAAAAAAAACATATTTTTCTTTGAAAAACAAAGGAACTGACCAACCAATTTCAATATAAATAACTTGAAAATAAAAACCGCGAATGCAAAAAAAAACAGCTAAAAACATTATGTTACACAATATATATACTATCTAAGGACACTGGGGGTAGCTGAGAAGAATCTAACGATATCTATATTGTCAAAATCCACCCAGCCGTTTGGAAGATACGTGGGAATAAAGAAATTTACAAACATACAAGATACGCGCGAAAAACATAACCCTTCTTTCAGTCGGGTAAAAATAAACTCACACTCAACTAATTTGTATAACTTGTGATGAAATTTAAATGAGTCCAATTGTGCCCCTTTGAAACAAAAAGTAATTTTCCAAATCGGCTCAGAAACCTTCGATAGTACAGAGTATTTCCTCGTCTCCATACAATAAACGAGTATTTTTCTACAAAGTAACTAAGCTAACATTGAAATTTCTTAGATGTATCAAAACCTGGGCTAAAGAGTCAGGCGCACAGAACGAAGGGGACATTTTATCAATAGTGGTTGTGATAGTATGAAACCTTTAGGACGAGACATCCGAAAAAATTTATCTTCAGAAAATCAGGTAACATTACGAAACGTTGCGTTGTATAAAATCCAATGTACTCACACTGTACTATTCTTTTCGCTGTCAATCATCTCAAATTGCTCCGGCGTTGCGCTGTGCGTCGAATTCCCGCTGCCATAGTGATTCTCGGTCGCCGTGAAAGTCAACGGTTGCTCTATTGCATGCTCAATTAAACTTTGCGTTGAGAGTATCTTCTCGTCGGGTAGCCGTAGATCTAGGCCCTTGCTTTCACTTGTAGGACTGGTGAGGGAGTTGAGGCTTACTATAGCAGCGTCATACAATTTCTGGAAGTTCAATTTCTCTGTCTCAAGCGCGATCACCTTTTGTTTTAGAAGTTCTATCTCTTCAGCTTGGATTAAGAGCTGGAAAGAACAAGAGTCGTGCTAAGCTTTGTGCATGCATGGCTGAAGACAGATACAATGTTCGCACAGGAAATATTAGAAATTATGTGTTGTGAATTATATTATTCCAGTTTTAGTTTTCTATGCATTCATATAAAACAATGGATAGTCTGTTACACGCGATTGGTAGGTATAGAGGTAGTAGCACCATCAATTCAAGACAAAACGCATTAACGTAACAAAGACGTGTTAAAAATTTAAGAAAAAATCATGCTTTACACTAAAAACATTGGCACAAAATATGTAAATGTAATGTAAAGTGAATGCAGGCGCGGTCCCACCCCGAATTTTGGAGGAGGTCACCAGTACGCAGTCTCAGATTTTGAGGGGGCACCAATAGGAATATAATAAATCGAGTACATAATTTTAACAAAAAAGAACCGACTTTCAACAGAAAACTTATAAAGTAAAAACGTTTTCCTCGATTTCTCTAGGATGTCATCATCATGTCTCGCTTTCCTTATCATGGTACCACCCTTGGAATATCTTCTTTACAACAAAAAAGGATCATCAAAATCGGTTCATCAATGACGAAGTTATCCGCGAACACAAATAAAAAAAAATATTATACGGTCGAATTGCGAAACCTCCTTTTTTGAAGTCGGTTAAAAATACTTGACAGCCTCACGATTTTATCCACGTAGTTCCCGTTCCAGTCGTTTTCCCGTGTTAAAAATAGTCTATGTACTATTAGATATTTTTATATTTTTTTTAGATTTTTAGTTTAACGTTTACGATTTTGGGGGGGTCCTGCCCCCCTTGACCCACCCCCCTCGCACCGCGCATGAGTGAAAGTAAATGTTCCTACTGCTGGGACTTGGGACCTTCTCTCTCAAGGAGAGTCAAATGCATAATCCAACACTGTCCAAAGTCGGATTGACAGCTGATACATGTCGTCGAAAAATTTCTTTCTAGGGACATGTCGATTTCCTCAGTATATTTCCTTCACCATCGAAAGCCTGAGATGATGACAAATCTATGCATCTGTACTTTGAAAAATACTTCGAAGTGCGCTTGGGATTCGAAAAATGACCCAATCAACTTCAATTTTAAAATTAACACAGTTAACTAATTTTAATAGCATTTATTATAGAGTAATAAATTATCAACATATGTATTCATATGTCCTTCTTTTTTATTGGTATTTATTACAAAAACTGTTCCACTGATCTTGATATGGGATCTTGAGATTTATCACATTTTTATCTTGAGAAGTTAAACCCAGTTGGAGTTTTTTTGTTTTATCCACTTATTGTTTTTTGTTTGATCTTATTATTCAGCTTTGTTATCAAATAAATATTATTTTATTCCAAACTAAGCATTTCTATTACAGCTAACGAGTCTAGTTAAAGAACCTGCAAATATAACTATGATGCCTTCATTATTTTGTGAAACATGTAATCCTGTAAATTTCTCAGTGTATGCTAAATTCCGTTTTTTTTGGTCAGTTCATGAAAATAAATGTTGGTAAATCACATACCAAACATAACACATATTTCATTTTTCATTCTGAACTGGTTTATATTAGATTTTATGTAAGTTTAAAAAAATAATTAAAAATTACTTCATGGCTCCAATCAGTGTCCGCGTCAATTGATGTTTGGCAACTAACACAGACATTGCCCTCATCAACATCTGTCTGGCTCTCTGCAGTCACAAGCTGCCAGTCCATTTCTGTGGAAGCATCACACTTGGCAGTGTTGGCTGTGGAGCTTTTGCCTCTGAACAATGAGACTAAACCCGCTGGCCTAGGCATGTTGAGACCTACATCATCCCAATCTTCAAACTCCTGAAATATTGTACCAGTTGTTTAAAACATATGTTTTTGAAATATGCAGTTGATACACTGTCTGTAAAGAGAGTAAGACACAAAGTTTATTTTGCAAGTCTTGTAAGTCCATACTTAGAATAGTTTTATTTTATTATGACTGTGGGGAAATGCATTTAAGCAACGTCCGCTGTGCAGGGCCACGGTACGGTATGTTGGGATGAATGCCATTTAAACTGGTGCCCTTATCTACTCAAGCCTCCACAAGTTTCTGCAGGCGACTGCCGCCAAGTCGTTAATTGGCGGCAGTCGCGGTACCGTTCTCGCACCTGAAGGCAACTGCCACTCTTTCTCACAACGCTATCTAACCCTAAACTAAGCAAAGCTAGTTTGAACTATGCAAGTAGACAGCTGATATATTAAATATATAATTTTTAAGTACATACTTATGATATGTTAAAACACTCAGACACAGCCCACATTCATCAGTGTTTGTCTTGGGTGGGAAATTAATCCACAGCCTAACGTACAGAGAGCTCAGAATTACTACTGACTTAGACATGAAACCAATTAAACTTCTTACTTGCCACATTTATTCAAGTTACCCAAATATTTAACCTGATATTGAATTCTTTAAAAGGCTTACCAAGAATTTAGTAGGATAGTGTTTTTGATATTGACAGTATTTTCCATGAATTTATAGTCATAAGTGTCAAGTAACTCAATACACCACTTAAAATTATTATTATTATTATTGCTATATATATCAACAAAGAGATGACATAACCATAAGTGTTGATTCACATATTTTTGTAATAACAGGAAATTGCAACCAAGAATGAATAGGGTAATCCACAATTACCACTATATTTAACTACCGCTGGTAATTTTATGGCTTCTTGCACATTCTGTTCTACAGAGACTTCTTCTTCTTCTTCAATCTTCTTAGCATTCCATGGATTCACCATGCGGGTGCCGGGTTCATCGTGTGGCAGAGAGAGAAATCCTGAGTAGACCCCGAGACTTGTGACACAGGTTTAGGTGTAAGGAGCCCTTTCTGACGTACATCAACACTCACCATCACTACTTGTGTTTCTCTCCCTGCCCTGGTTAAGCCGAGGGTTGTGGGTTCAATTCCCACCCAGTACAAATATTTGTGTGATAAATTCAAAAATTTGTACTGTGTCTGGTTGTTTTTATGTATAATATAAGTAAGTATGTATTTAAAACTATATGAGTATTATATCAGCTGTCTGGCCGCCATAGTACAAGCTTTGCTTATTTAGGGGTCAGTTGGTGTTGTGTGTGAATTGTCCACCAATAATTATTATTATTTGAACACAAACTTCTGGAATTCTCAGTTATATTTAAAAAATCATTTTGCATCTGATATCTTTCTATAAACACCACAAAAGCCATTCAACATGCAATAGAAACAGGTATGATCCGTGATTCACAGGTGCCATTTTGGATGGGCCGTAAGTGTTTCAATGTTTTCAATTTTTTAACTTTCAAGACTTGTTGATTTTGATGAATTCTACTGCCTACTGAATTTTGTGCTACCATAGAAAGTGCAGGGCCCTAACCTATTAGACTAAACAATTTGACAAAACAATGAAACACAGTAATGTTACAATAGAAATAGAAAAGTATCCTCCTCCATGATGTTCCACCCTGAACAAGACCCTGTTCCCATAATTACTCAGTAATAAAAATGTCAATGTGTTATTCCTAACTATGATATATCCTTTTACAAAATTCAATATATATATTATAACATATAAATATTAGTAGAATCAGTAAATCAAAATTTGTGTCACCTGATCAGGATTTTCATCAGAAAATGTGATAGACGTCAGTTTATAATCTTGCAGCAGTAAGTATTCATTTATAATGAAATTGAGAGCTCGTTTTTCATGTGGTTTCAAGAAGTGTTCATTAGTTATGGTTTTTATACATTTGTCTAATGTTGATTCTCCATCTGAAATAAATAATTAAAAAATAATTTTATTGCGAGTTAACTTACGTAATATTTATAGTCACAGCAGTTCTTGAATGTATCTTTCGTTTTAAAATATTAATACATTTACTGAAGACAAAGTGAGCATTACAATGGTGCTTAAGTTTAATATAGAATATAAATAAATAAAGTCAAAACATTGTCTTAGTAATGTTAAGTTGATCAGCTTTGAATCTTTGAACAAAGCTTGTCAGCTCAGGCCTCAACTTTCAGTTATTAAGTTATTTTATTGCTAATAAATTACCTTTTACAATGTACCTTCAACGTTGAAACACTTCATGGCCAGCAGAATACAGCAAATGTATATACCTACTTAGTATTTCTTTGTGGATAAAGACTTATTTACTGGTTTAGATTTTTATCCCTAGAGTATCCTTATCCCTAAACAATCTGTATCAGACTGTAATTAATAAAGGAATAAAACGAGAAACATACCAGCAAACTGTGTAAGATTAGCTCGTAAAGCGTTGATTGTCTCTTTCGCTTTTCTCAGTTCAAACTCCAGAACTGCTACCTCTCCCCCACTCCCAGCCCTGTCTCCACCACCATCTTCAGAGTATCGAGTCGTGTCGAGAGAGTCTAGAGTCGCCTGGCTCGGGGTTCGATCTGCCAAATGTAACCCAGATTTAAATTGAAATCACAAACAATAGTCTATGATACTCTTAGTAACAATACTGAATACTTTGTAGTCAATTGTCCAACTTACGCATAGACGAAAACTCAGAAGCTCTCGATACATGCTGCTCAAAGTTTCCAGGGTTTGAAAAGAATTCACGTAATTGAGGTAGTTCTTTTCCACTTTCTACAAGTTCCGTATGTAACTCTAGAGCGGTTAGGAAGTAATGATCCTTCAAAAGTTTCGTTGCTATATCTTCATAGGCTAAATGAGGCGATGAAACCAAAGGATTGTCTTCTAAATCTTTATAGGGATTCATTTTCGTAGATACAACACAGAACTACCAAAGAGATCGCACATTTAGAATCAAACTTGGTTACGTTTTGTTTGTTCAAGTTCAGCCCATGAGGGCAACGAATGAGATAAATTATTTCATCAAATAAACTGTGAAAATATTAGAATTTATTTACTTTTACTGAACAAACTCCACAAGAAAACAGAAAACGTAAAATGTTGACAAGTCACGTTGACATTGACACATTTGATGAATGACAATAACATTGTCAGTTGATCAAAACCTACCCAAAGGGTTTTTTTTTCAAATCGGCTCATTGGAAAAAAAAATGTTCCGTTGTGCTGCAAGTGCCGAATATGGAGGGTAGAGGTAGAGGTACGTCAAAACCACAGATTCCCCTACTCAAAACTCAACCTGCTTATGGGGATATGCCTTAATTGCGAATTTAGTTCGAAACCTAGTGTCTCCGGTCTTCTCCCACCTAAATAATTACTACATAAACAAAAGTAATAATTACGACACACAACCGCATATTTTACCACGCACACTAAGAATTACGATTGCGCTCTTTATGACAACATACATAAAATGGGCGGGATATTTCCGTATAAACAATACCTCATGTCTATGTAGAAGGAGTCACTCAACGAATAACAATATTGAATATTCATATTGTTATTTATTGTTATTACAAAAAAGTTAGATAGGTACGAGATACGATATTATACAAGACGCGCTTGCACACGAGCGGCGTGGCGTGGCGAGCGACACCCGTGCGAGCGAGAGACCGCATCGTGTTGTCCCCTCCTCGCCCCACGCGGCTGTGCGTGTGCTGAGAGTGTGAGTGAGTCAAGTCGCGCGAGACTCGCGACTCGCGACCGGGCGTGCATGACTACTAATTAGTAATTACTAACGGCCATTAGGGATGTTAGATTGATGGAAAATAATCGATTAATTAAAAATCGATTTTTCTTTATTCAAAATTAATCGATTTGCTAAAAATCGATTATATTTAAAAAAATAATCGATTTTTGCGAAAAAAATCGATTTTTTTGTATAAGTCAAAAATAAATCCTTTTCATATTAAAATTACATATAAATACATAAATACTGGTGAACAATTCACACACATCACCATCTGACCCCAAACTAGCCAAAGCTTGTACTATGGCATACATCATGATCATCATCAACAGCCCACTAAGTGTTCCCACTGCTGGGACTCGGGCCTTCTCTCACAAGGAGAGAGTTGAGGCAATAATCTACCACGATGGCCCAGGGCGGGTTGGTGGATGACACATAACTTTGAAAGGTTCTAGGTACATGTCGGTTTCCTTACGATGTTTTCCTTCTCCATTTTAAGCTAGCGGCATTACGCACATGACTTCGAAAAGACCTGGTGGAAGTGGTTTTGAACCTGGGGTCTCCGGATCGGCAGACACCGTTCTCCCGACTAGACCAGTCGTAATTTAGCAACTATGGCATGCAAATAGCGTAATTTATAATATTTATATAATCATAGTTGCAAAAACATACTTATTATACATAGAAACACCCATTCATATTACAAATATTTGTATTCAACACACAAATATTTGCACGAGAATTTGGGAATCGAACCCTAACTAACCTAACTTTTTCGTTATTCATCAAGTTTAGATAACAGTAAAATTACAAATAATTAATGCCACAAAACCACAAATGTCTTATGTTACAGTTCAGTAGTATTAAATTAAAATACTTAAAACGAGAATTAAATAACTAAACGACTACGTTGTCCCAAAAAACTAGAATTTTCAGCAACTTTTTCATGTTTTTCGAAAATCGATTTAAATACGTAATTTTTATAATCGATTTATAAAAAATCGATTTTTGTAACTTTAAAAATCGACACAAAAAAATCGATTATTATAAAATAATCGATTTATTAAAATAAAAATCGATTATTTTTTAACATCCCTAACGGCCATAATCGAGATATCTCGAGACATTCTCATCATCGAATGATTTCATTAGTATATCTCATAATCGCCCACCGCTAAGTATCACGCTACCGAACGCGCTACCGAAGAAATATCTTTGGTATCATTGTACTAAGACATAAGAAATACTTCAATGAAATAGACTGTGCTATCGATGCGATAGTACCGAAGAAAGACTTAAGCAAATGACATAACACGCACGGTAAAATTTAAATAATAATAAAACTATGTAGTAGGTATTTTGCAATTGAACATTCAACGTCAACGGTCAATAGCAAGTAAAGTCATTTTTTGTTTTTTGAAACCACAACAAACAAAATCGACTTTGAGCTGAACAAAAATTTACAAATCTATTTGAAATTGGTTTTCTTAGCGTAAAAACTGTAAACGAGGAAGAATGAGTTATAAACTAATGATGTAACGAAATATAAGTTAACTGGAATTAACTTGGTGCTTTCAAAATGGGTGAGGCTTACTTTAATTTGAAGCGAAAGCTTGAAGATCTTGGCTACAACAACGCATTACCGATTGATGCTGTCCCTTTGGTAGAATGTATACTAGCAGATTTGCTCCAGACCACTCGTAGTCTTCAGCATTACATGGACTTGTCGAAAGAAGCATTAATGCAACGCGACTCATTGCTACTGGAAGCGGAACCATACAAGTGTGATAATGCCAAGTTAATACAAGAAAACAACCATCTCCACCGCGAAAATATGCATTTTAAAGAACAAAATGTAAAAATAACAAAAGATCTGCGAAGAAAGATCAAGTCTTTGTCAGAAGAATTAATACAAAAAGAAGCAACAATAGCAAAATTACAACATGAAATACGAGACTTAAGCTTGCGAGGTTTGTGTACTGAAACTCTTAGTACACGCAATAAAAGCAGGAGAAAAGATAGTGACAGCGTACCTCTCCGAATCTGTGTTTGTGCTGATAAAAAACCTTCAACTGACATTGAATATACTGAATTAAGCAAAAAAGTTACTATCTTAGAAGAACAGAATTGCAAACTAAAAGATGAAATAATGATATTACAAAACCAAGTAGAAAACAGAGACCATGAAATAGTAAGACTGAACATGTTATTAGAAGGTGGTAGACCTATTACAGCCATAAACAAGGATTGCTGTAATCCCCACTCTGACACTAGACTGCAAAGCTTTATGAAAGAGATGAGGGAAGCAGAAGCTGCAAATGATGCTATGAAGAAAGAACTAGATATTGCACTTGAAAAGCAGCATGAAGCAATGCTTCGAGCTCTTAGCCTTGCAGATAAAAATAAAGCACTACAAGATGAAATACAGAAAGTGGACACCTTGGCACTAAAAGTCGAAGAAGATTGTAATAAACGATTAGCTGCATTGAAAAATGAAGTAAACCTCTTGCAAACTAGAATAGAAGGATTGACCATGAGAAACTCTGAACTAGAAAAACAAGTGATTGGACATTCTAAACAAAGCTCACCCTGTTTGAACAAGATACAGGAGTCACTAAATGTGGCTATCAAAGAAAATGATGCACTACAAAAAGAAATAAAAGATTTAGTAGAACTTAATAAAAATTTACAAGAAAAAATGTTTATTCTATCGAATAGAACATCTGAATTCAAAGAACATGATCAATATACTGAAAAACAAAAATGTCCAACTAAAGATGAACTGCAGTCACTGCTTGAACGTGAAAGAATTAAATATGAGAAACATATTACAAGCATTCAGGAAAAAATGTCTGAAACTATTAGTATGTTTAACAAACATATGCTCAAATGTAATATTAGAGAAAATAAAGAGTTGAATAGCTTTAGCTTGCGAAATCCTAATGACAATGCCTTTGTTAGAGATTTACATAGTAAACTATGTGAAAGTGAACAGAAAATTTTGATGCTTAAAAAAGAAAATGATGAGTTACAAACAAAAATACTTAGTCAGAAAGAAAATAGCAAACAAAATTATAAAGATGTAATTAGCCAGTTGAATGTTGAGAATTCTGAACTATCGAAAGAGAATATTACATTAAGTCAGCAGCTGAGTCACTATAAAAATCTGGGTGTGGATAGGCATAAAGACAGAGGTGACTATTCAAGAAGAGATGTAGACAGACTTAAAGACACTATTAGTGACTTGAATCATGAAATTCAGTTATTGACAAAAGACAAAAATGAATACAATTTAAGATACAAAGAAGCTGCAGAAATGGCCGACAAGTTAAAAAGAGATTTAATCCATAAGCAAAAAGAAATTGAAAGTCTAGAGGAAGAAAATTCTTCTTACAAAATGAAGCACAGAAATGGAAATGCATCTGCTGACAGGCTCAGAGAAGAATGCAATTTCCTAAAGGAGCAAATAAAAAAAATGCAATCAGATGTGATTAAAGAAAAAACCTTATCTAGCCAGATTAAAAACATTCAACTTGAGACTGAAAGGAGCAGTAATGAAGTGCAAAGTGAATTGTTATCTGTGCAAAAAAAATTGAGTATTTCCAAAGACACAGTAGATGCACTTGAAAGAAAATGTAAAGAACTACAATCTGAGATTAATTCATTGAGAAATGATAAATCTAATCTAGTTGATAATATAAGAAAAGTTGATCAAGAACGTGATAAATTAGTGATAGAACTAGATCATAAAACAGAAAAAGTTAGTGCCTTAGAACAAAAAATAAATTCACAAAGTTACGACATCACCAAACTAGAAAATGAAGTTTCTGAATTAAAAAGGAAACTGAGTGTGAGTAAAGTGACAGAACATAAACTGATGGATTCAGAATCTCAATTAGGTTTCTTGAATGGTGAAATATTACGGCTAACTCAACAACTGGACTCTGCTACAATGGAAAATAAACATCTACAAAATAATCTTGGTGATGCAAATGGTAATCTCAAACTTCTTAAAATAGAATATGACAAATCCAGAAGAGAAGTAGATGGAATGAAATCACAGTTACAGCATTATGTTGATGAGATCAGAAGAATTGAAGAAATGTTGTCACAAAAAGAAGCAGAGCGATCTGACATGCTGGAACAATTTGCTAGTCTCTCTGTAGAAGCTAATATTTTAGAGAATACTAATCATTCTTTGGAAAGTGAATCAGCTTCTAAATCAATGCAGCTGCAAGCATATGTGACTAAAATAGAAAATCTAGAATCAAAACTCATAGATAAAGAGAATGTAATTGAAAATCAAACAGCACGCATAGCAGCAATGACATGCAAAATCACAGCATTAGAAAATGAAATTAAACTGATGACAGAAGAAAAAATTGTATTAGAACAGAATGTGGCTTATTTGAAGCAGATGTGTAATAATTTGCAAAGTGAACATACAAACTCATTAAAAAGTGTGGGTAATATTGATTCTGAATTAAAATTGTATGAAAATCGAATCAAGAGCCTGACTAAATCTAAAGCTAATTTGGAAGTGGAAAAGGAAGAAGTAAAAGATGCTTTATTGACAACAGAAAGGTTGTTATCAAATGCCAGAAAAGAAATTGTTGATCTGAAATTAGCTTTGCAGGATGCCACATCTGAAACTAGATCTCTACAAGATAGACTGTCATCCAGAAGGGAGACTCACGAAATTCATGAGGTACCTTTATAATTATTATTAAATTCATAGGCAGGCAAGCCTCAGGGAGAATACAGGTAATTTCTGCTCCGGGGCATTCCTGGAGCAAAGGTTGGTCATTGTCATTCTACGTGGGAATGCGGCGAGCGTCATGGGCACTTTTGCGCCATGAGCAGTTAGGGGTGGGTTATTCGGAGATTAGTTTTATTTTTATGTAGTATTTGTTTTTTAGAACAATATTGCGAATATTATTATTAATCACGTATTTATTTCTTCTCTTAAGCCTAAGTTTTTACAATATTGATATATAAAACAACATAAAAACATTATAAAAACTTAAACCTAGTTTGCCGCCAGCAGCGGGGCAGGGCCCAAGCTACTGGTGGTTAGGGCTGCAGAGTGAGGAACCTCCTGATGATGCGCGCTGTGTCAAGGATGACCGCCTTCTGCATCTGACCCTTGATCCAACCATCTAGCGAAAGTCTCTTGAGATGTTGGTCGAGACTTTTCGCTATAAGGCCGTTTGCCGACACGACTATGGGGACTATGATCGTGGAATCAACATTCCACATGGCGGTAACCTCGTGAGCCAAGTCAAGGTACTTGCTAAGCTTGTCCTTCTCAGCTTTCACGAGGTTCTCGTCATGTGGTATGGTGATATCGACGATCACAGCCCGACGTTGAGACCGGTCTACCAGCACGATATCAGGCTTATTGGCGACAATAGTCCTGTAACTTATTATTATTAATATTATTATATATAATTATGATATTGTCCTCGTATAAATATTTTCTTTTTCTTCGCCTTTTTCGGTATAAATGGTAGCAGCATAAATGTTCCCACTGCTGGGACTCGAGCCCTTCTCTCACAAGAAGAGAGTCAGACTATAATCCACCACAGTGGCCATGTACCGATTGGCATTTGATACGTGACCTTGAAATATTCTAGGAAGATTTCGGTTTCATTCACCGTTTTTTAAGTTAGCGGCATTACGCACATACCTTCGAAAATACAGTGCGGTGCGCGTGGGATTCAAACCATGGCAGTATCGGCAGCTACGGACTACCAGCTGTAACTTATTAAACCAGCCATAACTACGTAGTCGCATACGGCGAGAAAATTGGTTTCTTATCACATTTTCTAGAATTCTCGTTTACTACTATTACGTAGTAATTATCTTTTCGCTACTCATGAATAAGTAGCGAAAAGAATAGAATCGATTTTGGAAGACTATAAAACTACGTTACTTGCGTACATTGAAATAGATAAACTCTTTATTGCACTTAATGTAAAAACAAACAAAAGTTACTTATAACAAAACAAAATAAAGTAGCAATTGGCGACCTTATCACTAAAAGCGATCTCTTCCAGGCAACCATAAATGAAATGTCTGTATTGAAGTGAAACTTCTTTTGGCGCACCACAGATATTTTTCGTGGGTTGTGAATTGAATTTTAACGTCACGGTCGGGAATGATAAGAAATTTTCGGGTGCACTTGGGACCATGATCATGGCGACGCCCTCCGGTTTCATCCGCGTAGTTTCCAAAGTGAGCTATCAAATTCTGAGTTATAAGTTTTCACTTCTATCGGCAGTTCCTATGACTACCAATTATTTTTTAAATTTGGCCGTTAGTAAAACTTCACGTATGAGATATTAGGCCGCCACCTCCACTTCTGATGTATTTTTCAAGAACAACGTACACGTTCGAGGAAATGTATCTTCCCCCAACTCTCCCTTTTTACTCTCCCCTTGATAGAAAATATTATGAATCTAAATAGTGTTAACCTATTAACTTAAATTGGATGGGTTGTTTATGCTATGCTCTGTATGTAATTTATCAAACAAATGTTTTGTCTCTAACAGTATTAATTGTTACATTACAGACAACTCTGGTAAAAGAACAATATGATCTGCCTCTGATGCTGGAAGAGATACATGAAGTTAGCCATGAAGAAGACGAAGACAGCTCTCGTTATCACTCTGTTCGCAAAAGGCTCTCTAAATATTCACACAGTACCTTGTAGTTCATGTATAAAATGTTTTTAAAGCGATTTTCTACGCACTTTTTAAGGTATCAGTTATGAACAATTATTGAGGTAATTATTTGACATATTTTTGATAAGACGGTGTTGTACGATTCGTAAGCTGTGTGATAGCCTAGTGGCTAGAAGGTTCGATGCCACAATTGTGGACCTAAGTTCGAATCCCGTCATCGCGTGGACTGATTTTGCTGTTTCCAAAATTAAATTTGTTCAAGATAAAGCAATGGAAAAGGCCAGACCTTGACCCTGATCGTCATGACCTTGACTATAATTATCTTAAAACTCAATACTTATTCTCTCACTCTCTCGTTTGCTAGCGGGTGGCGTCAGCCTTCCTGCTTTTACTTCACTATTTCGATTTATCTACAATATCGTCTTAGCATAGCGTGGTCTCCTTGTGCCATTACGTAGGTACGGACCTTGTTTTCGGTCGGCCTCTTTATTTACCAGTTGGTCTCAGATGGTTACCTGTTGAATTTTAGGCTAGTGGAGAAGGCAAAGGGCCGTGATTAGGCATGGTAACAAAAAAAAAACAAAATGACGAGGAAATTTGACGTCACGTCTCTATACGATTTTTAAGTAGACTTGACGTCACAACCCCCTACTACGGAAGTTTGATGGTATCTTTGTCGATTTTTAATAATTTGATAAAACAAAAAAATACGTGTCTCATATTTTTTCAAAATCTACCTACGGACTACGGACTATAGGTACTTACCTACTCACTTAGCGAGTACCTACATCTCTTACGGTAAAGGAACACCTGTCGCTTAAATACAGAGCTATTATACCCACTATGGTTTGTCGGCTGACTTTGGGGATTATGTTGCAAAGATGAATCTGTGTCAACTGACTGATTGCTGTGTTGCTATACCTACTGGTGTCGGCTGACTGTTTTTACTCGTAGTTTCTTACTGCTGTCGACTTATTATTGAGGCACTGAGCCTACGCTTCTGTGTCTTATTGGCTACACGCCCAGGGTACGGAACTTGACACTTATTAATAACGCACTAAGTTTTTTTTTGCACATTGTAGCAGAAATGACTACATACCGGCGTTATGTCACGGATAAAAGGTAGGGAACACTGTGTGTTTAAATATGTATTAAAAGTATACAACTGTTGGCTTATATGAAAAGTTTGATGAGTTGATCTCTCATAATATTATATTGATCAAATCGCGTTGCAATAAATTTTAGGTTCATTCCAAAATGAAGTAAGAATCTGTTAAAATTTAAATTACTAAAAGCTAGTACAGGGTATAAAAAGATACCTCAGATTATAAAAATTACTTAATACCTTAGTATTATGCCCCACTGAAGTATACAAATATTAGTTATGTTGTAATTATTGTGGCTGATGATAATAGGTATTTATATTGCTAAGAATGTTCGCGTTATGGAATTAAATGTTGAAATTGTGGACAAATTTAATTTGTAATTGTTTTATTAAATCGTATGTCTAACTATATGAAATAATACCAATAAGATATGAAAATGTTACGGAAGATATTTGCATGTATCATGCGCGGACCGCCGAAAACCACCGCGAATTTTACCCTATGTCCTTAATAGGGAGCGCGCTGACAAGAGCCCGCGGGTCTACTTTGACTGGCCTAGTGGCTTAGTTGGTAGTAGCTCTGCCTGCGAAGCCGAGGGTCGTGGGTTCGATCCCCACCCAATGCAAATATTTGTGTAATGAATTCAAATGTTTGCACTGTGTCTGGGTATTTCTATGTATAATAAGTATGTATTTAAAACTATATAAGTATTACATCAGCTATCTGGCTGCCATCACACAAGCTTTGCTTAGTTTGGGGTCAGATGGGTGTTGTGTGTGAATTGTCCACCAATATTTGTCCACACCAATATTTCCTATTGCTGTCTCTGTAATTTTAATCAAAAAGAAAAGAGAGAGCAACGTCAAAGTTGTAGTTAGGGGATAGATCCTTCTCCGTCTGGCAAATACCACCTCGACTATATAGCCAAACCGACGCCTATTATTTGCTGTAAGAAAAGTCTATACGCTGCCACGTATAGTGTACATTCATTACAAAAATAAAAGATATGATTACAAAATCCAAATATTTATTATCTTTGGATAGTTTATACATGGAAAATGCATTCCTCAACCCTACACAATATAATGACTATTTACAGCATATAGTTATAAATCACACTAGCTTTTCATTAACAACTTGCACCTATATGATATTTACAGCAGTGTACCACAATATACAAATGGTCAATCATTCATTTCATACTTAGATCATTACCTAAGCTAGGGTATAGTTTAGTAATCAGGATTTAAAAAAATGTTGGTGATTTCTTCTCTGAGCCTATTTTTAAACTTCAATACTTAAACATAAAAATATTTTGTTCCATTATGACACCAATCCAAATTATGTCAAAATCCAGTTTTTTTTTTGCAAAGTTTTTGGAAAAGGTATCTGTGGATCGCCTTTTATATTTTTCAAATGTGACGGAGATGGGGAAGGTGTTAAAAATTACGAAATTAGTGTGACGTACTTTATAGATGACCCTACGTATCGGCTCTTAGCTAACAACACCGCTTAACTAATTTTTACCAACTTTATACAGGAGACGAAGAAAACTGGGTTAAAATAATTCGATTACTATTAGCGAAGTACGAACATACTAAGTGACATCACGTAGCAGGAATGCTAGCAGATTTTTTTTATAAGTACTATAGACAAGATGAGCAGAATACGACTGAGTCTAAATCATTACCGCACTTATCGCATTATCGTTACTGCACTGCGTTTGTCACTCGAGAGAAATAAGAAGTTTTATATCTATGTCCTGTAATTTTACTGGAAACATTGCCCTTCAAACTGAAACACAGTGATGTTTTCATATTACTGTTTTGCGGTAGATTAACTGGCAAAGACGTGGTACTTTCCCAGGTGGACTCTGTAAAGAGTCCAACCATTATTATGTAAGGAAAATTACAGAAGCGCCCTCTACCGATTGTAAAAGAAACTGTATGTTATACACTATTATACAAGATGCTTGCTGGTTATTGTGCACTGACAGAAAAGTGTGAAAATGGAACAAAATATCTTTAACAATGTATGCTTACTCAGAACTTCAGAATTAGTCCACACCAAACTTGACAGAAATCCACTGGGATATTTTAATGAGAAAGACAGATTGACAATATTAATACTCAATAATTTGCTCATCCCATATTTATACTATTGGAATCGATACATGCCAAAAAGTATTCAGGTCTTATTTAGAAAGTACTTTTAAAAAAATAATAAATAAATAATATTATAACAATGTACCTAATATCTGTGTTAAATGGATCATAAAAAGGCTACATTTCACAGCCAAACCTTTTTAGTATTATTATTGAACTAGCAGCGCCCAGTGCTTAGTTCCCATTTCTGTTATTTTACCAGGATAAAAAGTATCATATGTGTGCTTCCAGACTATAATATAACTGTGTTTTAAATTTCAGCCTAATCTATGACATCATATGTTATGGCGTGATTGAGCAATAAACATGCAAACATTAAGACATTGACATTTATAATATTAGTAGGAATTCATTAAACATAAAGATACATTAGCCAGGCATAAAGCATCTTCATTTTCAAAGTCAAACAAAGAATTATGGACATCAGTATTTAGCTGGATTAGATATTGACACTCATATCTCATAGGTACTTCGTAATAATTTTTTTAATTAGAGGAACATTAAGTTTTGTCATTACATACTTTCCTGATTTAAAATTAAAAGTGTGCTTTCAAAATAGGACCTTACATTACATGAGCTCTAATTTACAAAAATATAGACTACATTTTTATTTTTTCTACCTAACTGGGCATAAGCCCTGAGTCTGAGCATCACCTTCATTCACATTCAATATGATGAAGCAGCAACATATTGGATTAATTACATTAATGGTATAATATACAACAATTTGTATAAAGTTTCAAATCAATACATACAGTATACACATACTTATGGTACAATCATTATGTATAGAAACGGACACAAAACAAATTATTCATAGGGAAGGCCAAATACAAGTGTTATCAGTTCTCAACTTTATGACCAGATGATAAGGTATAGTTCTGATAAATCATGATAACAAGGGAAATGGCTGCTACCCAACATTACTAATCTGAGCCATAATACTGTTTATGTGGCACTGTTTTTAAATATGTATTTCAAATTAGCAATCTGTTTTCAATATCTGAATTTGTTTGTACTCAATGCAGTCATTGATAAATATACAATTGATAACTCAGTAGTTAGTGTATGAAGCTAGTCATGTCTGATTTAACTGATTAAAAGAGTTGAAAAGAAAATTATGATTATTCTGGCACAAATAGAAACACAATTTAGAATAAACATTGTAAGTAGACCACACTAAGTAGGAACACAAAACCATTCCTACCCAAAATTGGAAGTCATGTAAAACCAGACAAATTAATGATAATAACATTCATTTAAGCATTTGAAGGTAGCATTCTTTTAGTATTTAATAACAAAGTGAGTAAATAACATTGGTGATAATTAGCCAACAGTTCAATGATCACTAAACATAACAGAAAGACTATTGGGATTTTAACTAAAACTTATATATGCATAAAGATCTGGAGCACTTCCAAAAATTGTATACTTTACATGCTTATGTAGTGGAATGCTAAAGACAATTCAATTCTTGGTCACACAGACTAAAATAACGTAAACTTATTTAAGGTTTTTATGTAAAAAGTGGTTTGTAATAAGTTTGATGTGTCTATGACCTTGTTGCAATTCAACAAATGTACTAATTTTTTTTTGTTAAAACCTGATATGACCAAGTTTAGTAGGTTACTTAAAATTTCAAGTTCTATCTTTGTTATAAAAGATGACACTTCATCACACAAAACTTCATATATTTGTATCATCCTCCTTGAAAATTCCCTTAATTAATGCTGAATCTGGGCAATTTCGTTTTTGGGGTTAATATGGCTTGCACAACCAAGTATCAGATGTGAATTCCCAATTTTGATTCTTGAAACTTGCTGTAGTCCCTGTTCAGCTATTGCCAAAATTTATATAATACAAGTTATATTGTTTATCATTTACCATAACATGTAAACATCAAATCGGTGGGTTTTTAATATTCTAAAGCTTTTAATTTCTTGTGTACTTGGACTGTTTAAGTAGAAGTTACTAATAATCACATATATAGGGAAATGTCTAAACTGAGGCCGTTTATTTCAAATTTGAAAATGAAGAACATGAATCATGGTAATCATTACCTTCAAGGAGTATTAAGCCAACTCTGAAATCAAACAGGGCCTACGAGGTCTTCTTTTGTTTTTTAACTCTTAAGGTTTACACTTTACCACAATCTCGCCTGAATTTAAGCGATGTTGCAGTCTACAATGTTTACCTAGAAGAAACTCTCGATTTGTAGGCACAAAAATTGTAACCATCAGGAAAACTCCACTCAGGCAATGCAAAAAAATGTTGGTAGTGACTATATTATGTACGAAAACTTACTAAATTTATAATAATATCTACTGTCAACATTTTTTTGATTAGGCCATAGCTGTAAACATGTGGACTTTAGAGTTGCCATAGCATTCCTTGGAGGTATTGAAAAATATAACACATGAATAACATATTACAGAAAAATAAACAAATATTTTAATTACAAAATCTATCTAGCTGCTATACAGGCCTTTTTGGTAAACATAATGCACCACAATCTCATATGATAATTATCCGAAACAAATTAAGGTCACACAATATATTTTAAACATAAAATGTCAGTATTGGGGTATCACAAAATAAATCACTTTACAATCATTAAAAAAAATATGAAATATACAATGTCATTTCCAATTTTAATTCAATAATAACATTCATTATAGATAACCATATTTGATGCAAATGTATGATTTTATACTTAGTTCAACTACGGTCTGACAGTGGAAAAAGGATTTTATTTACAGCAGGTGTATCAAAACATCCTAAGAGTATTCACTACATTGGTTACATGATACTTACAAGAATACAATAAGTATATTTATACTGGAAATAATGCATTATGTCAGCACCCTCCCTTGTGATTCTATTTGAATAACAATATTATAATTGACTTTGAATTATTTGAACTATTCATTATGATTTTATTGCAACATATTAAACTACATTATGCTAGTTGTATCAATATTACAAAGTGGCTAATATTCTAGTGAAGCCCATTCCAGCTCCTAATATAGTTTGTCCTATACCCCATATCATGGCATGCACAGGGGGCATCGTTATTTTCGCGGCTCGGTATATAAATGCTACGGCGGCACTACTCGCGACACCAGAAGTCACTGGTCCAACTACACCCATCACTATCAGCAGAACAGGGAAGAACTTCCCATATTTATGTTTCCTCAGAGTTCCAAACGCGACGAGCGCCGCGCAAGTGTGTACGAATACTGATGAACATAGCGACCACAGAAACACTGGGTACCACATCTCGCCAAAAGTGTCCAAAGGATCTCCAGACGTCAGTCTCAATATATCCACGAATGAATCCAATTCTGAGACCCTGAACTCCGACAACATGTCATACATGTTGTCGCACGACTTCTTGGGCTCACAGGCATGTGGATTGTTTTAATTCCAGATATTTTCTCAGGATATGAATTCTGTAGAGTAGAACTACACCCAACAAAACAAAGACTGGCAGAAAACTTGGCCACTTACTTTTCCTTCGATTCCAAATACATCGTTAGGTATATGTAGAAATTATCACCTTTATTAAAATCACAAAGAAACACAAAACAATTGGTTCTTCTCTATTTTATTTGCAAGAAATATAGGTATTCGATTTCTTGCTATCTTGCTTTGGTTTTTGTCGGTTGTCACTTGTCAAGTTGTCTTAGTTGTCATTTCGTGTAAATGACATATGTCAGTTCAAACAGTGACAATTCGATGCCAGAAGTAAAGACACGAGGCTAATCCACAAAGAGCCATTCATTAAAAAAAAAAAAGTAAAGACACTTACATACGCTGCTGATGGATGCACTGCACGAGCAATGGGCTTGCATTTGCAAATGTGTGTTTCTGTGGATTGCAACATCAAGACGTCATCAAGTTAAACCAAAGTTTTGGTTATGTACTTAATGGTTTGTGCTATGCAAGCGATCGCATTTTATGTTGATTGATTGATTGTTTTCAGGATTCGTGCCGTGGTGACTGTATCTTGCTCGCTCCGGCACACATGGTGGTCCCGATCACAAACTAAGTAGAGAGATACACTGTCCCGATCGAGCCTCTCGCCTAATCGAATGACAGATCAGCTTCACTTGCGGGCTGTAAGCTGCAAGTTACAGCTTACAGCCCACGGAAAAATCAGTGTGTGGTGCGACAAAAGAATATTATTGCAAAAAATATTTTATCTTCAATCGGAGATGAATGTCTCCATAATTAGTCTGTGCTAAATTTTGATTGCATTACATATCTGTGGTGGTGTGTTTATGTCGTGAACTGCGTGAGCTTAGCCACAAATTGGATGTAGGAAACTGAGTGAGTCTGAGTGTGTGACTGAGTGTACGAAATGTACAAAGGTTTTGTGAGTTTATGATCAAGTTGATAATTTTTCTTTGATATTATCGTACCCAGTCGGAAACTACAGCGATTCTTGATACATTTTTTAGTTGGATTTTAATCTTATCAATGTAAGTATTTGAAATAGGCATTTCTTTCTTCTATTCCGATGCTCTGAAGATAGGCACGATTTGTTTTGACGTTTTCAAAGTTATTGCGAGTGAACGAAACATAACCTCAATATATTTACTAAATAAACCACATGATAAAGTTGTGAATTAGTTTAAGTTTAAAGTTAATTATAAAAAGTGACCAACAGAAATAAAAATGGGGAAAGTGCGATCAACACCGGGCGCCCCCCGAAAAGAGGGGTTCAACAAGTCGGGGCATTCTATGAACCCCGATCGTTCAACTGAGGGGCTGAAAGGTGTCGGGAATCCGAGGACAAAAGGCACCATCAAAAGGTTGCAGATGTACAGAAACTTCAAAGCTAAAAGAGATAAAACCGGAAAGATTCTTACGCCAGCCCCATTCCAAGGTCGATTACCGTCAGGCACTGTTGCACGAGTAGAACCTAGTCAAAAATGGTTCGGCAATTCGCGTGTTATTTCTCAAAGTGCATTACAGAAGTTCCAAGACGAATTCGGAGCTGCCGTAAAAAATCCATATCAAGTTATCATGAAGCCTACAAACTTGCCCATCACATTGTTAAATGAAAAAGCTAAGAATGCTCGAGTACATTTGTTAGATACTGAAGGATTTGACAAAACATTTGGTCCGAAAAAACAAAGGAAGCGTGTTAATCTAAAGTTTAGTGATATTGGTACATTATCAAAAGCTGCAGAGGAGAGTGCAGATAAATATGATGAAACCAAGGATGTAGACAGAGTCCGTGATGATGGAGGAGTTAGACAGGGACAGAGAGACTGGGTGTTTGGTGCAGGAATGAGTAGGAGAATCTGGAATGAGCTCTACAAAGTTATTGATTCTTCTGATGTACTTCTACAAGTCCTTGATGCTCGTGATCCGATGGGAACAAGAAGTCCTTATGTTGAAAAATTCCTGAGAGAAGAAAAACGGCACAAACATTTAATATTTATTCTAAACAAAGTTGATTTAGTACCAAACTGGGTGACCCAGCGATGGGTTGCAATTCTCAGTGCTGAATACCCAACAATAGCTTTTCATGCTTCTCTTACACATCCCTTTGGCAAAGGTTCACTCATAAACTTACTACGACAATTTGCAAAGCTACACATTGACAAGAAGCAAATTAGTGTTGGTTTGATTGGGTATCCAAATACAGGCAAATCCTCTGTCATAAATACACTAAGATCAAAGAAAGTATGCAAAGTTGCACCAATAGCTGGTGAAACTAAGGTATGGCAGTACATCACTTTGATGAGAAGAATATTCCTTATTGACTGCCCCGGTGTTGTGTATCCTTCAGCGGAGACCGACACAGAAAAAGTTCTGAAAGGAGTAGTCAGAGTTGAATTGGTACAGAACCCTGAAGA
Source organism: Ectropis grisescens (assembly GCA_017562165.1). NCBI lineage: Eukaryota > Metazoa > Arthropoda > Insecta > Lepidoptera > Geometridae > Ectropis > Ectropis grisescens. The sequence goes on along the minus strand of CM029777.1, from coordinate 10,860,739 downwards.
TTACATAGAGGAAGTTATCAAAAGAGTTAGGAAAGAGTACATGATAAAAACATACAAAGTTGATGGTTGGGAAACGGCTACAGAGTTCTTAGAAAAAATGGCTGCAAGAACTGGAAAATTATTAAAAAAGGGTGAGCCTGATATTAACCAAGTAGCGAGGATGGTTCTAAATGACTGGCAGAGAGGCAAGCTTCCATTCTATGTAGCGCCTGAAGGTTTTGAGGTACCCTTGTCAAAACAGAAAAAAGAAGAACTACCTACACCTGCAGAGACAGTTCCTGAAGAAAAGAAAAAGGAAGATGCAGCTGTGGATGAAACAGTTCCAGAACTTGATAAAGATGATACTGAAAAACCAATCGTAAACATAAGTCAACTGATGATTGCTCAAGATTTTGCTAAGATTAGAGTTGGTTTACAATTCGACAATGAGGAAGATAAGAAACCATTGGAAGCTTTTGAAATACCCGAAGAGCTAAAGGGCATTGATGATGGGAGTGATGATGAAAATTCTAAATCTAAAACTGAAAATGATGATGGTGACTCTTCGGACATAAGCAGCTTTTATAGTACTGATGAAGAAGAATGTAGTGATGTAGAAGACTACTTAACAAATGATCCAGAAACAGTTAAGGAACTTAAGCGAAAGAAACTTGAAGCAGCCAGTGGAGCATTCACTGTAGAAGACGTTAAGCAGAAAGGACAGAAACGGAAAGCAACTGGAGAGATTGTGCAGCCTGGTGGCAAGAAAAAAGTCACAGCTAAGCAGAGAAGGGCTATTGACAGAGCACAACGTCGTACCAAAACTGGAAGCAACTTCTACGAAGTGTCCAATGTTAAAAATAGGAACAGAAATAAAAAACCTTTGTAAATTATCACTACATACCTGACTTTACCACATTCACTACCTTGTGTATGAATTTATTTAATGTGAAATAAATATTCTAGTAATATTAAGAAACTCTGTTTTACTTTCATGATTACTTAACTTTATTATAAGTAAAGTAGATGGTTGATGGCTTTGCTATCCTAATTAATAAAACTAAGTTTAAACATTGTGGGAAAAATTTTCAGAGTTAATTTTTAAAATTATTTCTATTCCTTCCTTTTTAAAAAAGCAGTCTTGTAAGTTTTATACGTCAGTACAGTATGTATTAAGGAAAACTACGAGTAGGATGTTGTCTTTGATCTTGTAATAAATGTTGACAACTCAGTAACAATGCATGTAGGCTTGAGACAAATAAAAAATACTTATATTTAATATTTTATTAAGTTATTATCAACATTATTAAGTAGTATCAGAAACATATTTATTACAATAAACAATTCTTATTATTAACAATAAGTGTTCATATATTTCACACTTTTATTTTTATTCCACAGTCATCAATGGAGTTTGCATAAATTGTAAAATTTCTCATAAGCTCACAACTCACGTCTTTAGACCATTAAGATTTGCATCAAGATCCCAAAATACAAGCTTGGGGCATAATTTGGGGTCCGCTAAAGCCCTACGTACATGTACACAAGTACTGTTATCAATTACATTGTTGTCGTTTTATACCATCTCTATATTTGGTTGGTCCTGTGGCTTAGTTGATGGTAAGTCTCACCTGCGAAACCGTGGGTTATGGGTTTAATCCCCACCAAATGCAAATATTTGTGTGATTAATACATGTATTAAAATTTGTACTATGCCTGGGTGTTTTCGATGTATAATAAGTATTGTATTTAAAAATATATATGTATGTACTCTATCTGGTTCCCATTGCACAAGTTTTGCCTAGTTTCGAGCTGGATAGTGTTGTGTATGAAATGTCCACCAATATTTATTTTTTATTTTATTGTTATACATTTAATCATCTTCTTAATAATATTGTTATTATTAACACGCAATGTGGCCCAACTTACAGCACAAAACTACCTGTTCTCCCCAGGAGATCTGAGATTTCATGCCAAGGCTATTATTTATTTAAAGCTGCAGTATCTATGACAATATGACTAAATTCTTTATTATTTTAAATCGTTTCTCTTATAAAGATCCTGCAAAATTCTTACAGATGTCATCTGGAAGTGAAAGTGACGACGATTATGTACCTGAAGAAATACCAGAGAAGTTATCCGAGGAAGAATCTGCAGACGACGAAACGGAAAAACAATACGAGAATGAAGTAGAACAAAAGGCAAAGAAAAGGAAACTGGTAGAAGAAAGTACTGGCAAAAAGAAACGGAAAACTAAAAGCACTCGGCAAAATGTAAAAGAACCCGAAAAAGTAGACGATGAAGAGGAAAAACCATCACAAGAAATAGATCCTGAAGAACAGAAAAAGAAAGATGATGATTTGTGGGCGATGTTCTTAGATGGAACTGATACTAAGCCTAAAGTTAAAGATACTCCTGTACCGGTTAAACAAACTACCTCAGTTGTACCGCCTAAAGTGGTGATGAAAACTGAAACTAAAGAAGATCAAAAAGGAAAAGAGAAGCGAATATTTGAGTTTGCAGGCGAAACTATAGTAGTTGAAGATAATGTTATAAAAGAGCGGATCAAAACTGGGGATAAACCTGCTACAGGTAAAGAATTGGTACAAATATTTACTTCAATAGGTTTAATGAAGTACTTAAGTTTTACTTTAATATTATGCAATGACGCGCTTAATTTGTACAGGTCGTAAGAAGATGAACCCCATATAATTATGTCCCCATCAATTTAAAGTTGTAAATACCGTCAGATTTTCTGTCCTATCTCCTAACTACCTAATCTACCTAACTAAATTACATTATAACCCAACCTACTTTACAATCTGACGTATTATATTATAATCTGACGGATATAATCCCATATCCATAAACACGGCGGGACTCGTTTTCAGTTATCCTTTTTCAGACGAGGTAAAAAATTTATTACCTAGGTACCTAATAACCTATCGCATACCTGATAAATGTTTATGCCAACCGTAGCTTCCTTAATCAGTATTAATAATGGTTATAGTGGTATGGAATTTGTGAGAATTCAATTTCACGTCGCCACGATTTATTTTTATCTTCATGTTTTCGATTTCTTTACGTTACGTTTCGTTATCGTTTCACCAGTATCACAACTGCCAGTAAAAAAACCAGGAGGCAGTGGTATATCCGGTCTCCTGGGGGCTCTGAACAAGAACAATAAACTTTCCATCCTGGAGAAGTCGAAACTCGATTGGACCACGCTCAAGAAAGAAGAGGGAATTGAGGAAGAAATTCAGAGTCATAATAAGGGCAAACAAGGGTTGGTTTTTATTTTATTACTAGCTGTGCCTGCGACTTCGTCCGCGTTTAAAAATTACTTTAGGCAGAATTTTATTGAATACACTACTAAAGTAGTGCCATAGAATAGATAATATAGATAGAACGGACACCCCCCCGCCAATTTCAAGCTTCCTCACCCCTCAGGCCGTTTCGGATACGCTAGGAGCACTCAACGAAGGGCTGGTATCGAACATCTAATTCCTAACGAAATATCATCATGGTGGGTTGTTGTGCTGTTTACGGCTGTCCGTTAACTAAACGGGACAAGATTAAAAGCTTTATTTATTTTCTTATGATAAAATAACGTAAGATTAGAAACTTTTCAATAACGTTGCTTTATAATATTACAAGCTTTGCTTAGTTTGGGGTCAGATAGTGTTGTGTGTGAATTGTCTACCAATATTTATTTATTTATAATAACGAAGTCGTTTTTAACTCAAAGTTCGTAACTCACACAGCCAGTAACTTATGTGCCCAAGCACGGATTGATAATGCCTGGAGGAATAATTGTAGTGACAGAATAAAGTTTCCTTCATGGGTAAATGTAAAATAAAATGCGAATGTGTACCTACTAACAGAAATAGATATCTAGATACCTGATCTAATCTATCATCGGTTTCGTTTCATTTTACGCTGCAATACAAACACCCACAGATTTCTGAAACAATTTAGAAATCTGTGCAAACACACTTTTAATTAGAATAGTAAAATTTGGCTCCATTCTATTTATGTAACTCAACATTATAGCAAGTTTATAGACTACGTCACCAGGTGAACTCAAGGGGCACAACTATTCAATAAAACAATTCAGTAGCCCTAGCGCTAACGCACACATTCACGCGTGTGTACGAACGACATCTGCGTAGTTGTGTGAAGACTAGGCAACTCCACAGCGGCGGTTGTATGGAGTTTTAGTGGAGTGTCCGGGGTGTGGTAGTGCTAAACGAGCTGCGAACACGCGCGCGCGCTCTCCTTGAAAAAGATCGCCGGACGCGATCGAAATTTGAGTCAGACTGGACTGACTATATTAAACGTGAGTTACCCGTGTATTTATTTAAAATGTGTAACGTTAGTTTTCATACTAAAATATATGTTTAGTTTAGAAAGACTGTAGAAATTGGCATAACTTTTTTATTTATGAACCGATTGACATGAAACGAACACTAAATGTTAAGTTAAGCTCACTACAATATACTACATCAAAATAGGATAAGCTGTTTGTGATATTAGCGTATACAAACTCACAGATAAACAGAATAAACTTACAGATAAAATCCCAACAATTATTACATTTTTATTAGAAGTATGTATAGATATTATCTTACACATGTGAACACAGCACAGCTGATACAATTATTTTTCTTATAAAACTCAACAACATATGTATGTACATACATTTATATTAAACACACAGTCTTCTAATTTTAACAAAATTAATTATAAAGAAAATTCGATAAAATGTATATTTTTATGACTACACCTGTATGGTCTGCTAAAATCAATTCACATTTGGCGGATCTAATGTGATCCCACTAGCTTCTCACCTCAACGGTTCTATCTGAAATTTGGAACTTGGAATGATTATAATCTGGAATAGCAGAAAGGCTTAATGTGTTCCTGAAATAGTTCAAGAGCCTAAGGGATAATTATTTTTATAAATTCTACGTGGACGAAGTTACCGGTGCAGACTATACTATAACGCCATAAAATTGGTTTCCGTTACGAAATATTTTGTCTGTATTAATTTTTAATTATTTTTGTAGGTTTTTGGAACGCCGTGATTTTCTCGAGCGTGCTGATATACGTCAGTATGAAATCGAGCGCGACCTGCGCACGAGTCGACGCAGCAACCGATGATCCAATCGTTAAGTCTATTCATTGTCACCTGACTTGAAAGGTATAGAACAACGCCGATCCGAACGCATATCTGCATAATAATTATCGTTTATATCATAAAAGGCTTTCCTTAAAGCCGGGTCACACAGGAGCGGGAGCCGCGAGAAAGCGATCCGATAGCGATCCAGTGCAAAGCGATAGCGGTCCGTATCATGTCACACAGAGCTACTGCCCGCAGCCCGCGGCGGGCAGATGGCGAGAACACAGCCGGTGTGACACCAAATGCGATCAAATTGCTCACGACCTTACGTTGTAAAAAAATACAACTCGTGAGATCGGATCGCGATCGCTACGCGAACGCTCTGTCCTGTGTGACAGCGTGTACTGACTACCGTAGAATACAGCGCCCGCGCGGGCCGTCCGTCGCGCGTCCTTCCCGCGAAGCATGGCGAAGCGATCTCTTGTTTGTCATCACGATCTTGTCGCGCGGGAAATCGCATCGCGCCGGATCGCTCCCGCTTGCTATGTGTCAGGTTGCATACAAATTCGAATATTACAAAAATTCCCGTCCCGGATCGCGATCGCTATCTCGCGGCTCCCGCCCCTGTGTGACTCGGCTTTTAAGGTGCAAAGTAGCCAGGAAAATATTTTTCGCTAATACCTACTTTGCTGTCTTGTTATTTGAAGCAAAAAGAAAAGAGAGAGCAATATCAAAGCTTAGGCAGTTTTAGTTAGGCGGTAGACTCTCGGATCAATTCCGCGGTTGCTTCGAACGCGACTCTGATGTGTGTGTATTTTATTCAGTGAGGCTTTAGTCTGAATAACTTGATTTTAGTGATAAATGGATCTAAATAAATGTTTAATCGTTGATATATGCTCATTGTCAAATTACTCCAGGAAAATGAAACACTGTCGCCACCTATGGTAAAATTAAGAACTACATATTTTGAAACTACTAAACTATTATAGACAAAGCATTCTGAATACATCTCATTGGGGTAGAGGCGCCAAATTTACGAATAAGACGTTTTCACACTACAAAAAAAATATTGTTCCACAAAATGTACTAGGTGGCGGTAGTGAGTTTTATTATTTCCTTCTCTCTACCAGTGTCTGCTTATTTCATTTTAGGTAAAAATGTATACATTTCAATAGAACAACAAATTGTTCTATGACTTTGACGGGTTTCATTTGGTTGGTACGTACGTTAGTAAGATAGAATAAAAAAATAAAGCTAGCCACACCAAAACAAACTTGTCATAGACATGCAATTTGTCAAAACATAATTCACTCAGAGTAATTCCCATTGGGAGAGCATTAGATTTCGATAAAAAAATGGCAGTTATAGGGACAGGCAATAGAAGTGAAAACTTATAATTCAGAAGCGGAGGGTGTGGCCATGCTGACGCATTTCTAGAAAGCCAATAGCCATTTTCCCGAGTTTACCCGTAGATTTCTTTCATTTACGAACGTGACGCTTGAGTTAAATTCATAGCCCACGAAATATCTATCGGTAGTGCGCCAAAAGATGTTTTCACATTAATAGTGTTCAAATCATGGCAGGTGCCAGCTATTTTTTTAAACGTCTTATTGTGATAGTAGTTCCACGCTATGTTTGTCTTTCATGTTCGGTAATGGTGAACGGAGTATACTTACGAACAAGAGCTACCTACAGTAACATTCTCAAATAAATGGGATGGTAACCCACCTGCTATGGAAGTATTCGTTTTATTTCTGCTATGTGTTTAATAGTTTGTGGCGTGCATACTCCTTACCGAGTAACTAATATATTTATCCTTGATAATATTCGACCATATCGTCCATATCAATATCCCCGGTTTAAGTAGCTGTAATCGTTGTGTGATACATGGGCGCCCCTCACAATTATTTTATGGGAGGCGAATCTGCAAGTTACGGTTGGTTTAGTCGAGAGAACGGCGACTGCCAATCCGGAGCCCTAGGTTGGAATCCCCCGTGTACCACTGTCTTTTTGAAGTCATGTCATGCCACTAACTCAAAAACTGAAGGAGAACAGGATACGGACATGTTACAAGAATTTTCGAGGTTAAACGTCATCCACCAACCTACACTAGGCCAACGTGGTGAATTATGCCCATGACTCTCTCCTTGCGACAGGGGCCCGAGTCCCAGCAGTGGGTACATTTAGTGGCTTGCTGCATCTGTGTCTACACATCTATTATTGCCAATATAAAATACTTACAAAACGCTGATCAATGTTAAGCCCAAATTCTTAAACACGAGTATTCAAATATACTTGTATTTCGCTCATTGTATACGTAGCAGGGCCTGATTTAGAGGTCTGGAGGCAAAAAGGTCGGGGCAATAAAGGAGTGGAGGCCCCTGGGCCCCAAAAAAAATTCCAAATAAAATAAATCACTCCAGTTTTTCAATGAAAAATAGAGTCCAAATCATTACTTTGCACTGCGCTCGTCACCCAGAGATATACGATGTTTTATCTGTAGTTTTTCTGGAACTTTGCCTTTCAAACCGGTACACAGTGAGTTATTGCTGGAGGGTAGAATAGCTGGCAAAGGCATGGTACTTCTGCAGGCGGACTTTACAAAGAGTCCTACCAGTACAACTACATTATACCAGCTATTTCAGCTCCCATAGTACAAGCTTTGCCTAGTTTATGGTCCGATGGTGTTGTGTTTGAAATGTCCCCCAATATTTATTTATAGTTAATAGTGGATGAGACTAGCAAAGGATCGAGACAAGTGGCGTACACAAAGAGAGGCCTATGCTCAGCAGTGGGCGATAACGGGCTGAAGAGAAGAAGAAGTAAAATAGTGTTCTACAGATGTCAAGCTGCATACAACACGCTTTAGAGCAATGCACACATAGACATTGCTCATATATTTTTGTGCAACGATAAAGGAACAAAAAAATGAACTACATAGGTACTTATTCTACTCGTACTTATAGGTACATAAAAATTTAACAATCGTGCATTTTCGCCGCTTTTTTATTCGGTCGTGTCGAAATCTTCGCAAGATTGTTTCTATGTGTGTGATATTTTCTTTGGCAAATTTATAGTTTGTGTTAATTTGTACTTAGCCAAAACGAACTTTCAAGAGATCATCTCAAAAGGGCCGAACTGTACCTACAGATTTAAAAACTTCTGGGTGCCTTTAAACTATTTCTTTGGTAATTTCGTCACTCTCCAATAATAAAGATAGGTATGTAGATAGATTAACTGCATTTTGCACTTCATTTTAAAAATAAAATACTCAAAAAGAAATAGTAGTACCTAGACAATTGCCGAAGTTCATCCAGGCAACCGTAGGCTGTAAAAAAAGATACGAAATTAGGAAGACGGGAATTTGTGAATAAGAAGAACTTATCGATCGTTGTTTACAATTCAGACCATCTTTCGATGTAACAGAAGTTGTGTGTTACCTATGCATCATGCATATCTAGGTACACCTATCACAGTGCCAGTTCATTGTTCTGAATGCAAATGGCCCGTTACATTTAGTTTATGGGCCAACCAATAATGCTCGCTTATCTAGAAATGTAGCCGGCTAATGGTAAATTACTTCTACAAGTAGTAGCGAGAACTGCTTTACAGATTGGGAATCTGGTTGTATTAAAGTAGGGGCTACAACTCACGTTCACAAGATTTTTACAAATATAGGTAGGTAGACTTTTTTGACATCACGCAAAACAGCAAAAACCAAATTAAAGGCAATCTATCGATATACTTTCTATAGGTATAAAAACTAATTTACATAGGTACCTATTGCCTTGATTGGTTGGTTCAAGACTTCCCCAAACGGAGTGAGGAAGTGCGACAATTACCTAGGTAGTGCTGAACGGTGCCCTGCAAACCTAAACTAGTGGATCTACCGGTAGTAGTAAGTACTTTCAGGTGATTCACAGTGAAAGTATTTCATAATTGTAGGTGCAGTGGTTAATACAGCCGTTAATCTTGTCCTTATATACGAGTACTTTCTCTATCTCTATCTTTCATTCGACTGTTTTTGTATTGAGCCTTAGGCCTTGAGAGACCCCTTTTATCTTGCAATCAAGTAAGTATTTATATTACTGTTTACGGGTATTATAAACATAATAAACAGCCTACTAAATGTTCCCACTGCTGGAACTCGGAGCCTTCTCTTGCAAGGAGAGAGTCAAGGCCATAGTCCGCAACGCTGGCCCAGTGTGGGGTGGTGGATGACACATGACTTCGAAAGATTCTGGGTACATGTCGGTTTCCTCACTATGTTTTCCTTCACCGTTTTAGGTTAGCGGCATTATGCATTTGACTTCGAAAACAGTGGTGCGCGTGGTTTTGAACCCTGGGTTTCAGGATCGGTAGTCGCCGTTCTCCTGATTAGACCAGCCGTAACGTCTAGGTATCACCAAAGCCGTAATCAATTATCCATTACGCCTTAATTTACCACATATCGATGCGCCAGATCCAAACGCAGTCTATAGATACGCTAACCTAACATCGTACGAACATCATAAATCTCAAATGTTGTACGTTTGTTGCTCAACCACGTCGATCCGTCTGAACGGATCTGGTTGAAATTTGGATGACAGTTAGATTATAGTCTGGAATAACACACTCTTTATCTCGGGAAAATAAAAAGTACGGGAACTACGCAGGTAAAATCGAGGAGCTATGCTAGTAGTGTGCTTATGTATGCTTGTAGTGTGGTCCAAGCATAAAGAACAATTGACTGCTTTTAGGTCTATTTAGGCCCCGAGGCGATCCCTTTGTCTTGCGATCGACTATTTAGTGGTTCCGGGTATCATTAATGCTATAAACCATCTACGCCTTGCTTAACCGGTGCCTATCTAACTATGGCTTTCCGAACCAAATTATTTTATTGAAAATAGGTACCTAAGTGCAAAAGAAATGATAGTGGTATACTGAATCAAATAAGGTCTTAAAATTTAAACAGAAGGCCTTATACACCGACGTCAAAAACACAATGTAAAATAGTTTTTCGTATTCTCGCAAGTATTAGATGAATTGAATAAAAAATTCGGTTAAGTGTTTGTGTGGTTGTATTCATTTACAAAATGTTAACTTTGTCAAGGAATATAAGAAGGTATGGTAGGTAGGTAATAAATACTCCTTCAATCAGTCAGTAAACTGTCAAGCAATGTGCCAACATTGGTGATTCTATCAACTATTTCAATTTGTCTTAGTTGGTGATCGAACCCACGACCCATGCTACCAAATGAACCAAAAATCCAGTCGTAAAATAACATACCTAATTATAAAGGCCAAAGTTTGTGTATATGCATGTCCACATAATAATACACCTACATCTATCTCTGTAAAGGCTGAACCACAGATATCCGTGGGAAGTACGGATTAGAATGAAATAAATACGTAGTAAATACATTACTGGATTAACAAGTAGACTACTTTTTATCGTAGTTATTTGAATCATGCAGCTAACTTAAAAACGCTGAAGGAAAACATCGTGAGGACACAGACATGTTCCTAAAATCCATCAGCCTGCAATGGACCAGCGCGGTGGATTACGGGCTTAGTAGGCCCCGAATCCCATCTGTGGAAACATTAAACTTAATGCTGCTTTTTATCCCTTTGAAGTAAGTAATTCGCTTACAATACTTAATGAAATTATTCATTTGAGTGAATCGTTTAGAAAAAAATCCTATATTTCAAAAAAAAACGCGAAATACTGTAGAGCCGCGGGGTACGCGTAGAATAAAGTCTAGAACTGAAGCTGTTTTTCAGCTGAGGCTACTTTTCATCGTGGGAAAAAACGAAAACGGGAGCAACGCGGGTTAAGCCGTGAGATGCTGTTAGTAATTAATGTCTGTTGGACTGTTGGTCACATGATACTACGAGACGCAGTACTATTTAAAAAAAAATCACGCAATTTAGCACTAAAACATCTAGAGCGACACCCACCCATGGCCAAGTAAACACCAGATCTGTTAACTCGCAACTTCCTACAGATTTTCTTTAATTTTCTCACAGCAATGCGTACCTACCATATCGTACGCATCAATGTTGTGACAACAGGTCGACCCGACCAACTGGCCTGCAAGGCCCATTCTCTCAATCACAACAATGAGCGTGACACTCAAAAGCAATCAGTAACGATCTGCGAGTATAAGGAACGCAGTGCTGGAGCTTACATTTTTGTATTTATACAGTCTATATAATGCAGATCAAACAAGTTAAATAAATTAAAAAAAAACAGTAATTTTGTGGTGGCGGCCATCTTGGATTTAAAATTGGCCATATAGTAGGTATACTTACCTAGTATTTTACAAGTCCTTTCATTTGACACCATATCAAGTTCAAGTTTCTTTAAAAAACCCAGTAATTTTGTGGTGGCGGCCATCTTGGATTTAAAATTGGCCATAGAGTAGGTACATATACTTACCTAGTATTTTACAAGTCTTTTCATTTGATACCATATCAAGTTCAAGTTTCTTTATTTCACTTTAAATTGTGGTTACGTTAAAGTTCTTACAAATGCTTAGCACCTAGACAATTTCGGCCTATATCAATATGGGTATCTATCAAACATCACGAAGTTTACACTTATTTTACGACACTCATAGAAAACTCATACCATTATTATTATTTATTAAATAAATAACAGGTAACACATTTATTTATAATATTTAAGCAAATTGAATTACCAATCAATTAAAAATTACATGCTAAGTTTATAAAAAAACAAATGTAACACACATATTTGAAAAACTTATTGCAACACAGAAAATTATTTACGTAAATTTAATAAGTAGAGTACTTATTTTAAATTAAAAATGGTGTGTAATGTTTGTGAAATAATAAACATATTTTAACTTTTGATAGTGTGAAAATACGAGAATTCGTCTGTATGTCATACATACTTTTTCCATTCATACCACATAACTACATTGATTTGCTGATAAGCCAGTGGTTTAACCTAATAATGACTGCTTTATGTTTGGTGCTTCAGTTAAACGCTCCACACACGAGTCCTAAAATCAGAGGAAATGACGTAAAACTAGTGGGGAGGAGCCTACATCGCACCATATGATTGGTGATTTATGGTGCGATGTAGGGTCCTCCCCACTAGTTTTACGTAATTTCCTGTGATTTTAGGGCTCGTGTGTAGAGGGGTTTGTGTCCCCACGAATAGGCCTCCATTTTGCAGACTTATCAAGGGGCCGCGGAACGCTTTTCAATCGGTGCATAAGGCTCGGAGCCACTCCACAGTTAGAGTGGTCTAATCAGTTGTGTCAACTATGGTAGGTAGGTACCTATGTATATTATGTTATGGATTTGAATATCATGGAAGTCGAAGGTGACTCATATATTATGACGTAGATACAAGGTGTATGGTAAATGTTGCCAAAGTTGATAGCAGCGCATTCTGCTTTGTGAATACTCTCAACATCAACACTATGATAAGAACTGAAAACTACTGAAACACGATATATCGTATCATTGTATCAGTTATTTTATTTCACTCGTGTGGAATCGGTAGGTACATTATGAACGTTTCTTCGATTCTTTTCTATCACTCGTCATCGCAGCATTGATAGATCGATATCATACCCTTTGCATAGGTATTCTCATTCAGACACATTCACAGTTCATTTGTTTTGATTGGTCTTTTACCATTTGCAGCCTTTTCACATACGTGACGTAATTTTGCATTTTAAAAAAGGACTTCAACTTTGAGTAATACTTTTCTCGTAAAAACTTTAATTACTTTTTCGTAAAAACACTGATAATGTACTAATGAAACAATGTTTGTTTGACTCCAAAATTGTGTTCTGAAAATGCTTTACAATAGTTATTTTCTCTAACATATCGTCAATGTAGAGTTAACTCTATCGAGACGATATGCGTAGATACGACTGCGTCCTATAACTAAATAGGTGCATAAGTATCAAAATTCGATTTTCTTCGAATTCAATCCAAGTCACTGGAACAAAATAAACACACAGCGGTCCCAGTGAGCGATTCGCGTACGTCTCGCTAATCAAGCTAAACAGATTCTAAACAGCTTGTTTGCTAGCCTCCGTGTCGCGTTGCCAGTACTTCGCTTGCATTCGGCCTGCGCTCACTTTGATGCATCCAGTTCGTGCTGATTCTAACATTACTCAATAATAGCTTCGACGGAATGTGACGAAATAGGTCGTAATACAATACGTGTGTTTTATAACGTTAGTAAACTTAGGTGTGCTAAGATTGGATATGACAGCTTACGGAAGGTGGACATTGTACGATGGGCGCATGGATGACGTACAGGTAAGTCTGTTTTACCCTACTGTTTAAGATGGAATACTGTGTTTAAATTAATTATTTTACTAGTTTGAATTAATGTTTTTACTAGTGTGGACCACATACCTATATGGTAATGGAATATACTTAGATCTTAGAGGATGCCTCAAAGTGGTTCTTTTTCCATGGGGATGTTGCTAGCAAACATATGAGCTGGGCAACTGCAACAGAAAATGAAAGAGGTTTTTCAGGAGGCACTTTCTCTAAATATAAGAAAAGTTTTCGTTTTTATCGAGTAAGTGGCCTCCGTAAATAAATAAATAAACATTGTAAGAAAACTCCTTACATTACACCAACTAAGCAAAACTTATACAGAGAGCTAGATAGCTGATACAATACTTATTTAACGGTAAATCAAACTTATGATACATACACCTATAGAACAAATATTTGAATTCATCACACAAATATTTTGTCTTGGGTTCTGTATCTCTCTACTTAGTATGTGTGGTTCTCACCCGATAGAACCCACGAATATAATTTATTTATATTAAAACTTGTGCAGTTACTACTCAATCCTATTTTATCTAATAGTTTATATGTAAGGATAGAGTAGGTACTCAATATATGTACTTAAGTAACAACATAACATTATATGTTGTAAAAATAAAAATATGTAATGTAATGTCATCACAAATGTAGATATATTATACCATCAGATTAATATATATAACTAGCGGCCCGCCCCGGCTTCGCCCGTGGTACATATATATAACCTATAGCATTTAAGGATTACGAAAGAACGGTGAATGATTTTTTTAAATCGGTCCAGCAGTTCCCGAGATTAGCGTGTTCAAACTATAAATATGCTATAGGCTACTTTTGATCCCCAAATTATCGTGCTGTTTACTGGGTCAGAAGTGACACCTGTAGACAACTGGCGGGGATAACTAATTAAATGACGATTGGTCAGTTAACGACCGGGGATGAAAAATGATTAAATTACTAAAATGGCTATTAAAAAATAAGGGGTGATCGTAGAAGGGTAAAATTAAGGATTGTATGTATTTTGTATGTTGTATCATAAAAAAATAGAAATTAAAAATTTTGTCTAAAAATAAAAAAATAATTTAGGGGTGGACTACCCCTAACATTTAGGGGATGAAAATAGATGTTGGCCGATTCTCATAGATACCGGATAAGTACAAAAAAATTCATCAAAATCGGTCAAGCCGTTTCGGAGGAGTATGGCAACAAAAACTGTGACACGAGAATTTTATATATTAGATATGCTGAACAGGGAAAGTAACGTTTTTTAGTTTCATTTTTTTAAATTCGGATTTTTTTTAGGTAGGTACTTAAGTATCTAATCGTGCCATGCGTACGTACTGGGGCATACCCCAGAAGTTGTGGGACCTCAGTTATAATAATATATCCGGTGAGAACCGCATACGGAGGTTGGTTATAACGGCAGTTTAAATCTGGCACTGATTTACGAAGTCCAACAACGAGGTCTAGACAAACAAGTTGAAACGATATGGCCCAAAATTAGGGTACTGTGGCAATCAGCGAGCCAAGTGTGTGTTCTTTTTCTATTTCTATCGGTCTTCTCGTGTTAGCTCGAAAAAGGGACGTTTCATGTTTGACTTTCCGAAGACTCGGTCGAAAAAGTTTGACTCTACTTTTTCTTTTTTTTTTTAAATAAGAAGTGACGAGACGAACAGGACATGTGCCTGATGGTAAACAATATGCCTGTCACATAACAACACAGTGACACGCAACTATTGCAACATGAAGAGTCTAAATCATTAAGTACCTAGCACTGCACTGCGCTCATCACCCAGAGATCTAAGATGTTATATCTCTAAGCTCTGTAATTTCTTCTTTCAACAAAAATACTTTTGTGATAAGAACATCTAGGGTTACAAGCAACGCATTCCACATGCGTTGCTTCCAGTGTGTGCGTTGTGGGGTTTATCTATTCGATGGTTACCATCTTGGTGTCTTGGGATATTTGTGAGTGAATCTGTTTCTTCTAAGTAGACCACTTCGTCGCTTAACATCAGGCGAGATGGCGGTCAAGTGTAGATAAAAAAGCCCGATAACAGATAGGTACACGAGTTTTGTACTGAAGGACGCTGTCGGCAATTGTAAGCACCTTGTAGCCGTTTAAAAGTGACCGCGGGAAACAGAAGACTATACATCATACAACACTAAACGGTAATATGATAGACTGATGATGATAATGAACCCGAAATTGTGTTTAGTTATGAAATACTATAATAGTATAAGAAATATTACAAAATTATCCAATTTGCCAAGAAAACAGATCCTTAATTTGCCCACACGATTTGTAGAGAATGAATTGCGTCTATTTTGCAAGCGCCTGTGTTCATTCAAGAAAACTCCCACGTACCTAGTAGTATCAAGACTTTTCAATGCTGCAAATTGAACAAGAAACAGGACTAGGTATTACTTAATAACTTTTCTACTATTCGATGAAATTAAACGTTTGCTGCAAAAACACTTAATTATTTCAGACATATTTGGACCCACACAGTTTATAGCACGATGTCATGCCAGATGTAGGTACAACCGCTTTAGGTACATAAGCAGCCCACTAAATGTTCCCACTGCTGGGACTCGGGGCCTTCTCTCGCAAGGAAAGAGTCAAGGCCATAATCCACCAGGCTGCCCCAGTGCGGGTTGGTGGATGACGGATGACCTGGAAGTATTCTTGGAAACATCTCGGTTTCTTTCTTTTTATGTTATTTTAAGTTTAGTTAAATTATGCACCATTACGCATATGACTTCGAAAAGACATTGGTGGGCGTTGGATTAGAATCAGGTGTTCCAAATACAAATACAAAATACAAAAATCTTTATTGCTGTTTGCAGGTAAGATAAGATGATACAAAACATTTAAATAATTGAACCATAGAAACTGGCCTCTTCTTCTAGAGGCATGCAATATGTCCAGTTCCATGTTCCAGATAGGCAGTTGCCGTTCTCCCGACTAGACTAGCCGTTTTCCGTCGTCAACGTCAATATTAGAAACATTAATGTAAGCCACCGTAAGTTATAAGTTACAGCTGGTCTAGTCGGGAGAACGGCGACTGCCGATCCGGAGCCCCTGGGTTCGAATCCCACCTCGCGCACCACTGTCTTTTAGAAGTCATGTGCGTAATGCCGCTAACTTAAAAACGGTGAACGAAAACATCGTGAGGAAACCGACATGTACCTAGAATCTTTCGAGGTGATGTGTCATCGACCAACCCGCACTTGGCCAGCGTGGTGGATTATGGCCTTAGACTCTCTCCTTGCGAGAGAAGGCCCCGAGTCCCAGCAGTGGGAACATTCAGTGGGTTGCTTATGATATAGCTTTCGGTACATCGCAGTTAAAATTTGCATTTTTTATGTTATTTAAGTATTACACTGTCCATTTTCTAACAGACCGGCTAAAACTAGTAGTAAGTCTCTCAGTTCGTTCATGAATCCGGTAAGATAATGCCTAAGGACAGTCTAGTAAAGCACTGATGTACTTTGTTAGTGCACTGAAAGATAAAAAGCAGGTAGGTACCACGAAATATCCCATAATTACACTAATGAAAGTGTCGTTGTGTTAGCAATGTTCTACCACAGAGTCGTCTCTCAATTAATTCATGAAACCAGTAAGATAATGCCTAAGGACAGTCTAGTAAAGCACTGACGTAATCTGGAGCGGTGAACGCGGTCGCGGAAATGAAAAGTGGGCGAAGTAACCTCGCGCGCCCACGCTTCACTCCTGCGCACCCTTCCAAAATTTGCAACACAAAGATGAAACCTAAACCTAGATACATAAGTTAGCTACTAGATCTGATACTGGGCCAGTTTCATTCAGCTTTCGTTGCTTATAGGAGTGGCGTGGATTGTAAAACCCTGTCGGATTTAGGTTTATGCTTAGATAAAGAATAAGTAAATAAATGGATAAGGGTTTTCCGCACGGTTCCTTTGTACCAATCGTAAGAATGTGAGGTGTATGTTAAGCTTTGGCAACATACCTTAGTAAGGAAAAGAATTCGGTTTTAAACATCGCCGCAAATATGCTAGCTTATCGAATATTTCGGAGAGTGTGCAACTAATATGCATGATCTAATTGCATCTTGTCTTTTTTCCATCGGACTACTCGACGCTTCAAAAAGTGTCATCGTTTCATGGTTGACGTCTAAATTCTCAAACGAAGATTTTTACTCTTTTTGACCAGAACGTGTAGGCTATGGAATACGTTTTCTGAGTCGGGTTTTCTCGATGATCACAATCTTGGTTCCTTCAAATCGAGAGTGCTTCGGTTTCTTCATTTATTAATATTATTATTATACACTCATTTAATCATTTTCTTAATTTCTAAGTTTTATTTTTAGTTTTATTATGATTTTTAATAAAAACGTAATCACAAAATTGCAGTATCAATATCCATCAACTGAGTTAACACTCGTAATTGAGTTGGGCTCTCTCCAGAAGTGGGTTCGGAACTTTCGTTAGTGAGTTTGTATTTAGATTACGCTGTTTAGTTTGGCGCCATAAAAACTTTAAGATTGGACGTCGAAAGCGGACGAGGCTTGATAAAACTTTGTAAACTTGTTACAGGCGATGGTAGCTTGACCATGGTAGCCCCGTAACTACGTACATACATATTAAGGAAAAAAATCAGTTCGGTGAGGAAAGGAAGTAGAGGGTAAAAAATTTAGATAATAAAAAATTTGATTTTTTTTAATTTTAAAAATAAGTCCTACTTATTTTATAATAGCGAAAGTCTGTATGTATAGTATATGTTTCATTTTATCGAGGACGGATATATGTATAGATATTTGTTAATCTGGTATAAGAAAAATGCTGTGGGAAAAGGTATAGAGCATGAATTGACTTCTAAAATATTCCATTCAGTGACGTTTCAATTTTTTTAAGAGAGCTCCCATTGGCAAAAAAAACTTTGTAACAGTTTTTCTTTTGTGAATATATATTTACAATAATTGTACAATTGCAGGTCAGAAGGGTTCCAACAGGCGGAATTGCCCGATAGTTGTCCTCGAAACAACGGACCTATTGTCGTAATCCCATAATATTTGCTCAGGTGCAGTGTTAGGTAGAGTATAGATAGAGTTGAATGAGCCACACGTACCACACGACGTATGTACCGATGAGGGCGCTGACACTAATTCTGCGAAGCAGACATTTACTGCTATTGTAGTACTATATTTTGAACACGGGAGTTGTAATGTGTAGCTGGTGTAAAGTACAGAGCCAGACTTAGCAGGACCCGGTGATTAAAATTGGAAGTAAATATTGTTATGGCGTTGTCTAGACGAATGCGATGATAGCGACACCTTTCAGCGGGCTATTTATTTTTGTACTATAGTAGTGACGGTGGAGTAGAGTATTAGTGCGCATGTGTACGGGCGCTCGATATCCGCACTACGCCCACCACGTGTCAGGACCACGGGCCTTCGGGTTGCTATTACGATTTTTAATTTACCAAATTTTAGGTTTGACATACGAGTACTTTTATGTCTACCATTATTTTAATAGATCAATAATCACGCGTAAGATGAATAATATTTATGAATTCCTCAAAAAATATTGTATGTTATGTTTACAAACACAAATTCCATGAATTATTGACCGAAAAATTACAGACGTTTATATTTTAAAATATTTCAACCAAATTTTTTTTGTCAGGAAACTCGTTTGTTTTCTCTATGTCTATGAACTCTTATACCTTGTTCACATCTTTGTTCAAGAAAATTTTATAATGGTACCTACTTTGTCAATTTCTGTAATATTTAGTACCATAATGTACCATAAATACTAGATAGAAACCAGGATTTCAAAATGTAGAGTCCATGAGATTTTCTTCGACATATCTTCTGAAATTTCAGATCAGGTCATATAAAGTCAGATTTCCAAGTTTGTAGAGTCGAATGTACCTAAAATAAGGGGTAATTTACCTACTGGCAACCCAATTTCACCCGAAAGGAGTGCTCCTTTAGGAAAGTAGGGAAGGCTCGGAGGCTGCGTTCGACCCCGTGCGCCTGATCGTAGCGTGGATTGGGCCGCGGGTCGCGCCGACGGTACTACCTGATCGGTGCTGTAAATACGACATTCGTAACTTTTTTATCGTTAATACCTGTGCTTCCTTCTGTTTTTTTCCTGTAACGAATTTGGCATTCTTGGCACGTCGTTATGCAAATAACATGGTATAATACCCTGATGATTTAATTATTTAAAATAATCTTCGATGTTATTAAACTATAGCACTGGGTTCTTATGTTATAGTAGGTATAATACGTATAATGTAACAATTTTGATTTACAATTAGTCTAAGTTGACGTGTATGAAATAAACAACAACAAAAATAACAAAATTATTAACACTGTAAGAAAATTTACTTTTGACACCATCCAACCAGCAAAATTTAATCATGACTCTATCGTATTAAATTTAAAACGGCCATTTGACATTACACTACTATCGAATTAAGCAAAATACATTCACATTTAGAATGTGTATTGTACAAAGTATTAAAATATGAGATCTATCGTACTTTGGAGCTGTTCGTAACTTTTTAGTGTTCGACATTTGGCAACTCTTCAGGCTCGCTACTGGCGCCAGTCGCTCGCTCACGCCGTAGTGAGTGCACGCCGGTCGCGCTCGCATCACCGTTACGTATATCGGAATTATTTTTTCCACCACAACCCCAGTGCTCCGTGCAAGCTGAATGAAGATCACGCGGATTTAAGTGGTTCAAGCTGCTGGAACAGTTTTGTTTTATTTGATCGGTGCTTAAAAAATTTCCGTTGCGTTTTCGGAAAAGTGTTTTTCTTGTTTGTGTGGGGGAGGAAGGGGCGGGTTGGCGGCGGTCGGTGGATGGTGCGGCGCGAGCGAGCGCCGGGGTGCGGCCGGTGGCGCCGCTGACAAAATGTCGATACCCCTGGGCCGGGAGACAGGACTCCCCTCACAGGTGAGTCGAACTTCTTCGATATGATCCACCTTACGATCACAATACCACACACGCACGAAACTCGTGACATTACATGTCAAAAATGTCATGATTATGCGTGAATTTGTTCGTTTCGCAAAGGCAATGTTACCCAATGGGGTGAGTTCATGTTTCTGAAGGCATACAACAAACAGTTGTGTCAATAATATGAAATAATTATCAGTGAAGAAAATATTAAATTTCACATAGTGTTTATCGACAAACTCGGAATCTGCAGATAAGCATATACTTACACGGTAACTGTGACCAAAACATTATTACAGGCCAATAGGTAGTAAGTAGTTTGGGATTGAGTTACGGTCTACAACCACTGTTATTACGTTTTCTTATTAACCGACTTCAAAAAAGGAGGAGGTTCTCTATTCGGCTGTTTTTTTTTTTTTCGGTTTAGCAATGCTTGCTGTATTTATTCTGTGGATGATACAAAATTATGTACTGATTAGGAACTAGTAGTATCCTGCGATTTCGTGTAGTTCGAGATTCCTTTATTTTCCCGGGATAAAAAGTATTCTATGTACTCTGTATTATTCCGGGTTATTTTCTAAGCTTGAAAGAGTTACAGATATCGGTATAGTGTACAATGTAGTACATACGTACACACTTTCGCATTTACATATAATATAAGTGGGATTATAGGGCCATAATCGAATAAGATTATTTCGTCATATATAAGCAATAGAAAAACATTACACACAATATTCTAATAAGAACAAAAAAACGAATGGAATTCCAATATCACGGAATTTCACGGAATCACGGATAAAAACATAATACTTAATCATCTTATAACCACTGTCTTAAAAAAGTTTGCTTGTTGCCATAGATACTATAGATACAAATATTAAGGCAATTTTTTTAGCGTTCAACTATCCATTTTTGACGCGACAATGTCTAATAAATCGATGAACGCCGGCTGCATGAACGAAAAAGTGTCCCGTTATGTCCCGTTACGCTCATTGTACGCTTGCGCCGCGCCGCATCTATCAATGTTTTGTTATGACGTTGTCACGTTAAATTATCGTCCGTAATTATTTTTCTAGCTCTAATTATTATTCTTTTTTTCATAGAATAATTTTATTTGTTTTGGCTCTACTTTTTCCATTTATAAATTAACACATAGTATTTGTCAACGATTTCGTCCGCGTGGAGTTGAATAAATACCTATCATATAAATAATAATACATTTTTCTTAACTCACACTTTTTTCAGTTCATTCGAACAGCAAACTCCTTATTTTCAAGCCTGCTTTACCAAATTTCGTTTCAAAATTTGTTATTATGATTTTATCGAAGATAAGATGTCATGATAAAACTCTCCTATCTAATTTAAAAAAAAGCCGTGGTGACTTAGTGGCTATAATGTGCCATTCACTTTCGTAAGGTCGCAGGTTCAATTTCCAAGTACAGCATAAAATGGGATGTTTATGATTTTGTCTCTTTATTTAATTTAGAGTTTGACGTCACAAACTTCGAAAGTTTGTTTTACCAATTTGACTTTTCTAAAAAAATACAGTGTTTTTTAAATGCCGTAAAGACTGTGGCTTTTGCAAATGTGTAGAATACAGCGGTTAGGGGCTCAATCCCAATGTGATAGGAAAGCCAAAGTTAGCACATGTCCAATGTTCAGAAGTTTCGCAAGCAAAATCTATTGGCAAGTCAAATGTTTCTGTTTGTCAGAGTAAAATGACGTTACGTAAATGAGACTTAGAAGTAGTACTACTATAATTGGATAGCAATCAGTCATTTCTGGTATGATAAGAAATGTTTTATCACATTTTTTACAACCTTGAAAATTTAAATATTTTATCTTAACGATAACCCCGCGATAGGTAATGGCAGGTACGGAAAAGCAAATAAGAAACATGGGTAACTGAATGTTGGTATATATTTAAATAAAAAAGACGATTATTGTAATTTTTTACTCGTTAAAAATTAAAGGAGAGGTTGCGGTTCGTAGCAATCCTTCCTAACCCAGACAAATTTTATTGACTCATGACTAAGCGAAAATCGTGTTGAAAATAAATCTTAATTTAAACAAAAATAACTCAAAAGATAACAACCCCGACTGAAAAAATCAAGTGATAAGCAACGCACTAGAAATACCTAAACAAGATTGAGAAAACGAACTCTACTTAAATACATAGGTAGTAAGTAGATTGTAATTTCTTTAACTGATTAGGTACCTACATTATGATCGAAAAGCCTATTATTATTAGTAATAATTTACATTATGTTCGGTAGCATTCGGCCCCCATTTACAAATTATAAATCGTAAGAAAATAATTGCTTGAAAATTACGTTTTAATAGTGATGGAAAAAGGCGAGAGGAAATCGGCGGGCTCCGAAAAATACATGCTTAGACAATGTGTCATGTGTCATCCGCAAACCCATACTGTGCCACCGTGGTAGATTATAGCCTTGACTCTCTCCTTAGTTCTAAGTTATTTTATTTGCTATTGTTTTTTTTCATTGTATATGTCTTCTCGTGTGCATAATAAAGAATTTGTCTGTCTATCTGTCTGTCTTATGACAGATGGCCCGGGTTTTAAAAGCGGGAACATAAAGTTGGCAGCTTATTTAAAGTTGTAGGCAAATTTAATACTTATTTATAAAATACATTGATACGAGTACATCGTTTCATTCATTAATGCACTGAATAAAGAACACCGATTGTATTTAAATACATTGATATTGTTATTTAAGGAAACAGATTAAATTCTAGTTGTTTTATTTATATTAAAATATTTTCCCTTGACTGTGCTATAAATAAATGCAATCTTTATTTTTAGAAACACGTCATGATTCTACTCTATAAAACAAACAATGATTACAATTCTACGAAACACATTTGATAAGACCATTGCTATATCAGGAGCAAACGATTTGAATTAAAAATATTTTGAGTTCTATCAAGTTTCATGTATTAAAAAACTTGAGTTGACATTGTAAAACAAAAGTTAAAATATTGCGTTACATAATCTGCTCAATCAGCTGTATATTCCTACTGTTGGGACTAGGGGCGTTTTCTCACAGTCCATGCCCATCCGTTGCCCATGCTGGCCAAGTGTGGGTTGGTGGGTATGTCTTCGTAAGATATCTTCCTTAGAACATGCCGATTTCCTCAAGATGTTATCCTTTTTTTTTAACTTTTATAGGTTTACACTTGATCGCCATCTCGCGTGATGTTAAGCGACGATGCCTTCGACAATGGAGCGTGTTTACCTAGAAGACACCGATTCACTCTCGATTTGAAGACACAAAGATTGCAACCATCGGGGAAAACTCACTCCGGCAACGTATTCCACAGCCTAGACGTTCTTATCACAAAAGTAGTCAAATCTCTTCGTTCGTGTCTTTGGACCATCAACCATTAAACGATGTCGCTTTTTCGAGCTACGCGCATTTCGATAGAAAAAAGGGCAAGGTGGTATCAGATCATGCAAATCAGTCGCACACTCTCCAAAGTGTATCCGATAAAAACCTTTCCTTCGCCGTTCAAGCCGGTAGTGGTGATAAATTATTAAAAAAACTGAGAGGTAAAACCGGGATTCGAACCTACGACCTTAAGTGTGTAAAATTACTCACCATTATGCCACCACGACATTACGAAACCTGACTTATCACAATTTTGTGTCTTCGTTTGACTTAAAAACATTGATAATTTCTACCGGTAAAAAAGCGACATGTTCTAATATTAACGTTCTAAAGACTAAAGAGTCCAGTTATGACGACTTTACTTTCGTGATAAGGTCATCTAAACTATAGAATACGTAGCCTGAGTGGGTATTTCCTAATGGATAAAGTCTGTTTCTCTTGTGTGTGAAAAGTGAATCGGTTGTGCGGAATGTGCGTGTGTAAGTTAGAGCAGTTTGCATATACTTGACAATTTATGTAAACTATACTTTATGTATTTATTTAGGTATTTTGGTTCTACATTAATCTAATCGAACATATGTAAATGAATTCCTGTTTTCCCAGCAACTTATCGTTTTATAAGGAAAAATATTGTTTTTTGATGTATGTTTTTATCCCTATCCTAAAGGGTACCGTTTTAGTTTTTAGTTTTGTTTAATCTGCAAATCATCATAATCAGCCCACATACGTCCACAGCTGGACGTATGCCTCTCCAATAAAACGCCACTCAGCCCGATCCTCGGCTTTACGTTTCCAACCGCCACCAGCTGCGATTCATAAATCGTCACTCCACCTAGTCTCTTTATCTTTACATAGCATTACTAAATAAGTAAAATGTACAGAATCAAATAAATTAGTCCAAATAATTGTGTGATGAATTCAAATATTTTACTGTGTCTGGGTGTTTCTGTTTATAATAAGTATGTATTTAAAACTATATAAGTATTATATCAGCTATCTGGCTAGTACAAACTTTGCTTAGTTTGAGCTCAGATGGTGTTGTGAGTGTTTTGTCCACCAATTGATTTAAACATGAAAATTGCATATTAATATCTAAGTTCAAAATCAAAATGCCAAAGGTGTAAAATAGGGTTTTTATTTAGCTAATTAATTCGCCTTTTCAGATTTAGAAGAGCTTATATCGGCCTGGGTTAAATTTGAATCGCAGAACAATAAGCCTCATAAATATGTAAAGCCTTCGTTTGAGCCTTTATTCCTCCACCCTCTCCTTTCCAAAAAGAGGTTTAGGGAAATAATGGCACCGCATTTTGTAAGCAGATTTTTTTTTAACAAACAGCTGTTTTACTAGGTTATTCTTATATGTACACTAGCGGCCAGCCCCGGCTTCGCCCGTGGTACATATATATAACCTACAGCATTCAAGGATTACGAACATATGAAAGAACGGTGAACGATTTTTTTAAATCGGTCCAGTAGTTCCCGAGATTAGCGTGTTCAAACTATATATATGCTATAGGCTACTTTTGATCCCCAAATTATCGTGCTGTTTACTGGGTCAGAAGTGGCAACTGTAGACATCTGGCGGGGATAACTAATTAAAGGACGATTGATCAGTTTTCGACCGGAGAGGAAAAATGATTAAATTACTAAAATGGCTATTAAAAAATAAGGGTTGATCGCAGAAGAATGAAAATTGAGGATTGTATGTATTTTTGTATGTTGTATCATAAAAAAATAGAAATTAAAAATTTTGTCTAAAAAATAAAAATAAAAATTTAGGGGTGGACTACCCCTAACATTTAGGGGGATGAAAAATAGATGTTAGCCGATTCTCATAGATACCAGATAAGCGCAAAAAATTTCATCAAAATCGGTTAAGCCGTTTCGGAGAAGTATAGCAACGAAAACTGTGACACGAGAATTTTATATATTAGACTAGCTGACCCGGCAAATGTTGTTTTGCCATTTAAATAATTTTCTAATAAAATAAGGGTTGATCGTAGAAGGGTGAAAATTGAGGATTGTATGTATTTTTGTATGTTGTATCATAAAAAAATTGAAATTAAAAATTTTGTCTAAAAAATTAAAAATAAAATTTAGGGGTGGACTACCCCTAACATTTAGGGGGATGAAAAATAGATGTTGGCCGATTCTCATAGATACCGGATAAGCACAAAAAATTTAATCAAAATCGGTCGAGCCGTTTCGGAGGAGTATGGCAACGAAAACTGTGACACGAGAATTTTATATATTAGATATTACCTCATACTAATTTAGTGTCCTTCTGGTTTGCGAATCCAAATATAACGGTTCAGATCTGAATTTCCAAGTTGGAAGTAGATTTTAATCAGGACTGATAAACTCGATCAAAATAATCTAATCTGAGCAATGCAGAGATCGCTCCAGCCCGCCCTAATTGAAAGGCACATCATCGTGCCATTTTCAGACGGCTGTCTAAGAACCTCCAGCGATTTTCACCCGCAAGTTTCCGAGTTCGTTTGGGGAGTTCAAGGCTCTATCGATCTCGCGAGGCAGACATGGCCCGCTTTGCTACAATTTTCACTTTTCACGTCCGCTTCGGAACGCAAGTCAACAGTACCCTCGATTTGTATCAGGCCGAGGAAGAACCTAAACTAGGTATTTATTTTAAGCTTAGAGAACTGAGTCTCGGCAAACTCATTTATTTTAGGTTTAAGAGGAAACGGACGGACTCGTTTTCTAGAAATTCTGCAAATAAATCTAAACTTTAGAACTTCTGTTGAAAGTCTTAATTATAACTGAAGCTTCACAATTTACTCTTGCGGGCGCAACTATTTAGGTGTAGCCGCTTGTGTACACGTTGTTATACAAGAACAAAATTAAAAATTTTGACTAACCCCCGACTACCTAAGATTTGTTATCTGCACAACATTCTACTAGTCAAGCCTTTCATTTGATACCCATATTAAGGGAGCTGTGAAAAAAGAAATGTAATTCGCCATTTTGTGATATCGGCCATCTTGGATTTGTAATTTGCCATAGGTAGTGAAAAGTATTCTACTAATCAACCCCTTTCGTTTGATACCCATATTGAGGTAGTAGGGGAAAAAAATATATAATTAGCCATTTTGTGGTGGCGGCCATCTTGGATTTGAAATTTGTTATTATGTATTGTATTCTATTGGTCAAGCCCTTTCATTTGATACCCATATTGAGGTAGGTTGTGAAGAAATATTTTATCCGCCATTTTGTGGAGGCGGCCATTTTGAATCGATATTAACCAAACATAGCTAAGAACACCCGCACGGTAATTAACTTTCAAATAAAAAAAACCGCATCGAAATCGGCCCATCCGTTTGAGCTCTACGGTGCCACAGACAGACACACACACAGACAGACAGACAGACAGATAGACAGACAGACAGACAGACAGACAGACATCGACGTCAAACTTATTACACCCCTTTTTTTGGTCGGGGGTTAAAAAGGCTTTTTCTCTTTTTCTTGAAGTATTGCGTGATGCGTGAAGATTAAAAAATATTATTATTAACTATGTGATTTTACCACCACATAATTACGGTAAATATCTCATAATGAATAATACTAATGGACTGAAGATGAACCTATATGATTGAACCTATATGAAAATGGTGTATGATTTCTGAAGACACGTTGTGTAGCTTTTGGGACCTCTGACCGATCTTTGGACAATCATCCCACTTCAGTCCATTGGAAAGAGACCTCTGCTATCATACGCCACTCGGTCAAATCTTCAGCAATAGGTACGCTTCTAACCACTACTCGCTGCTTTACATATCGTCACTATTAAATATCAGGGTCACTTACATTACCTTTATCTCGAGAACACATCTGACTCAACTACTACAAGTATCAATTCTGCGA
This sequence comes from Ectropis grisescens, assembly GCA_017562165.1. Classification (NCBI taxonomy): domain Eukaryota; kingdom Metazoa; phylum Arthropoda; class Insecta; order Lepidoptera; family Geometridae; genus Ectropis; species Ectropis grisescens. The sequence continues at coordinate 10,833,084 of CM029777.1, read as the reverse complement.
CAAAATATGACCCGCTCATTCTTAAGGAATTGTTTTAAGTCCTCGTAAAAATGTAATTATCGCACCTTGAAGTTAAAAATAAAGTTGAACATTCGTCTACCAAGTAATGGCTATCTTAATGAGGTGTCTTAGGTAAATAGGGTCACACCTCGTCGGTTCAGTGCCCGTCGTATGTCTGCATTTCTTGTGTGGCTCCAATCGCATAGCCCACGGATGAGTCACGGCTGACATGGCGGTTCTGCGAATCGCATCTATGATGCATGGTGCTGTATTAGGAACAGGAATTAAGATTTTTAACAACTTTGCTGTGATAAATTAACAAATGAATTCAAATCCGGGTTGGTTTGGAGGTCGGAATCGAAAATATGATTCATGAGTTCATGACGCTGCCTTTACAGATTACGAGATGACTATAGGTTCTATGTTTTAAAACAACTTATCCTTCGCACTTAAAATTAGTCCTTATTATTTTTTTATTATATTATGTCGGTAAGAAGAAAGTAACAAAAACATATGAACTTCATGGGCATACTGCTTACCATCAAGTGGATGTCTTGCTCGTCATGGTACTCTATATTAAAAAAATCCAAAAATATTAGTGGTAGTAGTAGTTTAATATTGTTTTTAAACTTTCGTAATTTGGACACATAATTTAAACACAGGTTTACCTAATCACGATCAATTCAATTACCTCGACGTTTTGGCAGCGTTACAACCGCCGTGGTCACGTGACGTCCTGGTTAAAAGTAAGCCTACTTTTTGCTTTCTTTTTTGTTTCAACGATTTCAATTTGGATCATGTTTTCCTTAGACAAATAAGTCTTGCAATGCCAACAGTGACTGTCAGTGGATAAGGCGACCTCCTTCCGAATGTTAGCTCACGTTACTGGGTTAACGTTGTGTTTATTTAATTTTATCACTACCATTGAAAATGGACAATACATATTCATAATTCAGATGGCTCATTCATAATTTAGAAGAAATCATTAGCGAGCTAGATAACCTACAAACATACGATAAAAATTAATAACTTGATGATTCATAATGTATGACGTTATTGATATTTTGTCTTCTTAGCAGATTAATAAATAGGTCTTCTGATAAAAATCGTATTAGGTACGGAAGCAGAATATTTTAAAGGTGCAGTGTCAACAAGGTCTGTGTGCAGTTTGTTGATGAACAAAATGGTTTTTGAAGTAAAAACTTCTTTTGGCGCATCATACACAGATTTTTTGTAGGCTTGAATTGAGCGCAAGCGTCACGCTCGTGAATGAGAGAAATCTTCGGGTGAACTCCAGACCATGACCATCTAAAAATGCTTACGCATTTCGATATGGCGTTGGCGTGTTACCATGTAGATATACCATTACACATTTACATACATCTAACCACGGCCATCTAGCCTAGATGGCCATTCTTAGAAGACTTATTTAGATGACAATGCTATGAAGATTTATTTCAGACTAGCAGCGCCGTCCGGATTCACTTGCGTAGTTTCCAAAGTCTACTGTCAAATTCTGAGTTACAAGTTTTTACTTCTATCGACATCCCTATGACTGCCAATTTTTTTTTTAATCATGGTTGCACTTTAGGAACAAATCTATCTTACCTTGTATGTACATTGTGATTGCATAATAACATGTATGTATTTGTTTATTACGATTAATTTTACTAATATTAATGGAATTTGTGTTTTATTTTTAAATGGATTTCGGTTATATTGTTTTTTAGAGACAAGAACAAAATTAAAAATTTTGATTAACCCCCGACTACCTTAGATTTGTTATCTGTAGAACATTCTACTAGTCAAGCCCTTTCATTTGATACCCATATTAAGGGAATTGTGAAAAGGAAATGTAATTCGCCATTTTGTGGTAGCGGCCATCTTGGATTTGAAATTTGTCATAGTGCAAAGTATTCTACTAATCAAGCCCTTTCATTTGATACCCATATTGAGGCAGTAGTGAAAAATATTATATAATTCGCCATTTTGTGGTTGCGGCCATCTTGGATTTGAAATTTGTTATAGACAGACAGACCGACAGACAGACAGACAGACAGACATCGACGTCAAACTTATAACACCCCTTTTTTTTGTCGGGGGTTAAAAAAATAAGAAGTGAAGTGATAACTTCACTTAGGCGCATTGGGCCTTTTTTGAGATAAGAAAAAATGTCCATACATCCGTAATTTGACTGATGGCATCTATATCACGGCCTATGATTTATAATACTTAGTTGGTATGCTTGATATCTAGAAGGAACCTAAATTTTCCGATTTATACAATTTCTTCGAATCCAGAGAAACTCTGTAAACTGTGTGTTATAAGTTATAAGTAAACGTGCCTAATTTCGTTGCTTCATTTTAATTTACTAAAGTTTGCGAACCAAATTTGTAAAAAGATAAATTGTTTAAACACAATGTTAAAATTATCACAAACAAACGAAAATTTCATTAAACAAATTTATTTATGTTTCGAATAAATAATTGTGTTAATTTGAATTTACTGTTTGCAACACCAATTTACGAAAACAAAGTGTTACGTGAAACTGCAAGACCTGATTGCTCCATCTTGATAAGACTCTTATAAACTATACGTTGATGATCATATTTTACTTATACGTGACTAGGTTTCTGCCAAGTTTCAAACCGGTAGTCCAAAGCTAGTTTTTTCTCTGTAACTGTAAAAATGAAGGGGCATGTAATCTATTCTTGCAATCATGCAATCTAGAAATAAACGTTTGTAAAAATTGCCAAAGTCATTTTGCCTCAGCAGAGATACAGCAAGTACAGACCTATTGATGATATTTGATGACCCCTAAGTAATTTGACTTTGTAACAATTTGTTTATATCAAATATTATTTTAAAACGCTTCCGTTGATTTTACCCGTTAACATATTGCATGAGTTTGCAACAATATATCGAGATCACCACCGAGACACCATACAATTTCGGTAAATATTAATAAAAGTAGTCTAATTCACAGATGAAGGAAAAACTCAGCTGTTCCGTATATTGCCCAAAGCTAATTTTTTGCATGTAATGACAGATTATTTTTCGCGATTTAAGGGGTGGTCTCGAAGTAAAAGTGGCTCATAATGATGAGTAACACACGACCTTTTCGGTTTAGTATAAGAGTACTGAGCGTGAGCACTGAGCAGTTGCGAGTAGACAGGCATATCGTAGAACTTAGACCATGAATTGATATGCCAGGAAGAAATACAAATTGGCAGTACAAAGATAAACCATTTTGGAATTTCCGGGTAACTAGTTGTTGTCCCAGGCAGTGATTTGATTTCTTTTTTTTGCACAGAATACTACGTGAGATAGGTCTGCTTTAGACAGGGGCCGTTACATTACATAGCACATTAAGTAACCTACTTAATACCAATACTATAAATGCGAAAACCAATACTATAAATAAGTTTGTTATTGTTTTAAACAAAAACTACTGAGGGGATCTAGATGAAATTTGGCAAATAGGTAGATAATAGCGTGAAATAAATCATAGGCTACTCTTTATCCCGCGAAATTAACGGGATCGGGAACTACGCGGGTAAAACCACGGATACTACTTGCATAGAATAAATGAAATCAGGTATAAGTGCAATTGCAACACAGTGCAAGTGGCTCCCAGCAACGCAATAACTTTCCTTTAGCCAGCTATCGAGCCGATTCTCCGATACCGGTATCACTGTTTATCGCACCCGATAAACCCTGATAACGAGATAAGACCGCCTGCACTGTCCAACAAATGGCCTTTCAATACTCACCTGCATGTTTTTAAGCAGAATTTCGTAACTACAACTATGTACGTACTACATATTTACTTTTAATACTTATATTGGAACATGTTTCAACCACGTACTCAGCTGATCATAATACGACATACAGCTACCTCTACCTAATGTAAAACATAAGGAATGCTTTCTGGTATGACCTACGTATGTGCTTATATATATATAGTTACCTATTACGCTAGGTTAGTAGAACCCTTCTGCCTTAGCCCAATGTTCAGTCAGTAAGCAGTAGAGACCAACTCAGGCCAACTGCCACAGGCGGTGTTCTATGGACGTTGATTCTTTTTTTATGTGGGAACATAATTGTTTTAGTATTAAAATTAATTATAGGTTGAACATATTAGTATTGGATTAACGTGGACACTCACACATATTTATACGGTCGGTCAATCCGACTCGAGTTTCGGCCGCGTCCGGCGGTCTTTTTCAAGGCGAGTGCACACGCGCGGTGGCTGCCTGTTTGGCAAAGGCCGCCGGACGCGGCTGAAACTCGAGTCGGATTGACCGACCGTATATGCGTGAGTGTCCCGTTATCCAATTAAATAATGGGTGAATTGTTGTTTGACGTTAGACCAGTTGGCGGCGAAGTGTAAGCTTATCCAGAGCGACATAAAAGAGACGAATCTTAAATTAAAATTATAATGGCTCCGAGTGCCTAACAGAGAAACAAATAAAATTCGCTAAGGCCATTGAAGTGGTTCAACATCGGATATGTCAAACACGCTTCCAATGCGACTTCTCACAAAAAACGGCAAACGCCTTTTCTGGACGCTTACGAAATTAACGTTCAAAATTACGATACAATGCACGGAATCCCGTGCGTGGTTTCGTAGAATTCCTGATCTTTAAATAACCAGTCAACCAAGCTCAATAGCAATTCGGGTTCTTGCTACTGCCGGCCTTTGCGGCGTCCTTTGGCCTCTCAAGGGAATGCTCTCCACACCCTTATTAGGCTACATAATAACCCGTCGTTCCTGTATCCTCTTCGACAGCACCGATTGTTCGCCTCTGTTTGGAAGACGCTGGCATTTTCGATTCAGATTGCCGTTAAGTTTTTCTGCGTTCATATTTAATAGCTGTCGATGATGCAGACTTTAAAAATGTATGAATACGTGCATAAATACTCCTATCTACTGAAGAAAAGTATGTATATTTTTTAGTGTAATGAACTCATTCTATGGCTGGTTGTTGCATATTAATTGTGTTGAAAGTGCTCAACTGTAACACCGGCTAATTTAAGCGCCCTGACATTTTAAACGGAATTATATTCATACGGATTGCGCGGACATGCGCGTAAACAATTTAGGGCTTGCGCCTAAAATACCTGGGTGTCGCAAGGCGCTGCGGCGATGTGGTCGGCCGCCAGCGCCTTATAAGGCGTCAGCACACGAGGCCGCTCTTCGGCTAGCTCACCGACACAAACATATTCAACCCCGTTAACCTTTCAGATCAAAGCCTCTCCATAACCCCGCAATTTGCGTAGCTTCCTATCAATTTGTACCATCTGAAACTTAATTGCAGATCTCTGTTCAACACATTTCTTACGTCCCTTATTATAACGATAACCTCTTTCGCTCTCGATGGCACTCCTTTCGATATGTGCTATTTTTGTCGAGACGCTTTATCGGCGATCGACACAGATTCATATCGCGTATCAATTACTCTCAGAAGATGATAAGGCGGCAGACTCCCAGAGATAAGACACGTTGTGAAAACCAGCACAAATACTCTTTACAACAACCTAATCAGAACCCGAGGTGCGGGTCGTTGGATCTAATCTAATGTGAACTTAATAGTTGCCTGTGCTTAGAGCTGCAATATGTTTGAAAGCCCATACAGTCATGTGCTTTCTGCACGGGGCAAACAAGTCCGATACTAAAGAGCGTAACTTTATTTTCTTTCTTGTAAAACTTGTACCAGACAATCTTACCTATAAAGCTTTATTTGCCTTGAACTTATTCATGGTTCTGGCGAAATCGTGTCAAAAGCGAGGGTACGTAAGCATAGGAATCATTTCTAAGTCGAGTGCTACCGTTTGTCTCGGATCGTTCTGAAGACTACTTCAACTATGCGGATACAAAATGCACGTTATCTGTAAAACTGTGTGTCTAAAGTAGCAACAGCGAAACAGCAAAAAATATTTTTACACTGTCATACAATTTTAAGCCCCGAAGCTTTATTTGTATTGCCAATTAGGCTTCAAATTCTTCGGTCTTACAGTCGATTAATATGTAAAACTATTCATGGGATGTATACTAAACGCGGGAGAAGGGAACCGGTTTAATTAAATCTCGCGTCGCCCGAAAATTGTTTCGGTTATATACTGGAGGACGTTCATCATCAATTTGCGATTTTAAGATAACGTTAATGCTAACTTTCATCGGCCATCGACCGTGAAGATCATAAAAGTCGTGATGAAACAATTAATGTTACTGAAATGCTTGATTTTAAGACCGGAAATATTAAATGGCTTTCAATATTATTGATGAATGGCCTTTATTCTATCTAGAGACTGGTTAGTAAGATCTTGACTTAGTTAATAGCCACTCTTGCAGTTTAATATGACGGGTCAATTGATCAGACGCGGTTCGAGCGGTTTTGCTGCGCTAGACAAGCCATCGACCTAGATAGGTACGAGCACGCATAGGTACCTTCGTACCAGACTGTTGGCTTAACACTAACAATAATTCAATTGATCGATTGCTATCAATCGTATACCAGACCGCATTATTCAGCTGTGACAAATAACTTGTGTGCTGGCACATGACTACATGGATCTGGATTTTAATCTAGACTTAATAAATGTGGGCAATTCGGTCGCGTTGATACCTACATAGATTTCGTTAATGGTTTTAGCAGATTGTAAACGTGTTGAAATTATCAATGTTTTTGGGACAGTAAAGAAGTTTGCAGTTTGAAATTTTGGCCAAGTATTTTCACACACCGAAATTTCCACTGAAGGATATCGGGGTAACCATTAGTTTAAAATTAGTAGTATGGTCTCAAATAATATTTATTACAGATAATAAGAAAATAATATCCGATTTTTTAGAAGTAGTTTTTTATATATATATATAGGTACCTTTTCAAGAGCAGGATCTCTCTTATTTGTATTCTAGGTAGAAAAAATGCCTAACCCACATCTGTTTAAAAAAAGTGAGATACCTGGTTTTATTAGACCCCATTAATTAATGTGACATTGACAAAGAGAGAACGAATAAGTATGTTCATACAGAAGGTGACCTACAGAAAAGAACTGTGTCTCTACTCAACACAGACTCATTTCCGCCAGAAAAGGAGTAATCATTAATAACAGTAAAATTATCGCAGTCCTGTCTCCATCGGACATTGAGAGACTCAACACAGACTTGAAAATGATAAACGACCAGTAAACAGCAAGTTAAAAAGCAATCAGAAAGTTGCCAGAGTCATAGCTTGTCGTCGGTCGCTTGCTCGCGATTTATCTTCATACGGAGCGCTCTAATTGCGACAAAGCGACAACTAGACCGCCGACACGTGTAAACATATATCTTGCTTTTAAAAATGAGTTTTAAGGTTTCGTGAGTAAACATCATAAATGCTGAGGATTTTCAGGAATTAGGCATCCCTACATATAAGCAGCCTACTGCCGGCCGGTTTTATAAATTTCGACAATTACCTTTTCACAACAAACCTCCAGGGTTGGAAACTACTAGACACGCTCCATCGTAGACCGCTTCACCGCATAATATCAGCCGCAATGGCGATCGAGTGTAACTCATCATCATCAGCCTGTATTCGTCCACTGCTGGACATAGGCCTCCTCTATGATACGCCACTCAGCCCGGTCCTCGGTCTTACTTATTCAACCGCCACCAGCTGCCTTTCGAATATCGTCACTCCATCTAGTCTCAGGACGTCCTACACTACGTTTGCGGTCTCCACTCTGCCCCAACGGCTATCGGGTCTGCGACAGATGTGACCGGCCCACTGCCACTTTAGTTTGCTAATACGCTGAGCTATGTCGATGACTCTAGTTCTCTGACTTCGTTGCGGATACAATCCCTCAGAGAAACCCCAAGCATAGCCCTTTCCATAGCTCGCTGAGCGACTTTGAGCTTACGGACCATTTTCACTGTCAGTGTCCACGTTTCAGCACCGTAGGTCATAACGGGTAAGACACACTGGTTATACATTTTTGTCTTGAGACTTTGTGGGATGGGTGACGAGAAGACTCGACGACGTTTTCCAAATGCTAACTAACTAACCTCGAGAGCTAACTAGGTAACTGCGAGTGTAACTAACCTCTTAAAAATTCGAAAAAAACCGAATTAATTTCATAGTATTTCACTGACCCTCTGTTAATACGTCCTTAAACGTCAACATCGCTTTCCATCAGGCAAGAACAGGGGAAAGCACCCCTGCTTTCCCCTGTTCTTGCCTGATGGAAAGACAGACATCGAACTATTCTTAAAAAATATTTCGTTCTCCCAGATCGATGCATGATGAGAGGGATATCCATTAATATTATAAATGCGAAAGTTTGTGAGTATGTACTGATATTTGTTACTCGTTCAAGCAAAAAATACTAATGAGATCAGGAAGAAATATAGGACACAGTAGATAATAATCTGGAATAAAATATAGGCTAATTTTTATGCGGGGAATATAACGGAACCAAATCATTAAAATTTAATTTAGCATTGCACTGCGTTTGTCACCCAGAAATTAAAGATGTTTTTTTCTCTATGTCCTGTAATTCCACTGTGCGGTCTCAGGGTTGGGCTGTGATCGTTAATATCATTATGCCACATGAGCAACCTTGTGAAAACCCAGAAGAACAAGCTCAGCAAGTACTTTGGCTTGGTTCATAAGGTTACCAATATGTGGGATGTTGATTCGACGATCATGGTATTGATAATTGTGTTGGTGAAAAGGCAGCGGAAATACCGAAAGCGAAATTTTCAACCAACTCAACATCTTAACTTAAATCTTAAGAGGATTTCGCAGAACGGTTAGAGCAAGGGGCAGATGCAAAATTATCCATGACGCATAGTCCGGAGGTTCTTTGCTCTGCAACCTTAATCATATAAACTATAAAGCTTGGGTCCTGCTTCGATGCCGGCGGCCATTATTTTTGTCATATGACAGTAAAAAGACTCATACATAGGTACTCTCGAAACATAACCCGGTTAAATGCGCGAGCAAGGCATCTTTAATTAATTATTATTGTAATTAACTGAACTCGCATATTTGTTTGTGTAGAATGGCGATATGTAACAGATATTTTGATTAATTATTATTAATTATTCAAATTAATTTTAACCCAGTCTGTACCTAATAATTTTTTTTTCGTGACTTTTTTACGAGTATATTATTTCCGTTATGTTCTATCGGTAGATGTACGAGAATGTTCTTAATCACACTGATGTTATAAAAGCGAAAGTTTGTGTGTTTGTAAATATGAATGTTTGTTCCCACGTGTCTCTGTAACTGATGAACAGATTGAAATGAAATTAGTTAGTAAGTAAGTACAGGGAATAACACATTGACTTCTTTTTACATTGGGTGGTGTAGCTTATATAATAATATATTAAATATACAGCATTGTATGTAGTAATTTATAGAAATGCACATTTAGTATATTGCCAACATAATGCAAATATAAATTTACACAGAAATAATCCTACTATAATATTATAAATGTGTAAGTTTAGATGTTTGTTGCTCAATCACGTCGGAACTTCTGAACGGATTGAAGCAAATTTTGAAACACACAACAGTTAAATTATGGTCTGGAATAGCACACCGGCTACTTATGTAACAGGAATAGGTACCTACTGCGCGAGTAAAACTGCGTGGCGCTGCTAGTAATCGATAAAGTTACATCATTGAGGTAACACGTTCGTACACACACAGAAGAAAAAAAATACGGTAAAGACTTGATAAGTCCTTGTTTGTACAACAAAAGAAGTGAACCAACCCGCCCTATACGGAACAGCTAAGCGCCACTCTACAGTGCGTTACCGATTGAATCGGCAATTGTACCGAAGGTCAGTGCTAATGTTTCCCGGTGCACTGCCACCGCACCTGAGTTGCTTAGTCCGGTCATCGACCCGCTGTATAAAAAGTAACGAGATCCCGCCAGACGCATTACTGCAAATTGGCTCCATATCTGTTGATGGCGACCAGCCATTGCCTTAGTATGGTTGAATGTTTACTTAATCGAGAGGATACTTTGTGGTTGGTCACTTGTTTTCTCTTTATCCGTATGTAGTTTTGCTTTAAAGGTGAAAATTTACTGGCGTTTGGTATTGAAGAACTATTTAGCATTAGAAGAAAAGCAAATATTTACTCTTATTAATATTAATTTGGGCATGATTATCGGTTTGTTCATCATCATCATCATCATTGTGCGTGTCATCGTCACACTACCGACCACTCTACTAATATTAGAAATAAGAATGCTTGTATGTTGTTAAATCTCGTTGGAGCTGGTTAATGGATCGAGTTGAAATTTGGAACACAGGTAGGTTATAAAATATATACCTAGTCTAAAGAATATAATGGGGACGGGAACTACGTGGGTAAACCCAAGGAGCACAGCCAGTATTCCATATTGATTGATTAATTTTCTTGTAGATAACCATTACACTATAGTTTCGTCATAAGGACGTCTGGTCTGTGGAACGAGTTGCACAAGTGATTTTTCCTGACACATACAATCTTGGTGACTTCAAGTCGAGAGTTATTCGATCTCTTCTATGTAAGCGAGCTCTACGTGGACCGCATTGTCGCTTAGATGTCAGACGAGACGGCGATCAAGTGCAAAACTTACTAATTAGTTAACAATTAAAAACAAACAAAATTAATCAATTCAATGACGATCTGAATTCGTAGCACCTACCGAACATTTAGGACATCTCTAGTCTGTGATTTGGGACATTTCCCAAAGTCTAGATTGTAAACTTGTTGTGAACATTAGACTGACACATAGTCACATTGTTCGGACTTGGTATTTTGGATTAACAACGCCAAAGTTTGAATTTGTCAAATTACAATGCTCTCTCGGAGTCTTCATTTAAATATTTGACGAGCAAAGTTTCCTCATCGAAGTTACATGTTCCAATTCAAAGTTATTAAGCTGTAAAGACGCCGAAAGCGATCGGCAAATCCAGTCCTATCTCTCCAGTCTTATCTCCGGCGTAAAGCGCTCTGACGATCATTTATTACGTTTCATTTGCAATTTCAGAATTATGATATTAAATTATGACTTCGCTAAATGCGATAACGCCAGCGATGTTCTAGTATTGGGTGGTCTTTGATGCTACCGAATATGTGTTTTGTGTGCTAAAATCATGAATGTTGCGTGCTCTTTATATCATTATGTCTTATAAGAAGCACACAGATTTGTTTTTTGCGGCTTTGTTTTATTGTGAAACATGATCTCAGCTGCTTGATGGATGGAGATCGTGCGACTTGCTGAAAAGTCATTACCGATGTTCCATGACTGAAGAGCGAGCTGTTGTATACGAAATCATTTATATCCCGTGTATCACTCGACGATGTTAATGTACATAGTTAAAAACTTGCTGTTGTTTTAGGATTCGACACATACAACTAGAGATCAGCATAGCAAACAAATTGAAATGTAGCGTTAATATATTATTCTTGTTTTTTTTGGTGATTATTCTTCCACCTTTGTTTATTTTTACCCGACTGAAAAAAGGGTAATGTTTTTCGCGCTTCTTTCTTTCTTTCTTTTGCTCTTCTTCTTTATTCCCTTGTATCTTCCATGTATGTATCCAAACGGCTGGATGGATTTTGACAATTAAGGTATCGTTAGATTCCTATCAATCGCTCAAGTGTTCTTAAATAGTATACAATGATTTTTTGAGTCGGGTTTTTAAATTGAAGTTATTAATCATTTATATCTATTCATTATGTTTGTAAAAATGCCCAAAAAATTTAGCAATTTTTGCTCGTATTTCCATCTTGAGTACTTTTGTATAGTTTCGAAACATCTAAGAGCACCACGTAGCACCTAACTTCAAACACACGCATAAATCTACGACAGTGTCACTTCATTGAAACCAAACGGCCGAGTCTCGCCCACGAGATACTATCGACCGCGGTTAATTTAATCAAATGCACCCTTCTCACACTCGCCACTATCAGATCGCACTTTCACTGATCAAATTTTTGCTAAAAGCCGGTCCGGGTTTCGCGAAAGTGGTTGGTCTGGTGAAGGCTTTATGCTCTCGCAGCTGCCTAGGCAGCACTAGTTATAGGTACTTACACGGCCTGATACAATTACTTTTAGCCGCTCCTGCTACCCTAGTACCAAGACAAGTAATGTCGTCGAGAAATAATGTATGCCTGTTGATTGTTTATGTTCTTGAATGTTGTGTTGTAAGTGTTAGTTATACTTACCACCTTCTGAATTTATTATGCACATGTGCATATAGTTTTAATAAAAGATGCAAGAAAAAGTGGAGTAAGTATAACTACTATTTCGAACGTTTTAACAGAAATTTGTTTTACCATGACCTTGTGAGAAGTCGAAAAAAAAAATCATCATCAATCATCAACAGCCCACTACTAAATGTTCCCACTGCTGGGACTCGGGCCTTCTCTCGCAAGGAGAGAGAAAAAAGAGAAGCTTATAAAACATAAAACCTTGGATCTAGAATGTATCTGTGTGAATCTAGATGAACTACTATGTATTCGTTTATTACTACTATGTCTTTCTATGGTTAAACTCCTTTTCCATACCACGGTTGCCTGGAAGAGATTGCTTTTAGCGATAAGGTCGCCATTTGCTCTCTATTTTTAAGATTGTTTGTTTTGTAAGTTTGTTTTGTTAAGTGCAATAAAGAGTTTATCTATGTAATGTTTTCAATATTAGTTCAAATCGCGAATGTTAAAAAGTGATTATCCTGAAATGTGACTGTACATCAAGTTAGTTAGATATACTCGTAGAAACGAAATCTACTACATTAAATTAATCTTATTTAAAGGTTTACAGGTTGGCATTTGAAAGATCATTAATTATATTTCATGTTTGAATCCGTATATTTCCCCAAGTTCAAGGAGAAAAAATATTATTTTCAACATGATAACATAATAAATCAGTAACGATCCCTATTATTTGAGCGCGTGGGCGCGCTCGTGTACCAGGGTACCAGGAATCGTGTGGAGGAGACAAAAGGGGATTCGGGTTGTATGCAAACAACTCCTAACTACCCTCCCGCGGGCAGGGTCGGAACAAACTTTCTCTGTGCCGGACATTACTCTGCCGTTTCGCCCATAACCGTGTTTTAGATAATTGAATTTCCTTGCGTTGTTTGCAACGAGGTCGTTTATTAGGAAGACTTTAGGTGGGGTAGCCGCGATGATAGCTTCTGCTTGTGAACTGCTATAAATGTCTCTTATCGCCGATCTAGAGTTTCCTGTTTTGGTACGGTGCATCCATAATAATGTGAATATTTTACTTTTTCTTTTCAAAAATAGAGCAAGATATGCGTCTCATGGTATACAAACGCCTGCCGATCACAGAACAGTGCAATGCAGTTAATTGATCATGAATAATTCATATTAATGCCTAGAGATATGAATTGATGTATCTTTTTGCCCTATAATTTTTCTAATCTGCTTAATATATTTTCTTAATATATTATAATTAAGATATTTTATAGATACAATTATAATAAGTTATAATTTATTATTTATATAAGAAATAGCTTAATTATAAATCTCTATATAAAAAATGTTATGTTGGTTTGTGTACGCTTCAAAAACTCAAAAAGTTCTGCTCTGATCGAGCTGAAATTTTAGAATGATATAATCCGCATCAAGATTTTTTATCTAATCACAATGTGCCACAACGAAGCGTGGCAGGGCAGGGCAGGCACTACTAGTAAATTATAAATAAGATATTTCTTAAATTTTTATTATTGATATTTAATTATAGTTTTTCTAATTGACCTACAAACTAAAATACAGTAATGTTAGCACACTTCTGGTTTCTACATAGAACAATTCTGCGGGCTCTACAAAGAGTCCAATCGCTACTACCAATATTCTACCAATTGTTGTCACGTTTTAAAACATTTTGAGTCCTAGATTAATTCTGTTTTAGTTACCTATTGTTTATTATGCCTATTTGTCAAGGCATACGCTAACCAAAAAAAATATTTGGGAATTTTATTATTTGATTTAAGGAATCGAAAATGTATTTCACAACAACACGTGCATAAATTATCGACATTTGTAAGTCAAAAGATTTCAAAGCGACAAAAACTATGTGAAATATTGGAATACTGAGCTTAGCTATTGGTTCCATACATGCATTTATTGGGTGACCTTTGGCTTTAATTTTTCAGCAAAAAATACAAAAAGAGCCTTTTCATCGGCTGTCAGTGCAATTAGTGGTCATTTAAGCACTTAACTATCGAGCGTTGCGTAAACCGGATTCACTAAAACCTATTCTTTAGTGAAAGTAAAGGCGTCAATGATCATTATCTGCAACACTGTACAATCTAACAATTCTGGTAATTTAACTAGCTTTATAATGTAGTTCCAATAAACTTCGCTATTTCTTTAAGAAACTTATTTGTGTATTATAATTACCTACTTACATTATTCTTTAAAATATAGAATGAGGAAATCAGCAAGAAATGCGCCTGAAGATAAGCAACACGCTTGGCTATTATCATCGCCGATCTAGGGGAGGTCATGGAGTTTATGACCCCCCCTGGGCTGGGTCCAGTACCTTGGTGGACCACTGAGTAAAAAGCATGCATGCACTTATCGCACACTTTTGTGACTTGAGACTTGACCACGGCTATGTGACCCCCCCTGGAGCCATGTGACTCCCCCTGGAGGCATGTGACCCCCCGCACTGGAGTCAAAGCTGGATCCGCCCTTGATTACAACGCTACGTTGCTATTTGAACATGAAGATAACATCGCAAAGTATAATGGCCACATTCATAATACGCTTTATCATAAAATATGCCCTATGAGTTACAGAGCGTTTACCTACATACGTTTCCACATGACGACACAGCAATTCTGTTTCATGCATTAATAAACTCCTGTGCGTACACGCGAATTTAAAAATGTAAATGTTACCACACGACAGGGTTGTCTATATTTTTCGGGACAAATATACGTATCACATATCATAAAACCTGGACAATTTGTCTTTGCTATTGTGCGCCAATAAACAAAACTATTGATCCTAATATCTAATCATGGCCTGTTTTTTCTTTGTCTTGACTAGCCCCGTGGCTCAATCAGCCGAGCTTCGATTCCCACCCAGGAGAAATATTCGTGATATGATATGGGTTCTAGTTCTGAATCTGGGTGTTTTATGTAGCATAAGAATATGATAAAATTGGAAATTTGTTTTAGATTTATTAGGCTACTTGTGTAAACAGTATCGATTAACGACTAATCTTTATGAAAAGTCATCATGACAACGTCAAGCGTCAAAATTAAAGCATCGAATTGATACGTCGAGAATAGAAAACACATCTGCCTATAGCTTCGTTAGATTGACGCACAACGCTAGTTGTTTCCCGTTTCAGCAAAAGCACTAAACCGGAATGAAAAACTAGGTATATGAGTGGGAAAACCGGTTAGATATCACCCCTATTCATGTGAAATATTGGCTTCCCTCCCTCGGGAGGTTATTCCCTCCAGAGAGGCACTGAGGCGAGCTTCGCAGGCCCCACACGCGTGCCGCAGCATTATATTCCGCACACGTTCCCTCAAATTGATATCAAGCACACGATTTTAAGAAATGACGTGTATAAAAACACATTTTACGAACTCTATTAACATTTGTGTGCGCCCTAAAATGATAAAAGGCTGGTGCACACAGAATTCGTAATTGGTTATCGAGAGAAATTTCGAAATACAAAGCGTGAATTTTAGCTTCTTAGTAAGGTTTGCTTTTGACTGTGAAATTGCCTTGAGACTTTAGGGGTTCAATGCCTTGTTTGTCCTTCAGAGGGCATTGCACGAGTTTACAACCTTTTTGGGGGACATCGAGTTTGTTCAAAGGATTTAAGTTAGAGTTAGGCTTTTGGAGAAATGTCGTTTTTAGCATGGCAATTTATTTGTATTTCGATTTTTTTGTTTCGTTTTATTAAATAAATAAGTATCGTCGGACATTTCTCACACAAAATTATCTAGTCCCAAACTAAACAAACCCTGAACTATGTGATCCAGATAGCTAATAATGAGATAATTCTTTTAAATTGCCTATGATACATAGAAACAACTAGACACACAACAAATATTTGTAGTAGCACAAATATTTGCCTTGGGTGGGAATCAAACCCACGACCTCCAGGTCCGCGAGTAGACATACTACCAACAAAACCAGAGAGCCAGTCGATGGGCCAACATTTCACCACGAGACTTGCCAAGCTATGATGTTTGTGGTGAATGATTGAGCATAGTTGCCTATAAGGCAAAGTACAAGAACTTATTTACTATCTTGCAAAAATCCAGATTTTAACAGAATAGATCTATTCAGGCGCAATGGGTTGTGATATAATTACCATTAAGATCTATTTTTTCAATAAGGGGGTGGGTCAACACTGTAAGAAATGTTTCGTATTATTCGTAAAGTTACATTTTTATCTACCAAGTAGGTACATTTCTGAGTAGCTCTACGTTATATGTCCATTTCTCCGGAGTTAAAAGTTTAGACAGGTGAGTGATTTGAAAATTTCTCGAATAAGATAACTTTTGTTTGTTCATTGTTAATTTGTAGCATACTAAAAAAGTTTTACGTTTGACTAAGTAGTTCAAATTTCCGAAAAAGGAGCTGAGTTATGAAGAGTTCGTGCTGTCCAACATCAGATTGGCGTAGTGATCGTGACTAACTGCGCATTGTCTAGCTACCGGTGGCCACATTATGCAACTACCGGAATATTAGATATAATTGAATCAACCAGTAAGATATAACTTGTCAGGAAATGCTATAACAAATTGCCACCAATAAAACAATAATTATCAAAACGTCATAGAAATAATAAAAGTCGCATGATGTGTCAAAGCTGTCAAACCACCGCTCTCCTTTTTATAGACTGTGATTATTTATTTATGGTCCATGGATTGCATTATATAGTAGTGAAAATTTTGAAGCTCTCAATACAGTCAGTTTCCTGACAATTATGGAAAAGTTACAAATATAGTAGTACTAGCTTTTACCCGCGACTTCGTCCGCGCCACATATTTATTAAAGTAATTGAGGCAGTACCTACTCGTATGTCTACTACCATACAAATTCACGTTTCCTAATCAAAATCGGTCTAAGTCAAAGTTTTATATTTATTAATAAATGTACAATTTACACGACAAATTATAGAAAAACTATGTTCTCAAAAAATTTATCAAAAACAGACTTTAATTTAAAATCATATTGGGACGGTCCACCAAATTTTATTAGAGTCTATTAGTAGATATATCGTCTGATTACATGAACGCAAATTTTAGTTTGTTGTTCATATTTCAAAAACCGCCGCACTGATTTCGATAAAATTTATATAACCACCTCTGAACTATAATCTACCAACCAAAAAAATAACCATCTAAATTGATTCACAATTGGAAATACAACTGGATTGATAACCTCCTCCTTTTTTGAAGTCGGTTAAAAATAGCATACAAAGAGTGCAAAGATCCTTCCATGCACACTTTTACTCCTCATTTCCACTCTTTTCAACTCTTTTTCTGTGATAAAAAGTCGCCGATATCCTTTCCTAAGTCTAGTCTATCTGTGCACCAAATTGTAACAAACTCTTTGAGTGGCTTAGGCGTTAGACGGTAACAGACAGAGAGAGTTACTTTCATATATATAATTTCATATTAGAATTGAAAACAGGTGTTCCTGATCGTTTTATAGGAGGCAGTTGTAAAAGATTACCGAAAAGTAATACGTTTACTCCTCCAAAAAACTCATTTTTGCAGTTCTTAATTTGCCTTAATCGAGCGTCCATCATGCATAACATTTGATAAGACACCGTGGAAATCTCGTCGACTATCAAAAATTCTGTCTGATATGCCATTTAGTGGCTGCGCCCATCTAAAGTATTGAGGTTGTTTAGTGCACTGTATTCTTCTTGACAAGCCCTTTTATTTGATACCCATGTTGATGGGATTGATAAAACCTAAGTTATCCGCCATTGTGTAGAGGCCGCCATCTTGGATTTTAATTTTATATAGTACATTGTATTCTACTGGTTGAGCACTTTTATTTGATACCCATATTGATGGGATTGATAAAACCTACGTTATCCGCCATTTTGTAGCGGCCGCCATCTTGGATTTCAATTTTTTATAGTATATTGTATTTTGCTTGTTGAGCCCTTTCATTTGATACCCATGTTGATGGGATTGATAAAACCTACGTTATCCGCCATTTTGTAGCGGCCGCCATCTTGGATTTCAATTTTTTATAGTCTATTGTATTCTGCTTGTTGAGCCCTTTCATTTGATACCCATATTGATGGGATTAATAAAACATAAATTATCCGCCATTTTGTAGCGGCGGCCATCTTGAATTTATTTAAGTACATTAATTATAAATAAATGATACCGCTAGAAGCGTCTTGAAACGCTCTTGAGAGTAAATGGCTCAAACGGGTATAAAGTAAGGCGGCACTTCATATGCCGAAACATAAACACCGCACTTATGTAACCTGACACCCGTTTTCCCGCCAAATTTGTAAAACGCAAAAAGCGGCCAGTATATCAAGCGGTTATATAAGTATCCCTGTATAGTTAAAAATTATAAAATTGCTGGAACAAACGTTTATCGACTCCATTTCAAGTGTTTAGATACAAAGTTTCATGGTTTTATCTTCAATAGTATTGAACTTCCAGACTTTCACCCCCAATTCCACCCCCGTAGGTACAGTTCGAAACTACAAAACTGCTAAAACATACATTTTATGGTTTCGTGTTAAATATCTAGACGTAAAGTTTCATAGTTCTTCAACAATGACGAAGTTTTCCATATAAACTTTCATCCCTTATTTTAACCCTTTCAACCCTTTTTTCGGAACAAAAAGTAGCCTATGTCCTTTCTCGGAATCTATTCTATCTATGTATCAAATTTCATCAAAATCTGTGGCTTGGTTTAGGCGGTAAAGACGGACAGACAGACAGACAGAGTTACTTTCGCATTTATAATATTAGTATGGGTAATACAGCTTGTACGTCGGGGGAAAAGACTCATTCTCAATATATATTCATACCTGGAAAACCAACAGGTATATATACCTAAGTACGTTGACCAGACTTTTATTTGTATGCTACGTTATAATTGAGGGTTGAAGTTTTAAGAGCTACAGCATAAACAACGACAACGAGTAATCTTAAGTTACAACCAGATATAAAACTTATTATTAACATTGAACCATTATGGCACCGATAAAGTTTCTTCATCTATAAAATCAGAGTTTGACTTAAGAAAATTGTATAACGTGTATTAAAAAAAACTGCAGGTATTATGGACTTACAAATACTTCTATAACCTTCATCCATTGACATCGTAATTTGATAGACAAGGCAAATGCATGACGGACAAATCGACGCCCATACGGTTCAAAATAACACAGCAAGATATGCAAATAGAGCATTCATATCTCTCGAATGATATTTTATAAGGCGATACGATATTACGATGAATTATTCAACGGCTTGTCGGACTAATTTTAACAACATGCAAACCCGATACGAGCTAATGCAACTCAACAATAAAAAACTCTAAAACAGGCGCCGAGTCGTATAGGTAGATTTCTGTTCACCCGACATCGATTAAATAATTAACAGGTGCATGTCGCTCACTATCAGGCGAGTTGGTGGTAAACAAACATGCACCGATAGATGTTTACATACAATGTGCACATATACAGACACTAACTACAATATAATTGCCACATAGGTAACATGTGTTGACAAATTTCCATACATTTAACTTATAAACGCGATTTCGCGATTTAGCCTCATAATATAATACAGAAAAGTATAAATATAATACAGAATTTGATCGCGATCTAAATTATTTTTAACTAATGTTTCAGACCTCGTTTTATTTTGTTACGAAGTTATTCCCGTAATACGTATTACAAAAATCTACTTTATTATGTCACACAGCCTAAATCGAGCAAAACGTACATTTTATGCATTCAGGAGCCGAGTGTTATCCAGGTTAATTAGCCATTTGGAAAACGTGTAAAGTAACACCAGCGATTCAGAATTGCGACCGCCTTATTTGTCGAACTTTGTCAGACGGAGCCAGCATCGTCAATTCTTTATAAAACTGGCAGGCATCAACATAAGATTGTACGTTCCATCGTTTAGCCGATCTGCAGATAATTTTGACGGGTTGTAATTACCTACTAACTTCCAGTTATAACCGTGAAGTTTCCCACTTTGTGTGTGCTTTACTTCGAAAATTAAGTTCATTAAAATTTGCCTAAAGATACCATCGAAACGCGTTAAGCATACGTAATTGTTTGACCTACTTTAGCTGACAATTTTATTTATTGCTGAAAATCTGTGAGTAGAGATATCATGGCGTGACAGTTTAATTAAACTTGGAGTAAATATTGATACAGACTGCGACAAGAGAAAATTCGTAAATTTTTGGCTGTTTTATGAGCTAATTTTGTTGCGCGAAAAATGTATGTACCTACATAAAGTAAGATATTGAGCCAGCTGCAGCATTCAAATGTATAACAGTACCTACTAGGCGCGCCCGCGGAATTTTTCCATGATAAAATGTGCTAATTCCAGACTATATAATATATCTTGTGTTCTAAATTTCAACCCGATCCGTTCAGCCATTCTAACGTGATTGAACAATAAACATCCCTACTTTCGCATTTATTATATTAGTCGGAAGTATCTAGTTATTATTATTCAGTTCCCATTTCATAGGTGTAAGTTATATTTAGGTACGTCATATGGCGCCATTCACAGTCTGGAGTTTATCTCGAATTGTAGGACACTTGTATCTCTATCGTAAATACGGTCCGTGCCGTTAGCCTACATGATTTAATATTCATTCATTAAAATATATACTATTTCTTTACTCGATCGTTTAGACTAACTGATTAGTTAACCAATGTATAACTTTTTATGGGATAAATTAATACTGTATTATGATTTTTTTAAGTATTATGTATTTATAAGTAGTATACTTATAGTCCACCAATAAGTACAAAAATTGAGTGACGTGTGAAAACTGACGATCAAAGAGGATACATTACTTTATCTAAGCTGACGACCAATACTGATATACTATACAGATGTAATACTTTTGGGTAGTCATGTAAAAATAATAAAAAGTGAAGAATGGATGTGTAATAAAATGAATACAGAATATGACATCTATTCGTACCAATCTAATTTTACTAGGCAATCACAAAACAACAAGAAGCTAAGTTGTCATTGGATCCGATGTGATTGAGTCAATACAAATTGCCTATTTACGTGCCATAGAACTATTAATCAAAGCTCTTTGATGTCTTGATGAGCTATCAAGTTATGATAATTTGATAGATCAGCTAATAGTCTCTATTTCGAATGTAACGAAACGTAGATATAGGTACAATTAGACCCATGTTTTTTATTTGTTCTATGTTCTATTTAATCAAGATGTGATTCTTAATTTCATTCGGTTCAATTCGGTTTGCCTAAAAGATATCAACTTTAACAATTAAACCGTTTGTATTAATACGGGTTTTATGCTATATAAATTAATTGAAGAAAATGGAAGAGAAGAAATAAGAGTTCCAGCACTGGCAACATAGAGTAGGCTGCTTCGGCTAAACAAATTTAAAATGGTAGTTTGTCAAATTTAACACCATACATTTTTTTGGCAAAGTATTTTTGATGGTGCAGAATGACAGGACAAACTGTTCATGTGGCTTATGGTAAATAATAATACGCCCACCCAAAACAGAGCAGTATCACGCAGCTATTGGAATATGACGAGTCCAAATAAATAAAAGTCCATTAATTACTGCTTACCACAGATAATATAAACCATTTACTATGGCTATGCATAGTTTTGCATCAATCGCCATTTTTACAATAACAAAAACATCCAGAAGCTTATAATAACAGGTCAGCTCAATAACTTTTGCTTTTATTGAGCAATCGGCATTGACTTCGTAATAACAAGAAATTGCAGCACCGGCAATTTGTTGCATAAATGAAAAATGTGCGTGCTTGTAAATATTAATGTTTTGTGATACAGTTAAATGGTGTGTTTATGAGTGTAGTGGTTTAAACAGCTAGCCTACGGTAGCTGCTAGTGAAGCTAGCAATTATATTCAAAATAGCTGGCATAGGCCGCCCATGTTGCGTACGCTCTTCGAGACTCGGCAAATAAAAGAGTCACATTCTCGGATGCACTAAAGCTTATTTCTGATGCTCTGTCGTTGAAATTCCACAGTTAATTGGATATTCTTATTTAAACGATCTACTCCGTCTTAATTAAGGAATTAGAGCGATTGCTGAGGGATGAGCCACATTTTTATTTGAGATTTTTAATTATGAGAACTCAGTTATAAAACGTATTTTTTTTACGTCTAATGGATTCCACATTTCAAGAGAACAATTGAGACGATAATGGAAGACGAGACCATCTTGTCAGGT
This sequence comes from Ectropis grisescens, assembly GCA_017562165.1. NCBI lineage: Eukaryota > Metazoa > Arthropoda > Insecta > Lepidoptera > Geometridae > Ectropis > Ectropis grisescens. Next base: position 10,810,616 of record CM029777.1, on the reverse strand, counting down.
TATACATTGTGATATAGACTAAGCTAACACTACTGTGTTCCGGTTTGAAGGGCAACGTTTCCTTCCAGAATAATTAGAGAGCAGAGATAAATAGTCTTATATCTTTGAGTGGCGAGCGCAGTGCAGTGATAGGCAGTAGTTTCGATTTTTCTTGTAGCAAATAGACAGTGGTGCGTAGAATGTGCTACAATGAAGTGGCGTGTTGCTTACCATCAGAAGTGAGTGTTGCTCATTTCGTCACTAAGTTTAATTTCAAGAACTTCTTAGAAACTGATAGAGACTCGCTGTAAACTTAGGTTTAGTAAAACAAGTAACTGGGTAACTACTGGAGTGGTCTGGACTATGATATACATAGGTATTATATGAATTGTAAACGATTAGCTATACCTGTAAACGTTTCAATTTGACGCGCGTGAACTTCGAGCCATCGTGCCTTATAACTTGTCGCGGAAAACGGTTGGGAACTTAACGACCCCAGTCGAATTCAGTAAAGTGTCTCAGACGTACTGCCGTATGTAAATTTAATGACACACTGCGTCTTTATAACGATAATGACGTGAGCTGGAATAACTCCTGCATGAGATGTTATGAAGGTATAGTTAAGATCACGGGTTAAGAGCCATAATAAGATAATGGTAAGAAACCAGAAGCTATCGTTGTGAATTAAAAAAAATCGAACTTGGCCAATCTTATACTTATTTAATCTAGTTTGTTTGTAGCAATGAGTACGAGATAATATACAACTATCAGACAACAAAGACCCGTAATTTAGAAATAAAGGACATAGAGAAATATTACCTGTCTAATTGTCTAATGAAACAAGACCCGTGAAGAGAGAAGAATGAATAACCACCAATTTTTTCGACGAAACGAACCATTTTTTTTTCAGATTTTTACAGTGTATATAGGTAATATGTTTTCATTAACCAGTTCAACATGTTGTTTTCGCGGAACTCTATCTTTTTTCTAAAATACGCAAGTAATCAAATTATTTTTATCAAATAAATATACTTATCTATAACTAGCGGTACGACCCGGCTTCGCATTTTTTACGCATCATTCATCGCATGCGCACTCGTGGTACTTATAACACCATAACAAATTTTAACATCGTACACATTTTAATCTTATCTCTTTATTGTTCTATAGATGGTAACAATTATGATACCGTAAACGGGCGCCGATTAACGAAAGCCCAAAAAAGGTGACGAGATATGCATCAAGGGCACAAACAATCTCACGGAACCTTATCTCATAGTATCCTACAGGAGTGCGGGCGATGACCCCCCAGTCACGGTTTCTACAAAAAGTCGGGGGCAATAAAGCATTGTAATACTTCTCATCTGTCATCCCATCTAATATCCTCCCTGGCCACCGCTGGCGCTTATGCCCTATAAGTTAAGGTTTACTGTCAAAAAAGTAAAAACTGTTTATTGAGGCTTTTTATTACGAACTCGGAGCACCCTTTGTGCGGAGTACAATTTGACTTGTTATATTTTGACTTGAAACGATTCGTATTCCCATTCAATTCTTAAAAGACATTTTTATGAATTTTACTTGTATCCTTTGAATTCTTGGACGCAAAGGAAAAGTGTAGAACACTTTTATAATTTACAGTGGAACATTTTTTATAATGTGATTTATTTATCTTGTTCCAGGTATGTATTCTCGACGCCTGTCTAATTGGAAGCTCAAACTTCTTGCGGTGAGTTAATCAAAGCGCTCTAAAAGCTCGGTAAAGCTTGCGAGGCCTTTGTGGAGTAATGATTAAGCTACATAAGAATGTCTCTATTAACAGTCATTAGATCAAAGGACTTGCGCGCAATGACCCTCGGAGTTATAAAGGAGATATTCTTTTTGCTTGACATGTTCACACGTACCAGTACAGATAGTGTTACGCAGAGCTGCGGCTGCGTGTTGAAGTGTGTTCGCCGACAAAGTGCCCGTCGAGGCAGACAATCAAATCAGTCGCGACAATTTCTCCGCTCTCGCTGTCGAGATTGTGTCGCGTTATGTTCTGTCTGCGCCTTTGTGTCTCATTGTGGCGGCACTCGTGTTCCACGGGTTTCTTTGGAAACCATCTTTGTTACAAAGTCTTCAGCTGGCGCTAGCGTTAACAAAACTCAACCGTGAAATGGTTTAAGTTTGTGATTTTAAACACTTAACATCATTCTCTGTACACAAGTCAAATCATTACCTAAATAAACACATACGTTTTCCTACAGAAAATGACATAATGATGCTATTAGAGCGAGCTGCATCTATAATTTTCGCTCATTTAAATCTCGCTCCAGAATCAGCCGGTTAGAAACATATGGCCGCACTTGCAAGCGCATGGACATGTGTATTTATACTATTTATGTACGCACTGGTCGTTAAGCCAGATACTGCATCCGATAGTGGGTCACTTCCACAACGTTAGGTAGGAACTCTATAATGCTATCGATTTGAAGAGAGCATTAAATCGTTTGGCTTCATGGTATTCCAGATCAATGTCCGAACTGGGGCGTGTGAGCATATTTTGTGGCATTTTATCTCTGCTATAAAAAGCAGGTAGGTGCATTCCCAGAAACGTAAGGCACTTGAGGGCGTGTTGCGGCCCAAAGCTTGCGCAGTGCTTTTATTAGTTCCACTGTTGTATAAAAAATGCTATTGACTTTTACGCAAAGTGATTTTCTGTGTTGAAAGACTTTTTATTGGGAGCAAATTTTCGCCAGTATTTTCAATCACGCGTCTTCGCAGTGTTTGCTTTTCGGAACGTATGTGAGCTTTGCATACTCAAGTGGTCTCCATTCACAGAAATTCTCAGGAATTAACACTCCCATTAATTTTTTGGGTGTTTTTTGTGGTGACCTTCGATCCCGTAGATGAAACAAAGCGACATGCGGTTTCCATTGAAACGTGACTCTTTATGGGTTTTCGAATATCTTGGTTGGTGGTCACAGTTGCGGGTGCAGCCGTTAAATTGATATTGTCGCCATGTGTGGATATTTATTAGATTTGATCGAAGCTCCGACTTTATGGCCGTATTGGGCTCTGTAGGAATCCATTCGGAATATTTGGGTTTGAAAGTTTGTGTTGTCTATTTCGATTGTCGATCGGTATGTTACGGAGTGATGACTGTTATTTTTTGACGAAATTGGTAATGTATTTAACTATGCAGTGAATTATTCTGACTATTATTTAACTAGCAGCGCCCCGCGGTTTTACCCACCGGTTTAATTACCGTTCCTGTTATTTTCACGTGATAAAAAGTAACCTATGTGTTATTCTAGACTATACTCTAACTGTGTTCCAAATTTCAACCCTATCTGTTCATACGTTACGACGTGATTGAGCAACAAACATCTAAACATTGATGTTTACAATATTAGTAGGATTACTTATAACCTACATCTAACTCACGTAAGCATTATATTAGATACCTAAGTCAAGCTCGAGCATGTTTTTTTAACATCGACAAGTGACAAGACTACGCCTCATCGAGCGCACATACGAGTATTGTTTACGATCGTAAGCAATACGCTCGCTCATAAAAGCACAGTGTCACGTATTTGAACATGAATTTGTATTTATTTTTCTGACGTAGGTATACTACGTACCGACTATAGACTATATACTATATACCTACCATAGTGAATTTTGCACCTTTGGGATTGTTTAGGGGAAAACATGTAGGTACTTTACTTTACTAGGTTGTAGTTAGAAATACTGGATAAGTCTTACGAAACAGCTATTTAGAACCCGAATGGATATTTTTAAAAGTAAGTTTGACTATTAAAGAAGTATTTCTTGGTAATATCCCTCTATTATTGCGGGTAAAAGGCTCGTTCCGGACATTTCAACCATTTGTAACACTCTTTTCCTTATTGAGTACAATTTGGACCCATCATCATCATCAGCCGCAAGGCGTCCACTGTTGAACATAGGCCTCCCCCCTAGATTTCCACAACGACACTAATACAATAACACAATGGAGTACAATGATTTATATTATAAATTACATACTATAATTATAAATTATATACCTACTACAATTTTTGATCATTCAATTTACAAATCAAACTTCTTATTTGTAAGAATCGAAGGATGCACTAGCGTATTAAACATTTTACTGGTAAAATATAGTACCTACTTGGACATGATTTTTTTTTTAAATCTAAAAATCTAAAAAAACTGGTGTATAATATTTTCTATTGTATGTTGGTTAATCTGCTGTAATAAAACATATTTTGTAAAAACTTCAGTTGTATATCTACAACGGTTCAAAAGGTACAGTTTACAGTAGGTTGGACAGATAAACAGAGAAGTGCCAGGGTATTAGATAGATAGATAGATTTAATTACTTTACTATTTATTGCATTTAATTACAACACAAAAAATAAAGATATAAAAATTAATAAATAATATGAACCCCTCAGATTACAGAAAATATGTAAGTTATGTAAGTATGAAAGATTTTCCGGATTAACACTGGCCCCCACACTAAGCTCGGTGGTACGTCTTATGGAACCCGTTAAACAATAATAATTCAAACTCAGCGTGGAGGTATCGTGTATCAAAATTTTTATCTTTTTCTAAGTTCTACTAATGAGATCCTAAAATCAATTACCTTATTTGATATATTGATAGGATGGAGCGATAACCGAATCAATTACGTGTTACTAAATTGATTATAATCAATTATAGCATAATGTACCCACATGAGTGTTTGCATGTGTGTGTTAGATCATACCTGAAAGCATTTTATGTAGGTATTCGAAGTATACATCGAAACTAGTCTCTAAAAAACCGACCTTGTACAACGACGCAAGGGAACACCTCACGACTTCATGTTTTCAGCTTGGGCTGCCGTCCGCAGGGAAGATCAACGATCGTCCCAAGCGGCGACAGCCTAAAGCCGTGAATATACCGGCTTAAGTAGAACACCTGTACTAAGCCCATACGGTCGGGTGAACATAATTCTAAACAATATTTGGTATAAGCAACCCATAAAATGTTCCTACTGTTGGGGCTTGGGACCTTCTCTCACAAGAAGAGAGTTTAGACCTCTAGACCATGAACCACCATGCTGGCCCAGTGCAAGTTGACGGATGTCGCATGACCTCGAAAGATTCTAGGAACATGACGGTTTCCTCAACAAGTCTTCCAATTTCGTCAAGGGCGATGACAAAATTGTACATCTGCACTTCGAAAAAAATCTGCAGGCGAGATTCAAAGCTATGACTAAGATGATTTGTCTCAATGTCCTATAATTTCTCTAGAAGAGGCAAGGCACCTTTCAAGCCGGAACACAGTAATGTTTGCAAATTACTCCTGGCCGGAACAATAACTAGCAAAAGTGTGGTACTTTCTCAGGCCAACCCTTCAAAGAGCCCTACTACTACAAATGTATGTGTGTAGAGAAGACAAATCTCAATACACGTTTTGTAAAAAATTGGCAGTCATAGGAACTGCCGATAGAAGTGAAAACTTATAACTCTGAATTTGATAGCTTACTTTGGAAAATATGCGAGTAAAACCGGAGGGCGTGGCTTTGAGTATGGCCACGCTGCTGTTGCTGCATGCTGACGCATTTCTAGATGGCCAATGGGTAATGTTGACGCATTTGATGGTCAATGACCATAGTTCCGAGTTGACCCGAAGATTTCTATCATTCCCGAATGTGACGCAACGATTAACAGCCCACGAAAATCTGTCTGTGGTGCGTCAAAATAAGTTTTTACTTCAAAAACATTACCAGTCGTACTCGGCGCAGACGTTCCGTGACCCGCAAATATGAAAATCGGATCAGCTCGTTACGTCAGATTACGAAGGTGACCCGGCGTGAGTCAACGGATCGAAGGGCCGTGAACCGGCGGGCCTTGCCGGAGGGCATCGCGAAAGTACCCTATAGGTACGTCGGTCGCGCCAAACTTGGTATAGTTTAACTTTGACCGTGCAATGAAAAGACACGTCATTTTCATGAAGGTTTTATCGAACGCGTAACTGATACAGTGTATCCATTCAATCTGTACTCCATATTGTATATGCACTACCTTGTTTTATAAACACTTAAACAGATTTCTAGAAAAAATATAATGCCTAAGTACATAGAAACATTCGACTGCAGAATGATTTATTTAGTTTTGTTTGCTCAAACAAATCTCGACGAGGATAACATTTTGAAAGTTTGTCTCCTTACTTTGGGGTTCGTTTCGTTCCGATTTTTGCGGTAAGGATACAAGACTCTATACACTACTTTATTGTGGTCACGTGATCGAGTGACGCTTCTTGGCGTGGCCATCTGGATTTAGCGAGCTGCACGAGAACTATTGTCAAGTTAATAATTATGGACTACTGCTTATTTATATCCCTATTTGTAAAGTGCCCGAAAAATATGGCAGAAGTTGGATCATGCACACAAAAGATTTTCAGCTATCAGAAGCGGCAATCGCGCTTCTACTATGGCGATGCAAAATCAGGTGACGTCTCCTGATTTAGTCTCAGTCGCAACAAGGAGTTGTGTACGTTCGCTGACAATTCAATTTTCAAATTTTTCAAACAAATTTTCGCCACGTTATGTTGTCTTTAGATTATGGCATACCTCATCTTCGTTTCTTTAATTATATCGATGATTAATAAGGCTATTATTATGCAACTAATTCTAACCTGTGTCGCTTAAAATTATTTAAGTACCAGTCGATGTCAATGTAGTCTAAGTAGATTCCTATTTCAGTCTTATCATGTCTTTCAAACGCCTAAACATGGACATCAGTATTCAGCTACCATTCACCCAGCTTGTGCCATTAAATATTCTGCTCGATCACCCAAAACTTCCCAGTAAAACATTGCGCGTTTTTTATCATCGTGGTCAAACTTTGTTTGTGATTGACGGTAAAGGTCAGGCGAAAACTCTCGTTTTCGTTTTAATATCGGCTTTACGGTAACGAGTGTCGATACCTTTGATGGGCTTGCGAAATTTTAACCGCTCTGTTGTTATTGTTACTGTGTTTAAGTCTGTCTTGTGGCGTGTGCTGACAAGGGAAAGTTTCATAGAGAGTATTGTGGCGTCTTGCTCGTTGAATACGATGAATATGGTAGATGTGTAAAAAGATTTCGGGTATACTCCATGTGTGTGCTTTTAGGTATGCGCTATGTATGTAAGTATGGTTAGTTAGTAATTCTAGATTAGTCAACACTTCATCTTCTTTTACGCTTGCCATAGATATCCCGTAGCGCTAGCCCAAAGTTCGTTAGACAGTTAAGCCAACTTCAATTCTTGTTTATGGCTTTTATTGTGGCTTAGCCTCACAATTTCGCCAATTTCAAGTATAAATCTATATCTATACTATAATAATATTATAAAGCTGAAGAGTTTGTTTGTTTGAACGCTAGGATCTCGTGAAGTACTGGTCCGAATTGAAATATTATTTTTCTATTGGATAGTCCATTTATCGAGGAAGGCTTTAGGCTACAGAACATAACGCTACTATTAATAGAAGCGGAGCATGAATCAAGAATGTAACAAAATCGGGAAAAAATATTCCTTTTGAGAGTTTTCGTACGTTTCGTGCTTTGACATGACACATGACAGCATGTGTCAAGATTGTATCATTGAATATCACAGATTACTTACCTCTTGAATATAAAACCTTTGCTAATCTCTGAGTTGGTACGACCAATTTCCAACAGGTGGCGTAGCAGGTAGCTTGTGTAAGAGGTGAGATTAAAGAGTGTATTGTTTGAAAGCGATATTCTCAGGAATAACTGAACCGATTTCTAAATTTTTTTCACCGTTGGATACGTGCGGGATCTCGATGAGTGCTATATATGTTCCACGGGCGAAGCCGGGGCGGACATCTAGTATAATATATAATCTAAATTTTTGAAGAAAAAACGGACGACGCGTACGTCAAAGCGCCATTTTTTTTCTTCCTCTCGACAGTTAAGCCATCTGAGCACAACTTCAACCATCACAAAAAAAAATAGTGGCACTCCAGCAGTGCCGATAGAAGTGAAGATTTGACAATTAATACGTACATACACAATATTTGTGAGTACATTATTATATAGGCATCTAAAGAGGCGTCAGTAACGGTTACAGCGTCGCCAGTTCAATTGTTCCCATGTCAAAGAATGCCTGACACGTCTATTGCGGACCGAGAGGACAGATTTGGGCAAACGTAAAAATTTTATACTCAATTATGGCTTTATTTACGATTCTTAGTAGATAGGAGATATATTAATGAGTTCATTATCGTATATAGAAACAATAACTATACTTTCGTTAGTTTGTTTTTGTGACGTCACGACGTCGACGGCGTCCGTAGGGCCCAACGAGTTAAACGTGTAATAACAATAAAATCCAACGTCTTGCGATTTTATTCCCTTTATCACATTAATAGTTTATTTTCCTCATCTAACGCGTATTTACAAAATCAATGATGTTACTTTTATTAACGCACTACGAGTACTTACGTTCGCATTTGACCACCAACTCGCCCAATGGTCGTTAATGGAACTTTTGTTTGCTTGATATACATTATACACTGACTTAAGAGATACCTATTCACTCTGAATTGTTTCAGATTACATATTTCAATAAATAGTGAAACCAGCAGCTTATTCTATTCTTTGGCACCTTAACTACTCAAATTGTACAAATAATGAAAATAATAAAATTGCTTCGTACGAATTACTTCCGTGACGACATAATCATCGCCAACGTGAAACATGAACGTTGAAAGTTTTCACCTGATTTACCATAAGATTTACAATAAGACACACGATAATGAGATATTTGAATAAATTCAATACTTAAAGAAATTAATTGGCGTGAATTGTAGTCACCAAAAATAAATTATGTATCTGTCGCGAAAAATGCTATTTTTTATACACCTATAGGTACACGTATTCGTAAAACTGATCGACGATTTAACATAAAACCTAATTGCTTCAAATGACAAAATTGGCAATATTTATATTGATATTATCTATATTTCTACTTATACGGTACTGTGTTTCAGTAAAATCGCTCGATTATTTATTTATCATTCATTTAAATTTGGCAGCCGCTTGCAGTAGACGCATTTGCAAACACCGCTTATAAACAACGGCGACCGCTTAAACTCACCATTTTGTGTAAAAGGTTTATTACACTTAGCTACATTTAGTCGACTGAATTCAGGAGCAAGTTTAGAAGCAAGCAATCCTCTCTTCTGAATTTAGTATGCTACATTACTGAATGCTAGTAACATTTGTCTGAATTTAGTAAATAAGTTGTAAGGTGGTTATAAGCCTTCAAAGAAACTTTATTTATAGCCAGCACCGGAGTGGATGCAATTCATTCAGCTTGGAATGGGGACAGTAGGTAGAGCGTAGAGTCGTCTTGCATTCCTTGAATTAGGAACAGGAGCCCGTAACTGGGGTATCAACGATAGTGGAAGTACAGTAATAAATTAATTCTGCAAGTAGGTCGGAAATGCAAGCCATTTTAATTATCTAAATGATAAATGTAATTTATAAATATGTTTGTTAGCCGCTTTGCTATTTACGACTGTAAATTCTTTGAATCAAAATAAAGAAAAAAAAACAATAAGTTTCTGCATTTTAAGACTATCAGTTTTAGTTTTTTAATACCTTATATTTTATGCTAGTAGCGCGGTTTCACCCGCATGTTTTCAGTTCCTATAATTTTCCCGCGATAAAAGGTAGTCCATGTGTTATTCCAACTTTGGTCAAGATCCTTTCGATAGCTTTTCTTGAAAAAGTTAGAAACATCCAAACAAACATACTTGGGAGGAGCCATTGTCTTACTAATTACAGTTACGATTAGTTCGGAGCCAATGGGTTCATATCGAAATTTTTGTCAACTTTTTATAGTGTTTTTTTTTAATTAACTTTCTCAATTAAGTATAATAGGTATTGCTAATTTGGAAATAGTGAATCCTATTTCCTAATACATATAGGTGATCGGAGTTGGGATACCGTCTGTTATCGTGTAATCGCGTTTTATTTATAAAACTATATTTTAACTATGTATATTTTAACTGCAACTTTTCCGTTTCCTTGTCAAACTCTTCTTCATGTAAATCTTAAATCTATTCGTTCTTAGAAGGTTCTCATTTTAATTTAGTTTTCATAAAGAGTTGCATATATTTTCGCTTTTGGCCTTGCAAAACTTCTTTTGAAAAACTCCTTTGTTGGATTTTCCTTAAAAATGTCGATACACACATTACTACAAACTTATCTGATCGCTAAAAGGCATCGCTACTATCGTATTGCAGACATTTTGTATTGGTTAGTGGTCATTTTTGTTCAGGTCAGATACACGTTAGTGGTTGTGTACATAAATCCATACTTAAATGGCGACGATTCGTCGCGCGCCGCTTGGCAATTCGTTCCGGGACGATGACTAACGCTAATCAAGTAATCACAGCTAAGTCGACTCGCGTTGATAACGCTTCGCACCTAAACGGATACAGAATCAATAGAAACGGTGTTTTAAACCGAAAGATACATGTAATGAAAGTTGAAGTTATTAGTAATTACAAAAAATCTACCTCTATATAAATAAATAAAAAGTACATAATTACTCATAAAATACATAATTATTATTACAAATGCAACAAGCCCACTAACAACATACAAATGTGAAAGTGTGGATATTAGTTGGTCCATCACGTCACATGTAACACTATGCTACTTTTCATCCCAAAATGCAAGCCATTATATAGCCATTGTCCAAATTCTACGTGAACGAAGTCGCAAATTTAGTTATGATGACCAGACAAAAATAAACATCTTATCGAACATAACGAGCTGTATAAAAACACTACAACTGTGTTTTAAACCGAAAGATACATGTAATGAAAGTTGAAGTTATTAGTAATTACAAAAAATCTACCTCTATATAAATAAATAAAAAGTACATAATTACTCATAAAATACATAATTATTATTACAAATGCAACAAGCCCACTAACAACATACAAATGTGAAAGTGTGGATATTAGTTGGTCAATCACGTCACATGTAACACTATGCTACTTTTCATCCCAAAATGCAAGCCATTATATAGCCATTGTCCAAATTCTACGTGAACGAAGTCGCAAATTTAGTTATGATGACCAGACAAAAATAAACATCTTATCGAACATAACGAACTGTATAAAAACACTACAACTAACATTAGCTAACGACATCAACGACAGAACAAGCAGAATAAATAGATAAAAATATGTTCTTAAATAATATGCAATGGGTACTAATAAGTATGTTTTAAATTCGGATAATAAAGGGTAGGGTTTTCAATGGTTACCATGCCCTAGCGAGTCAATAATACTTATCTAATCCATGGAGGTTTATCCCCTGTTCCAAATTTACATTCTTGAAACCTTACTTATTAAAAGCGACAGAAAATCTCATCCATGAAAATAACACGTGTTGCAAACTCGAATTAGAAAAATATGTATTTTTTTAAACGACAGTGAAACACTTGATTATAATATTATTTTCATGTTAGTGTTGGTCTTATAGTCAAAAATTTGTACATAGTAAGTAGTAAATTAAGTAAGTCTCTTTCGGTGCTCGTACATCCTTTCTGCCCGTCCAGTTAGTCCCATAGGCATACGGGGTTTGAAGCCTAGCCCAGTCATGGCTATGATTGGTTATGTATGATTCATAACTGGATTTATGTGATTGTAGGTACAAAATGACTACTTAGGTGTATTTTACCAACTTTGAGGTTTTGTGTAGGGGTTATAGTCTCGGATGTAATTTGGTCATCTGGATTGAAATTTGTACAAGATACACATATGACCTATTTTACCAAGTGTACGAGATCATTTTCACCACTTTAACGATAAAGGAAAATATGGTGACAAACCGAGAAATTCATATTTCGAAGATATATGTGTGATCCTCCAAACCGTATTTAACTTGCGATCACTTTTACGAGAACTAAACAGTAAACATAGTGAAATGTAATAAATCGGTTTTGACACTTACGAGTGGGATGTGTGAGAACGGTAGAGCGAAGTTCTAGCTAAAAGTCAACTACAGCTTACTTAAGTACTTTGTTACTTACCTTGGATAATATTTCCAGGAAAGTGGGAAAATTAACTGCTATGCATTAGCGTAACTAAACATCTTATCGAGGAGCTAAGTAATACTCGTATTGAAATTATAAGTCGTATATCGTATAATTAATTTATTTCAGTTAAATATTTGTGGTAGGTACCTATTTAATAGTGGTAGGACTCTTAGCAGAGTCCGCCTGGGGAACTACAAAACGACTACTAAGATGTTTTTCCCAATGTACATTGTAATATTTACCATGTATTTTGCAGCATTTTAGCAAAGAGGTATTGTATTTAATTGGATAACGGGACACTCACGGTCGGTCAATCCGACTCGAGTTTCGGCCGCGTCCGGCGGCCTTTTTCAAGGAGAGTGCACGCGCGCGACGGCTGCCCGTTTGGCACTGACGCCAAAGTGTCCCGTTATCCAATTAAATATGTGTAACAACCACGTTAATTTTAATACTAAAGGAGGTATTGTATTGGTAATTTATAAGTTACAGAAAGAGTGACAACAAATGCCAGAAACAATTTTGTCTAGGACAACATGTGTGGGAGATATCAGACGATTTATTTCCTTGCCCAGTAATTTCCCTTGAAACGATTGGCCTTCAAACACAAGATTTAATTATAGTTCATTCAGTTTAACAAATAGCGATCAGAGTGACCTTTCTTAGGGTTAAGTACAAAGTGTCTACCGGCTCGATAACGCCTCGCCACGCAGGATTAAAGTTCAAGTGAGAACAGCTTTATAAATTGCAATAGCAAAGCTTTTAGTCACGCGGTTGAGATAGGAGGCTTGTTAGATCTCTATCTGCACCCTTATTGAAGTTACTTAGTGGGAGTGGAAGTAATATTTATTCTATTTTGGATACATGGATAAATAATTTTATTTTTTTTTTATTGTGTGTATTTTCTTCTTCTGAGATGTCTGTGAGAGGCACTGTATTTGCAATTTTTGAATTTGTTTTTGTATTTTCAACTAAAAATAGTGTTTTGTTTTTAGAATAGTTTTACTTCTCTGAACGAATATCATTAGCAAACTAAAATGGCTCTGGAATGAACTGCGATAGCTGTCGTTGACTCGGTTACCTTTGGGGGAAACGTAGTATAGGACACAAGAGCCTAGGTGGATTGACGATATACGAAGACTTGAAATAAAATATAAGGGTGTAAGTGCACTTTATGTTTATATCTTAATTTTACAATAACTCTCGAATATGTTCATGAATTTTTTAATACCCTATAAGAGGAAATATTACTATTATTTTACTGAATTGAGTATCTCTAAGAAACAAGAGATTTTCATTTTGGTTTTTTATATATCAGAACTTCATCATTTATAAAACAAAGTTTTATTCGATAAACATTAAATAATTAGTTATGTAGAATAGATTAATTAGAAGATTAGACGAACGAAGATGTGCTTTCACACAGGTCACAATAGTCTGTAAGTGTTATTTATCTGTCTTAATGTTTATAATGTTCAGTTTAATTTTATTGACTTGAAATTATGTATTCATTTAATAGAGATATGTACCTGAATAAAAATATTTCAAGGTGATTTATCTAAATAACGTTAACGTTAACTAAATGTGGCTTTCGACACAAATTGAAATACAGGTACGAGTACTTTGAAAAAACAATACGTAAACAGATTTTTATCCCGGAAATTTTATCCGTTCCTGCCAATCCGGGCAAACCGCTGGGTGGCTGGCACCGAGCAAACTTTGAATAATAAATAAGCAATGTTGTTAATATTTGTGAGGAACCACTACATAAAACACGCAGTTGACAATGTTCACAAGGCACTCACATACATGGCAGTGGGCAGTGGAAGTTACAGGCCTGATACAAATGCTTGATGGTGTTATCTTACTAATATTATAATAGCGAACATTTGTGGGTTTGTATGTATTTTTGTTTCGACGTATCTCTATTATAGCTGAACGAAATTGAATTAAATTAAATCCATAGTAAAGACACGAACACTAGACTAGTTTTAATCGCCTTAATGTTGGTGGTTGTTAAGTCGCGGGTTACACTGAGCAGCATAGATAGTTTACCACAAAAAAATAATTATGGACAGTTTTTCACACAACACCATCTACACTACACAAGCCCCAAATTAAGCACAAATATTGGACTATAAAAGCCAAAAATCTGAAATTATAATACTGATTTTTAATTTGATTGTCCTATTCTTTGTGCTCCTACATCTTATGTTTTTTAGAATAGTACAGAAGGCCCAGTAGGTAAAAATTCGATCGCTCAGCCACCAAACTTGAAACGCCAACAATGTCGGCATACGACTTGTTAATGCCTTTTGAGGCCAGCTAAATCATTGAACAATTTACAGTTAATATTGCCTTAATAACATTCCCTTGACTCTTAAACCCGCCATGACATTTTCCACACAAAGGAACCCAAATATTGACGCGGTCGTAAAGGTTTCAGCACTTTCGACGAGAGCGGAACAAATCATTCCGCTCATGTTTATGCACATCATGTGGCCACGGCTATAAAACCACGAGAATACGAACCGTCGCAGAATACTCACTAAACAGAAATGGCAATGAAATTATTTTGTATCTAGTGACATTGAGGCAAATAGCTGAACCCTTATTAGAATTAGTTCGACAAAATTTACTAACTTTGGTAATAAGTCTGCCTGCGAAGCCGTAGGCCGTGGCGTATCATTGGAGAGGCACGTCCAGCAGTGGACTTAGATAGGCTGATGATGAAGCCTAGCGATAATGTTTGAAATACGGCGGTTATAAGTTATTATACTCAGTCGATTCATCACTCACATTCCGTAAAATATCTTATTCAAGATCTTACTTCATCAACAGCCCACTAAATGTTCTCACTGCTTTGACTCGGGCTATCTCTCGCAAGGAGAGAGTTAAGGCTATAATACACCACGCTGGCCTAGTGCGGGTTAGTGGATCAAGATCTTACTACTGTCTTTAAAATAACTTTAATAATTAAAAAAAACCCGACTACAAAAAAATCAACAGATAAGAAAAACATATTATTCAACATAATATACCATCCAAGGACACTTGGGTGTATGCACGGATATTCGGGGTGTATGAGACGAATCTAACGATATCTTAGTTGTCAAACTCCATCCAGCCGATACGTGTGATAAAGAAATTTACAAACATACAAGATACCGCGAAAAACATAACCCTTATTTCAGTCGGGTAAAAATGGTTGTCTGTAAAGTTGGTTTCCTAGATGATGATTTTATTATTCGTGATTACGTAATTAGCCATTCATACGTCATTATTCACAAGTCGGACACAGAAACAAAGACGGACAAAAACACGAAGGATAAGATTTGACTCCATGTTTGTGATAAGAACGTCTAGGTTGTGGAATGTGTTGCCTGAGTGGGTTTCCCCCCGATATATATACAATCTTGGTTACTTCAAATCGAGAGTGAATCGGTTTCTTCTAGGTAAGCCCGCTCCATCGTAGATCGCATCATCGCTTAACATCCGGCGAGATGGCGGTCAAGTGCAAACCTATTACAGTAAAAAAAAAAGACTGATAGTGGCTCTCCATCGTTTGTTCTGCGCTCCCGCTTGCACGCTCGACTCAGACGGAACTTGACACTGTTTCGTCAGCGTTCATTGATTTATAAGACGTTATCTCGTTAAAATGTCTAGATATTGCGAAGTCCATGTAAATTATATTGTTAGCTCTTAGCATTGACATAACAATCCCATATCTAATTTTACTTGCAAGCCCAGATCTCAATACTACGGAAACGGCGCCACAGCTGGGAAGCGTTTGTCTATTCTCAAGTTTCATCTTATTTTCTATATGTCCAGAAGCGTCGGTTAAGTGAGGTCATCGCCAATGCATGCACCGCAGTCTATTTAGAAGCTGATTGATTTTAACACATTGAACCGACTCTGCTCATCGTCAAACAGAGAGTAGGGACTTTGGAATGAGCTCGTTTTGGTCAAGTAATAGCGCCGGATTTAGAGCTCAGTAAACAAACTGCAGCTCAAGTTAAATCCTTTGTAAAATGAGTCCGTATCATAGTTCATAGTTCTTTATTCATAACGGTGTTGTTACATGTTTTAAAATTGTAGTTATACGTCATGTGCAATTGTGCAGGTATATATCATCAACAAATATAAAGAATGACATTAGTGAAGTTCGTTAAAGTTTAGCATGAATGTCCAATTATATAGGTAATAAACATCGATATAATTAAAGAAACGAAGATGAGGTATGCTATAATCTAAAGACAACATAACGTGGCGAAGATTTGTTTGAAAAATGTGGAAAATTTAATTGTCAGCAAACGTACACAATTGTCAGCGAACGTACACAACTCCTTGTTGCGATTGAGACTAAATCAGGAGACGTCACCTGATTTTGCATCGCCATAGTAGAAGGGCGTTTGCCGCTTCTGCCGTTTTTAAGAGTTCGATGGTAATAAAATAAATATTAATGTCAAAGAAATTAATTAATACGAAATAAAAATATGCTTCTTCATATGTTATGCTAGCGGCCAGTTTCGGCTACGCACGGCTCCCATTTGTCAAAATCAAACAATTAGTTAAAAGGAATGATTTTTTGATAGTGAAGACTGATAGGTCGTCGTGTGCCTAATGGTAAGCAACACGCCTGGCTATAACCACACAGTGTCACGCAGCAATTGGACCACAAATCATTACCTAGTACTGCACTACACTCGTCACGAGATACAAGAAAATTTATCTATCTCTCTATGACCTGTAATTTCTCTGAAAACATTGCCCTTCACACTGGAACACATATGTTTGTACATTACTGCTTGATAAAAAAAATTGGCAAAGATATAATAGTGCAAAAATGAAATTAGCGCACATAAATGGTGGCAATTTAATAATAAAAAAACTTCTTTTTAGCCTCATTGTCTTAGAAAAATATGCTATAATATTATCTTCAAAGTGGATACTATGATTTGTATGTATGTATTGACATCAAAATAAGTTTAATTGAGGATAGAAGACATAAAACATAAAAGAACCATTATTGATTGCGGCTCTTTTGCCTGTCTGCGTACTTCATTCAAATCAGCGTCTATTCACTTTACATCAACACATTTATTGTGTTTTTGTGTTTGCAAAATTTAACGTATACTAATGAAATGCTTAGAAATTGAGAAACAACTATGATTCAATTACGCCTAATTATAAATAATACATTATTTTCGCCTATGCCTACATTGAGTTCCACATTGTCCCAAACACAAAATTACACAACAAAATCACATAGCCTTAAAGCAAGTGGATCAAATGGCGACCTTATCGCAAAAAAGTGATTTCTTCCCGGTAACCGAAAGATGGAGAGGAACATGAAAACTTGAAATAAAATATAATACTTTTCAATGTATCTCCCTTTGTCTCTTTCTCTCTCCTTCTGGCAACGCTAAATCCACATTTCCAATAAGGCGAACGAAGCTGGCTCAAGCCCTAGTTATAAAATAAAGCGGCGTCCCTCACTTCCCCTGTCAATATCACTGATTGGAAGCGCCGCGCCGCTCCCAGCTAGCTGTCACTGGTTTATTGCCTCTATTTATTTGCAAGAGCATACGCTACGCGCGAGTTGTGGGTACAGGAATTGAATGGGGCAATTGTGTTGTATTTTGTAAACGAAGCCTGCTGAGAATTTTAGTACCACAATTTAGTCAATTTTAATAATAAATAACAAATATATTTGTCATGTTTTATGACCAAATCTATTTATTGGTTGTAGAATAGCTCAAATAATCGTTTAGGAAGTTGTAAACGCATTTTATTCCTTGTCGTGTCTTGACAAGCCTATATCTAGCCATTTAACGGACACCACAGGGAAGAAGATAGAAGTCAGTACCATACATTATTTATTATTCCTTTTTATTTTTATCTAAAATAGGTTTTGCCATCTCGCCAGACGTTAAGCGACGATGCGGTCAGGCGCGGTCCCAGCCTCGAATTTTGGAGGGGGTCACCAGTACGCAGCTTCGGGTATTGGGGGGGTCACAAGTAGAAATACAATAAATCGATCAAAAAATACTTGACTAGTAGCGCCCCAAGATTTTATCCGCGTAGGTCCCGTGCTAGTTGTTTTGCTGCGTTAAAAAATAGTCTATGTAATATTAGATATTTTTTATTTTCTTAGATTTTTTGTTTAACGTATACGATTTTGGGGGGGGGGTCATGACCCCTGTGACCCCCCCCGTCCTCGGACCGCGCATGGAAGCGGTCTACATAGAGCGTGCTTACCTAGAATAAACCGATTCATCCTAGACTTGCATCTGGATTTTAATCTGATAAATAAATAAAATCAATATTATTACTTATCTAATAAGTTTAGAACTGTCGTACTCCTTCCTATCTTTATTGGTTGATTGTTGGAAATAAAGAGGAAAACAGAAAATAAAAACCAATTATATCTACAATAGGTGATTCAATTCTAAATGAAATTGGTAATCTTTTTACAAATTTTTACCAGAAAATATTTGGCGACGATTTTGGTATTGTCGGAATGCAAGATTATATTTTAAAAGGGAATTTAAATAAGTGGGCGCATGACAAGTGTAATCCACGCTACAGTACAAGCATGTTGTAGTGTTCCCAACCGTTCCGAGATATCGTTTCAATGTCTATGTGTTGCGTGCGGCGCATTGTATGTCGCTTGTCTTCTGTACAACTTTACAGTACTCACAGTATAGTGTTATAACACTATACTGTGAGTATAGTGAAGTAAATTACTGTGAAGTGAAGTAGAGTACTGAAGTAAATTCGGACTATAACATATATGTTATAGTCCGAATTTACTTCAGTACTCGTATACTCGTAACTGTGATTGTTTTGAGTTTTTATTATAGTGTAGAGTGATGAGACGAAACAGGACATGTGGCTGATGGTAAGCAACACGCCTGCCACATAACAGCACAGTATCACGCAGCTATTACAATATTAACAGCTATTGAATCATACCTAGCACTGCGCTGCGCTCGTCATCCAGAGATCTAAGATATCTATAAGCCCTGTAATTTTTCAAATTTGCCCTTTAAACCGGAACATAGCAATGTTTGTCCATTACTGGTTGGCGATAGAATAACTGGCAAATGTGTGGTACTTCCCCAGGCGGACTCTGCTAAGAGTCTTACATCTATTAAATTAAACACGTTTTACTACATCGGCATTTATTGATCAAAGGAACGGCTATTTTACTATTGTTACGTTAATAGCATTTAATTTTAAAAATAAGGTAACTGATTTCTTCTGTACTATATATAATTTTATACAAAATAGTCTACGTCTTACCTTAGGTAGGTCTGAGCTTGAAATGGTTGGGATTATTTCTCCAAGTATTTCACACTTTCACGTCCACTTCCACAAATAAGCTTAGTAGATTTAGTCTGAGAACTTAATCTACTTATCTAACATATGTAAGTAAATCGTCCGAGAATGTAGATATTTGGAAGGTAGGTACTTAACCTTATGCCCGTTGATGTTTGGCGCCACTGTCGTGTTCTATAGTAATTAATGGAAACTATTGTATAAAAGTAACATAGTTCAACAATTTCGCTAGAGGATTTCAGTGAAGGCACGCTATCTAGTATTCGTTGTACTTTTCCTATTGGTTATTGACTTCGGGAAAGTTACGTGTCATATTCATGTCAATAAAGGTCATGCGATGTTACAACTTATCGGATTGTTCGGAGTATTTCGGCCTCTATCCGTCCTTCCCTTCGACTCCCTTCTGTTTTTATTAGTTTTTTTTACCACTCACATGACTTTGCACTTTTGGCAACAATAAAATAGGAAAATAGAGGGGGAGGAATATCAATAGTTTGATTCTATTAAAAGTGGTTTTGTATTAATATTGCAACCTCTTCGGATAACTTTAAAATACTTATCAATAAATCCTTATTTGACTACATACTAATTAGGAATATTAGATAATATTCTTCGAATATCATATTCACCTTCTTTTCATATCACTTTCTTACAAGTAGACTCATAGGAGTAATTATGTCAATATTCAGGACATAACTCTATCGTATATATATAACTCTATCGAAAACTAAAATACAATGAGAACTACATACACTACACTACAAACCTAACTAACTACTTACACTAAGCACACCTGAATTATCTATAGACCACTGTAGGTCTATAGATAATCAAGATGTTCAAGCCCACTATCAATCGGAAGCGTACCCAGCATGCTGGCGGCATTACCACGCTGAATGGCAATGCGTATGCGTTGGGCCAAATAAACGCCAGCATTTTGGTCACGCGTCGCGTCGACCAAGCGCTAGGATAGGCTTTTGAAGATGAGGTGAGCTCCCGGCCCCCACGGTCCCAATGTCTCAACCCCAAAGGGCTCAAATATGTAACCACTTCCGAGGGTTGCATATTTGCGCCGTTTGAGTAGCTCAGCTGAATTAGCCGCTGCACGGGCCCTACTATGTGTCTCTGGAAGATGTGATGGTGCCAGAGTATCGACGCAAGTTGCGTCCCATACTAAGGGCCGACCCAACTTCCAAGGCAAACTCTATCGTATATTAGATAATATTCTTTGAATATCATGTTCACCTTCTCTTCATTTCACTTTCTTACAAGTAGACTCATAGGAGTAATTATGACAATATGGATATATTCAGGACAGAACTCTATCGTATCATTTCAAATACAGATAAAATAAAAATCCCGCTAGTGCTTCATAATAATCAGCTACATTTACATTAATTACAGTGACGTCAGTGAATTATCGAATATAATATAATGTTTATATTGTACGTCGAGGTAATTATCGTGATTAAACCCAGTACAATATAAGCATTATGTGTTCAAATCGCGAAAGTTTAAAAACAATATAATAATTAAAGAATATTTTTATCCATAATAGGAAAAAAGGAAGGCAGAAAGGGATTGACTGCCGTCTTACCTAATGTTAACGACGAAGCTGTCTACAATTTGTTATACAAAGTCACAAAAAGCGATTAAAATATGACTGAACATTATAATAATACCATATCGAAACTGCAAAAAACGAGAGCAAAAAGCGGTCTACGAAGCAGCAATTCCTTAAAAGGAACCCATTTAATGTCAATTTGTAGGGATTATATCAATCAGGAGGATCCACTCAGACAACTTTGTTCTAGCTACGAAAGTTGAATTGTTCTCTTCATTCCACGAAACATACGAGTATATTTCCACGAAAACAGAGGGCCACACAGGTTGGTTGTACTGAGCGGAAATAGACTAGTTCTAAATGACTATTTTAAACAATTTTAAATAAAATATCAATCTTGTTATTGTGATAAAGTTACCTATTCCAAACACATGTGGTGGGTTATGTCCTCAACTCTAGTCTTATGAGAGTAGACCTTGACTTCCAGCAGCCGGAACATGAATCGTGCGTTTTATGCTCATACATCGGATATCATCGAAGACCATCATATCCCTTTTGTGTCCTTGTTGTTACACTGCTTAAACAAAGGAGTCTAGTATTTGTTTTCATCGTTAACTCTACAACTAACATCTAAACATTATTATTATAATGGCCTGCATCTAATATCGACATTGTAACCGCACTTTGATCTTATCAGATAAATTATTATAAACTGTTTCACTCACTGTTTCAATTGTACTTGGAAGTCGCTAGATAATGTTTCTACTGCTTATTTATTATTGATGCAAATATTGCATAAATACAAATACAAAAATCTTTATTGCTGTTTGTAGGTAAGATAAGATGATACAAAACATTTTAAAAGTTGCCCCATACAAACTGGCCTCTGCGAGAGGCATGCAATATGTCTAAATACATACTTATAAAGCTGTTATATTATTGTTGTGTTTGCTATGCTGCAGAAATTATTCACTGCATCTGTACTGCATCCTTTTCTTTTAAATAAAGTATAATTTTCATTTATGTTGAAAATTAACGCCGGAATAAACGGTTTAGCAGGTACCTCTTCTACTGTACCTATCTATATGAGGATTTATTATACCTCTTGTATGGATACAAATAAATACTAGAACTAAGCAGTTGGTCGTGAGTTCGATGCTCTTCGGTTTTACTCGTAGGCTAAATGCTATATGCTTACGAGTATACTTCAAATTTCAAATCTGTTCAGCCGTTTCGACGTGATTGAGAATTGAATTTATAATATGTAGTATTAAGATTATGCATTACATTAACTATAGTAAGATAAAAACACAGTAACAGAGTAAATAATTATTGTTACTTACGAGTGTAACATAATTAGACTCATTCAGTGCTCATTGTTTCCTTTGTATGTTTTCGAAAGGATTTTGCCAAGTAATCATTTCTTTATTTGCAGGTACTTCAATGCTTTCTCTCAGCAGGGCCTGCGTGGTGGACTCTTAGGTACGAACTCTTTACATGATATTATGTGTGTGGAATTGAAAGAGCCTGTGCGTGTACTTTTTATTCAACACACATAAATGTTAACGCGCGCCTGAGGTGCCTTTTGATGGTTATACCACACACGTAAACTTAAGCGGCAAAATTAGAAGAAAATCCTAATAACAATCCCACACTGACTATCTGGATTAAAGTTTAGCGCTCTACAGACGATGCCCTGAAATCGGAGGAAATGACGTAGATGTAGTGGAGCACTAAAATAGGGTATTCTCTACACACGTACAAATCAGTCAGTACGATACTGGCTGTACAACGGACTGGTCGTCGATCAGAGCAAAGAGTATGTAATTACTACGTAGGAGTCGGCACTCAATACAAACCAATAACAGCAGTTAACATGTCTGTTCAATACCAACCTAACAAATTATTTAGTTTTCATAATATATGTAATATTAGATTTAAATAAAGTTTCTAGTGGAAATGAAAAACCTTTTGGTAAACTACGTTTTATATTTACAATACAATAGAAAAATAAATTTACAGCTAATAAAGAACAAAAAAACGCGGAAATAAATCAAAGAACAATTATGATCAACACGCAAATGCCACAATGACTAAACAATGCCAAATTGACAAATCGCCTAAATTGGTAAAGAGATGCCCGATGATATGATATTATATTATATATCGTAAAATGCTATTGCCTATTATAAAATTTGAAATCGGATCGGTAGAAATTGCGAAAACAGTTGGATTATAGTCTGGAATAACTTAGACTTTATCAGCTGACTATTATTATCATTGTATAAATTCAGACCAGTAAAAACTGTGTTGCCAGACATATTGCATGCTTCTAGAAGAAGAGGCCAGTTTGTACAGGTCAACTTTTAAAATGTTTTGAAAATGTTTTGTATCACCTTATCTTACCTTTTAGTTTAGTTAGTTTATGAATAATATTTCTAGGATTATGATGGGCAACAAATTTGTGTGTTTCTAATGGATAATACTGTTGGGGCTATTAAAATTTATCATTTTACTATGTACAATGTAAAAATGTCATCATCATCAGTCTGTATTCGTCCACTTCTGGACATAGGCGTCTCCAATAATATGCTTCTCAACCCAATCTTTGGTCTTACGTCTGCTACCGACATCAATTGCTTTTCATGTATAGTCATTCCATCTAGTATCTCGAAATCGTATACTACGTTAATTTTTTACATAAATACACGGGTAACTCACGTTTCATGTAGTCAGTCCAGTCCGACTCAAGTTTCGATCGCGTCCGGCGATCTTTTTCAAGGAGAGTGCGCGCGCGGGTTCGCAGCTCGTTTAGTACGTACTTGTAATTAAACGTGAGTTACCCGTGTATTTATGTAAAATGTGTAATAACCACGTTAGTTTTCATACTACGTTGATTCGCGGTTTAGCCAACAGCTTGACGTCTTGCTTGAAGTCAATCTGACCAAAAATCGACTGTAGGTATATAGGAACAGGAACTGAAACAATTTTAAATTCCAAAAATTTCTTCAAATAGTGAGTCAACATGGATATAAATACTATTTTAAAGAGTAACCTACTTCTTTACACACGTATTTATTCTGTACTAACTAAAAATACTAGTTGTGGAAGTGTCATACTTTTGTCGCGGCACATCCCTATGTTGTCGTAGTTGACATAAACCTTATCCGCTTACGATTGGCATAAAAGAACCGTGCCGAAAACTCCTATCTATTCTATCTATTGACTTACATTTTATCTGGTTTCCGAAAATTTCAAATTTATTATAGACCATCTTTTCGGCGGCATTGTAGTAAAACGTATTCACTGCTTAATGCTAACATAATATTATTATGCAATATCTTCTATTCAACTTCTATTTCTTCTTCTTTTTCTATTAAGCTCCTCGATTAAAATACACGAAACACAATACAAGCAATGTGACGGACATGACCACAGACTTAAGTAGATACTTTGATATAACAGTGAAAGAAAGAGAAGCTATACATACTGTGCTCTTGACATGGACCGTGTAAATTTCATACATTTATAATTGTTCCAAGTTATGATACACTTACAACTTACAAAACTAGGGCGTGTATTCCGCAATTCCGAAATCTTCGAGATTTTTTTTGATACTTAAATTCCGAAATTGAAACACTTTAATATCGTTACTACAATATCGGTATTTTGACTACCAACTTCTTTTCTAACGACACACACGCGATAAGTTATTAAAATAAACCTGAGCGGCTCCAAAATTATTGAACTGGATTTGTTTAACCCCACCATTCTCCTACTTCAAAGAACTTTTAAATCTTTACATAATTACCATAAGCTTCCTTTTAGGTCAAAATCAGTCTTTCCCTAAAGGCCCCTTCTGCTTTAACTAAAATGTTCGATGGCATATCGTTTACTTGCAGGGCGGGCGACTCAGTTATGGAATAAATTGCCCGTGCACAACAGGCATTCTCCTTCACTGAACAATTTGAAAAAATATGTTTAACAATTATATTTGTTAAAATTGTAGACTTGTTGTTGGAAAATTTACTACTTATGCAATTACAGGCGTTTTTTATTTATGTTGTATTCGCATTACATTTATTTATAATCGTATTAATTAGTATTGGTATTATACATCAATAATTAAGTACCTACTAGTATTGTTGTATAAGATTAACTAACTACAATATCATTATATTGTGTTTTTATTATTATTGTGTCTTTCATTCCGTTTTTTTTGTTCTTGTTTGCGCACCCCATATTCTGACTATTTTACAAATTCTTTTCCGTCCTAAAGTTGGCTGGAATAGATCGCTTTCAGCGGAAAGGCCGCCCACTGTCGCATTACTTTACAATGTTTTGTTGAGTTTTGCTGTGCCTTTTTAATGTGTCAATAAAGAGTAAGCATAAATATTAATACATTTTGTAGGTAAAATCCAAATACATTTTCCAGTTTTGAAGCTGTTCCGGAATTCCGATATTGGGTATTTACTATCATGATTCAGTGCAGGAATTGAAAACTTTCCGATATTACATTCCCTACTTAAAACAAAAAACATAGGTGTTGCCATGGCACTTACTACTGAGAAAAGAGAGACTTAGGTTAAAAACTGGTTGTAAAACATCATGAATTATAGACAAAAACATTAGGGATGTTTTTTGAAAACTTGTTGTAGCGCACACACAGATTTTTCGTGGGCTGTGAATGAAATGAAAGAAATGTTCAGATGAACTCAGTATCGCCCAGAGGAGATGATCGATATTCATTGATGGTGATATCAATTTAATTTTGCAGATAAAAGTAGTACTGCGTAGTGGTACTAGGCGCAATCCGAACGGCTCAAATTCAAAATGACAATCCTTGCTTCTGTAATTCTAAACAGATAAAACAAAGACCGAGATGTGAGATTCCGTGTCGTATCAATCCGACTGGGTTTAGAATTGCTACGCTGGTTTCATTTAATTTCTACAATAAAATAGTCGTAACATATATCAACTAAAATAAAACATACCTACACTTTTTTATAGAAAAAGTGCTTGTCACTGTTTTCTATATAAAAGAGCAGGACATGTGCTTGATAGTAACCAACATGTCTGCCACATAACATCACATTTTTGGTAGTGGTAGGACTCTTAACAGAGTTCGGCTGGGGAAGTACCACACCTTTGCCAGTTATTCTACCGCCAAGCAGTAATGTGCAGACATATTGAAGGGCAATGTTTCCAGAGAAATTACAGGGCTTAGAGATATAGCATCTCAGATATCTGGGTGACGAGCGCAGTGCAAGGTAATGATTTGGACTCTTCATGTTCCAAGAGCTGCGTGTCACTGTGCCGTTATGTGGCAGGTATGTTGCTTACCATCAGGCATATGTCCAGCTCGTCTCGTCACTATTTACAAAAAAAAACACAGTGATACGCAGGTATTGGAACATCAAGAGTCTAAATTATTACCTAGCAATGCACTGCACTCGTCACCCAGAGATGTTTTATCTCTATGCCCGGTAATTTCACTGGAAGCATTGCCATTTGAACCGGCACGTAGTAATGTTTCCACATCACTGCTTCGGGGTAGAATAACTGGTTATTTATTTCAAGATAAGTTAAGAAAATATTTTGTGTACGATTTCGATTACTCGATCGTATATCGTACTATAGCCAAAAAGTCGTATAAATACGATTTAAATCGTATGGTTGACAACACTGGCTGAAATCGGACCCGATTTTTTGATAAGTGATTTATCACGCCCCCTCCGCCCCTTTTTCATCATTTCCTCCGATTTCAGGGCATCGTCTGTAGAGCGCTTTTGTCAATTTTAAATGTACCCATGTGTTGTCTGTGACCGCGTTTGGAATGTTCGACAAATGAGAGATTTCAGAAGAGGTAAGAAGGAGAAAAAGCGATGCTTATAGCCAAATTAATAAAAAAAAAAATAAACAATTAATAGTAAACAATCTTCAAGCCAAACTATCTGGCCTAGTAAAAAATATTTCTTAGCTGATATTACTTATACCTAAGATTTAATATTTTCTCCGATATACCAAAGCCTTAATTAAAAATTAAACACACACAAAACTTATTTTTATAAAATTTGTAAATTAAAAAGAATTTGGGTTGTTCAAATTAATGCACTGCTTCATTGAGACAGCGAGGTTTTAGAGTCTAACGATAATTAAGTACATTAATGTAGAATTTTGAGATTTTTATTGATGCACTCTATCGATTTCGTTATAAATTAACCAAATTTTCAAACAAATAAAATCTATTCAATTTCAGTTTCTTTGTGTAATCGTCGAACATTCATAGCAAAAAATATTTCAACGAATTTAGAACCGTCTTTTTCGAAATGGGTGAAAAAAATTGAAACAAGCAGGTATTGAGATATTTATGTATAAGTAATGATCAATTCAATGAACACATTTCTCATCCTATCTCACACGAGACGTGAAAGGGTCCAGAAGTGCAAACATTTTACTATTAAATCGCCAACGGGCCGAAATATGTCATTCCTTCCGTCCCGAAAACCATTTTTTACATCCGAAAAACATTCGAGGCCATTATGAAGTGTTATATTGTCGCGTAGCTGACAGTCGCCCTATCTGCGGGCGGCAGAGGCGCGTGACCGCTCATCTTATTACCAGCCTACCAGAGCCGCACGCAAGGAAGGGGGTTGATAATTTAAAAGTAAGGATCAAAACTATCCCTAAGATACAAGGACACTAACAGACCATTCGCGGGCCGTAAATTAATTCTTAGTTGATTCTTGGATAACGACCCTCATTGTCCAGTTGGAAACTTCATTGAGTAAGTTTTTTTATAATGGGCGGACAGATATGATAGTTGGCCTCATGTGGGGTCCACTGCCTATCTTGTATGAGTTCCACAAAGTAAGAAATCATAGTAACGAGCTGTAGGTGTTAAACTTTCGTAGTCCTTAATGGGGACTTAATTTTAAATCCAAAGATTGAGTCTAGATTATTGCATTTATTTTGTGGAAATTGTAATTTGGTGCGTACCTAATAAATTAAAATAGCACATGGGTAATGTTAAGACTAAAATACCTAGTTTTCGTTACTAAATCTAAATATTAATGACAAAAACAAATTAAATGAAAATGTAAGTAGTAAGTACACATTATATTTCCGTTACTGTAAACGTTACTCTTAAAAACAAATAATTAAATTTCTCTGAAAAACGAAAACAACCGACTTTAAAGGTTCAGTAATTTTAATGGATTTAATATAATAAATTATTCTATTATTAATGTTTGACTTTTTTATTATTGTTGATATTTCAAAAACTGCTGCACCGTTTTCTATAAAATCTATATGTGACCATTCGGGAAGTCTACCCTTTCGAACAAAAATTCAATTACGAGTAGGTATTTCAAAAATACCAATCAAATAAAGTCCAAACTAATCAGGTAAAAAACATTTGAAAAATAGCTGAACTGGGAACCTCCTTCATTTTTAAAATCAATTAATTCCTTTGCAACGTCCCTGCTTACTTTCCGCCCGCCCCACGCCGGGGCGCACGCACGCTTCACAAATTTAACTAAATTAACGGCACAGCGGCACTTCTCTTTAACGCTATTGTTTAACGTTTGCCAAATTACTAAGCTATATTCTGGCGATGTTTAAAACGGAAACGTTGGCATAAACATTACGAAGATGAGATATAAACAAAAATCGCAGAATGTTATTTCAAGCTATCAAGTTATATAATCATAGTACGTACACTACGATTTTATTTTAATACGCTCAATTTCTCCTCGATCAATCTCCAAACTGTAAAAATCACACAGTTTTCAACGAATTCCTTGTCTATTACAAAAATAATAATTAACCAAAACATTTTCTACGCGAAGCGGATACAATGGAGCACACGTATAATCGTAAGAATATTTATAATCGTAAGTTGGGAAATCGGTTCATTATCTATTTGAAGGCACCGAAATTGTATCCATCCGGAAACCCCACTCTGGCAGCATATTCCAGACTAGGCTAGAGTAAAAAATAATGTATGTTAATGAAAATAGAAATGATCATAAAAATTATTGAAAATGTAATGGTATGTTTAATATTTCAACGGGTTTTTGAAATATGTGGGCAAACACCGGAGTAGGGTCCTCCCTAATTTCCGGAGAGTTCATCATGTTTGCAGCTAATTTTCGCGGTGCACACGGTTCAACGGACGCCCCACTTTCACAACACTCTTTGTTCTATTTATTGTTGGTTTTTCATCTGCTTAAAAAAGCAACGATCCCTATTTTTAGGTTTTTGCTACTCAAATCTCCCTATTTTTGGCTTTTGTTAGCTATTTTTTGATAGGTATGTGCACTGCAGAAAGGTAAGAATGGGATTTTTTGTACAGTTGCAGTTGTACAGTGTATAATCATATAATGACCTCTACTTTACTATAAAAGTCATGGAATGTTTGCAATTTATCCGACAAATGTTATAAATGTCAAAATTTTGAATGGTTGTTGCTTAGTTACGCTGAAACGATTGAACGGATCAGGTTGAAATTTAGAATACTTAGATATTATAGCCTTGTAGAGATTTACTACATGACCCGCCCCTCCAGAATTCAAAACGTTTGAAAGTATTTGTGAAAGAATATACAACGCACCAACACGCATGTGTGCGTACTGCTACTGCAGACGAATAATTACAACTTTCGTAAGGATGTGACTACACACATTAAAACAGTAATTTGTAGGGGCGGGCCATGTTATCGTAGTAAATCTCTATCTTG
Organism: Ectropis grisescens; assembly: GCA_017562165.1. NCBI lineage: Eukaryota > Metazoa > Arthropoda > Insecta > Lepidoptera > Geometridae > Ectropis > Ectropis grisescens. The sequence goes on along the minus strand of CM029777.1, from coordinate 10,780,895 downwards.
TATAGTAGGTACATGCAGGCAATACAACAGGAACGAAAACTACGCGGGTAAAATCGCGAGGCACTGCTAGTTAATTGTAGATATTGAACTCAACATTATAACATCCTGCTTAGTTTCCAAATCTATTATAGATGAAATATATTGTATTGAATATTCAATTATCCTATATTATCGTAGTATCCACTTCAACTTCGAATCACTGTCAGATAGATTACACATACAAGACATATTGTGCCTAGACCAAACAATCACTTTGCCTCAAAATGTTTAATAGATTCAGGAATAGGGCTGCGCCGTCTAATGACATATTACAAAATCTGAAAGCTCTACATTAGGGCGGAGAGTTTTTTATAATCGCTTACCTCCGAAAAGTTGTTGTTTTATGTCAATAACAAATACCTAATATTTAACTTATACTTATATACTACTTACTGTATATTTAGAGGTGCCCAACGTCATTTAGTTTCCAATAAATTAACAAAATTAAAGAAGGTTAAATTACGTTTTGAGCTATACCGTTTCAACGTGGGATAGAAAAGGACAGTATACACCACAGGCTTTGTATCTGAGAAGCTATACCATCTTTTAATCCTTCCCATTTAAGAGAAACAGGCAGAACAAATGTTTGCGTTATCTCGTTAGAAAATAAGAATAAGTTTTTCACTAGACTTTGCCTACGATCGAATTGAGTTTACGACAGAGCTGCTGCTATTATAGTTTCTACACTCATTTAATGTTGGCATTTATTAAAATAACAAACAGTAAATGTATCAAGGCAAGATAGATAATTTCCACCGAATAAACACCAGATGAAAGGTAGAACGGTAAATTGTGTGCAAATAGGTCCGTAACACTTTCAGCTAAGCTGCTAAGCTTCTTGAGACAAGTTTTAGTACTTCTCAACGTTAAGTTTTCAAGACGTCGTCAGCCTGAGCGAAGTTTCAAGTACCTAGTATATCTAGTTATACTCTTACTTAGGGTTAAAACTACGTGGTCTTAAATTATTAAGACCACGTAGATATCTGAAATAAAAAGATTATGTCAAAATAATAGGACTTAATATCGTTTATTCGAAATTATAATTGATACCTACCTGTATTTTGGAAAACTTTAACATACTCGTAGATTATGTTGTCCTGCCTCTAATTATTGTGCCCAATTTAAAGCGCGGAAAGTAGAGATTCAATTTCAATTCAATTCAATTGTGATTCGGTTTTGATGATTTTTTTTGTTTGGTAGATCATATTTCAGAAGTGGTTCTTTATAAATGATCGATGATGTGTTTAGTTGATTTCACTAAATGAATGAAATTTATTCGAGTTCTGAGTTTAATTGAAATCGGGTCCGGGGTTCTACTGCCTAACTAGAAATGTCTTAGCTTTGATACTGCTCTCTCTTTTCTTTCGGCTTGAAATTACAGAGACCCCAATAGCAAAGCTAAAGCCGATTTAGTTAGAGGGTAGAAGGTCCGGTCAGGTCGGTTATCCAGAAAGTACGATTTATGTATATTGACTTACTTTAAGATTTCTCATGACAGAGACGATACCACTGCAATTAACAATTTATAAACGCCGGAACATGTTATTTGAGGCCTTAATAAAATAGCCTCGAGCCATCAAACAGGACGCGGGGCGTTAAAACAGCTATAAATGCGAAGATTTACGCTATTTAGGCGTATTGATTTTAAATTAAGATATTGGAGAAATGTTGCTTCATAATATAATTTATAGATATGTTTGTTTAACGTACCACACGGAACCAAACGTTGATTTAGCTAAAATGTAATAGATAAGCTGGTATAGTGGCTTAGTCATTCTGCCTGCTAAGCCATGTGTCGTTGGTTCGGTTCCCACCCAGTGGAAAAAATCGTATGATGAACGCAAGTACTTGTTATATATCTAGCTGTTTCGATCTATAATATGTATGTGTTCACAATTGTATAAGTATTATATCAGTTATCTGACTCCCATTGTACTCGTAGACGCTTTGCTTAGTTGGGAGGTGAGTGAGAGCTGCCTACCAAAATATTTATTATACTAGCGGTCTGTCCCTGCTTCGATCGTCGTACATGATATTTAACCTACAGCACTCAGGGATCACGTAGGTACATATCCAACGGGGAAAGATTTTTAAAACTCGTAGTTTCCGAGATTAACGCGTTCAAACAACTTCTTCTTCTTCAGCTTTATAATGTTACTATAGTTATTTTAATATCTATAAAATATGTGCGTCGGTACTTGCTTACCAAATAATTTATTTTATCAGCTATCTGGCGTCCATAGTACAAGCCACAGACTAAGTAGGGAGATACACTAAGCTTTTCTTAGTTTGGGGTCAGATGGTGTTGTGTGTGAAATGCAATATTAATTTTATTTATTTATTCATTAATTTACGCTTTCCACCAAAACTATATTTTTCGTATAAATAAATTTACTGAAATAGTTTCAACGTTTATCCAGACAAAGTAACACCTAGGTACCTAGTACCTTCCGATGCTAGCAGAAAATGAGTGTTGACTCAGAGAATGCTCGCTTGCAAACAAACATCGTTGTTGAGAATATACACAAACACCCTTTATTACGTCCGCGTCGGTTTAATTTGCGGACTCAACATTCGCAACTTGGTTAGAACTTTTTTTTCTCGTTGGCGAAACCGGTACGAGAAAGGTTAATCGTCTCCCTGGTGATTAGCACCAATTATTTGTTCATATAACACACCGGAAACCAGTTTTGGCGTGTTTATTTGTAAAAATCGATTCGCTCATAATTGCTTTATGTCCGTGATCAGATGTCGTAACTTAAACTCACTCGAGCTTAATCAATTAGTGTCCAGGCTGAATTTATTCAAGAAGCGTTGAGAAGCAGATAAGAAAGATCCGTTGACCGCACTTTCTAAAAGCGTCTGGGCTAGTCAGATGTATAGATAGCGCTACCAATCTAGGCTCGGCATCGCGTCAGCAATATTTACTAAGTAGACTGAAGTCGGGGTTAAAAATAGCGCCACGTCGGAGGATTACGGCGCCCGCAGGTGTCTCCTCTTCCAGAGATTGTCGGGATTTTCGTGCTAACTGAAATGACTTTAAAATACGAATTGCACAAGGTCTGTATTACGCTGTACTGGGCAGGTAGCCTAAGATCGATGAGGCTGTATTATTTACGAAACGGATTCGTATCGAAATAAAGCGTTTGAAACTCAGTCACTGCGAGCAATGAGGCACTTGCGTGTGTGTTACTATAATTACAATCAATTTGCATGTCGTACATTTTTTGCATATCACTTGAATTATTAGGCAATTCATCAAATTATATTATTACGATCGTTTATGATCGTGTAAAACATGCCCAGATACGCGTATTAAAATTCTTTTGCGATTCGCCACGGTACGTACATTACAGAGATAGCTCATAACATGAGCCTGTGTAGATTTCGCATTTCGCAAACGTTGACCATTATAAAGATACGCGCAATCATGTATCCAAGCACATATCCACCGCGTGTCGTATGAATAAACGCCTAATTGGACGTTTACGTAGTTTTGAGCGAGGCTCGAATGCGCTTCGCATACAATAGCGTGTTTAACATGTTGGTATGGGAGCCGGCGGCTTTGCACGGCGCCAACCGCCTTGCAGCGCGAGTATCTTTGTATTCCGCGTATCGGGGTCCGGGCGCGGCGACGACTCGCCGACCGACGCGCGAACAAGGTCTCGAGGTCCTCCCATATCTCGGCCGGCGCCGCCATCAGGACAATCGAATCCCTATCTTTATACAACATTCATTGAACTCTGAATCCTTCGACATCAATTTATCTCGCACGCCAATAACTCAACGCGTCGACGCTGGCGCGCTCGGCCTATTTTAGGTAGTCGAGTATGCATCAATGACGACCCTAGCTCATGCGTCACTGCTCAAGCTATTTTGATCCTGCTTATTGAACTAAGCCTAGAAACGGAAGAGCTGTGCTAAAAAACTAAACAGAAATGTTGCTTAACCACTGAAGCTAACGTATAGACCACGTTGGGCGCCAACGATAAACTGCCCTACTCGAGTTTTTATGGTTTTACAATAAAGTAACGGGTCCATTCAATTTATGGACTCATCTAGCCGCGCCTTGTTTCACGTTTACGATGATTAAGGAGTTTTATAACAGTTACCTTCTAAATGAGTCATCGATCAATGAACCTGTCAGATTGCTTGGGGTGGATTAAACGGAGGGGGTAATGTTGCATTATCCATCTGGCTTTAACATGTTAATTCTTTTATTCTATTGAAGGTGTGAATAAATTTAGAAAAGTAAGATTGATTAGTATAGGTTGCCTTCAATTACCTATTTAGACTGCTTTTATGAGTGCTGAGTTAACCTCTGTTCCTGTTCAGTTTTGAATTTGCAGGGTCCGGGCAATTTATAAACACATTATGAAAATAAGTAGGTTCGTATATAAGTCTTACATTTATAATGCTTGTAGAACCTATATAAGCGTAAAGATATATTTATTTGCATACAATATGCTACGTCTCGCACAACAAATAAACAAATGGTGCTAAGTAAAAATAATAGTAGTGACTGATCTGGCGTTCTAGATCTGATTTTGTTGTTTCTAAAATTGACGTGTAAATTGTACATTTATCAATAAAGAACTTTGACTGTGGCATACAAATCACTTTCAATCAAAGGTATTCGTGTATTAGTCATTGGGCTGGTTTTCATGTTTACTTCGCTTATAAATGTGTTTTTTTATTTTGGTGTGTATGTACAATAAATATATCCGTGAGATGATGAGCGAAGAGAGTAAGAAATATTTGCATTGTTTTTCTCGATACCTGCCCTACTTTTTCCAAGCTAAATAAGTAGATTATTATGTTATATATAAATAATCAATTGACGTATTTTGTATCTGGCATTGAACAGTAATCGATAGATAGGCGAGTGTTCCTCGTATCTTATTACTGGGGCGTTCCGTTTGACATATTGAAACCTTGTCCCAATACAAATGGGAATAGTTTTAGCGCAGTGCTGTGTAAATTATAGTTTCAAATGTAGTTACATAGTGGTATAGTGGAAATTAGAAAGGAAGAAAGTTAAGAAAGAGAAAACATTTATAAAATGATTTAAAAACTATTTCTCTGGAAGTGATAAATGATAAATGCTATCTTGTATATGCATGTTATGTAGAGGTATAATGTTACAAAGTGGCACAAATTGCTTATACTAAACCTAAAACCTCGAACCTTTTCTTATTTTTATGGACGTTGGGAGTATACCAACTTTTTCTATGTATCAAGTCTGAAATTGCGAAAAAAATCAGTGGGTCTGTTAATTTGATCGCAAGCCGTATCATATGGGAACATCGAACATATGGGTCTCGTGTCTGCTCTGACCGACCCGGAAATAAAAGTTGTTTGTAATGATGAGTTGAACGCGACCCTTTCGATGAGTACAGGTGTTTTGTAATCTCTTAATCTCTTTGATTTGTAGACTTTCCAACACATATCAAAACCTGATTTAGCTCAATATAGTCTCTTTTTAACAAGTTGTACAAAATAAAAAGGCATAACATAAAAAGCATGAACCCCGGAGTCCGTGTAGTTAATATATGTACGAGTATGTATCTAAAAATGTTACATTTGGTTCAATTTCAATTTCACAAACTTCAAAAATTTCTATACCAATTTGACACTTTACTCAAATATTTATTTCACGTAATTCTCTAACAATTTTTTGGAATAAGATGACTTGGCTGTGTTATAGAACTCGTGCAGAGCCTTGAAACAGAAAATATGATAATACTGCGGTATCGCTGCATTCCTTGTTGTTTTCTTGTATCTATTTATGAGTTGATAGTAATTATCTTGTAATTATTGCCGGGGTATCTGAGTTATGCGTCTTATCCGAGCGTCTTAAGCTTAGGGTTATAAAAGGGTCATAGAGAACGCTACTATATCATTCAATATTTGAGACTGTGTTTGTTACTAATAACATTCCGACGCTTGAAAATTAATTAATAATAATATTATAAACATGTATTTACTCTGAAGTGAATAGTTTGTGTTTTTGAGAAAATAAATATCTTGGACCATAATACAGCTAAGTTTTGTTTTTCTCAATTTTAGACTACAAGTTCTGTCTTGTTACAGTGTAAAGCTCGTTCAATAACCATGTCAAAACAGACCTTCAAATAACAATGAATGTCAAAGGTTACGAACTTTATCCTCTGAATTGACTTTTACTAAAACAATCCCTTTTATTTAAAAACATTAATTGTTTTAACCTTCTCTGTTCTTTAACATTCAAGAAACTTTAAATATGTAAATACTTGCTAATGTACATAATTAGGTATAAAAGGAATGATCCGAAAATGTCGAAAGAATGTGAATAAATTTAGTATTTTTCAGCTTTCTAGCTTCTTGCACCTACTACACCCAGACACTTAATAAACATCCCCTGAACCTGAACCCCTGAACTGACGGCTCTGGGAGTAAACTCACTAACAACTGATCCACAAAGCAAATACATAGTAAACATTGTAAGGGTATCCCGTATCTTTGGCTTACAGCCTTTTTTACATAAGTGTAAATCGAAGGATGAACTCGGCTTGATTTAGGGTAGGGTATCGAACAACCCCACACAAACATCGTTAAGCAGACGATGAGAGTTTATGACTGAATCCATTAACTTGGGTGTCCGGGCTTCGCGTAGGTGTATGTGGGAACTGGGATGGAAATAACGCGTGTTGGCAGAGGTAAACAAGGGCAGGAGAGGACCACCTTTTACTAGTTGGTTAGTTTCTTCCTGTGTGCGGTTTGGGAAACAGGAGGTTTAAAGGAACCCCAAAATTATTTCAATGGACCATTAGTTTTTAATTCATTTGGGCTTTGCTGACTTGATTTTCTATTTTAATAAGAGTTTAAAGCAATCTAAGAAATTTTAAACAATCTTTGTTTTAATTTAATTAAATGTTTTTTTCAATTTTTATGTGACCGTCTTACGAGGTTTTAAAAGTTAGGTTTCAAATGTCAAACTCTACCATTAAATTAAGTACCTACCTACCTACGTCCCGTTTCATGAATAAGTCAAAAATTTGGGAGTGATCGTACAAAAAAAAAATACTAGACTAAATGTGAGTTTTACTTCAGTAAATCTACAACTCTTCGTCCCAATATCTTTTATTCCACCTCGCTAGGTACTCGACGTGTTATAAAGTATAAACTTCTCTCGACACAAATTGTGAGCAATTTTTCTCTTTTCAATCCACTGAATTGCACCTGTAACAATTTGTACTCGCGAGTCTGTATCTGGTGTATCGTAATATATCTGTCTGTTACCGCAGTACCGCACAGGCATCGTGATTCGTATTTTTACGCAGTGATTCGGTAAAATTCTGTCATCAATCGTGACCGGGCGTGCCTAGATTTTACCCCACGGGATTACGCTCCCTGACACAATTCTCAATGAGCATGCCTCGGACGGGGGTTTGTGATTACATTCCGTTTATTGCATTATTTCCTCCATTTGGGACCGATGTTTTTTTTTACGAGCAGCTAAGAAATGCTATTTAGCAGGGAATGCCCTTCTTTGGTACCGTTTGAATGGTACTTCTACGCTTTGTAAAAAAATAGTAAATTTCGAAAACACCATATTATGATCCTTGTATTAATTACCTTTTGAGCTCTCGTTTGTATTAATTATCTTTTGAGCGACTTTTAATTACATATTAGGTTTACAAATACGTGAATGAGACCCATGTAGAGGTTCTATCCCATGGCAAGGCAATAGAGAAGAATCAGAAAAAAATATCTTACCTATACCGATTACCAGGATTTAGATAGAACATAGATCTTTGAGTCACTGCATATATAGCACTTTCTAGTTCTAAATTGTATTGGGTATGGTTTATGGTGCTTTCTGCTTTGGACAAACAATTAAAAATGACACCATAATTACAACGTCCCATATCAACATATCGTCTGATATGGCGAATCGCCAATAACCCATTTCTAAATGGTACGCTTGCTTATTGCCAACCTTAAAAAAGTGTACATATTCAAATGTAAGTAATTAGAATTAATCATATAATATAAATAAAATAAATAGACAACATTTGTTGAGTACCTTGCTTCATCACTTTAGATTCATATTTTATATTTTTTTTCGTTTGATAATTTGATTAGTGAGTATTTGAAAGTTTTATTATCTTTGTTCCACAGTTCTTCTCGAATCAGGGTTGGCAAGTCTAGTGAGAGGGCCCGGGCGAGGTATTGATTCGAAAGTGGAGTGAAATATAGCGAGCTCACTTCGCTGGCATTTCTAATTTAGTCTCCTAGTGATTAGACTAATTCAATGTTGATTTATTACTTCATTAATACGAGATATTCTTGACTAATTTATGTGACAGATTTGATCACATTGCTATGCTGTGTCTGAAGGGGTAATTATTATTAGGTATGTTTTTAATAGTGACAAAGCGCGATCTGATGTTTGACATATTTGAGTGAAATTTGAAAGATATCTGAAAGATATGATGCATAGTATACACTGGTTGGTTTAGCTAGCCAATGCTCATAAACAAGCAACTAAAGTAATGCTGTGCTATACTATGATTGGGCTGATTTGACCTCACGTTCAAGGAGCTGCTTGGTAATATGGACAGGCGCGTTACTTACCATCAGGAGCCTGTCTTCCTCGTTCCATCACTCCATGTCTTTTTTGGTAAGCTCGTAATTGTGAGAGTACATACGGCTTTATTGAGTGATAAAAAATAGTTAAAAAAACACACGTGAAATGTTTTTGAAATCAATAATCTCTTATATCAACAATGTGAGCTAATAAGATCATATGATACAGATCGGTACATTGTAGGTAATGCTATAAAAGTCCGAATACGAATGCTAGATTGCTTGGGACGTGACGTCATCTCAAACAATGGAACGCACAAATGTCATTCGACGCAAGTGCACCCATACATGTGTTACTGCATTAATATTAATCCTGCATGTTATTGCATAACTATCGTGTTGCACAATGCGATTCCGTATCGGTCACTCGATAAATCGGATTGTATCGACAATTAAGTAATATCCATGTATTGAGCAAATTAAGTGACCCATATTCGCGTAAATACTTAAGGAACATATACGTACGGATCAAATTTTGTTGGCACTGTGTTATCTATATATTTTTGACTCTAATAACAGCGCCTCACTGTTTTACCACATAGTTCTTGTTTTTCCCGGTCCAAAAAGTAGCCTATGTGTTATTCCAGTTTATAAGTATTCTGTTTTCCCAATTTCGATCCGATCCGTCCAATCGTTCTGACTTGATTGAGAAAGTTAGATTTTTTATTGATTCATTTTTTAATATTAGTAAGATTAAGTGGATAAATATGTCAAATCCAGTCTGTAAAGCTCAGCTTTATAAACAGGAGTGAAGAGTCACGTCTTGTCTATATACTAAAGTCAAAGAGTTTACATATACCTACTACGTATAGAGTTGGCACAAACGCTTTACACCGAAAGGACGGGTAGCATCTTTCTTGCCTTGTCGCTCTTGTGGAAGTGTCATACTTTTCATCGTCATCTTCTTACGATTGACACAAAGGAACCGTGCGGAAAATCTAACTCGATACGAAGTATACATATGTAAACTCTTTGGCTAAAGTTAAATTTAAACATACCTACAGCATCGCGATCCCTTAATTTTCACGTGATGAAAAACAGCTTATATTAAATTTTATGCTATCTATACCAAACTATTGTGTGTTACAAATTGCAACCTGTTCCATTCCGACGTGATTGAGAAATAAATATTCATCAGTTTATAGAGCGCATAAAAAACTTAGATTCAAAGGGCTTGTTAGTAATTATAACCTGACTTTAACTGCGTACAAGAGTAGGTATGTCATAGATAGTGCAAAATAAAGCCGGTATACGGGTATAACAATCTTCAAGATCCTCCAAAGAAAGTGTAAGACAAGGAAAGTGCATATTCGTGTTCCAACGCCCAATCGAGTTACAAAAAACGCAAAGTCAAACATATTTCATCGCTTGCAAACTTTTCCATCACACACATCGATATAATATTACGAATCGTCCCTGTCGATTCGATTCCCCTTTCGTCTCTAAGCGGTTTTGAAGAGGGGTATTGAAGAGTCGATGAAGTGATTTTAAAACTTTTATTTACACTGAAAGAACTCGATTAGTGGAGCCATTCGATTGAATTAGAAATCTGTGTAAATCGTTTGTGAACTCAGATGGCAATTTCAGGAGGATAAATTGAAATAGGTAGATACAGCAAGCAGAATGGGATTACTTTAAGTTGAAAGAGACAGTTGTTTTGTTGCATTAGCCTTTTGCGTACTAAAAAATTCTAAAATGGTATATTGTATAAAACATTGATTTTGTGGTATAGTATCTGTATGTTCTTTATGCGATATTATTTGTATATACACCTCAATAGCAGCACTCCCCAGTTTTACCGCCTATGTGTTAAACCCACAGAAATCTAAATGATAAGGTATGGTAAGGTATTATTTAGATTTACGTAGTTAAAACAGACTATAATCTACCTCTATTCAAAATTTAAACCCAATCTGTTCAGAAGTTTCGACGTGATTGAGCAACGAATATCCAAACTTTGACATTTTTAATGTTACTAGTACCGCCCCGCGGCGTTACCCACGCAGTTCTCGTTGTCGTTATTTTTCCGTGATAAAAAGTAGCCTATATATTATTCCAGAATATAACCTAACTGTACCTACTCCAAAATTCCGATCTGTTTCGACGAAGTTTCGACGTTATTGAGCAACAAACATCCACAAATTGACATTTCTAATATTGGTAGGACAGTAGGATTACGATAGCAAGTCTTGGTTAGGTTAGAGTTTACATAATATACTACGTATAGAGTTGGAACAAACGCTTTACACCGAAAGCTCGGGTCTGATCGCTCTTACCTTTTCGCTCTTGTGGAAGTGTCCTACTTTTGTCGCGGCACATCGTGAACCTGAAATACTTACTTACTCAATAATACTCAAAACCTGATATACTTACTTATTCTCTATCTAAGGATAATAAAGAATTTCCATTTGAAATTTTACATTAACGCTTAAATGCATCCTCTTAGTATCACTCCACGACTAGGGGGCAGGGTAGGGGGTAGTGCACTCAAGCGCAAACCGGAGTGGTTGTCAGTGTCACACGTGTCACGCGTGACAGATGAGTGTCTCTCCCCCCGTGCGTGTCGATAGATCCCACTAAATCCTACCCTGTCTGTCCGCGCCGCACTTAGGAAGCTATTGAAAGTCTGCCAGCCAGTTCTATAGCTACTTGTTTGATGTGAGATTGTACACAACGTGTAATTAGATAAATTAACTCTTTTTTTCATTTCAGTTCATTTATTTTAGATATTACAATCCATATTGTTGATTAGTCAACAGTCAAAACTTAAATAATAACATAGTTATATGACAATTAAACACATTTAGCAGCAAAATATACAAGAAATTCCAATAAAAATCAAATCAAATATCAAATTCTTAGTAAAGTAGTGTTAGATGTGCCTCAAAAACTGCACTAGTCACACATCTCAAAAACGGTTTGGTTTGAGTTTTTTGCAATAAAATAAAATTAATTAATTATAAAAAGATAAACCCTAGAAATACACTGACAACTGACGACTTTATCTTTTCCAAGCAACCAAAATTTCTTCTACCTTTTGTTTTCCGCAGTCTCGTTATCACAAATGACAATATTCATTGAAAACTCTTCATTATGATTCAAATGAACAGAAATATGATATCAGAAACACTTATACTAGTTCTACAAATGCGGCGTTATCACTAAGACTGGTGACTTCTAGGAACCATCTAATAATCCTAAAAAGCTGACTACTAAATATCAAGGTGAAATTAACAATGCCCATCATTTTACCACTACCACGGTTCGCATAATCGATTTTAAAGCATTCTCCACCGCTGAATATATTTTCCGATAAGAGCAAGCCAATCGGAAATTTTACGGGCGTGGACAGCAATAAATCGAGAAATATCGGTTATATCGGTCCAACAGTAACGAATCGAATCGGGAGGAAGTCTATCCAATTTTCACCTCAATAGGAAGCAGGGTATAGTCATGACTGGTATAATATGGGTAATATCCTGTGTTTTCTGCAATTGCAATTTACACAAAGACACTATGCTCGTGGTATATGGTTAATTGTAACGTAAAGTTATTTTAGTGGTTCGAATAGTCAAGCGTTTTTCCTTGACTTTATAGTAGGAGATCCCGCTATACAACGACCTTCACCGAGCTGTTTATTGGATGAAAAGTGTTTTATATGTCATTTAATATGTCAACAAATATATTGCAAATGGGTTGTCTAAAAATTTCAGTCCAGAACATGATTAATTAACAATTTTTTTTTAACCCCCGACAAAAAAAAGGGGTGTTATCAGTTTGACGTCGATGTCTGTCTGTCTGTCTGTCTGTCGGTCTGTCTGTCTGTCTGTCTGTCTGTCTGTCTGTCTGTCTGTCTGTCTGTGTGTGTGTCTGTCTGTGGCACCGTAGAGCTCAAACGGATGGGCCGATTTCGATGCGGTTTTTTTTATTTGAAAGTTAATATCCGTGCGGGTGTTCTTAGCTATGTTTGGTTAATATCGATTCAAAATGGCCGCCTCCACAAAATGGCGGACAAAATATTTCTTCACAACCTACCTCAATATGGGTATCAAATGAAAGGGCTTGACTAGCAGAGTACTAAACGCTATAACAAATTTCAAATTCAAGATGGCCGCCACCACAAAATGGCGAATTATATAATATTTTCACTACTACCTCAATATGGGTATCAAATGAAAGGGCTTGATTAGTAGAATACTTTGCACTATGACAAATTTCAAATCCAAGATGGCCGCTACCACAAAATGGCGAATTACATTTCCTTTTTCACAATTCCCTTAATATGGGTATCAAATGAATAAGGGACGAGTCTACACTTATTGTATTGGCGGTGGACCCAAAGTAGTTATTTATATATTCAGCCATTTTTTCTTTAGGTATTATTGTATTATTCTGGCCGTCTGTGAGATTCCAATTCCATTTTTTAATATTTATATTTGTTTCTTCTTTAATAACACATCATACTTCTTTTTTAGGGTTTTTGGAGTTAATTATTCTATTTTTAATGTAAGCCTCTTTTTTATTTTTAGTTTTTGTATCTCTTATATTCTTCTTTTTTATTATAATTGTTTCAGATAACTGTGGAAACTGACGCTGTATGTGATACAAATCATGAATCTCTTGTTGTAGAGTAATGATTTCGCTACATATCCATGGGCATCGGTTTCGAGTTTTAACTCTAGTTTTTTAACCCCCGACCAAAAAAAGGGGTGTTATAAGTTTGACGTCGATGTCTGTCTGTCTGTCTGTCTGTCTGTGTGTGTGTCTGTCTGTGGCACCGTAGAGCTCAAACGGATAGGCCGATTTCGATGCGTTTTTTTTTATTTTAAGGTTAATATCCGTGCGGATGTTCTTAGCTATGTTTGGTTAATATCGATTCAAAATGGGCGCCTCCACAAAATGGCGGACAAAATATTTCTTCACGACCTACCTCAATATGGGTATCAAATGAAAGGGCTTGATAAGTAGAACACTATTCACTGTAACAAATTTAAAATCCAAGATGGCCGCCACCACAAAATGGCGAATTATATAATATTTTTCACTACTACCTCAATATGGGTATCAAATGAAAGGGCTTGATTAGTAGAATACTTTGCACTATGACAAATTTCAAATCCAAGATGGCCGCTATCACAAAATGGCGAATTACATTTCCTTTTTCACAATTCCCTTAATATGGGTATCAAATGAAAGGGCTTGACTAGTAGAATGTTCTACAGATAACAAATCTAAGGTAGTCGGGGATTAATCAAAATTTTTAATTTTGTTCTTTCAAACTGAGCTTTGAACTTTTGAGCTCTACGGTGCCACAGACAGACACACACACAGACAGACAGACAGACATCGACGTCAAACTTATAACACCCCTTTTTTGGTCGGGGGTTAAAAAGGGGTGTTATAAGTTTGACGTCGATGTCTGTCTGTCTGTCTGTCTATCTGTCTGTCTGTCTGTCTGTCTGTCTGTCTGTCTGTCTGTGTGTGTGTCTGTCTGTGGCACCGTAGAGCTCAAACGGATGGGCCGATTTCGATGCGGTATTTTTTATTTGAAAGTTAATATCCGTGCGGATGTTTTTAGCTACATTTGGTTAATACTGATTTAAGATGGCCGCCTCCACAAAATGGCGGATAAAATATTTCTTCACAACCTACCTCAATATGGATATCAAATGAAAGGACTTGACTAGTAGAATACTATACACTATAAAAAAAACAAATCCAAAATGGCTGCCACCACAAAATGGCGAATTACATTATTTTTTTCACTACTACCTCAATATGGGTATCAAATGAAAGAGCTTAACTGGTAGAATACTATGCACTATGACAATTTTCAAATCCAAGATGGCTGCCACCACAAAATGGCGAAGTACATTTTTTTTCACAACTCCCTCAATATGGGTATCAAATGAAAGGGCTTGACTAGTAGAATGTTGTACAAATAACAAATTCGAGGTAGTCGGGGGTTAATCAAAATTTTTAATTTTCTTGTAATTTTCTGAGATAAAGATCTGATCCTTCAGTAGGTACCTACTAGAGAGAGATTTGATCTATTCGTTTTCAAATAGCTGTGTGGCACTGAACTGTGTCACTCTACATTATAAACAAGAACAAAATTAAAAATTTTTATTAACCCTCCACTACCTTAGATTTGTTATCTATACAATATTCTACTAGTCAAGCCCTTTCATTTGATACCCATATTAAGGGAATTGTGAAAAAAGAAATGTAATTCGCCATTTTGTGGTAGCGGCCATCTTGGATTTGAAATTTGTCATAGTGCAAAGTATTCTACTAATCAATCCTTTTCGTTTGATACCCATATTGAGGAAGTAGTGAAAACTATTATGTAATTCGCCATTTTGTGGTGGCGGCCACTTTGGATTTGAAATTTGTTATAGCGTATAGTACTCTACTAGTATGGTACTACTCGTAGATAGTACGATGGACCGATGATATTGTCTCGTTCGCGGGAAGTCGGTGGATGGAGGCGGCACAAGATCGGTCATTGTGGAAATCATTGGGGGAGGCCTATGTCCAGCAGTGGACGACTGCAGGCTGCAGATGATGAGATGATGATGACTCTACTAGTCAAGCCCTTTCATTTGATACCCATATTAAGGTAGGTTGCGAAGAAATATTTTGTACGCCATTTTGTGCCATAGCTAAAAACACCCGCACGGATATTAACTTTCAAATAAAAAAACCGCATCGAAATCGGCCCATCCGTTTGAGCTCTACGGTGCCACAGACAGACACACACACAGACAGACAGACATCGACGTCAAACTTATAACACCCCTTTTTTTGGTCGGGGGTTAAAAAAAAAACTCAGGGTATCGAAGATCGAAGCAAATATCCTACGAGTGACGAGCGTAAGTACCTATAGTGATTTGGATTCTTCATATTCAAATAACGGTGGCACTATAACAACTTCTAAAATCTGGCACTTCTAAATTAATATCTTCTTAAAATTGGTTTCAACTCGAGAGTTTCAAAACTTTTGGATTTAATTAAGCATACCTACTCGTATGAGTGAGTGTAGCTTACAAATGGGTCATGATTTTCAGTAATTGGTAAAATGAAATACTTCGTTAATACAAGGATAAACTTGGACAGCCGCAACATGGGTTGTCGCTTTTTCTGTAGGGATTCCATGAGTGAACATAACAACGTGGGGTTTACGAGACGGATATTTATTATGGATCCGGGACGAGACAAATGTGTCCCGGCGATTCCGGGTCGATTGGCAACCATTCATTAATCGCGGAAGCGGACAAAGGAAACGACTGTTTGAAGAGTCTGAATAATTGTTAGGAAACTTGTTAGGACGCTGCGCTGGCAGTCTGGAGGTGCTCATTTCGACTTTATGTGTTCGACTTCAAGGATGAAGTGGTCGTGAAATATCAAATTCACATTAAACATTAATTAAATCATTGAAATTTAGTAAATAACGATTTTAATTTCAAAATTAAACTCACACAGTTCACTAATTGTAATAGAATTTATAATTAGCTAATATACATACTTAGATACATATTTGACTGGCCTTATGGCTTAGTGGGTAGTAACTCTGCCTACGATGTCGAGGATCGTGGGTTCGAATCCCAACCAGTACAAATATTTGAGTAATGAATTCAAATATTTGTACTGCGTCTGGGTCTTTCTATGTATAATAAGTATGTATTTACAACTATATAAGTACTATATCAGCTATCTGGCCGGCATGGTACAAGCTTTGCTTAGTTTGGGATCAGATGGTGTTGTGTGTGAATTGTCCACCAATATTTATTTATTTATTTTATTTATCATCGATAATTAAACGCATGAGATTATAATTTAATAATTAATTAAATAATAATCTCATGCGTTAGATAAGGTACAATCTGACGGTGTTGCCAATTTTACGGTGACATGCAGCTTTAAATACGAGTAGGTCTGCGTTGTCCGAGCGCGTTGTACTACGTAGTTTTACTCCTTTACAAAGATTAATTTGTGAAACACGGGTAAGATTACCATATTCGGCGATTCAGCCGCACGCACGCAACTTTGTCAGTTCTTGAAACCCACTGATTACTTTAATCAGTTATTATGAACGGTACATGCGATCATTCAATTGGTTTTCAGTTTTTATTTTATTCATAAGATGAACTTATTGGTTCAGTGCTAATGGTAGCTCACAGTGGATAGACAGACTGTGAACGATGGTTTTGAAATGCTAATTTTGAATATTTTTTTTTCATAATTCATAGCATTAGAGGCCAACCGCCATCCCTATAGAAAAGTATGATTTGTGAGTTGTGAGTGTAAAATGTTTGTACTCGTATCAAATTTAAAATACAATTCGTGTCAAAAATCGAAGCATGTCTCTTTATTTGTTGTTCTTCTCACAAAATAAATGTAGAAATTTTTTACTACTTACCAATTTACTGTAGACAAAAATATTCGTTTACTAATATAAGTTTTTAGCAAACGTTTGTTCAGATAGATCGACGGTTTCAGTTCAAAACCCGAAAGTCTAAAAGTAGATATTATTTGGATTTCGAAAATGTGTTTCAGGATTGCCTTCCAGTAACAGAGGGAAAATAACCTAAGATGATCGTAATATACATTTCATTCATTAAGTTGGGAAAATAATTGGACATGAAAATCTAAGTACTAGAATAATTAGTTTTATTCGACTAGCAGCGCCCCGCGGTTTTAACCTCGTAGTTCTGGTTCCCGTATTTTTCTGCGGTGAAAAGTAGCCTATGTGCTATTCCAGACTATTCTAGCTATATTCCAAACTTCAACCTGATCCTTTTAGCCGTTCAGACGTGATTAACAAACATGTATAGGTACTTTCGGATTTATAATATTAGTAGATTGGTGTCAAACACGTGATGTCGGGAAGAACAGACAACTTGTAGGTTCTATTATTTATACATACGTAGACATACACAAAGCATATTGATGATAGACGTACAGTAGCGGCGTCACGACAGGCAATATATCAAAACGTCGACGCACATTACCCGTTCTGTCTAGAGACATGAAAACAACTGGCTACCTCTACGTATGTTTTATCTTCTTGATTGATCTATAGAAAATTCCTGTCTGTCGCACGCAATCACACGTACCTAAACGTACCTACATATGTTTACCAGGTTTACCTACATAGGTTTATCTACGCTTAGCAAAGCTCTTAAAGAAGGGAAAACCTAAGTAAGGCATCCATATGTTTTTCTTAAATTTAAATATCTTACGAATCGTCAATATACGCCGCTATTCACCAGCCAGGTCGGCACCTCCGTGTTGGGGTATAATAGAAGAGCTATGTGACAAGTTTTCAGCTTGCCTCAAACACCTACCCAAATTTTGCTACCAGCTTTTGAATATTAAGGTACACTGGATTTACCATCCAATTATCTCGGATTTCCTGTTTTGACCGAGTCACTTGACTTCAATGATTGCGTGAATATTAATTAATAATCAAATCACACAATTCAATAAGGTGTAATAACTCTACGGATAATAATAATACTACGGATAAAGATAATAATAATTATTATCCGTAATATCCCAAATATTCATTAATTTTCTAAATTTTAGATTGGAACGTAGAACTCTCATATATGAAGGATGCCACACCACTGCCCGTATCTGTAACTTTGTCCTATTTACCAAAAGGCTATCTGGAAGAGATCGCTATTAGCGGTAAGATTGCCTTTTGTGCCCAAAATGTTTTGATGTTACGTTTAATCACTGTTTTTGTAATATTTTTGTGGGGTAATAAAGTGTTTTGTATTGTATTTATTGTATCGAATTCATTTTATACATTATATTTTTCACAGATTTAGATCCTTATCCATCACAGAAAATTATTATGCGTGTATATCGTAATTAACAGATTAGAATTAATCATGTGATTTCTCCACAATTTCATGTTTCAGTTGTAGTGGTATGTGGTACGAAAACCACAGACTAAGTAGAGAGATACGAAAACCGCATAATATTTTCTTTTTAAATCACTCACATTCTAAATAGCTCCTATATCCTTACAGTAAGGTTCAAATAAGTTACTTTGTACCAACTAATCACCACCTTACCCTCAGCTTTATTCATCCTGATTCCAGATGTGATGGATCGGGGCCGCGGCCGCAAGACCGCGGACTAATCCCGCATCCTACCTTTAGTTGTAAGTAGGCATTCGCATTGTTTGCCGCCAATAGGGGAGCGATATCGTTCAGCAATAAGAGCTCTTCATCGCTACAAATACATAAGTACCTAACATTAGGAAAAATTCGAAGGGTGCTCGTCGCGACAGAAATTGCTTCCCCAGAGAGATGAGCGAAATTACTGGAATCCAAAACTCGTCTCTATATTTTGGGCTCACGCGGAATGTAGATTGAAATTTAAATGTTGCAAACGAGATTGTTTAGGCAATTCCACGCGAAGTTTGGGACACGGGATTACCTGCCGCGGAAAGTAATTTGTTGTTTCCAAGCTCGATGTGGAATGACGACGCGTGACGGCTGTGTAGCTCTGCTTATATTGTGCAAATGTATGAATAAACGACGGGTTTGTTGATGATTCTACTTGGATAAAAAATTCAAACGAGTATTTGGAGGTAGATGTGCCCGTGGTCCTACGCCACGTTGTTTTTACTTAAAAGATTTTTAAACTTCATTGTCGTAGTTAATGTGTATAAAAGTAACATTATAGAGTGGGGAAAAAGTAGATTACGTATTCGATACGTAATCTAGAACGTATAGATCACAACCGTGAGGTTGTGGGTTCGGATTCCCCATTCATTTCTTAACGGTGAAAGAAAACATCATATGGAAACCGGCATAATTACAAAAAGACAACTCGTAAGGACATACCGCTTTCTGCATGCCGCACTAGTGGCTCTCTCAGCGTCACAGAAGCCACAGTAGTAGGACCATAAAGCGGGATGCTTATTCTACAGAATTATAGGTAAATAGGTAGAAACTCTTTATTGTGTAACAAACATATTAAAGTATTACAGAGAAACACTTATGAACTAGCGCCACAAACGGCGGCCTTATGGCTGAGAGCAATCTCTTACAGGCAACCAGCATCAAGAAAAATAGCCTACAAACACTCATAGGCGGGGGAAGTGAGATTAATTTAATAATTATACTAAATATATATTTATAATATAGAGAGAGACGACTTAGCATTCCATATATAAAATACTTGGCAGAATAAAACTCGAGTAGTTCCCGAGATTTCGGGCGTATAGTATACATCAAAACTAACTCGTTTTTTCTCTCCTGCCCAGCCAAATCTGATATGAGCCTACTAGTGCAGCTTTTACGTTCTAGTATAAATACAGCACTTCTGGGTAAGCCAAGGTCTTTCAGTAGGGTATAGAGAGATTTTGCTGGTATACCCGCACTTCTACAGCGTATAAACTAACTACATAGCCGTTTTTGTTAATTGTTTAGGAGGTCGTAATACTTAAAGATGGTCTTTAGGTATATTAGGACGCGATCGAATGCGTTTTGAAAAGTCTGGATGGACTGGGATTTTGTAGTGACATTAAAATGGTCCAATCAGGTGCTGTACCCAGGATTATACGTGAGTTACCCGTGTTTGTCGTCAATCCCTTTTGGGTCTAGCTAAAATATTTCTATTTATAAATATTAAACTATATAAATTAATTATTAAATACTAATAAAAATAAACAATTACCACCAAGTGCGGACATGATGAACAATCAGCATGTTACCGTTTGAACCAGCAGGTATCATGTAACGACGTAAATCCTTCTAAAATTGTTTTAGAGAGATAATCAACGCATACCAGTAAAGTTACCGTTAGTGCGACACGTTTTGCAATAAACATTACTTATGCAAGTGCTGCGTAGTCACAATGCAGGCATCAATAATGAAGCACTCGGTTCATACCTCACAGGAGGGAAACAGAACTATGACGCCACACAATTAATGTGGCTCGTAGCGCCGGTAGTTCTCACTCAGTCTCCAAAGAGCAGTTAACTAGCGCATGGACAAAGGCGCTCAAACTTTGGCCACACATACCCCCAACTTGCCCAAACTCCAATATTTACCTCGTACCACTACAAAGCGCTCTGAAACCCGGTGTGGACGATTGTCCCGTAGGCTCAGTAGCTATTTGCTGAGGCATTGATTGGAAATTCGCTGGAGGTAAACGGCTTCATTGCTTATTTGTTTCGTATATATGGTTTGGGTAAAACCAACCCTTATTAGGGTAAGTAAGTCTTTAACCTTCGTTAGCGTTTATGAGAATAAGTAGATCTACGAGTACAGGTACTTGTAGTCAAATAGCATATTTATTAACAAAATGAAGTAGGTGCTTAAAAGTAATTTTGTGAAGTAATAAAAAAGAATTAACAGTAAACTAATTGTAGTTTTTATGATTTTGCACTTTTATTACCATACCAGCAGCCCCCCACGGTTTCACCTGTGTAATTTCATTTTCCGTCATTTTCCTTGATAAATATAAGCCTATGTGTTCCTGCAGACTTTAATCTAAATATGTTCCATATTTCAACCAGACCCGTTCATACGTTATGACGTGATATTATTATGTGCACATTTCCGATGTGTTGGGAGTACAAGAAAAAGTTTGAGGTTTTCTGTTGTAAGGAGTTGCAAGAAATATAATGCATAACTAATACAATGTAGAGACTTTCCTCTAATGTAAAATGTATGTTTTTAAATTATGTTATCTAGTTCAAAATACTGTAAAATGTAAATTATAAAATAATACAATAAATCAATTACTTTATTTGTACCTCTTAATACGATTAGAAGTTAACACCGCACCGTTCAGCTTAGAATTGTCTTTATGCAACTTAAGTATGTAACAGGCTTACTACAAGCGCGTCGATCTCGTTAAAAAAATGCTTAGAGGCGAGAAAATTCGATTTAGTGATCCTGGTGTCGTTAGTGCGAATCCCGCCTGTACCTCTGAGTATAATACGAGTAAATACATCGTGAAGAAACCGCCATATTCCAAGAAAGACACCTTTCAAGGACATGTGTCATCCTCCAGCCAACCCAGTATACGCTTAGTGACTAATAAAAGTAATTAATCCGTCAGTCAGATTATTAAACATTATTATACACGTATTTCTTCTTTTGTTCCAAAAAAATACACCCCCCGGACACAGTGCAAATATTTGAATTCATCACATAAATATTTGCACTGGGTGAGAATCGAACCCACGACCCTCGGTTTCGCGGGCAGAGTTACTACCCACTAAGCCATGAGGCTAGTCAAGAACGAAGATTTAGAGTTTAGAAGTGTAATATATACTTTTATGTAGACTTGGCGTCACAACCCCACATGGTCTATATCTTTGTGCCATATTTGTTCAAAATCTATTAATTATTATATAATATACTAATTAGTATGGTATATTTTTGACCCAGTCATCATCCTTATTGACTCTCTTCTTGCTAATGACAACCCTAAGTTCTAGCTGAGGGAACCTAAAATACGTTTCTTATGCATGAAGTGCAACTACAAAATAAATGTACTAACCACAATGTTTATATTCATTATTCCATATTGCTTGCCTGTCGAAGTATTCAAAGCTGTTTTGATTTGTGTAAATACAACAAATTATTCCTACCACTCCGTTTTCTAGCATATTACACGAACCAATCTCCCTAAAACCCTCTTATCCTGAGTTTTATTAAAAATATATAAGAGTGAGACACTTGAATTGAAAACTTTTGTTCATAAGTCTAGGCCGGGTTGAAACGTCGCGTTGCTTCGGGTAGGCAAATAAACCCACAAACAGAGGCAGAATAAATGATGGCACCCGGGCGCAGACCGAGTTTAATCAGAGTTTCCCTGCGACCGACGAACAGTTGGGAATGCGGAAGAAACAGGAACGAATCTAGTATTAAGTTTGAGGGGTTGGTTTTTTTAGTGAAAACTTCTTTAGTCGCGTTAACTACTTTTTGTCAGGAGAAAATTATATGGTTCGCGTCACAACATGCTAGTCAGGCAGCAGCGACGTAAGAGCGTAGCGGCGGCGGAACAACGAAGCGTTAGACGCTTTTTAACCCCCGACCAAAAAAAGGGGTGTTATAAGTTTGACGTCAATGTCTGTCTGTCTGTCTATCTGTCTGTCTGTCTGTCTGTCTGTGTGTGTGTCTGTCTGTGGCACCGTAGAGCTCAAACGGATGGGCCGATTTCGATGCGGTATTTTTTATTTGAAAGTTAATATCCGTGCGGATGTTCTTAGCTACGTTTGGTTAATACTGATTTAAGATGGCTGCCGCCACAAAATGGCGGACAAAATATTTCTTCACAACCTACCTCAATATGGGTATCAAATGAAAGGACTTGACTAGTAGAATACATACACTATAAAAAAATTCAAATCCAAGATGGCCATCTTGGATTTGAATTTTTTCCGCCATCACAAAATGGCGAATTATTTTATTTTTTTCAC
The DNA here is from genome assembly GCA_017562165.1 of Ectropis grisescens. Taxonomy (NCBI): domain Eukaryota; kingdom Metazoa; phylum Arthropoda; class Insecta; order Lepidoptera; family Geometridae; genus Ectropis; species Ectropis grisescens. The sequence goes on along the minus strand of CM029777.1, from coordinate 10,757,767 downwards.
TACTACCTCAATATGGGTATCAAACGAAAGGGCTTGACTAGTAGAATACATTGCACTATGACAAATTTCAAATCCAAGATGGCCGCTTCCACAAAATGCCGAAATACATTTCTTTTTAAAAGGCTTGACTAGTAGAATGTTGTACAGATAACAAATCTGAGGTAGTCGGGGGTTAGTCAAAATTTTTAATTTTGTTCTTGTTACATGGCTGAAATATTGTGAGGTCGGTCAACGATATGCATAATAACAGTGCATATAAATACTCGTATGTAGCTATCCAGGTGACACATTATGCAATATTAGTGTTGTTTAATCCTATAAGTTTTCCCTTCTATCGGCAGTCCCTATGGCTAAATGGTACGGTAAATGGTAAACATTGAGTATAGTTATATAGCTCTATGACGGCACCACTACAAAATTCAAACTCTGAAATCAATAACCAAAACGTTTATGTTTACCTGTATAGGTAATTACCTCATGGCAGCGTGTAGCTGGCATTTTGCTTACCATTCTGTCCAGCTCGTCTTGTCCCATCGTAGGTCGCCGTAATTCGTTAGAACCAGCCTATGTTCACTTTTGGTTATCGATCATCGGAGTACAGACCCTGGTAACTCTCATCACAGTGTACAATACAACACAGTTGGTATTTGAGTTCAACGTGGACAGGAAGTAGGACATAGCAATTCCTGGACACTGTTGATACCTACTGCATTGTTTCGAACTGGGTCGAGTAACTCAGGTGCACTACTATAATGTATTTCTATGTGACTGTATTACTAGACTCAAGTAATAGGTACTCGTATATAGCGACAGAAATGAATTGAATTCCTTAAAATAGTCCCTGTACAACTAAGACTAGTTATACATATAATTTCATCTCTTTCGCCTTGTAGTTTCTCGGGAAACATTTTCTTCAAACCTGAAAACAGTACCTTATCTTTGTACATTTCTACTTGGCGGTAGAAAATAATAACTGGCAAAGGTGTTATACCTACTTTCACAGGCAAATTCGGCAAATACTCCTATCAACATTTAGTATTCTTTTTCTTCTTGATGTTACTTTCGCACCATATCCTTAATTTGTATTTCGTTCTCTTATTTTTGACTATTGATGGTTGCCTGGAAGAAATTGCTATAAGCGATAAGGCCGCCATTTATGGCACTAGTTATAAGTTATTTTACTTGCTATTGTTTTTATTGTATATTGTATATCTATATCTGGTGTGTATAATAGAGAGGTTCTGTCTGTTCTGTCTGTCTGTCAACACACCAATACACAAGTCAGCATTTATGTACCTGCATTTTGTTATTTTTGGGTTGTCTTTATTTTAATGCATTTTTGTTTTCTCAAAGAAAGGTTTACTAGGTTAGCTAGTAGAGATCGATTCAGTGTAAATTATATTTTTAGGTACTGAAATTATGTCATAATCAGACGTTTAGGTATTGTCTGTAGTCAATGAATAAGCCTTTTATTATCTTGTATTTTGCGATAACTCTTCGCATCCAGTTAGGTATTCGCTAACTTTTCCGAACAGCGATCACTACCGTTGACCGTTGGAGAATATTTTCGTAACGTTGAACATATCAATTTTAGGGATCTGTACAAAAATGAATGCATTTTTTGTGGCTGTGTAGTTGACTACGTAAAAAAAAAAAAAAACAGTAGCTATTTCAAACTAAAGTAGGTAAGCTGAAATTTGTATTAAAATTCTAGAAATAAGGTAGCTTTAACTTATTTTGAAAGATGGTGAGTCGCTCGAAGTTTTGTTGGTGAATTTTTCTGTTACAATTTAAGCAGCACACTTGATATTCCCACTGCTGGGACTGGGCGCTTTCTCTTACAAGAAGAGAAGTCGAAGCCATCACAAAATTTCCAAGGACACTTGGAAAAAACACCAGAGGTGCAAGCGAGATTCACCTACGCCCAGACGATTGCGAAATCGGACGCTCTTGCGATTAGGCCACCACGTCTTCTATTACAGGGACCATGGTAGTTCACACAAGATTAATTAGACGTACATCAGGCGAGATGATGGTCAAGTAAAAAAAAAACTGGCCAGGTTCAAGTCGAGGTCGCACCATAAGTAACCAAATGACGTGAAATTCTATCAATTTTGGTTACTATGGTACATATATTCTGTTGTGGGGAGTCAGACTTGCATTTGAACAGTTTATTAAAATTACGGAATCGCCAATCCGTATTCTATCAGCGGCTTGGCGCATATAGCCGTAGAACGAAGCAATAGTTTCGAGAGAGTTGAATGCAAGAGCTGTTCGGAAATCCTATTCTGAAATACGCTCGTTCGACTCATGGTGACAAAGTGTATATCAGAATAGGAATTTGTTCATACTTTGTTTTCAGATTACGAATAAATTTTACCCTAGAGGAAAATTTCATCACCATCATCATCAGCCTGTATTCGTCCACTGTTGGACATAAGCCTCCCCTATGATACGCCACTCAGCCCGGTCCTCGGTCTTACTTCTCCAACCGCCACCAGCTGCCTTTCGAATATCGTCACTCCATCTAGTCTCAGGACGACCTACACTACGTTTGCCGATTCGCGGTCTCCACTCCAGAACCCGTCTACCCCAACGGCTATCGTGTCTGCGACAGATGTGACCGGCCCACTGCCACTTCAGTTTGCTAATACGCTGAGCTATGTCGGTGACTCTAGTTCTCTGACGAATTACTTCGTTGCGGATACAATCCGTCAGAGAAACCCCAAGCATAGCCCTTTCCATAGCTCGCTGAGCGACTTTGAGCTTACGGACCATTTTCACTGTCAGCGTCCACGTTTTAGCACCGTAGGTCATAACGGGTAAGACACACTGGTTATACATTTTTGTCTTGAGACTTTGTGGGATGGGCGACGAGAAGACTCGACGAAGTTTTCCAAATGCTGCCCAGCCCAACTGGATTCTTCTCATAGCCTCACTCTCAAAGTTACTTCTACCTAGTTCGAGCATCTGCCCTAGGTAAACGTATTTCTGTACAATTTCAAGAGTGATTCCATTTACGGCAATCGGCCCCGGAGCAACGAATTCGTTGCACATGACTTTGGTTTTATCCAAATTCATCCAGAGGCCGATGCGTTGAGAAGCGGCAGCCAGGCTGTCCAACATACACTGCAAGTCCTCCAGCGACTCTGCCATGACGACGATGTCGTCCGCAAATCGTAGGTGAGAGGTGATGAATCTCGCCATTGATGTTTAGGCCATGTCTAACCCAATCCAGAGTCTTAAACATATGCTCTAGTGCGTTTGAGAACAATTTCGGGGAAATTACGTCCCCTTGTCTCACGCCTGGCAGAGGAATATGCCTCGACTGCTGGTCTTGAATTTGGACCGTCATCGTAGCGGCGTCGTACAAACATCTAATCACCTCGATGTATCGCCAATCGACTTGGCATCGCTGTAAGGAGTCCAAACAGCCCAGGTTTCGACCGAGTCCAACGCCTTCTCATAGTCCACAAACGCTAAGCAAAGAGGCCGATTGTACTCTTTTGTCTTCTGTACAATCTGCCGTGCCGTGTGAATGTGGTCTATGGTGCTGTACCCACTTCGAAACCCGGCCTGTTCAGGAGGTTGGAACTCGTCGAGTCTTCGGGCGAGACGATTTGTGAGGAAATTTTCACGTATGAATAAACATCGACGCAGCAATTGATGACTGTCAAAACAATATCCTCAAAAATGTCGAGAATATGCTACGTTGGGCACGTAGCTTCATCTAATCATCGATCGTATCACGGCCGTGGATCGTATCTATAAAACAGATAGTCACCACTATTTAGTAGGTACCTAGGTACCTATAGGTGAAGTAAACAATTAAATGAACATAATTTAAGGTAATTATCATATGACGTAAAGCTAAAAGTAAACCCTATCAAATCTCCGCACTCCAGGTGTGAGCGGACGCTATACGGAATTCCGCACTAAACTCAAGTGGCTGCCGATTCGTCGTCGCCGGGATGCTCACGTACTTTCCCTTCTTTACAATATTCTATTCTATCCTCCTTCTCCTCGCTATCTTCAGGAACGGTTCCAGTTTCGCCACTCTCTCCTCACTAGGAACCTTAGAACATCAGATAATCTCACACTTGACATTCCTCAACACAGCACATGTTTCTACATTCTTCATCCTTCACTGTGAAATCTGTCAAGCTATGGAATGAACTGCCTGTGGAAATAAAGCGTGCCCCGTCGCTTGAAGTCTTTAAGCTTAGGGTAAAAAATCATTATCTGAGCTCATAGTTGGTATCTAAAGCAATTTCTGTATGTGCAATGTATCATATTTATTGGTATACGTATATATATTTTATGTATAATATGTACAGTAAAATGGTTTAGTTTATGTTGGTATAAATATTATTCATAGTATGTAATATGTATGGTATATTTTATTTGTGTAACTATCAGACATGTAATATAAATATGTATGTATATGTAAATGTATTTATAATGTTTAATATGGATCATTATCTTTTCTTCTTATCAGTTGTTTTTTTATTGTATAATTTTCTTATTGTGTGTGTTTACTTTTACTCTTTATTGAGACTTTTTTTTTCTCTTTTAATTGTTATTTTTAATTTTTCAAATATAAGGCCTAGTTTTGATATGCTGTTTCTATCCGTGCACGGTTGCCTGGTAGAGATCGCTCTAAGCGATAAGGCCGCCAATTAAATGCTAAGTTAATGGTATGTTTTTTATATTATGTTTTCTGTTTTTGTGGCTTTTAATAAAGAGTTGTTGTATTGTATTGTATATGTCTGGTGTTTCTTTATGCCAAGCTATGGGAACTAGGTGATCTATAGCCTAACTGCTCCTGTTTTGTTTAATGCTCATCACGCTTAAAATTAAAAAAGAGCAATCGTAAGACCATAACCGTTTAGTTAACCGGTTGAAGGACAGAATAGACCCCTGGGCAGGCGGCTGGAAGGCTGCCAACTCCTCACGACAAGTGTCACCGGCAGAGCTCGCCGTCACTCCGCACGACAGATGCATAATTGGGTAACTGCGAATCGGGGACGCGATTAAAAACTTTAATTATTTCGACAATAATAGCCTATTAAAAAGCTTGGGAATTGTGAAACTCTACGTTGTGGAAAAAAATTAGTTGAGCTCTCGAATCATCGTCTTTAGCTCAGCATTTAAAGAAAATCTTTTCATCCTACTTTTTTGTGAAAAATCTGCAAAATATGGACTGAATGAAAAAGTTGCTATTTGATATTGTATGTAGAGGTAATCATTTTATATAGGTATACTTCTTGTGATGTTCTTAACCGTTATCCAAAGCAGACGCATTCGTCGTACGAGTATAACTAGAATAATAGGTACAGGTAGGCTAAATGCTATAACTAAAATACACACATAAATAATCAAACCTTTACATTTAATAAATGTACAAAAAATACGAGTGTAACTATTTGCTAAAAGTTGAATTATATCTTTTTATTTATTATAAACATACGAAACACAGGTGACTCAAATTAACTGCGTAAATGTTATCTTCCTTGACTTCTTTCCGTGATAATGTTACGAAATTGTAAAAAATTCTATTGGTATCCTGTGTTTATTACTACTCGGGTTGCTATGTGTCAGGTTGCATACAAATTCGAAATCAAAAGGTATTTGTTCTTGTAAATCTAAAAGCCGGGCCACAACGAAAAAGATCTTGGTATCTGTCACACAGCGACTGGCCGCAGCCCGCGCGGGTAATCTCACATTTAGCGATCTTTAATTTTTAAAAAAGAAGATCGGATCGCGAACGTCTGTCTCGTGACTGACTACCGTAGAATTGTAACGCTCCCGCGAAGCATGGCGAAACGTCTTGTTTGTCGTCACGATCTTTAAACGCGCCGGATCGAATTGTGTCAGGTTGCATACAAATTCGAATATTACAAAAATTCCCGTCCCGGATCGCGATCGCTTTCTCGCGGCTCCCGCCTCTGTGTGGCCCGGCTTTCAATGTTATCTTACTTGACTTCTTTCCGTGATAATGTTAGAAATTCAATTCTATTGGTATCATTTTATTACCCTCGTTAGTAAATCAGGTATTTGTTCTTGTAAATCTGCAACGAAAAGATCTTGGTATCTCCACGCGAGCTTTAAAATCAATTTATCTTTAATTTCTACGTAAGCAGAGTACGATAGAAGAGTATTACTCTTACGAATGTTGGGCTCTGGGGTGTAGGTACTCCTGTAGGTAGGTATTTATTTTTAATTGCTTTTTTATTATAAATCGTAGATATTTGCTACTTTTCACCTAATCTCGATTATCAATTAAGTAAGTCAACGTCAACGTTAGCCTTTTTCATCTTGCCAGAAATTGTCAAGCAGTGTTATCAGAAGGTAGAGTTTGGTTAATGACTGTAAAAACCAAGCTGGATCTGCAACAACAATTGCATTTCTGTTGCATCATTGCATGTGTTTGCTTTTGTCTTCTACACTAGTTAGTATATTAGCAAATACTTACTCTACAGAAAAAAATTGCATCAGTACTTATTCCCTCCGTGGATCCCTCGCCCTCTTGAAGAGGGTGGTTCTTTTATTCGGACCCTCCAGTAGTACGCGCTGCCCTTTATTCTCGCTGTTTTTATTCCTCTCTAAACAATTTTAGTCGCGATCTGATTTACATTTTAAAATATATCTTTGAGCTATTTGGTTCATTAACAAGAACCATAAAACAAGAATTAAATTACGTTCAATAATCCGGCAGTCATCTTCAGATTTAATGATTCCAATAAAAAACTTATTATCATATTAATATTAGGAACGTGCATTTGGTTTGAATAGGCAGTCGTGATTATTGGATCCGTTCAATGGAAAGTATTGGTCGATAAACTTACGTAGGTAGATCCTGTGTTATTTACACTGTGATGGTGCGTAGGCGCCGATGACCCGAACGTCCTTGTATTTACGAAACGGTTTTAGGTATTTGCAAACGGAAATGCCAATTTTAACTGTTTTAAGCCCGAACATAAATCACCGGTGTTTTAGTAGGGAAATTTTATTCATCTTCTAAAAGCCTTTGGGTTTACTACGTCCTATGATAAATTAACACTCGACTTATAAATGCGTGTTCGTGAGTAGAAAATGGTCAATCTTTAAAACCTAGGTGAATTATGTTGAGTCGATTGTCTAGCATTTAAAGTAGAAAGTGAATAAGAAATTAATCACCGTATTATTAAAAAGGCAAGGCAAAGGCAAAGATGGCTGTTTGTAAGTATTATGTGTGTTTTTTCTGTATGTTTGTACTGTAACAGCCGATTTGCTGTTGGTTATTTAATTTCATTCAACTGAATTAAATTAGATACGTAATAGGAACATTACCAAAATGAACACTAATTACATATATATTTTTTATTCCGTTAAGGTTAGTGGTTCCCGTTTGATTTTTAATGAAATTTTTCGTTTAAGTGAATGGCATTTGTCGAGAATAGATTATCGTAAAAAAACTGCTACACCGCGGGGCGCAGCTCTAGAATGGAGATGGTATGCCCTACGGTTTCATCCACATTACTACAGAAACGAAAACATTTTGGGAAATAAAATAAGGCTATTTTAATGCGGATTTTCAATCTCTTTAAACGTTGTGAATGTATATTATAAGACATACAAACGTTCGTAATGTAGAGACTGACATTTATTTGAAATTTCATATTTATTTATTTATGTATCAAAGGCTCGCCATGTTCTCACGATACGGTCATCATTTGGTAGGTACCTACTATTTTTCACATAACTATAAGTAAATAAATAAATATTGGTGGACAAGTCACACACAACACCATCTAACCCCAAACTAAGCAAAGCTTGTACTATGTCGGCCAGATAGCTGATATATTATGTACTTATATAATTTTAAATACATATTTATTATAAATAGAAACACCCAGACACAGTGCAAACATTTGAATTCATCACACAAACATTTGCACTGGGTGGGGATCGAACCCACGACCCTCGGCTTCGCAGGCAGAGTTACTACCCACTAAGCCACGAGGTCAGTCATATATGTATAAGTTTTATGGTCTTATGGTTTATTTAAATTTAAGAGCAATAATAGTTTCCTATCTATTAATGTGCAGACGATATTAAAATGCTCAATGGGATATCGCCTTATTGTCAAACTTGATTTAAACTCAATCTCGTCGTTAACACAAATGTCGTAAGTGAACTATTTGACGTTTTTCAAAATTGTATAGATTTTTGGTTATATTAATAATTATTTGGAATACGACGCGAAGGCTAGAAACTGCTACATCACATGACTAATTCAAAGAGCAAACAGCAGTAACAAACTAGATCTATAAAAGCCAACGTGATAGGTTCAGAGAGCATTTTAACGAAACAAACAAACACGACGTCGCCACTTCCGATCAGCGAGGGTGTATTCAGTTATCAGGCATTGTCCGGTGTACAGTGTCGTACAATATCAACAAACCGTTTACCCGTGTTCGGTCCTTGTCATATACATGTCGCCGCGCCGCGCGGCGCGGCGGTCCGGCCGCCCACCCGCAGGGATTCGGACAGGATTTGACTGACTCCGAACATTAACTCAAGGCTTCCGTGAACCAAAAACCTGAGAAGTTTTTAACCGAATTCAAAAAAGTAGGTTCTCAATTCAGTTGATTTTTTAAATGAAAACTTCTTTAGGCGCGCCACAGACAGATTATTCGTGGGCTGTGAAAGAAATCTTCGGGTAAACTCGGGACCATGGCCGTTGGCTATCTAGAAATGCGTCAGCGTTTCCCATTGGCCATCTAAAAATGTGTCAGCATTTCCCGTTGCTGACGCATTTCTAGATGGCCATGCTCATTGCTACGCCCTCCGGTTTCACCCGCGTAGTTTCCAAAGTAAGCTATCAAATTCTGAGTTATAAATTTTCACTTTTATCGGCAGTTCCTACGACTGCCATATTTTTTTGTATGCATGTTACACGATAGCTCCGCCAATTGTGAATCATTGCAATTATTCTTTTTTTTTGTAGATCATAGTTTGGAGGTAGACCCATGCATTTTTTTTTTAAATTGGTGTGTTGATTTTTGAAATATCAACAGAAATCTAAAATTGCTTACCTGGACGACGTATTCGTAGTACTTCACTATTTCATTGGAGCAATATGTTAATATGACAAAAATTATGAAATTTTCTAGTAGGTATCCGAGTTTAATTTCTTTAAAGTCTAGTTTTTTTTTTGAAAATTTTATTAACGTCTTATATGCACCTACAGATTTTTTTGTCGTTAACGGCATACTAACACAAAGAGACCTGATGATGATAAAGTTAATTTCTATTATATTGACGATCAATAAGTAAAACATAAGTAGTTTTGATAACAACGTGTATGAGTATTTTACCAAAACAAAGGATTAGAATATATAAAGAAAATACCACATGGGTCGAATGATATAAATTAATAAAGGAAGAGGACTTGTCGTATCGATCACAGATAAAGTGGGAGGTAAACCAACATTGGATAAAAAAGTAAATACAATTTTGTAACTATATCCAATAACATTTTATAGACCAATCATAACTAATAACCAATCATAATGACATACAAAATGAATAACATGTCCTAGAAGAAAGAACAAATCATAACTAATGATTATTCTATGAATATAAGTATTACTTTTAGCAACAAATGATAAATTAATAAAGAAATGAGACACGCCAGTGCCATTCAGTTTATTAACTAAATTTTATTTAAAGATATGATACTGTTTGCGGCCAACAACTAAGTAACTACTTATCCACTGAATAGTTAATTATTGACTCTAAAAATACTTGAACTCAAATCTTCTTTACTAATTGGACAATCCTATTAGTAGTTAAAACAAGCTTTCTTTAGTTTCGACGTGGGAAAACGACAAGCGTAGGAGTAGCTCAAACAGACATTATTTGTTCTTAGTACTGTCGTGCTATGTTATTCCATTTTATTTAGTTTCTATTCTGAAATCGACAATCGAATTATCAATCGAATAATGTAAAATGGTTTTCAATAGAGACCGATGGAAAAAGGAAAATTTGGTCTTTGCTTATTATTTGGGACATCAAAAATATTCAGCAATGTTATTTCAAGAATATAATTGACGTAAGTACTGTTCACTAACTAACTACGAAGAAATGAAGATACCATTTTCCCTATAACATGACTTAACGAGTAACGAGGTAAACTTATGTCAAAAGAAGAGCTACTTAGACAGCTAATAATAATCATGATAAGTGAATAACCCAATACACAACAAGGTCGGATGAGTTCGTGAAATGTAACCCACGTATCTATTAGCAGTATTATGACTATAAAGTTTTTTATGTAGTGATAATCGATTTATTTTTCCGTAACTCGTTGACTCGAATCAATCATCGTCAATCGAATGAGAACTGTTGTTGAAATTCCACATGTTATCTCGACTTTTACTGATGATTTCACATGATCGTAAAAATATTAAATCTCATGTGGGATGGGGCTTTTATCTACGTAGAATGGTGCTCGTACCTACTGCCAGCATCGCCGGTAGCCGATTGAATATTAAATAACAAACGCCATTCTGTCGCGGCTCCGATGGGAATAGGGTTTACCTACATTTCCGATTTTGAAGGATAATTATAATTAACAACGCCTGGCATTTCGCATGCATTAAAAGGCTTTAAAATTAGTTTGATTTTGTTTTACATAAGTATGTCAAAACCTTGGTGGTATAGTAAAATATATATTATGATAAGTGGCTATTTTAGTATATGCCATCTTAACTTTTATAAAAGAAGGCATCGTGGTAAATTTTTATCGTTGACAAACCATGTTAAGGTTTAACGAGCAAATTGATTTTATCCGTCCCGGCTTCGCACGTTTATGAAATTATTTAAAGCATAACTACACAATCAATTAAAAATGTTTAGCCTATGTGACTTAGGATTCAGACTTAGGGATAATATAGCATACCTAAGCATTTTAGAAAATTGTTAGGAGCTTTTATTAATTTATTCGTTACAAACGCACAAAAATACAATTTTTTTCTTCGTTATAATTAATATTAGTTTAGATATTTATTAGAGGTTGTATGTAATACATTATTTAAAAACTTTGTGTAAAATAGAGTATTGTATTTGTAGTCCGTGAAGTAAGAAACCCAATCCCTTAAGTCAGAATCGTAATTAAACTATAAATTGTCAGTCAGGTTTGTGCATCATGATTAGATTACAAGTTGCGGCTGGTGCTAGCGAGACTGCGAATAATTCAATTTATGCAAAAATGCGAGACGCGACCCATGAAATACGAAATGTTAGGCGACCCTACTCGGGGGTAACTCGATAACATCGATCGAGGAATTTTATCCGTCGCTTTAGGATGTTATCCTCGATACCAAGCACCACGTTATTGAGTCGGAAGCCATGTGGTTGGGTAATTGCGCCATGAATTCTAATGTAGTATTAGTTACAAGCTTTTAAGCTAGTCATTATGTGAATTTGTTAACTTACAAGAGTCGTTTAAGTTAATCTTGTCTTTATCTATTTATTATTCGTTTCAATAATTACTTAAGTCTTGATTTTCAATGGTTTATCAAACGTAAAAGTGTTTACTGTAAATGTCAATAAACTCAAGAATGTGTGATTGTACCAAATACAGTGATGATACATTTAATTGCACGCATATATACTTCCTACCTATTCTACCTACCTCTACCCATACTACTGCCCAATTCATAATCCATATGTGATAGTAATAGTAATGCATTTAATTCTGAGGGACAACTGCCACATTAGGGCATAGGTAGGTACTCTCAAAAACAGTAAAGATTGGTGTCATTGACTAAGTATTTATGTAAGTATATCTAATTGTAAGCAGTTTATTATTGTTAAGCGCTATTTACTTTATTAACTAGCCACAATACCAAAGTAAACCATAACCCGTTTAATGCCTCGTTTCGTTTATATTCTAACTCCTTGAACCTCAGTTTCAAAAGTCGCTGAAAGCTTCTTATGTGAGCGCAAATAAAACCATAGAACTTCACGCGAACTCTACACATAATCTTAAACTGGAAAAAACTTATGTCATAAAAAACGTTTCGTCGACGAAAACACATTTCGCATTCTTGCGCATTATTATCTTGTGCGATAATCGCAGGGACGAGAGTGCTTTCTGCAGTTGCAAACACTCGAGAACCGCTATAAGAGTCCTAACCGGCAAACGACTGAACCCACTTGAAAATCTAAGCGTAGAAGCTGACATTAAAATGTAATGAACAATGCAAAAAAAAGAAAAAAGATTCCTTAGCTTTCTCCGTAGAGCATATTTATAGCTACGTGCAATCTAGAGTTCTTCCAATTCTGGTTTCTTTGTTTGAAAATTCTTCCGATATGGATGAAACGTTTTTAGTCCACGACACTTCTACAGTTATGGTATGGAGCTTGTTAAAGCTGACTGTAACCTTATAAGCGGTAAAAGAATTAGACGAGTGCTGATGTCGACTCATCGAAAGGATATGTACGTTTTTATGAATTGCGTGGGTTGCGTTGCGTCCAAGACCATGTATCCACATACACGGACTTGGACGCAGTATGTTATTAATCTCTTGCAAAAGTGTCAATTATGCTATGAATACATTTGAGTTGAAAAACTGTGTTTGACTGAATTTTAAAATATTTAGTTTTGTATGTATCTAAGTATGGCATCCGACTGTAACCAACGAATATCATATTGAAGCCAAAGAACTTCAGGTTTTTTATCTCAATACGTTACCTAACTTCATACATAAGTGAATTAATCTACTCTTGTATATTTTAATATTTTTTTCCTTATATATAATTATAACCTAAATTATTTAAATTATAAATATAATATATAAAAATATCTCAGAAAGTATTTCTATTTTCATTAAGTAGTTCTATTTTCACAGTATCAAAGCAAACAGGTCTGGTATGACATCATTGTGATATGAGATACGACATGCAGTTTGATACGTAACTGATGCTCCATGGCAGTGAGACTAGAATAAAGTATCAATTAACTTGTCATGTCACAGGTGTAGCTGCCGCGTTAAAGAAGTTGTCTTGCGCGATCGATGAAGAAAATAATTAAAATAAAATGGCGTCTAGACGCACGGCGCCAGACAGCGGCCGTAATATCACGATCACTGCATCGACACGGATAAGGCTATTTTAAGTGTCGCAGAGCTTCCTGCTCTATATACTTGGTTAATCGCGTCATCAAAACTCCTTTGTAAAACTGAAATAAACGGATAAACGGAACGCAACGAATTCCGCAAAGAATAGAGTAGAGCTATGTTGTTGATATATTATTACGTCCTAGAGCGGTTTATTATGCTTATTATTTTTGACGTGACAACGTCTAATAAATCGACGAACGCCGACTGTATGCGCGAAAAAGTGTCCCGTTATGTCCTGTTACGCTCATTGCACGCTTGTGCCGCATCTATCAATGTTTTGTTATGACGTTGTCACGTTAAACTATCGTCCGTAAACCAACCGACTTCACAGACAACCAATTTTTTTATAGTTATAATGTTGGTGTCTTCAAATAATAATAACTTCATTTGTGGTATAAAAACCACATCATTACAATATAAATTGTGAACCCATCGAAAGTGAATCCATTTCTTCTAGGAAAGCACGCTCTATTGTAGACATTGTCGCTTAACATCAGACAAGATGGCGGACAAGTGTAAACCTATAATAGTTAAAAACAGAAACACTAGGCATTAGTCACACTGTTTTTTTATTTTGTATTTTTATTTTAGTGGTAACAAAAAATAATTGATGATAGTCTAAAAACGCATACAAAACTTGTTAGTTTAGGAAAAATACACGGGTATATCCGCGTTGCGCTACTAGTTACAAATTCTTAGTTACTTACTAGTTTTTAGAGTATAATTCTCGTATTTAAGCGCAAAAGTTTTCAATTTGTGCAGAGACGGTCACGTGTGTTATCTTTACAGTTCTAAACTAATTAACTTTTCTGCTTAAATGATAATGTTCTTACCGCATATTTAATTATCACAATGAATTAAGTACTTTTTTTCGACGGTTAAAGTAAAATAAAGTATAATTAATATAATTAATTATGAATAAAGTTACAGATAAAAAAATATATGTATTAAATTTATGATTATGGATTCAGTTTCAATAATAATTAGAATATTACTTAACCGCAAATTACATAATTCTAGTTTTGTTTCGTTGAATGCTATATTGTTGATGTTTATGAATAAAGATATAAATTTCCCAACCGCCTCATGGGATTATTAAGTTGACACATTGTTAAGTACTTACCACTAAAACCACAATGATAGACACGTCGTTTTACATAATAATTACACAAATAAGTAATTATTTAATAAAAAATCTTTACTCTATTAAACAGATAAAGAATAATAATAGCTTTAACTTTAAAAATATAATTCTAAGCTAAAGTTGTGGTCGATAGTGGTGGATAAATAGAGTTGGTAAGTAAGTACCTAAAATATCTGACCACAACTGTGGTTCAATGCCTGTCATGTTTGTTTAAAAAAATAGAAACTTTCTAGCTACTGTATCTTTATTCCAAATCGAGTAGGTACCTATCGAGTAGGTATTAGTTATATACACTTTACCTAACAAATATAGATCAGATATAAGACTAAATAAAATGCTGCATGAAGTATTTTCGCAGTCGAACCAAAAGAAGCTCCACAGCCTCCCGGAAAATCATTACCACTCGTTACCACAAAAATGTGTCTAAAATAGTCGAAAGATTGTAACCTGTGGCGCATGCGCGGTCCCCTCTCGCGTACTACGGTTGCACAGCGACCTACGAAGGTCGCCGCCCGCCATTCAGTGGTCTCATTGATTTTCGACCAGCACATGGTCGCAAGTCGAGCGCAAATTGTGACCGGTTGATTGCCGGCAACTGGCGACGCACATGCCGGTGCACTGGCTTTTGCACATTTACTAGTGACTAGATCCGCTACTCTCAGAGTCTGATTTGACATGTGAAATTGAATTGTGAGGTGTGTGAGACAATTTGAAATTACGGTGAGTTACCATTTATTTATGAAATTTATATAGCAACGAGTATGTAACCCACAGCATTGTGTTTAGGATTTCTTAAAGGAGAAATCTGTTTAAAGCTTTTCAAACAGTTTTCTTGGAGGACCAAATACTTTTAAGGTAGGAAACGAATGCGTTTTTGCGTTAGATTCAATAGGACCAGATAAAATATATCTTCAGTTTTTATTGGTTGCCTATGTATAAATTGCGTCAGTTTTTATAGGATATTTATAAAATTGGATCTATCATCAGTATTTTTGGGAAATCGTTTCTTAATGGAAAGTTGTTTCTTAGTGGGAGAGCCTTTCTTAATCTACGAAAATTGTGTTTATATGTGTCTCATTATCAAAATTTTAAGAACAGTCCTTCGGAGAGTCGGAGGATTAACAGTATTTTGTTTTTGTGGGTTTACATTTAAACAGTCACGTCTCACATCTTTATTTTTCTATTTTCATTAGAATTTGTATTAACCACTTTGTGGTTTTTCCTGTTCTAAGTGTTTTTATATTGTCAGGTTTATTATTAGGTTTCTGAATAGGTAACATAAACGTTGGAACAATGCTATTTTAAAAATTTCGTCATATTTATGTTCTTGCGACCCATGCATTATGCGTAAGGTACTTAACCAAGATAATGCCTCATTCTAAATATCATTTAGAATGAAGCATTCAATGATATTAAATGATATTTAGAATGAAACTCTATCCGTCTCACTAATATTTTAAATGTGAAAATTTGGATGTCTGATGCTGTTAGTTACGTTGTAATCACTGAACGGATTTGGAACTGAGATTATAGTCTCGAATAACAGCTAATACTATTTTATTATTCCGAAAAGTGCTAATTTCATGGAAAAACAGTCGTTGCCTAATTTAAATTATACTCGGTCAAAGGCGCGAGAAGGTGCCAACAATTTATAAAAACTGTCTGAATTTTCTGTTTGTAATGCTAATTACGATATTTTCTATTGATTCGTTTTAATTCTATGTATGCCTGGTTGTTTCTCTCTGCGTTTGTAAAAAAATGTTATACGTTTGTAAGAACTGGAATCGGATAAAAATAAAATACATGGTACCTAACGCTTGACAACTTGCGAGTCATCAGCTATTCGTCGACAATTTGTATAGCCTCTATTATTCCCCACATTTTGTATTGTTGCGGTAAGTACGTACTTAGGTATGTATTTTCCTCCCTGTAAGTTAGATGTCTGGAATACAATCACAGACGAATTAGTTATCGAGGTTAAGTTTAAGGAAAACTGTCAAAAAAAGTTTTTGTCCTATAACTTTTTCTTTATATTTATCATCTAAAAATATTAATTCATAAAAACTCGCATAAAACAGTTTTACCTGCATTTAAATTATTTTGACACATGTGTCACACCTAATAAATTTTTACAACAATAAAATTATAAATTGTTTTGACAGAAATTATAACGAACGCAACTCTCGTTCACCTGTACTTGACGTGGGTAAAATTGATTACCGTGACAAGCGAAACGAAGCCAAAACAAAAGAAAAATCAGTCATAATGTCAAAAACATAAGCAACTTTACTTAATAATTTGATTTTGTTGTCCGAAAAACATCTACCGAATCTAAAAGTATCTGTATTTTACTGAAAAAAGCTCGTGAAAAGGGAAAACAGATAAAATATTTATTACGAAACAGCAAATTACACATGGGATTAGGAGATCCATGAATTACAAAAAGGTCAGTCGATGAACTCGCGCCTACGTGAGCGCTGATATCCAATAATACGAATAGGTATTTATTGTACATGGAATACATAATAAATATTATAAACTACGATTAACTAATGCCCCACAACTTCGCATGCTTTAGTTTCATGTATTGTTTTTGATGAATGTTTGATTTTCGCGAAAACTTAAATACTTTAACAAGAACAAAATTAAAAAAATTGATTAACCCCCGACTGCCTCAGATTTGTTATCTATACAACATTCTACTAATTTCCGCAATTTAAACCCTTTCATTTGATACCCATATTGAGATAGGTTGTGAAGAAATATTTTGTCCGCCATTTTGTGGAGGCGGCCATCTTGAATCGATATTAACCAAACATAGCTAAGAACATCACGGATATTGACCTTCAAATAAAAAAAAACGCATCGAAATCGGCCCATCCGTTTGAGCTCTACGGTGCCACAGACAGACACACACACAGACAGACAGACAGACATCGACGTCAAACTTATAACACCTCTTTTTTTGGTCGGGGGTTTAAAATACAAGGTAGGTATTCTAGAATATGTCCTGTAAAGCAAGCTAATGACAGTCCTGTGGGATAACACTAGAAAAGATTTGCTACAAACTGTAATATTTCTGCCACCTTACACTAGACTCGATAACTTGAAACGAAGAGCAATAGGGATTTTCTGGGTAAACATGTTACACCTTTGACTTAAGGTGGCTACATCGTTAAGGTGAGTTAAGGTCCATAGTAAGCAAATAAAAAAACTTGAGCATTACGAGACTTCACTATGAAAACAGACGAAAACATAAAAAAATGAATTAGTTATTGTCACAAATAGACATTACGATTTTACTTATAAAAGAAGCAGGTACAGATATTCATACATTTAAGTGTACTTGATGAGTTTAGTTGACTATTTTCCGCGGCGGTATCCGACTAGGAACAATACGGAAAAAGGTAAACTTTGCGTAACAATAGAGTAGTTTTAGAGGTTTTTCCAAATTTCAGAGTATAAGTTTTTAACGTTACATTGGTTTAAAAACTAAAAAGTACCTATGTGTCAACATAAAGCTGAACGCAAACAATATTAGACAAAATCATATAACAGCATTAAAGGTCTTTATTATTTAGTGACTGGCAGCACTCCGCAGTTTAAACCGCGCGGCTCCCGTGACAAAAATACCAGACCATAATCTGTGTTCCAAATTGCAACCCGATCCGTTCAGATGATCCGACGTGATTGAGCAACAAACATCCATACTTTCACATTATTGAAATTAGTAGGATTTATGTTATTAAATGGTATTATTGTTTGGTCTTATAATAGGTATAGTGGTAATGTTTAGAGGCCGTAGAACATGGTTCTGAGAACGTCTTTGCAGTGAATCACTGGCGCCAGTTCGCATCCAGGATCTTTGTCATTGACCGAAGAAGGTTGTTTGATTCATTAACGGTAATACCACGAGGTAAAAGCAGAATATTTCTCAGCTTTTACTGGCTACTTTGCGTTATTTTTAAAGAATCGTGCTGCACAAATTAAGTCTGCAAAGCTATTTTCCGGCTCTCACTTAAAGGAAGATGAGGTCATAATAAAACATCAAAGCTTCATAATTAGTAGTTGTTAGATTTATGAGAGAGTTTTTGAACTCCAGATTTAGAGAGTTTTGGGGAATTTCGTCTATGACTTAATAACTAATTAATATGGATACTGGTGGTATAAAAGCAATATTAGTAGGTACTTAGATACTTAATATTTTTATTGTGGTTGTTGGGTGTGAACAAAAAATATTTTGTAAAAAGTTAGTAAATATATAGTTGCGGTTACCAAATAAGGCTCTATATTACATTATTAGACGACTTCAAAACAGGAGGAGGTTCTCAATTCTGCTGTATCTACTTTTTTTTGCACGTATGTTACGTAATAGCTCCGCCAATTGAGAATCGATGATGGTGTCTGTTTTTTGTTTGGTAGATCATAATTCAGAGGTATAAATAAATTAATTGACTCATACAAATTTTATTGACATCGTGGGAGCGATTTTTGTAATAGGTGATATAAATAAAAATAACAAAAACAAAAATAAAAATAAATATATTATTAAGTACACATTAAATAATAATAATCGTTTATTAATTATTAAATTAAAAGAACGGACTTTGTTAGTTAAAATTGAAGTCGGTTGCTGTCGGTTGTCGGTTGTAGAGAAAAATTGTTTTTTGATTTGATACGACTGGCCAAAAAATGAAGTTTCCGTGCCCTAGTAGCGAGAACGTTGGTTTTTCGTAGCATGGCATTGGATGTTCAAATCACGAACATTTGGCCGCCTAGGTGGATTATTAAAGACCACTTCACCCCAGATTAATCCCAACCGTGGGAACCTTAAGGCTCTTTATGCAATGTCCAAAAATGTAAAGTTTCTAGGATGCATTTTAACATAAAATATGTAGGTAAGTAAGTATATTGTGCTGACAAATATTTTATTTTTGAGATTTAGCGCATCTACCGCGGTACATTTAATTAACGATAACACATACAAATTTTCAAGAAAAATCAAATCGGCTTTATGTCGTCCTTTGTGACATCAAACAAACTCAACTACACAACGGTATGTTTTGGAATAAATAAGAAGATATGTTCAGGATGCCACTTATGTTTTTTTGGGAACAACATGTTATTAAATTGCACTTAGGTACTTCTTTTTCCATAAAATTCCATAATAACACTAAATGTACTTCAATGTTTATCTGACTTAGTTTATATTACGCTGATTCATGTGTATTTTCGATTTCGAATCCCGAAACGGCGAATATAATAAGCTCATCGGTGTAACTCCATGACGTAGTCAATAGCCGTGACTCATTTCATTCATATAGTTCCATAAACCTTACGATATAACTTCGGTACGAATAAGTATCAACATTTATATTATTACTGTATTTCAGCGGTTTGCTGTGATCAGTATTCTGGGATACGCCGTGGTGTACGCAAGGAAAATTTGCTCTTAGACTTTAATGCTTTGTTGCTAATTAAGTGTGGTGAATTAATTTAACAAAATGTTGGTTGAAGTGGAAATTATGTGCTATTATAGAGTGACTAAGAGGAAAGCTCGAAAAGTGCCATGGGTATGTACCTACAGATAAATATATCTATTAAATGTCTATCATCTCGCGTTTACTTCTTATTTTATCAACGGATATAATTTACTGCTAATATTATTAATTGTTATTTTTATTGATCTGTTATTACGCGCAACGTTCTTTGTCAAATAAATTTGATATCTTTCGGCGGCAGAGCGTCCTAACTATTAGGTACGTGTTTTATTAGATGTTTAGGTATAAATACGATAAGGTAGATAAGGTAGAGTGTCAGCAGCTTCATGTTAACACACTCAACACAAAACACGTATTCGTGAAAGTAATTCAGTTTGCTATTTGTTTTGTTCCTAATCTAGCATATCTGATACAATCAAATCTTATCAAAAATATAATAGTCATTTAATAACATTTCTAAAATTTAATCTAAACTTTTTTTTTTACTACTACCTAAGTCTACAATCTATATTAGTATAATAAAAACCTATTACATATCAAAAGGTCATCTACCCTACTAACATTTACTATTGCTAGCAGCGTGAGGACGCTCCGGTTTTTCTATACCTTAAAAAAAACATTTAATAATATATAGCTTTGTTTACAATTCTAATGTCGCAGTCTCTCGTAGTCAATAAAAGCAAATCACACGGCGCTGCATCTCGTTCGTTATCGCGTTTATCGTTGCATAACCGATTGCGTCGGAAACAGACATGTCCTGCCTCAACCGAGTGCAGCCGCCTACATCGCACTATGTAGGGGCGCCAGAACTCGGCTATAAAATAATTAATATTTCGACTTTTAGTCCATTGGAATATTTTCACCGATTTTAAAAGAAGTCGTAGTACTCTCTATAAAAAGTTTTTATGTAGCGTGGGAATCGCGCCTTCGCCAGAGGCGAGCTCGTTTACCAGAAATATTCTTAATTTTTGCTGAAATCTCCGATCTGCATATCCTGTAGAGATATTGCGCTGTGTTCATTTGTGTTCCGAAATTCAAATTAGTGCTGTTTATTTTAATTGTTTTTAATCTTTCCATTTTGTTTAGTAAAGCTTTTTTTTTGAAAGCGCTAATCTCAGAACTACTGGACTGATTTTAAAAAATCACCGTTGGGTAGGTACATTATCGCGGAGTGCTAGAGGTTATGTAAAATGGACCCCTGGCGAAACTGGGACCGCTAGTTAAATAAATAGATATTCGGCTTCCATTCCACAGTTAGTGACTAATATATTTAATGGTTGTTCTAACTTCTAACCTTTAACCATAGACACATTAAATATAGGGTCCTTGTTTCATACATCCGACACGAGAATAATGTAAACCCTATTGCACAATGCGATCCGTCATTATCGGGTGTGTCAGATTCGAAATGTTCCCGCGCAGCTGCGCACACCACATGCGCTGAATTAGCACGCGCCGGTGTCGGGTTCTAATTAGACCTGGTACAAATAACAGACACCCTCGAAAACTTTCATAGACGTTAAGTATAGTAGAAGATCCCGCTATACAACGACCTTCAACGAGCTGTTTATTGGATGAAAAGTATTTCATATGTAATTTAATATGTCCACAAATATATTGCAAGTTTTATGCGAATACGTTTAAGGAATAAAATGTTTCATACAAACATCCATCCCGTTTTTTACACCCTTAGGGGTTGAATTTCGTAATGATATTTCGTAAGCACTGAGTAAAGCCAAAATAATAAGTTATATTATAAGTATAGTTTTTTCTAAAATTCAATCAGTTTAAGTGATATATTTAAAAAAATAATTTTTAATTGTTAATTAATCATATTCTGGACTGAAAATTCTTAAGCAACCCATTTGCAATATGTTTGTTGACTTTTTAAATTACATATAAAACACTTTTCATCTAATAAACAGCTCGGTGAAGGTCGTTGTATATCGGGATCTTAGACTATATAGTAGGTCCTTGGGAGTTTATTGGAACGAAGTTTTTTTTACAGCAGGCTTGAAGGAGATAGTGATTTTGCTGCGCGACTGAACTGAAAAAAAAATGTCAGACTAAAACCGTACGAAACATAAAACGGAAGTGACGCGTAAAAAGTGCCCGTGACCAGTGTTGCTAACTTTGTTTAAGATGATCGTACCATAAATATTTAAAAAAAGCTTTTTTTGTGGTACCTTTATATTACATATCCGAAGGAACATCGTTTCTACCTGGTGTCCCACGACACTTTCTTTTCAGCTAGTTTGTTATCTGTTTCAGGGCCTAGGGAAATCTCTAGAGACGTGTAACTTTTCTAGTTCTAACTATACTTACCTACACGAAATCATTTGATACACCAAATCATGACAGTTTGATGGCTAAACGAGTATTTTAACAAGGGGGTACTAATTTTGGAAAGCAGCTAACAATTGCTCTAAAAGTTCACTTTGAACTGGAAAAATATAGATATGAAATGTTAGCGCTACCATCTACATATAATTTATTCCATGCATTATGCACATATGTACGTAACATTAAATACCTTTGCCTAGTCAATGTTGGTTGAACATTATTTTTATTTATTACGAGATATTTGCCCTGATTTTATGGTCGAACGGTGATTTTCAACATTTCAATGCAACATACGACTTGTTTACCACTAGACTACCTGATTAAACATATCCTGTTAAAGTGTCGATTTATGTTAAGGAATGGTGAAATAAAAATGTGGAGAATTAACCTATGAGGATGGTCTTTAATCATAGGTCCGTACCAACACTGCCTTCGGAAAGTTTCCTTACAAAGTGAAGTCTCACACGTTTAGAAAAGTTATAAGAGTACAATCTTCAAACTAACGCAATTCGGTCTATATCTTTAACACTTTCTTTTCGTCGGCACCGAATTTGCAACTGGCAAAATTTTGAGACGCATAAAAAAAGAAAATGTCAAAAATATCGACGCACTAAAAGGAACTCTTGACGGTAGACAAATGGGGTTTTAACCCTTGCATTACTTTGGAAAAGTAATATAGGAGATCTCAACGGGATGTCATTACAGTAAGTGCAGAAGGGTTCGACAGTTGGACCACGGAAAGAATTGTGATCACTGTTCTGTGACAGCGCATTTAGCATTTGAATAAACGTAAAATGGATCGAATGAAATTGTAAAGGATAATCATTTTGAGGTCGCATTCGCAACGAACCCCAAAAATGTTAATTAGATGAATACGATGACTTTATACATTACACCAATAATCCTGACCTTATTATAGTTTACAATAATAAAATGGATGTACCTAATTAATATATATTTGTTGGAACCCGATTCGTTTAACCGAACAGACCGGGTTAAAATGTAGAAAACACATGCTATTTTTTATCAAGAAAAAAAACGGGAAGGCAATTTCGTGGGTAAAGCCGCGGTTCGCTGCTGGTTTATAATAAAATCTAACTGTTGTGTTTGAAGCATCAATAATATAATATTTAACCCCTCTTTATTATATTTATTTGCACCTTCTAACTTGTAATTGCCTTATTGTAGCTAAAACGTGAAAAGTAGTTGATGTTTTCAAATTTGTTGTGGGCATCACATTAGTCGTTGAGAATATAAACGGTTTTACCTAATAGTTTTCTGATTGTTCTAACACCGCGCAATCGATTCATATGTTTCCCTTTAGAACGTACCGTCTGTCTTATTTTTTTTAAACTGTTTTAAAGTGTTCTATGATTGTGACTAAGAGCCATTTTTCCGTTGTTCCAGTGTATGGCTCGAGCTCTATACGACAACATAGCGGAATCACCGGACGAGCTCGCCTTCAGGCGAGGCGACCTCCTCACCGTTCTGGAGCAGAACACGGGCGGGAGCGAGGGCTGGTGGCTCTGCTCCCTGAGGGGCAGGCAGGTAAATATCAATATCCATTGTGTAGATAAGGACATAATCCCTCCAGTTTGGTTAACATAAAAATATCTAAGCACTATTAGCAGTGCTGCGCGGTTTCCTCCGGGTAGTCCCTGAGCCCGTTATTTTCCCGGGATAAAAAATATCTTATGTATTATTCCAGACTAATATTTATCTATATACCAATTTTCATCCAAATCCCTTCAGGGATTTTTGTGTGAAAGAGTAACAAACACACATCCATACATTATTACAAACGTTCGCGTTTATAACATTACTAGGATGCTAGGACTAGGCTATGCTTTGACATTTTCTAAGGAAGGCCTAGTTGTTTCGCATTAACGAGTGTCAGTTAAAAAAAAATTAAAGCCTTGCTTTGCGGTGTAACTCTACTAGAACGATAACTGAAAGCCTCAAGTCGTAGGTGCTCTTCACCATCTCTCACCTTACCACCACCTCTTATCAAAATATCTTAATCTAAAGACATGAAATATATACTCGTACCTACTACAATACAGACCTTCATACTTTCCAGAATACAAAGATAAATCACACGTCCGTCCGTATTCTATTTCATCAATGAACATACATTCTTATCTCATGTAAAGGGTCACAACAAGTCATAAATCTCGGAAACATTTAATAAAGGATATGTCCTCAAACGTGCTGGATCTTTTGACATAAACTGCGCCACACTGACGTCATAGGTGATGTAGCCTTGGTTACGGTCATCTTATTTTATTTCGCATCATACCTTAATCACAAATGATGACGCATCTCACGTACGCCAAGTTACAAACCACAGCTAAAGCATCACAACATTGGATTCAATAATACCTATTTGAGATATAATTGAGTTTCCTTTTGGCAAAATAGTAAGAATTACTCATCATTATTATTCCGATATAGAAACTATAGATCAGTTTTAAGAATGGATGATTAATAATTAAATACCTAACCTTCCTGGTTCAAGGGTCACGAGAACTGTGCGTGTTATTGTTGTCCTAATAATCGTTCTTTGAAAGTGTATTTCTCTCATTAAATTGTACAGGAAATTGTTCAAAGGAGAGCGTCTAAGTTTAAATGGATATGCGTGTTTTGGATTCAAGGAAATTCTGACCTAAAGGAACCTGTGTTTATTATTTTAATTTAGGACAGGTTCGTGTTTTGCTAAAAGACCTATTCTATGGCAAATGACTTACTTATTTCAATTTTTTTCCTTTATAACTTTATTAAAAATGTATCTATCAATTGTATCAATTTGTTGCTAACTTTGACTCCCCTGAATCATACTCTACAAATTGATGCAACTCTATTGACGAATTTACAGGTACAATGCATAACGAGATACAGTAGAGTAGAGATAGAGTAGGTGAATAACAATAATTTCTAAGGTAAAATCAACTCGTCATTTTCTCTGATCCCGTTTTATCCTCCTTTAGTGAAATGTATCTACTAAATGACGGCAACATATTCAGTATTCATATATTATTATTCCATATGGCAGAATGATATAAGAATATCTGCATGCATGCATTTTCATTTCATACAAAAAGATGATCTTGGGTAGGACCTGTGGCTTATTGTGAGAAGTGTGTGTATTGTGTTAGGATTTCACGATGTAGATGTATCTCTCCACTTAGTCTGTGTATGTTCATAGGCAAAGTTGGTATCAGCCGGCTCGTCATTGATTAAAAAAATAAATAGATAAATATGAACGTATTTTAATGATCTGTTATGTTATGTACCTTGTTCTAGGGAATATGCCCGGGCAACAGACTGAGGATAGTGGCGGGCGTGTTCGACGCAAGCGCCGCGATGCAGAGGCGGCGCGCGCGCACTCCGGCCCCTGTCGCGCACCAGCCGCTTCCCACACAAAACTCCTTCACAAAAGTAAGTATTCACAGCTATTTACTCAAGCTATAAATTATCACGTTCACTTGCGGAATAAGTTTGTTAATTTCTTTATGCAAAGGATACAGGATACTTTTATGATTCCTGAAGCACTGGTCTGTAGACTCCGTAAACAGAGCATTCCCTTATTGATTTCAGTAAACATTTCTCACAACTCTTTTATAAATAATCCAAAACCCAACTCCAACCCGGCGAATGTCTGATTTTAGGTTACCTACATCAAATCCAAGAGGAAATACTATAGGTGGTTAATCAAGAGCTTTAGCTCCACTATTATCTCGTAAACATTAAAACAATCTAATTAAATTACCAATCAATTTCAGATCGAAGAATGTTCCCACTACGATGTTCCTCGAGCCCCAATGCCAGTCCATCGACTGGGCACGTACGACTGCCCGAGACCCCTAGGCGAATGGTACGACGCACCGCGCGCGCCCAGGCCCGCCAGCGCAGACTCTGCGTGCAGCGGGACCGGATCCCTCGCCTCGGCCACGTCCAGTGCGTCAGCTACATCAGGGAGTTCAGCGCACTCGGCCGCTTCGGCGTCCAGCACGTATGATGTGCCGAGAACACGGGCGCTACCGCTCCCTTGTGACGCGGCGCTAGAAGCTTTGGAACGACTACAGGTTAGAATGGAAATTAATTACAATAAACATCCTACACTCATACTCAGCCTATCCTAGTTCACTTCTGCATAGGTTCACATGATTCGGCCCTTATCCCGATCCTTAGCTATTAATGGATGAATGCTTTTCGTGGTATTTTGAAGGCATACTATTTAGAATGATTAAGTCTTAGAATATTTATATTTTTAATCTTATGTTCAAAACGTACAATTCCTCACAATTTGACTACAAATGAGAATACAAAAATGCGTATCTAACTTTAAAAATATTCTCAATTTCGCCAAATGGTGGCACTAGTAGGTCTGATAAGCTTATGGCAGTGTCAATAGTGTTTATTTATTTTCATCCATTTATCAGTAACATCTGCTTGGCATGGCAAATAAAAGTTATTTAAAAGAAATATCTGCGTACCGATTCAGTACCCCAGTCGGATTGATTCGAAACGGAATCTTACATCTTCTGGTCTTTGTCTTACCTGTTTAGTATGACAGAGACAAGGATTACAATTCCGAATTTGGCCGATCGGATTGCGTTTAGAATCAGTACCCCGGTCACTTTACTTGTAGATAACGAAACCTCACCCAGTGTCTAGTTGTAGCAAATTCTAGCATAACTTACGTATCCTCTGTCCCGTGTACAGGAGGAAACGTCAGCCGCAGCTTCCATTTGTAGCAAATTTAACCATAACTTACCTACGTAACCTCTGTCCCGTCTAAAGGAGGAAGCGTCAGCCGCGGTGTCCCGCCTCCTGTCGTACGTGACGCCGGGCTGGCGGCGGCGCGGCGCGCTGCGCTGCAAGGTGCTGGACGTGCGCGTGGCCGGCGCGAGGCTCCGCGCTGCGCTGCACGACCTCGCGGTCTTCGCCGACGCCACGCTGGCTAACGCGCACGATGCACAGGACAAAGGTAAGCCGGAACTGGCGCGTCAAAGACCCTATTATATTACTTTAAAGCGTTGGTTCTGAAGAACTGGAGAATGCGCACGATACACAGGGCCAAGGTAAGCCGAAACTGGCGTGACAATCAAGACTGTAGTAGAGTACTTTAATGGTTTATAGGTGGAACTGGCGTGTCAACGAGCCAAGACTCATATTTTAGGGGTTGATTTGATTGAACTGGAGGACGTCACGCTTGCTAACACGCATGATGCACAGAACAAAGGTAGGACAGACCTGACGTGCTAATGACCCAAAACTGTAAAGGTTTTCAAAACTTTAAAGGTTGCTTCGAATGGACTAGTGGAAAACACATTAGTTTCAGCAGACGAAAGGGAAAAGTGATTACCTGTTCGACTTTATCAGTATCGATACGTTGTGGAAACCTTAGTAGACTTTATTCTTGAGTCTAGAACCGATAAGTTGCGGCTGGTCTAATCGGGTTAGCTGAACTGATCTGATTCCTTGTTCAAATTCCACGCGAATGAAATTAAGTCATGTTAAAGTGCCACTGATTAAACAGAAATAAAACATTTTGTTGGGAACCGACAGGTAACATTGATTTTGAGGTCATTCGTTATCCACCAACTCTCACTGGGCCACCGTGGTCCCTATTGAATTCATTAAGAGAAGGTCCTGAAAATATACTTTATAATAGGTGATAATTGATATATGACCCCAGCTGTGGGAACATTTAGTGGGCTTATAACTGTAGCTACAGAACGTCAACAATAAATATGAATATTTTAAATACAGTAAGTTTACAAAACAAACATGTTACTGTACTCCAGGTATCGCAGTAAAGCTACGGCCACTGGTGAAGGCACTGAAAGACGCCGAGCGAATCACACACGAGGCGACGAGCGCCCTGGACGCCGGCGACTGGGCGCCGGAGCGGCTGGAGAGAGAGCGGGAGCCCACGGACGGGACGCAGGACGCTCTGGACCAGCTGGTGTCGTGTGCGCGCTCGCTCACTGAGGACGTGCGAAGAGCTGCCTCGTTCATTAATGGAAATGCGTCGCTTCTATTCAGGTAAATATTAAATGGCAGAGGGAAAAGGGCAAGTTTTTGTTCTTAGACCAGTTCAACAAAGATTATCCTGTGCTTCTAAAATTTTAAACAAATATCGGAAGATAATTAGTTTGGTAATAAAACCCTACTACCTACTACCTATTATTTTAAATGTGTTGGATGTTTGTACGTTTGTCGCTGAATCACGTCGGAACGTGTGAAAGGATCGGGTTGTAAAGTATCTAATTTGATATACAGAATATAGGCTCGAATAGCGCATGCGCTACCTTTTATCTGGGGAGAATAACAACTATGGGGGTAAAATCGCGCACTGATAGGTATTGAGTAAATGAATAGTCAAGTTATTTTGTCTAATAATTAATAATTAATCTATTTATGTACACTGTGACAAATTTCAAATTCAAGATGGGCGAGGGTACCTAAATATTTTTTTCCTTGTTTTATCACGGACTCGTGTATGTTTTGCAGACGGTCCCCCGCAGTCCCCGAGCACGAGTGGACGGAGGAGTACGACTACGTGCGGCTGGAGTCGCGGTCGGCGGCGGGGGCGGCGGCACGCGGAGATCCGGGCTGCGCTGCCGGACAAGCTGCGGGCCTCCTTCGACGCGCTCGTCAGAGACGCCGACCACGCCGGCGAGGTAGGGGAATTCACTGAATTTAATCTAGAGGCATTATGACATTTGACTAAATTTAGTCGCTACTGAAATCAGTGAAGAGTAATAGCATTCAGTAAGCTGCCATACTACATTCAGAAGCGAATATTGCTTGCTTCTGTACTTGAATCTGAATTCAGTAGACTAACCTTGAAATATAAGTATTAGGAATAGAATCTGGAATACCTATCTGGAATTAGCGATGGGTCGTTGACGGTTTTTTCGTTAACGCAACGTTAACGTTAATTTGCGTTCGTCAACTAGTCGATCAACTAGTTAAATTCGTCAACGAGTTAACGTGCTACTAATGTCAACTTGCAACGTAAACCGTTTATTTATTGAACGTTTTTTATTCAACGGAACAACGTTCAACGAGTCTAACATTTAGGTCTATCTAGTGAAACTTGTGATGACGAAAAAACTGATGAAAATATAGAATAAATTTTAAATGACTTTTTTAAATTGGGGTGGTAGATTTATATGCTATTTTGTCCTTGCACATATTACAGATCGCTTTCCCGCTAGGATCGTCTTTCTCGAAATGTAGTCACCATTCACTGCTACTCTTACCACGTCCCGACATTTTAAAGTTTTCTTCCTATTTTATACACAATTACGTAGTATCTATTAAGTAATCTGTGACACAATATAACACAATTCTATTTACAAAAACAAATTAACACTGTTACTGTACACATTAACCAAAAAGTCTGATAATTTATAATAATAGCCGCAAATTTGCCTCTGACCTTGCGCGCCAATTGTCACAAACTGTCAATCAAAAATCAAAAATTAAAAAAATTAAATGATGCGCGAGTGAACCTATACAAATCTTCGTAAGCGTAAACAAACAAACTAGTATAAACCGGTTTCTCGCGGGTGGCGTGTGCTATTCCACCAATATCGCTATCCTTTTCTTAACAAAATATGAATTTCAAAAATCTACTCTTGCTAACGTTATTTAAAGTTCAAATTCAACTGTCGCTTGATGTTATTTTCAACGTAAGTTTCACGTTAAATTCAATGTCGTTGACGAATTCAATTAGTTGATTCATATACAGTTAAAAAGTTCAAATTCAACAACTGTCGTTTGATGTTATTTTCAATGTAAGTTTCGCGTTAAATTCATTGACGTAAATAATGTCGTTGACAAATTAAACTTTATACAGTTAACGAGACAAAAAAAAAGTTGGTCCTTATACAGTTAACGTTGATACGTTGACAGGAGGATCAACGGTTGATTCAACTAGTCCGTTGATTCAACGCCCATGGCTATCTGGAATAGCATAGGTATAGGTTTATTTTTTCGCAAGAAAATAACAGGAACGGGAAATACGTTTGTAAAACCACGAGACGCCGCTGGTTCTTCTTCAATTTATTCGCTAAGGGGGCTTCCATAAATTACGTGAGGTAATTTTGACGAGTTTTCGATCCCCGCTCCCGTCACGTGAGAATTTACGGAATATATTTTTTCTCCATTTCACCCAGTTTTCTCAAAGAATTAACACATTTACTTGTGTAAAAAAATGCGTGACCCCCATGTGATATTGGATGAGATTTAACTCAACCCTTGAACACCTCGGGTAATTAATAGACGCCTTATGACATCTTGTTTTCAGGTGAGCGCAGTGGCAGCGGCGACGCGCCTGCCCCCCCGACGACCGGCAGCTGACCGCGTTCTACGCGGCGCAGGCGGCCACGTACGGCGCGCACCTCGCCACCGCCGTGGAGGCCTTCCTCCGCACCATCGAGATGGGGCAGCCGCCGGACGTCTTCCTCGCGCACGGGAAGTTCGTCGTGCTCAGCGCGCATCGGATAGTGCACGTTGGCGATACAGTACACAGGTAGGTGATCATACAGAGACATACTTAGTTAAACTAGGCTTTTACCCCACTGGCTAAAGATGCAGTTTAAAGGTCTGATACGACTCCCCTACCACCCGACAAGTAAAACATCACTCAAATATTCTGGGCTTTATGCCATACCCGTTAAGATACAGATAACATTGGCAAAACAAATTAGCAGACCGCTCGCTGACAGCCATCTGCTAATTTATGTTGCCAATGTAATTGCTTTTTGAATCATTTCGAATACGGTAAAAAGAGTGCTTGCTAGCTTTTGTTCACCAAGATTTTCTTTTTCTAGGAGCGCCCAACACGCCGGTCTCAAAGCACGAGCGTTGCGATGCTCCGACGCGCTATCGGATGCGCTAGCCATCACCGTCGCCAAAACAAAAGCGGCCGCACAGCAGTTCCCCTGCGCGAACGCCGTGGCGGAAATGGCCGAAGCTGCCCGAACCTTAGCCGCGAGGGCGCAGGAGCTGAGGCGAGTGCTCGTGCGAGCGGCGGACCCGCCCGCGCCTCCCGACACCCCCCTGACGCCCGCCACCGCCGTCGCGCCCTCCATCCCCACCACCCCCGCTCACTCCCCTCACACCCCACAACAACTCCGGGACGCCCTCGCTAGCCGCGCTACAGATATAAGCCCTGCCCCGCCCGTCCGCACCTAGCGGACGCCGGCTAGGATCGCTAGACTCGTTTCCGCTCAACCAAAGATATCTTCCGTACGTTAAGTAGACTGCCGATACGTGGACGAAATTCAGAGTTTCTATATAGATTAGCGTAAGGATCGAAGGCTGCTAGACGTTTTGTTCGTGAACGTTTTCATAGAGCGAGTTTTAAATTGCTGGATGCTCATTTTGCACTAGTGAGTTGAGTTGTCCGTCCAGTTTTATACAATTTTGCATCAGTGTCGTTAGTAGGACGGTGTGTGTGATTATATGCCGTAGTTACTTTAGTCGCGGTGAAATTGATTTTGTTAACGATGTCGAAGTGATAAGGTTTGCCGTGGTAACACACTGGAATTACGGAGTATTTCATAACTGGAATATCTGCTTATTGAGAAATAACTAGCCAGCCGTTTAGGCTTGGTTTATAATGAAGCCGGTATGCAGATTGACATGAATAAAAGATCGAATCCTACTCATTTTACACAGAATTTTGCTGTTTAGCGACTTTTAAGGTCAATCTCTGTGTATTTAACTAATTCGATGGTCGTGCTTAATGTTAAATTAACATTTGCATTATCGTGTGCCATATGAACTATGGTATTTACACGCTGACTCTGTCTAGTCAGTAATTATCTACAAGTATATGTATTTAACTCCTTTTGAAAAGGCTATAAGAATTATTCCTATTAAATTATGAATCATATCATTTGTCATTATTTATTTGATCATGTCGACTCAAAAGTAGTTCATGCTCAATTAAAAGTTATTGCGTTACGTTAAAGCTCATTTTTGTACGCCTATTCTGGGCTTTGATATTAATTCTAAAACTTTGTACATTGAAAAAATATACTGTTTTAAATTTTATTGTTTGTTTACTTTAGCTCGCTACTTAATAGTAAAAGGTACAGCTAATAATTTATGTTATAGTTATGATGTGACTCGGGCTTCCGATATATGAAAGTAAATAACTTAATGATTTTATATTCTACAAAAGTGAATCATATTGACTGTATAAAAGGTCTTATTCATAAACGTCTAATTGGGATTATTATTTCACATAACATTTATTTCAGTTTTCCTGTGAAATTATACCAGTGTCACGAAAGGCTACATTTGTACCTATCTACGGTCGACTTATTGGAAATTACTGATTTGTACGCGGTGTTACCATGTGACAGTAAATTATAAATGTCTACCAATAACAGTCGATTTCAGACCTAATTGGACATTTTTGAATAAGAGGATGTGATATGTGTTTTATTATTGTTAAAGCATTTTGTTTCAGTTACATTTCATACATTAACCTACTTATTATAAAAGTATTTGTTTCAATGTACAACGCTTTTAAGAATAACGTGAAAAAAATGTACTAACCAGTACAATAGTAATTATTGTATGTTGTATTGTATGTACTATGAATTATACTTTATTTATAAATAATATACAAATATGATGTTAGGAAATAGAAGTTGGACATGACATCAGTGTAAAAAGCATGTTGTACGTAGCGTTGTGTATATACATAGGTGTTGTAGTGTTAGGTAGGTATAGATAAAATTGTACAAATCCATTATTATTATAAAATAATTTTAATATCGAATTAATGTTAATTTAATCATCTTGTAAAACGCAATCAAGTAAAATATACAAATTTTCGTATCTAACATTTTATTTTATTTCTTAATATCTTTCAGTCATCACAATTAAATAATAATATCAGTATTTAGAGCCCGCACCAAAACTCAACATGTGTGGCACCACTATCGAATAATAATTTATTTTATACCCAAATGTTATGGTGTAAAAATGGCGTAGTTCCAGTTTTTCAACACATGCTTGAATCTTAGAGTGAGCTCTTTTAAAGATTATATTACTCTACATTTCTCAGATAATGTCTAATGAAATAATACTTGTACATGTATCTATGTACATGTATATCTACGAACAAAGGTACTAAAGAATAATAAATTCAAGCCAAACGTATGACATGCTGAACCACGAAAATTAAAAAAATGGAAGTCTATAGTATATGGACTGCAATAGAAGTGAAAACTAATGACTTAGAATTTTAGTTTTGAACTATGTTGAATAAGGAATAACCGCAAATGGGGCAAGCGAAGGACTCACACACTTATCTTTAAACGTTCTTATATCTTTCAAATAGTAGTGTCAGGATAACAATTTCTGTTCGTAATTTTTGACGCTGCTATTATTATTATTATTGGTTCGTAGATGCATGTAGATAAAGGTTATGTATGTCTTAACTGAGATCTGGGCCGTTGGTATTATATTGGTGTTATCTGAAACAAAGAAATGATATTTTTTTATGAAACCGAGCCGAACCGCGTCTAGCAACGTGGACACGTTTTATTGGTAATAATAGGTGGAGTAGAGTTGTGATCAAGGTTTAGGACGTCTAGATGCAGGACGGGTCGATGATATAGTCTTTACCGTCACAGTACATTTTTCAAATAAATATAGTGAGCACTCACCCGACATCGAGTCTTGAATTTGATAGGAACTGCCTGATGGAAGCTTCTTCTGCAATGTAACACAGCCCAGGGTGTGAGGGCGGCAGTTTGGGGCCGTTCAAATATTACATAAAACGCAATTTGTGGGGGAGGTATCTTGTAAAACGTTACGGTCTGTCAGTGAAATTATCTCCTTTTGTTAGAAAAACTAGTGATTTAAAATCTCTGAAGTTGGCGACTTGGGGAGGACAAAATCTTTAAAAATCGCGTTACTTTATATTTGAACGCCCCCTTTGACACTTGCTTGCACGACTTACCCTATTTTAATGTTACTGTTTCAATGAAATGTAGGGAGCAATCACCCGATATCGAGTCTTCAAGTCGACAGGAACTACCCCTTGCTGAAGCTTTTTCCGCAGCGTAGCACAGCGCGAGGTGTGAGGGCGGCAATTTGGCTTCTGCTGGCTCGACTCACTGTATTTTCGAGTTTAATGTAGTGAGCACTCACCCGACATCTAGTCTTGAATTTGATAGGAACTGTCTGACGGAAGCTTCTTCTGCAGTGTAGCACAACGCAGGGTGTGAGGGCGGCAGTTTGTCTTCTGCCGCCGCCACAGCAAGTCGCGCCGCGCGGAGACGGAGCGTTTGCTCCGCGGCGCGCATTTCACGCTCTTTGACGTCGCCCTTTATTGCTTCTTCTATTCGTTTCCGTTCTAACTGTAAATACCAAATTGCAGTTATAGAATTAGGTGGATAGAATGAGCTTTGAAGTTCTTATGGGGATTTAGTCTGAAGGTGTTATGCTGAACTAACTTAAAACTAACACATCCCCTTAAAAATAATCAAGTAGCCCCATGTTTTATTAACAAGATCAAAGTTAATACTTCTTTTCTGACATTGGGTCGAACATTTGATTTTAAGTTCCAGCCTGATCAGAGAACAAAAGCGCGTTTTTTTTAAGTAACATGCCTGCCACATAACCTGTAATTTCAATAGAAACATTGTACATAATTTTATTAGTAAAGCAACCATAGATGAGTTCTGTATCCCATTAGCTCTAAAGTGGCGCACCGTGATCTATGACTAGTCTCCTGCTTTATTAAAATTTTATCTAAATACATTCCAAATGACCCTCCCGACCAGAGTAACTTGGTAAGGTGGGGAAAAGCCTCTGAAAAATGTTGCTATACTTATGGAGAGGCGATATGTACAGCAATGCACATATTGGTGGGATGCAAGGTGCTCCTTAATGGGGGTCATTACTCACGGCGCCATGACAGAGTACTTGAAATCATACGTGAAGCCATGAGCCTTTCAGTAGCTATAGCCCAAAAGGGATTGACGACAAACAAAAGACAAATTAACTTTGTAAAAGAATGCTCAACTTCAAACTCCGGGCACAAGCCTTACTTAATCCTGGGTACAGCACCTGATTGGACTATTTTAATGGACACGTATGAAAGGCACTACAGGATATTCCTGTGTCGGTCGTGACCGACCGAATCAAAATAATCGAATCGCACTGTCTGTGGGACCGACTCGGTCTTCAATCGTTGAGGACCGGTATCTTTTCGAGACCGATACTGAAATCTACAATCTGCCACCAACGCTTCTGCAACCGACGGAAACCGAGACCGACCGACTTCCGACGAAGTACTAGCGTCCTTGATGTACCCAAACAAATCATTGGGAAAACACGTGATCGATCGATCTCGAACCGAGATCGATGTATCAGATGCATACAATGCTCGAAATTGAACTGTAGGGGGTTAGATTTAGAGATCATATCGCTGTAGCATGGCCCTATCCCAATTTCCCAATGGATAAAAATGAAGTAGCGAAATTCAACTTTATTGTAATAGACGTAATTAATTAGTATTTTTTGCAATCTGAGGTGGTTTTATTTTTTGTCTCTTTTGGACGTCGGTCATAATTGTAGTACTACGTAACTTAAAGATTGACGTTCCTCAATCATTGGAGAATTCGACAATGGCGCCAATCGTTTATGGTCTTGAGTGGTGGCGCGAAATCTAAGATGAAGTTAGTGTGTGTAGTTAGTTCAGTAGTGGTAGGACTCTTAGCAGAGTCCGCCTGGGGAAGTACCACACCTTTGCCAGTTATTCGACCGCCAAGCAGTAATGTGCAAACATTACTGTGTTCCGGTTTGAAGGGCAGTTCCAGAGAAATTACAGGGCTTAGAGATATAATATCTTAGATCTCTGGGTGACGAGCGCAGTGCAGTGCTAGGTAATGATTTGGACTCTTCATGTTCCAATAGCTGCGTGTCACTGTGTTGTTATGTGGCTGGCATGTCGCTTACCATCAGGCACATGTCCAGCTCGTCTCGTCACTCTAAATTATATTAAAAAAAAAAAGTTTGTAGAATTTTTTTTCAGCAGTGGTAAAGTTGCAGAACTAAATTAGACTTTATGGTGATAGATATAGACATGTAGGTAAGTGTGGTATTGACTGTATACTCTCTCTTGTTCTCGCGACCGATGACCGACATTATGAACGAATCTTTTCACTCGGTCGCACGGGTAGTCGGTCACGAATGATTGCGGTCACGAAAAAAAGAACGATCGACACAGGACAACTACAGGATCCCAGAGGATGTGGGTGTTTCGTCATCCAGACCGGACATTTTCCTTTTTTCTAGAGCTACGAAACGCATAGTCCTTGTAGAACTTACCGTACCGTGGGAAACTAATATACCTAAAGACCACGCGATGAAACAAAATAAGTATTACGACCTCCTAAACGAATTAACAAAAACGGCTATGTAGTTAGTTTATACGCTGTAGAAGTGGGAGCGAGAGGTATACCAGCAAAATCTCTATAACCTGCTGAAAGACCTTGGCTTATCCAGAAGTGCAGTAAGTTCTATATTAGAACGAGTAGGTATCTAAAGCTGCACTAGTAGGCTCATATCAGATTTGGCTGAGCAGGGAGAGAAAAACGAGTAGTGAAGGTGAGTGTTGATGTACGTCAGAAAGGGGCCCCTTAAACCTACGCCCGAGTCACAAGTCTCGGGATCTACTCGGGTTTTCTCTCTCTTTCACACGATGGACCCGGCACCCGCACGGTGAATCCATGGAATGCTAAGAAAATCGTCTCTCTTACCCTGGCCGTTTCCATTCTATAATTTAAAAGCTCTAGTTTCAATCTGGACGTGTCCTTGGTGCCCGTCACTAAACCTGGAAAGGAAAGAAATACATTTTCACATTTAATTAGCCTATACATTGTATGTTATTCCTTGGCGAGATAACTAAATTTATTTCTTAATCCACATATATACCCACTAATATTATAAAGCAGCAGAGGATTTTGTTGAGACGCGGTAATTTCAGGAACTACTAGACCGATTTCAACCACAACCCGTGCCTACATATCACAGTTTCCATTCTAAATCACATTATCGCATAGATTTTTCTGGAGAAATATACACTTCCCGCAGTACTACAGCCTAACTCTCCTGCTTTCTGCTATTATTTGATTTGTGACGCAGCTGAAAGCAGACAACTACATCCGCTTTCCGTTCCGCTGCATACGGAAACCAGATGTAATTGTCTGCTGTTGGCGTTATCAACTTGGCCGGTGACGTCACAAATCAAAGCATTTCAGAAAGCAGGCAAGGGCGGATCTAACTTTGGCTCCAGGGGGGGGTCATATGGTGGCAGGGTCACATAGTCGTGAAACCCAATGACCCCCCCCTTGGAACTGCGCCTAAAAGCAGAAGAGTTAGGCGGTTGACCTGCCGGTCGATTTCGGCTTCGGCTAATTATACTTAATCCGCTTTCAAGTGAAGCGACGACGTTACTTCGTACGGCGTGGCCAACTGCGCGCATGTGACGGACGTGCGCAATTAATTAGGACATCTCAAGAGAACGTTGATAAAATATAAATTAGAAGGTTGTCTGATTTTAAGTTTGTTTCTCTTTACGTCAAAGAATCCTGAGAAATGACAGAAAAGCGTAAGGCTATCCACGACAAAAAAATAACAAATTATGTATTATTGGGATATTTTAATCAAGCGCATATGTGAGCATACCTAATCCCGAATCGCTGCCTTGCGCATTGTTGAGAGGGTCTTGTAAAAAGCTCGAGTGACGGTCGCTTGCGCCGAAGCTGTCTGCAGGTCTCAACACTTGATCGTCCTCGCTGTCGAAATCAAAAGCGTCTGTCGCGCAGTCTATTATTGGTTCAGATTTAATTTTCTGGAACAGAAGTTTATTTACTTTGTATTGTAGCATTTATAAAAATACTTTTACAAATAATCGATGTTGATTCGAAAATCGAATCGACTCGCAAAAATTGTAAGATTTTTACGAATGCTATTAATCCATCAACTAAATTGGAATTTACAAGTTTTCGTTAACACACAGTTAACTTCGTTTTCGAAGGGAAACCTTGTGAGGGAACCGACACTGTCACAAGAACAGGCACTTGACCACCGTGGTTGATTATGATTTTTTTAAGTAACGGCTGGTCTCTATAGTCCGTTCGCGTTAAGAAAATAGTGAGTCATCGTTGACCGCCGGCCTGGCCACGACCCCCCAGCCAATTAGAATACTAGAAATTAAAAAGTCGAGTTCACAGTGACCAGTTGAAGTCTGACCTTCGAACAAAACGGTTGTGTATTTTGCGTGACTCGATCAACAATAAATTTTGAAAATGAATACTTCACCAATTCGAAAGAATAAAAGTGGTTCAATATCAATAATCCATAGCGGAGAGAGACGCATAATTTATAATGTTTATAAGTACTTTAAATTGTGTGGTTTAAATGCAGCTGTGAAGAGCATAGTCATAAAAACAGCAAGTGCATGCGGTGTGTCCGAAAATACTGTTTATAAAATTATTGAAGAACAAAAGGATACTAAGACATTAAAATCACCCGTGAAAAAAAAGAGCTCGTCTATCCACAGTCGATAAATTAGACGAATTAGATAAATGTGCAATAAGAAGAAAAGTTCACTCATTTCAAAAGTTCATTCCTGTTTTCAAACGTACTACACTTCATAAAATATTGCACGAGCTTGGTTTCGATTTCAATAAACTGGATAATAGAACATTGTTAATCGAAAGGGAAGATATTGTTTTATGTTATTAAATTATGTTGGTGCCAATAACTCGTGACGTAAAAAAAATATTATATGACGCAATAACATTAATAGACGCCAATCGTTGGAAGAAGTGCTGCGACCACGTGATACGAAAAGAAAATACCATGTGGCATTTGGATGACGCCATGGAACACATAGAACTAAATTCTTTCATAATAAATGTGACTGAAGAATCTAGCGATACTGATTAGTGGTTTAAGTAATTTTAAGACAATTTTTTCCATTAAAAATAATTAAATGTTTAAAAAAAATGTTTTTACTTTTACTCCACTGTGAATACACCCTTATCCTGTAGTTGCACAGATGACTCAATATTTTCTTAACGCGAACGGACTATAGTAAGTTACGGCTAGTCTAGTCGGAAGAACGGCAACTGCCAATCCGGAGCCCCCGGGTTCAAATCCCACCCACACCACCGTCTTTTCGAAGTTATGTGCGTAATACCGCTAATTTAAAACGGTGAAGGAAAACATCGTGAAGAAACGAACATGTTCCTAGAATCTTTCAAGGACATGTGTCATCCACAATACTTACTGGGCCAGTTTAGTGGATTATGGCCTTGACTCTCTCCTTGTAAGAGAAGGCCCGAGTCCCAGCAGTGGGAATATTTAGGGGGCAGCTTATGCCATATATTTAAATTATAGACAGGACAGATGCAATGAGCAAAACATTAGCTTGATGGTAAGCAACACACCTCCCCACATCATCACAGTGCTATTATGCAGCTATTTTTGAACACGAATAACTCACCGCCATTTTACCGCACTGCATTGTACAGGTGCGAATTTTAAGATGATTTATGTAATTTTGTAATAATTCTGGAAAGCAATGCCTTTCAAACCGGAACATAATAATGTTTGCACTTCATGGTAGAAAAGGTAGGTGTGTTACTTCCCCAGGGGGACTCTGGAAATATTCCTAGCACTACATAATGTTGCCATTCAATAAAATGTACTATAGTTGGTATAACGATAACTAGTAACTTTAATGCAGTTTTACCATTTCATCTTCACTTAGTTGTTCATACTTTTTTCTCTTTTTTTCCTTGAAAAATCCAGTTATATTCGCTTTTCTGGCCATACATTTCATGGTATTAAATTTCCTACTCAGTTCTTTTGCCGTCTTTTTTCTGGAACTGTGAGTGTTGTATTTTTCTGCTATCTAAAAATAAAAATAAATGTTATTAATAATACAAGTAAAATGGTTAATAAGACATCCCGTACCTGTTTTTCCCCTGGGATAAATGCGCCTATGCGTTCTTCCAACCCATTTATTATTTGGCTGTGTTTCACATTTTAGCTCGATCCGTTCATACGTTACGACGGGATTGAGCAACAAACATTTATATTTATAACATTAGTGGGATAAAGTTAATACCATTGCGTGCCTTTTTATTTAGAGTTAAAATTTCATCAATACCATTTAACCTTTCAGCTTTGAATTTAGAAAGCTACTTTCATCGATATAAATCAATGGATGTGCCCGCCCTCCCAAACTTCAGGCGCACGGAATGTTATCGTTAGGAAGAGTGAGCTCTCTGTTTCCGATTTAGGTTTTAGTCGATTGTAACACCGGACGTTTATACCTATCGCTATTCATTTTCAACAACCAAAATAAGTAAAACCGCAACATACCTCACCGCTAGTGATTCTAGTGATTCTAGGGGCCAATTAGATTGGTAGTTGTAAACCACTCACGCTACACACAGAGACGCAATTTGTTAACAATTTCAAGGTGCTCAGGGAACATCTACTGATTTATATCGATGACAAATTTTCACAAAAATAACATTTGACCAACTTTACCTCATAAATAACGTACCCGTTTCCACGCATGTTGTCTTTTAATCGTCGAAGTATCAGAAAAGAGGACTTTCTTCTCTTTCCTAACACATTGCAGAAGGATGCGACAGTCACGCGGCGAGAATCCCGAAGACTCATTGCATCTCGTGACTTCTACCTGAACGTCAGCTCCCGATTTGTCGCTTAAAAAGCATCAAAATTTCAAATTCAAAAGTGTTGAAATAACAAGAACAAAATTAAAAATTTTGATTAACCCCCGACTACCTCGGATTTGTTATCTGTACAACATTCTACTAGTCAAGCCCTTTCATTTGATATCCATATTAAGGGAGTTGTGAAAAAAATAATGTATTTCGCCATTTTGTGGAAGTGGCCATCTTGGATTTGAAATTTGTCATAGTGCAAAGTATTTTACTAGTCAAGCCCTACACACTAAACTACACAAACAATGTAATAGTAATTGCTAAAAAAAGGTGCTCTAGAATACTAAAATACTGATTTTTTTTAATTTAGAGAGAAAAATACTCACTTTGTAGCTGATTCCTCTTGTATGTCATTACCTGTGAAATGAGTCAATGAGAATCAATTTAATCTTTGTTATTTGATGTGAAGTCTTTTATCATTTACTTACATGAAGTTTTACACCACTGTTGGATTTCATGTGTTTGATACTAACAATATTACAGAATGACAGATATGAGTGAAAGATGGGTGAATAAATGTGTCAAATTTTTGATACTATATATCATAATGTTTATTAAATTTGTCAAACAAAATGTTAATTACTTCTATTACTTACTATAGGTCTCAAAAAATAAAAGGCCCATTTTGACAGTTGAAAAATGGCCTAGAATGTAGCTTGAAACGAAACTGATGAACTAAGAAACAATTTAATAATAATTAATTACACAATGGTGAAGAAACAAGCCTAATGTCCACACTATTGCCTTACAATCGGTCTAAATAGTGACCGTAGGAAGTGGTATATTGTGAATATTTCTCAAATATGAGAATAAGGCTTTTATTTTTGGAATACTCTAAATACTATTATATTTATACTTAGTAGCCTCAGTAGTTTTTGAAATCATCTGTTATTCTAAAAATGCCTTTTAAATATCAGAACTTGGTGAGATCAGGTAGTATTAATAATAAAAAGGAATACACACCAATTGCAAATGAATTGTCTTCAACAGGCCAGGGTTTAAATTCTGCCAAATCATCTTCGGAGTTGTTCTGATCATTATTATGTACATCAAATTCTGTAGAAACAAATTATCCTGCCATTAATTGAAAAGTAATGTTGGAACTGAGAAGTCAGTTCAAATTGTTTATGTGCCACACAACTGCTAGTCACAAAGTATAAATAAATGGTTTAAATATAACTACTATTGCAAACTAAACTTACACTAACTTACACTAGCCACTATTGCAAAGGTGAACAACATTGGTAATGTTATGAATATTTTCCATCAGACTCATTCCTTGCTTGTCATGATTCTATGTAATAAAAGAAAAAGCCCTTAAGTCTACACTAGGGTTGTAACGGAACGTCGCCTCCGCCTCCGTTACTGCGGAAGTTCCGCAAGCAATTGTGCCTCCGCATCCGTGTAATTTATGCGGAGTCATAACGCAGGTTTATTTACTAATCATAAGCAAACTCGTGACGACTCAGCCGTCCGGCTGCACCCGGCAAATAAACAAGAATCAAAGCGTGCGCGGCGGGAACGCGGGCGAGGGGCGTGCCAACGTCATTTGTCAAATGAATGATATGCGACAGGAACCAACATATCGAAATTTGCATCTCCTTAATTTTGATAGGGCGTTTTCAAGATGCAAAAAGACCTGTCAAAGACAGTTCCCAATTTCACCGTAGGTGACGCCAATGTTTTATTTTGTTAGAGAAATTTCACAAAAACCAACAGTGGTGCCATACTTGGCAATATTTAGAACTATCTTTGACAAGTCTTTTTGCATCTGGAAAACGCCTCATTACTAGAAGGATTTTTTTGTATATGTTATATTAAGTGAACTATGAATCTTTGAATATGTTATATTAAGTGAACTATGAGTCTTTGAATATACAAACATATCTACATATTTGATTTAAAATAAATATTTTGTTTATTGATAGTTTTAATAAACCATAAACTACTATTGTTTCTACATCCACTTTCACATCTGCCTCCGCATCCATTAACCTCAGCATCCGCGGAAGTGACACCCGTCACCTCCGCCTCCGCTAAGAAGGCCTCCATTACAACCCTAGTCTACACTATCAAAACCAATATTATAAAGGGTAAGTACTTATTTGGTATGTTTGTTCTCATGTTTGAGGTAATTTCTGGCACCACTATTCCTACTTTAGAAAACCTTTTATAATTTGAAAAGTACATTACCCTAGATTGGTATAGGGAAAGGGTCGGCAAGTAATTTAGCTAGGTGTCCGGATACCACGGGATTTTTGTTAACAAGGTCCAGAAAATACAACTGATAAAAATTAAGTGTTGTCTTTTTATTATTTTAGTTTCAAATAAACTCTTATTCGGTCCAAGGTTCTACCTAATACGATCCGCAAACGGACCGCGGTTTACCTGTTGCTGACTGCTGGTATAGGCTATCAAACTAAAATTGAAGTGAAAAAGTTTATATGTATAGATTGGTCAATGCATGGATGTTACTCTCTCATGCTTAAAACGACTGAATGAAAGTGGATAAAATTGGGTACAGAGGTAAATTTTAGTCTGGGACAGCACTTAGGCTATTGTGTTCTAAGAATATTACGGAAATGGGAACTATGTGGATAAATTTAGGGAGCTGCTATCATCAACCAAGAAATTCAACCAAGTCATGAAAAAAAAATGTTTAGAGGTTCCAAGCAAGACAATTCAACTCAAGAAAATATGCTAGAAGTTAAAACTCTTTTTCAAAATGGAGAATAGTTGCATTCAATTAAATATTGATTCTACGCTGAAATACCAAAACTTAAATGTGAATTTGTAACTAGATTTTATTAAATAATTTTAAAGTCGCCTCACCTATATTTTCAGCAGTGCAAATCAGCATTATA
The DNA here is from genome assembly GCA_017562165.1 of Ectropis grisescens. NCBI lineage: Eukaryota > Metazoa > Arthropoda > Insecta > Lepidoptera > Geometridae > Ectropis > Ectropis grisescens. Next base: position 10,713,928 of record CM029777.1, on the reverse strand, counting down.
GTCTTCTTCAATTCATCTTTGCTGAAGTCATCATCGTCGTCCATTACATCCTTTGCAAGTTTCCTTGCATTTCGCTTAAGATTCTCCCATTTTGTTTTCAACATTTCCATAGTTCTAGTTGGGCCAAGGCCTAGTTTATTAAACTCAATAGCTGCTTTGGTCCAGGCCCGTTCTTTAGCATTATTAGCAGCAGAGTTATAACATTTGTTTAGTAATACATCTTTATTTTTTTCAATAAGTTTGAGAAGAGCTTTGACTTCATTTTGTTGAAATGTTGGACTCCTGAATCGGCTAAAACATATTTTTTTTATTTGAAAACAATGAATAAATTAAAATAAGATTATTTACTTACAAGGTAAGTTATGATAAGGTTAGGATAAGATCTTTGACCGAAAAGAGATAAAAAATATAATACAAAAAACACTGAGAATCTAGAAATGTGTATCTAATAAAAGGAAGTATAATACTAGTGCTCATATTTTATTAGATACCCACAGAAAAGAACAACAGTTTATTTATATAGGTACGTAACAGCCAAAAATCTCTAAAAATATAAGTTCAATTCACACAGACCGATTTATTCAGAAAACATCTGTAGTTACCTGAATAGAGAAGAGGATGCTTTATTTTCCAAGTCATTCTCATCCATATTAATAATTTATATAAGTTTTATTTCATTAAGTTTAAACAACATAACAATCCCAAATAACACACGGAAAACCTCACAAAACAAGCTGCTTCTCTGTCTCACGTCTTATGGTCTCAGGTCTCACGCACGGCCAGTGTTTCCATTCCACTTTGATAATTTCCTTTCCACACCTCAAATAAGATTTCCCCTTTTTACCGCTCAAAAATTATTCTGCTATAGTTTTGGCTTTTCGGGTAAACTCGGGATGCTAGAGCGAGAAACAAAATACAGTGAACAAGCGCGTCAGAGCGAAAAAGATAATATAGTCCCTGTGTACCTGTGTCGATTAAATTAATATCTTTTCATACCGACATTAATTTCTACGTACTTACCACATGAATTGTGACGAAATATTAAATTTGCATTTCACATCCATTGCAAAAAAGTTTTTGTTGTAATATACTCGGATTACTGTTTTATCACAGCACTTACACTACGTAAACACACAAAATAATACCTATTTTCATCACGGCACTTACACATACACTTTAAAACATGTTATACCTAAAAAATAAACAAAAAAATTTGGTAGTCAACCCCTATTTTCGAAACGCGTAATATTTTTTTTATTTATTCTTGGCCATAGATACTAATCATTTCGCTGTTGCTGTGCTTACTAGGTAGGTATATACTAATCTTCAATTTCTAAATAATTTTCATTAAAATTATTTAGTGTTCTTTTAATATAAGTATTTCTATATTTTAATATTTTAGTGTTCACTTCTGCCGTGCGGTCTTAAGCGCACACATTTTTTTATTCCCCTCTGAACCCTAAATTTCCCACAAAAGGGGAATCTTCCCTCATCGTGGAAACACTGCGCACGACACTTCCAAAGAGAATATTTTTTATGGTTATGACAGATCAGAGTAGAGGTGGGTCGTTGACAGTATTTCCGTCAACATAATGTAACAGCTTTTCGTCGATGGTCAACAGGTTGAAAAAACAGTTAATTTAATTATTAGGGTTTTCAATAAGGCTGATCAGCATTATGTATTAACGTCTTTAACATTACAAATAAACATTTTTAACGTGGGGAAGTACCATAACTTTGCCAGTTATTCTACCACCAACTAGTACCTAATGGGAAAAGATCACTGTGTTCCGGTTTAAAATGCAATGTTTCCGGTGAAATTACAGAGCAAAAAGATATAATACCTTATGTTTCTGAGTGATGAAGTGCAATGCAGTGCTAGGTAATGGTTTCGACTCTTCATGCTCCAATAGCTGCGTGTCACTGTGTTGTTATGGGCAAGTATTTACCATCAGATCATTTACCATTACCATCAGCACATGTCCTGCTCGTCTCGTCACTCTTTACTGTAAAAATACATTTTTACATGGCACTATTTTTTGTCGTTATTATTTTGTTTATTTTTAGTTACAATACTTGCTCTTGTAGCAATTGTGCTTGTGCAAGCGATCCGGCTTACTCTAATGCCGACCTCCAAAGTCATTGATATTAGCTAAAGTGAATGTTACCAGAAACACTAAATAATTAAATATTGAAAGTTCAACTGTTTTGGCAAACCAGTTAATGCTTCAACTGTTAAATGGAATCCAGTTGATACTTCAACTGTTTGCGCAAACCTGTTGACGCGTCAACTGTTTTGCACTTTAGTGAAAAGCTGTTAATGCGTTGATCAACGAAAAGCCGTTGAAAAAAAACTATTCGTTGAATTAACGCCCACCTCTAGATCAGAGTGCTCAGGCAGAAGACAGATATATGACACTTCGGCGCAGTGTTTTCAGTGTCTTACAGGATAAGGCAAAGACCGAGAGGTTTTATTCCGTGTCCAGCGTAGCGATTCTGAACCCAGTCGGATTTATCTCGACACAGAATCAATCCTCTCCAGTCTTTGTCTCGTCTGCTAATAAATGGTAATCGCAGCTTGGTAGCCCTAGCTGATACTGAAGTTGATTCGCTGGTTTTTAATTTATCTGCAGCATTCATCAAAACACTGTTAGGTTCCAAAGAGTCTGACTAGGTTCAAGGCACATCAAAACTAAACTTTGTCTAATAACAAATGTAATTTGGCAAAGTATACATAATTACCTAATGGCACACCCCGGACACTCCACTAAAACTCCATACAACCGCCGCTGTGGAGTTGCCTACTCTTTACACAACTACGCAGATGTCGTTCGTATACACGCGTGAATGTGTGCGTTAGCGCTAGGGCTACTGATTTGTTTTATTGAATAGTTGTGCACCTTGAGTTCACCTGGTGACGTAGTCTATAAACTTGCTATAATGTCGAGTTACATAAATAGAATGGAGCCAAATTATACTATTCTAATTAAAAGGGTGTTTGCACAGATTTCTAAATTGTTTCAGAAATCTGTGGGTGTTTGTATTGCCGCGTAAAATGAAACGAAACCGATGATAGATTAGATCAGGTACCTAGATATCTATTTCTGTTAGTAGGTACACATTCGCATTTTATTTTACACTTACCCATGAAGGAAACTTTATTCTGTCACTATAATTATTCCTCCAGGCATTATCAATCCGTGCTTGGGCACGTAAGTTACTGGCTGTGTAAGTTACGAGCTTTGAGTTAAAAATGACTTCGTTATTATAAATAAATAAATATTGGTAGACAATTCACACACAACACCATCTGACCCCAAACTAAGCAAAGCTTGTAATATTATAAAGCAACGTTATTGAAAAGTTTCTAATCTTACGTTATTTTATCATTAGGAAATTAAATAAAGCTTTTAATTTTGTCCCGTTTAGTTGACGGACAGCCGTAAACAGCACAACAACCCACCATGATGATATTTCGTTAGGAATTAGATGTTCGATACCAGCCCTTCGTTGAGTGCTCCTAGCGTATCCGAAACGGCCTGAGGGGTGAGGAAGCTTGAAATTAGCGGGGGGTTGGGAGTGTCCGTTCTATCTATATTATCTATTCTATGCTAATGGGCACGAGATAGAACCTTATTAACCGACTTCCAAAAAAAGGAGGAGGTTATCAGTTCAACCCATATGTTTTTTTTATGTAAGTTACCTGATTTCTCGAGAACCTCCGATTGCACCGATTTTAAAATTTCTTTTTGTGTTCAGATGGGTACGATTCCCGAATGGTCCCATATAAATCTTATCGAAATCGGTCGGGTAGTTTTTGAAATATGATTTTGATAATAAACTAAAATTTGCGTACAATTTTCTGGATGACGTAGTTGAAGATTTCACAAAAGTTATGAAACTCGATCCTGTCAATACGAAATTGTGTAAATGGATTAATAAAACTTGTTTTAACCCCCGACCAAAAAAAAAGGGGTGTTATAAGTTTGACGTCGATGTCTGTCTGCCTGTGTGTCTGTCTGTCTGTGGCACCATAGAGCTCAAACGGATGGGCCGATTTCGATGCGGTTTTTTTATTTCAAGGTTAATACCCGTGCCGATAAGAACATCCGTTCTTAGCTATGTTTGGTTAATGTTGATTCAAGATGGCCGCGTCCACAAAATGGCGGACAAAATATTTCTTCACAACCTACCTCAATATAGGTATCAACTGAAAGAGTAACATAGTATACACTATAACAAATTTCAAATCCAAAATGGCCGCCACCACAAAATGGCGAATTATATTATATTTTTCATTACTACCTCAATATACCAAACGAAAGGGCTTGACTAGTAGAATACTTTGCACTATGACAAATTTAAATCCAAGATGACCGCTACCACAAAATGCCGAAATACATTTCTTTTTTCACAACTCCCTTAATATAATAAATCGTTTATTTCCAAAAAATAATACAATATAGCACATTTAACATGATAGTGAAATTGCATAAATTGATATAAATCTACTAGAAGTACCATTGAGCCCCAAACTAGGCTAAGCCTGTATCTTGGGCGCCCCTTCAAATTAACCGAGACGTTTCAAGTAAGATAGCTGTTGACAGTACTTATGCAACTTATGTATATAATTACATGATGTTAACGTACAAAAAAAAAGAGATGAAAAAAAAACAAAATTAATAATAACATTAAATGAAAGCTAACACTAAAACTTATTCAATAAACTCAACATTACTGCCGATTTGAATAAGCTATATTTAAATACAGATTCAATTGATCAGTGACAAAGCCAGTTTCGTTGTAACACATTTCATCTGCAATAAATAAATTTAAGTATGTTCATTAAAAGAAAAAAATATAGAATAAAAAAACAAAATTGGAATGGTGGTTGGTTATGTCTAGTTGTATAAGTTTGTATGAGTGAGAGTGTCTATAAGAGAGTGCGAGTATTTGTGATGGGTGTATGTGTGAGTGTGTGTGTTTGTGGGTGTGTGTTTGTGGGTGTGCGTGTGTGTGTGTCTGTCAGGGTGTATGTGAGGTTGTATTTGTGTGTGTTTGTAAGAGAGCGTTCAGTATGTGACGTGTATTTTTGGTGTGTTTCTACAGGCGAATGAATGGAGAAAGTGTGTGCGTTTTGCTGACCGAGTAAACAAGTGCGTGTTGGACTGTGATTTAGCGGAGGTACAACTATGACAATGGGGTTCAGGCTGCGTGTAGTTAACCAAAATGAATCAGCTTGTTCAAGATAACTGCGTTCCTAGAAATACGTGCAAAGGTTGTTTGCGAGGTCCATTCATTAAAACGCCTAACCGGAACTATTAAAGTCAGTAGGCCGGAAAAGATTCGCAAGCACCATACAACTCGCTGCGTCTCATCTCCGAATAAAACACAAGTCTCTCTGTTTGTTCTTCAGTAAGACACAATATGGGCACCTATCAAATGAAAGGGCTTGATGTTGTACAGATAACAAATCCGAGGTAGTCAGGGTTTAGTCAAAATTTTTAATTCTGTTCTTGTACACTAAAAAGGGTAAAATAAACTATTTTCGTACAAAAAATTTAACCGACTTCAAAACCACAAATAGGCACTCAAAAGTCAATTTTTTTTAAAATAAAGAGTGACGAGACGATCAGGACATGTGTCTGATGGTAAGCAACATGCCTGACACATAACAGCACAGTGACACGCAGCTATTGGAACATGAAGAGTCCAAATCATTACCTAGCACTGCACTGTGCTCGTCACCCAGAGATCTAAGATCTTATATCTCTAAGCCCTAAAATCATTATAATAAGCACTACTCGCTCATCTATTTGAAGTCAGTGCCAGTGAGGTGCCAAAAAGTTAGTAGATTGATGCTATGGAGGCACATGGTAAGTAGGCACAGGTAAGTAGGCACAGGCAAGTAGTATCTATCCACAACCTGTTAGATTTGGCTGGCACAGACTTTAAATAGATGAGTGAGTAGCACTTATAATAATGATTTTAGTTTATTTTTCGCTTTTGAGTGCCTATTTGTGGTTTTGATGTCGGTTTAATTTTTTGTGTGAAAATTGTGTATATTTGTTTAATGTTGAAACCAAACCATAGCTTGAGTAGGCGCCATCTTTTTAAAATATTTTTTGCCTTGTTGGAACTTTGGAAACAACTCATCACAGAAACCACAAGAATGTAAAGAACTAGCGTGGATGCGAAGCATATTGGATAAAAACTTCTGTTACAGGCACTAAGTAAAACACAATATAGTAGCAAAAAAATATTTTACTTAGATCCATTTACATCTTAGCTTATCTCTAAACATCAGTACAAAAGGAAGTTGCATGTAAAAATCACAGAAGAGGTAATCACTTTTTCTTACTTTATATTTCTTAGTTAAAAGTACAAAACTAACATTTATACATTTAATACAATTAAATATTTAAGCTTATCAACACGCATCTTCCTTTCAGTTCGTGAAGAATAGAACATGTACTTTACACAAATTGAGAGATCTAACTTATACATACTAATGTTCTATTTGTAACGACTATTATAACAAACAAATATGAGATCAACACTTCACACATATATACTATTAATATCTAACTAATTTTGAAATGCTGATCCTTCGACCCTGGTGCATTCCATAGCCGCTTATTCTTTATTTTCGCGTTTTAAATTCGATTTTTGATTTTACCAATCAAGATAAAATTCCTGTAAAAAGAGTTCTAAAATGATGGCAGGTATCTACTGATATTTGTAGGCATTTGATGTTTTGGTAATTTGTACTGGACAATAAAAAGTAGGTAACAGTGGTGGATAGGCAACCTAATACAATTAATTACGTCAGATAAATAAAAAGACTTCGAAATCAATCATAAGATTTGTGATAGATAGTAGGAACAGATCATAGAGTGTATAATGCCAATATGAAAATTAAAAAGATAATAAATATTGTACTCATACAACTACAATATTCACATGTCTTGCTTAAAATACAAGGTGGTGGTGATAAACTACAATAAGGTCTAGGAGTATAAGGTGTAATTTCACATATCAAAATATAAAACTTTTCCCATTGAACAAATATCGAAATCCCAAAATAACTTATATCCATCCAATTTTCCAATCATCAGATGAATTAAGTAGATTTTTATATTGAGACAGAATACATCTATTTATTTTTTGAGATTGGGATATTAGAAAAAGTTGACCATAGAATAGAATTACCCCCAAAACTAACATGGTTGTTGTTACACACTTTTTATGTATTCACACATGACCACTTAGTGAGTGAGTTGTGACTAATTAATTAATTAAAAAATAGAAATATCTCATGTTTTCAATATCTTTGTGACACTTTGTATAAATACCAGCCATCACTCTTAAAATCCTTGTTAATTGGAGTGGTTAAATTTTTTACACTATAATTTAGGCAGAATTCTCTTTCTCTTCTTGATTACGATCTTTCCTGCCAGATATTCTGCATATCACCTGTTCGACTATGTAGTTGTACAGCGGTGGCAGTTTATTATCATAGTTATCTATATCAGGTGAATTAACAAATTCCCTTTGCCAGAACTTGTACACCGGGTTCTTGATTAGCTCGATGAAGGTGATGAGAAGGCCCCAGGGGTGAGGACGGTTCGCTATGAGTCTTTCCAACAGCATCCTGGTGATCTGAATCTGGATGGCTTCCGAGTTGGCCTCAGCAAAGAGATGCAGGAGAACGCAGGAGAAGTAATGAGTGTGGCTGTTCGGGTAGCGCAGCTGATTTGCTACAGCGTTGAGGAAGAGGTACCTGGAATAGAATGACAGTCGTAAAACACAAAGAGACCTCTAAAATTTCCCTAATAATATTTTCTTTATAAACAAAACGGGAACTAAAAGCATAAGACCGCACTTTGGACACGTTTTCGTACGAACTTTAATCGAGCGGACACGTACGAACGATCGCGATTTTCCAAATACTATGGGAGCGCGCAGACTGGGTGCGAGTTAGTCGTGCGTACGTGTAGACGTCCGAAAACAATCCGAACTTGTAGGGATTTTAAAACTCATTCGTACGTTTTAACAATAACAATTACAAATAATCTAAATCTAATCTAATAAAAACGTATTCAGTGTGCGCACTCAATTGGTACGACCACGATCGTACGTATACTGTACGATACGAATTCGTACCTAAAGTGCGCGCGGCCTTAATCTCGGTTTTCCTTACTAATGTCAGAGTCATTTAAAAGTCTATGAAATGGAAGTTTTTTTCAAATTTAAAGTTTTATAATTTTTTAAAATATAAAATAGCGAAACAAAAAGCTTCTTAAGAAATACTTCACGTGGAAAAATGAATTGCCGAATTGGTATAGGCAAGCTAAGCAAATAATTTAAATTCATTTTTTTTTACTTATGTATTTTACACTTGACCGCCATCTCATCTGAAATTCTAAAGAGATGAATTTGACCTTCAACAGCAGCGATTCTTTCAACGTCAATTACTAACCGTCGTATAAATTCAATACTAACCGTCCCTCATCATCAAAGTCGACAGCGAAGCTCTGGAAGATGTCCATATGTGCCGAGTGGGCGATGGTGGCCATGCTCGGTATGTTTCCCTTCGCCCGGATGGAGGCTATGGCCTGAGTTCCCACGTACAGCACCACGGCGTTCATTAGCTGACTGTTGTAACGACGGGTCGGATCGTTCAGCACCTGGAAACAAATGTATTCTCAGTTTTACTACAAAGCAATGGCTTATACAAAGAAACTTAAGTAGTTCGACGAAAACCTCTAGACGGGGCAATAGTGCGGACGTGGGTAGCGGAGCCGCGGAAAGCGTACTCCCAAGCTACCAACGCAACAACGCTCGGGAGCGTGATTCAGAGAAGACGTTTGACATATGTTTTGATTTTATTTATTCACAATAATGGTAAACAACTAAGAATTGTTTTTAGTAATAAAAAGTTTCTAATAACATTGCTGATACTTAACAATGTTGATGAAGTAAATGAATAATAATAAAAAATAGTGTAACTCCATGTAACGTCAATGTTCTTTTGTAACTTCATTATCCCAGAGAATAAACTTAATTGTCGGCTTCATACAGACAGCTTTCTAAGAAATCCCTTATTTTGTTCACAAATTCGGATTGTTTGCACATGTAGACTTGTTGTTTTACACTTTGTTTTTAAACAAAATTACTGGTGCAACAAAAGACGTCCAGACGACTAAATGCAAAAGCGTTCAAATTAGAATTGTTTTTTATCTTTTTCTTATTCAAAAAACGCTTTTTCTTCGTTCAGTTTAGCGACAAGTCTCTATAACGTCAAAATATACACAGTCTCTCGATTGTCGTTATAAAGAGCTTATACTGTATTTGTATGGCGATGGGTATCGCGGCAGGAGAGGAGAGACTGCGGCGGAAGAGAAGTGCCGGTACAGGCTGGTTAACGAAAACTGGCACGTTCACAGTAATCACACTAATGCAATTTCACTATACAGGATGCTTAAAAATTAAATTAAAATATATTAATTCTTTAAGAGATATATATAATGATAAAGAGATATATATAATATATAAAAAGAAGTGTGGCACTCGGGGACTGCCGCGGTAAAGCTATTGCATGTTGCATGCATTTTTATCAACATAAGCAATAGGCATGTTAACAATTTTTCGGAATTGCTTTTATTTTGAAGAGTGACATTTGTTTACCATAAAAAAATGCAGAGAAGTATACAATCTAGTCAGTCTTCGACAGCTAAGAGCATTTAGTCTGTAAAGCTAATACAAATAAGATTCAAAGTCGAATGAACGAGTGGGGAGGACGGCGTTACGGTCTTCCATCCCTCTTTCTTGTGAAAATAAGAAAGAGATGCACGATCACTAAAATTCGGTCCCCAGGCCCGCGATAAAAGCTATGCAATAGCTTAAAAAACATTGTAAAAATGATATTAATAATATAGACCAGATCACATATAGATCAAATTACGGGTATCTATAGTGTTTAATGTTTTTTTTTGTGAGGGATAAAGTACATATTATACAAAAAAAAATCAATTCTTTCATAAGACATTTTATTCTAACCTCCAAATAGGCGAACAGTAACTCGCGTCGAGTACAGTTTGGGTTTACCACGTGGCTGACACTAACGAAAAAATACCACTCTGTATTTGTAACAAAAACAAAATCATAGCTATCTCTGTCATACTCATAAGCTTGCTCGCGCGCGAGAGAGACGAATACACTTTTCGGGTTGCTACGTCACCGCGCGCGCTTATTCACAGACACTACACAAGCGCAACGTGTAAATGTGTTGAACGTGCCAGCTTTCGTTAACCGGCCTGTATCACGGTGCGCCGTTCTTCCCTCAACGCCGCGGCCTTGCGTTTGACACCAACGTTTGATGGCGAACGGGGGTGGAGCTGCGTAAGCATTGTTTATGAATGTCACAAGCCCTATGCTGCCCACTCCGTTGTCACCATTTATCACACGTTCGAAGGTGTCGTCCCACCGATAGCTTTTCGTTATACATGGTTGATAATAAGGTGAAAATTATAACAATGAAGTGAGAAATACCTGCATATAGCTCCTGAGCTCTGAGAGGAAGGTGACGGGCGCGCGGGCCTGCAGGTACGCGTCGAGGTCGGTCTTGAACTGCGAGGAGGGCAGCACGCGCGCGTAGTTGATGACCGCGCGCGGCGGCAGCGAGATCTCTGGTAGCAGGTCCACCTGTCGCAACCGCATAGTTTAACTTTCACAGATTTTTTTCTTTACAGCGTAGAGAGAGACGAGGTAAGCAAGTCAGCCACAACATAAACAGCCCATTAAATGTTCCCAATGCGGGGACTCGGGCCTTCTCTCGAAAGACAAGATGAACAAAATTAAAATTTTTGATTAACCCCCGACTCCCTCGGATTTGTTATCTGTAGAACATTCTACTAGTCAAGCCCTTTCGTTTGATACCTATATTGAGGTAGGTTGTGAAGAAATAATTTTGTCCGCCATTTTGTAGAGGCCGCCATCTTGAATCGATATTAACCAAGCATAACTAAGAACATCCGCACGGATATCCTTCAAATAAAAAAAACGCATCGAAATCGGCCCATCTGTTTGAGCTCTACGGTGCCACAGACAGACATTGACGTCAAACTTATAACAAACACCCCTTTTTTTGGTCGGGGTTAAAAAAATAGTTAAGGCCATAATCCACCATGCTGGTACAGTGTGGGTTGGTGGATGACACATGACATCAAAAAATTCTAGGTACAAGTCGGTTTCCTCACGATGTTTTCCTTCACCGTTTTAAGTTAAGCGACGTTACGCACATGACTTCGAAAAGACAGTGATGCGTGTGAGTTTGAACCCAGGGTCTCCGGATAGGCAGGCGCCGATCTCCTGACTAGACCAGCCGTAACCTGCCTGGTAAGCAACATGCCTGGCCAAAACACCACACCATATTTGTCAACTGACTTCCGTTTGAAGTATGTATATTGTTTTGATGTTGTGAGAATACCCATGAGACTTGTGGATTGTGGACCCGATAAATTTCGTACACCTTACCTTCAAATTAGGCGTGAACGGGTCAGGCAACTTCATATTCCGCGGGAAAGCAGACAGGATGAGGTTCCTCATCTGGATACAATTGGGCGGTATCACATCGCAGAACCCGTAGTGGTAGTCGCAGAGGAACTCCGGGAAGTCGTGTAGAAGTACCAAGAGTACTTTCAAGGTGCCTTTGTAGAGTGTCAGCGTCGGAGGAGCGAGCTCTGTCGTGCGAAGGAACGGGTCCAGGAATTTGAACAAGTCGATGAGTAGCGTTGAATACATTCCCCAACCCTGTAACGAGAAATTCGATGTCATTATATATTCGAAGTCACTATTGCAGACTTTTTATAGACCTTTTGAAGGGGTACAATATTGCTGTACATTATTTTGATCTAGCTCATAGGGTTCAGCCAGCGTTTGCAGTGTAAGCGCAAAAATGTGTTGAATTATGACACCTTCAAAATTATCTGTGTGTTCTCTGCTATTTTACGCACGTATTATATATCTATTTAAAAAACGCGCATCAAAATCTGTAAGGTGGTTTTAAAGATCTAAGTATGTATAGGGATCGACAGACGCGGGAAATGACTTTGTTTTATACTACGTAGTGAAGATAAAGTGTAATATATTACCTGTTGCGTGTGAGCGGTGGCGAGCACGCGGTCGATGAAGACGCGGTGCGCCACGATTTCCAGCCAGGCGTAAGCGAACCCGGCAGCGCACGTCGGCCGGATTAGGTGCATCGTCTGACAGAACGCCGCCATCACCTGGAAATAACAAGTGATATAATACACATCTACATATATGTATGTATACATAAATAAAACTGACGTGTCTGTGTGTAATATTGAAATAACCACTTTTTGCTCCAAGTTTGTACCTCTGTAAATTCGTCTTTATCTTATGGTTGAGAAAGTTGAAAACCTACACCAAATCCACTAAGGTGTCCAAGATACTCCTTCTGTGTTGGTAAAATTAATAATCCCGCTGTCTTGGTAAATTACTCCTTCTGTCTTGGTAAAATACTCTTTCTGCCTTGGTAAAATACTCCTTCTGTCTTGGTAAAATACTCTTTCTGCCTTGGTAAAATACTCCTTCTGTCTTGGTAAAATCGTCTCGTACCTGATAGTTGAGAGCCTCCTGCGTCGGCTCCGCCAGGGTGACGTCGAGGAGCAGCATCAGCAGCAGACGGTGGTACGGCAGCTGATGGAACTTGGTGCCGCGCTCTTCTTGATCACGCAAAAGGTAGCCCGCTATCATTCCTAATACCTACAACATGTTGAAACAATGGTTTCTCAATTCTACATCACATGAATAAATTGTGGGATACAATTGGAATGACTGCGTCAAAAACATACCATTCTAAAACCTATTTTTTTATCAAATTATTAATAATCGACAAAGATATAGATTATCAAACTTCGATAGTATAGTTAGAAGGCACCAATTTCCAGTTAAAAAGATTGGGTTAGTAAGTAGCCAAAGTTCCATATGCAGTACCCTTGAGACCAACTGTCAAAGTTACCTTACTAAAAAATATTGGCAGGCTTAATATTGGACTGCCAATAGAAGTGAAAACTCAGAATTTGATAGCTTACTTTGGAAACTATGCAGGTGAAACCGGAAGGCACTGCTAGTCTGGAATAAATCTTTAAAGAATTGTCGTCTAAATAAGACTAGACGGCCAAGGTTTTAACCATCTAGTTCCGAGTTCACCCAAAGATTTCTTTCATTTAAGAGTGTGGTGACGTTTGAGCTCAATTCACAGCCAAGAAAAATCTGTGTGTGGTGCACCAAAAGCAGTTTACACTCCAAAAAGAAGGAAAATTGAAATTTGGGAACACAAATTTTTGCACCAACTACACAGATAAGGTAAGTAAATGAGATTAATATGGGATAAAGCACTCTTGGAGTGTAAAGTAGATATTTAACAAATAACATTGCAACTTTGACATATATAACATGCCAAGTGGAAGGGATTGTTATGTGGGTCTCAATAATATTTTTCAATAAATAAGTTGACCAGTTTTTTTAACTAATATGACATACTAAATAGTCTATTTGTCAACTTAAAGTTGTAAATACCTTCCAACCTACCCACTTCCAGTACCTTTGTAAATGTATGTATAATCTAACGGCTTTTATTGTAAACTGAGAATGATTCAGTGTTTGCAACTTGACATATATAGAATAGAATAATCTTTGACATACTTAAGCATTCCATTAAAATTTTTCACAGAAATTGTAAAACATTGAATAACAGGGCTTAGAATATGTCTCGTCAGAAATATGCAGTGATACAATTAATCAATCAATATAATTTTTTGCTGTATAGGGGCAGTAGGAACATCTAAAATTTAATTGTTTAATATTTATATACATACAGTATAAGTTTACTATTTTGCCTGTTAATTTCTTACCTTGTTCAGAAGAATCAGTTTTTGAGCCAGATTTCCCCTCTCAGTATTCTTGATCAACAATGACACCAATTTGACAAACGAGTCACACATGGCGTAATACTTCTCCCTATTCGCCGGTCCCTGACGCGGGCTCATTCTATCTTCAGAGAGTGCTTGGTAGACATTTTCAATACACAGTCCAGTTGAAATTCTCAGGAATCGAGTCAACATGTCATTGGAGAGAATGATCCCGGTCATGTTCATTCGGTGCATGTAGCCATTGAAGTTCTGTTGGAGGGTCAGTTCAGTGATGGGGCTGAGGAGCATGTTCTTCCATTCTCTGAGGAAGATCTCGGCTTTGTCCTTCAAGCCTGGAGGGTCGTCGTAGTTTCGAGACTGGAAGTAGAAAGTGGCCGTAATTATTATTTCAGAATTTTTACAGAGAAGATATTTAAAACATGATATGTACAATAAACTGTGTTTGTTTTTTTAATATAGAGTGATGGGACGAGCAAGACATGTGCCTAATGGCAAGCAAATGTCTGTCCATTATAGCACAGTGCCATATTTAAACTTGGGAAGACTCCAAATCACTACCTAGTACAGCACTGCACTCGTCACCCAGAGATATACCAGATGATATAATCTCTTAGCCCTACAATTTCACTGGAAACATTGCCCTTCAAGCCGAAACTCAGAAATTTAAGCACATTGCTGCTTGGCAGCAAAGTAACTGTGACATGTCTTACTGTCCTGATACTCTCCCAGACAGACTCTGCAAAGAGTCCTATCACTACAAAAACACATTTCTTGGTATCTAAAAGACTTACCCGAACTTGCATGATTCCCGATTGAATATATGCCGTGGGTCCAAGTAGCGATCTTTCCCCGAGATCGCCATTAAGGGTCCATATCCACTCTGGCCGGCTGAACCAACATGTCCGGAGGCTGTCGGTGGTGTGTCACAACCCTCGCCAGCATTTCCGTCGTGTGAACGAGGTCAGACTCGGTCAGGAAGCCGGTTCTGTCGCCGGACAGGTGCAACTGTACTAGTTGCATCGCAAACGATACAGCCGGGAAGTTGTTGCCGTTATCCATCATGTGGGCCATCGCTAAGTCATACTGTTGGACAATAAGACTTAATTTAATAAAACTTTTTTTTTATAAAACTGTGACGGGAGAAACAAGATATGTGCCTAATGGTAAGCAACACGCCTGTCCATTACAGCTCAATGCAGTGCAATTTGCTTGAACATAAAGAATCCAAATTACTGCCTAGCACCAGAGCTACGTCTGTAAGTAATGTGCTGTAGATGTATTCATTCCACTGCCAAGCAAATCAAACATTACAGTGTTGTTTGAAGTGGGGAATTTCCCCTTCAAACAATGTAATGTATTAATGTTCGCTTGTCAGTACAATAATTAATTAATAATTTGGTTGCCTAATTTTATGTGTACTTCTTGAATTTTATTGAAACAGCACATACAATCACTATACCTATTATGTTCTTTCGTTATATTGCGTATAGGATTCCCAATGGATTCAATTTGGACATCCTCAATCTGGAGTGAATCGGTTTCTCCTAGGTAATCGTGCCCCCCAGTTTAACCAGCACAGTTACTGTTATTATCACGTGATAAACAGGTACTTATGAAGTTATTGAGCAACATACAAACTTTCACAATCATATTATTAGATAGATAAATAAATACACTTTATTGATATACCAAAGAAAAGGATACACAGAAAGAATTAACGTTAAATTTTACGAGTGCGGCAGTTGGCGGTCTCGTCCTCGAAAGCTATCTTTTCCAGGTAACGGTAGGATAGAAAATAATACGAGTACAAGTCCGAAAACAATGCACAAACAAGAAGTAGTAAAACCGTAAATATTTGGTTTTAGCTATGGACGTTTAAAAAAGTCGGACGTAGTCTTGCTAAAACAAAAACTGTGTCCATCGACTCGGCCACATATGTGTGCGCTGTCACATACAGGCTGACACGCACACATCAATGGGCCATGCGCTACTTGTGTATATGTGTGCATGTCAGCCTATCAGTGACAACCTGACACAAACACGTGCAAATGTGGCCGACTCTAGTGACACAGTTTTTGTTTTAGCGAGACTACGTGCGACTTTTTTATACGTCCATGGTTTTAGCATAAATATGTGCTATTCCAAACTATAATCTGTGTTAAAAAATGAAACTTTCGCATCTATCTTCAATCTTCGAAATACATAACTTTTGAATGACTGCACCAAATCAGATGATTCTTTGCTTTATGTAATCTTTATTGTTGGGACAACGTTTGTATATCAGAAAATTTAGAAAATGTTGACGAAAAATAAGTATGGTGGGTGGTGGGACGAAGATCGCCGGGTCAGCTAGTATATAATAGGTATTAGTAGGATGACACTTACTTGAGGCAAATTAACGAATCGACTCCTTATGAGAACATCGACCGCCTCCACATTGTAGCGGATCTCGTCGCGGCACTCGACGAGGCGGTTGGTGATCTGCTTGGCGGTCCAGGTGTGGCCGTACACTCCTTCGAGAAGCTTCAAGACTCTCAGGTGAGTGTCCCGGTAGCGGGTCATTTCTAATGGATTAGCTGTGCTTAGAGCCTGGTTCACGTCGAGGACACCTTCCACAGCCTGCGAAGCAGATAATAGATACACTTTACTTGCGTACCCAAAATAAGGATACACATAATTATTTTTCTGTCATAAACAAACCAACAGACTTCAATTTAAAAATTAAGCTCACACAGTTCAGTAATTTAAATTTTAATAGAATTAATAACAAACCGTTATATTACCAATGATCAATATAGTATTATTTTTTGTCATTGTGGATATTACATAAATTGTTCCACTAATTTCGTACTTTTTTGAACAAAAAAAAAAAAGAAAATTGGTGCCCCATGATTCACCCAGTCGAAAAATCTGTAGTGACAAACATAAAAAACAGTGGAATTGAGAAGCTCCTACTTTATCCATTGCTGTAGAAACTACTTTCCACTAGCCACTTTTTTATTCGTATTTTGAAAGATGCCCGAGACGGTAATATTTTAGCCGAGCATAATTTATGTCGTCTAATGGAGTCGTAAGCCTCCGTCGCTAACGCATGCACCTGTCACTCTTACCTTCTGCAGCAGAGTGGAAGCGGCCGAGATATCGAAGTTCCTGCGCGCGGCGCACAGTCCCTCCAGCAACAAGTGCATGTTGCTCCCGAGCGGAGCGAGCACGGTGCTGCCGAAACAGTTGGAGATGAACATCTCCGCGGCCGCTATGAGGGCGGACAACTCTTCGTGGGTAGGGCTTGTCACCTGCACCAAATAATACGAGTTTTAAATTAAGTAAAGTGTAACTCAAGTAGGATATGGTCGGTCTAGTACAACTCATGTTTCAGCCGCGTACGGTGGCCTTTTTCAAGGAGAGTGCACGCGAGTGATTGTCAAATAGGCAGGGATCATGCACTCCTCGAAAAACGCCCTCCGGACGCCGCTAAAACATAAGTTGGACTGGACCGACCATATCACACGTTAGTTACCCCATAACTTAATTAAATATGTAATAATGTTGATGTTCATACTAAAATAGATTTAAATAAATGTTGACAGTTTTAAATAAATGTTGGTACCTGAAATACAACTTCAAGCCTTTGGAAACATATAAATTCCATAAATTTATGAAAACAAAGAAACTTATTACCATTATGTGAATTGTGTAAGTAACATAGTAATTATTTATCCAAATTAACATGCATAAGATAATAATTTATTCAAATATTGATGTAGATTGTTGCGCCAAAATATTAATTATTATTATAATTGACTGTATAGTGGCACAATAATTTGTGTACATCGTCTAGCACGCTGCAACATACTACGGGAGAAATTCTAGTCCAGAAAAAAAATGGCAGTCATAGGAACCGCCGATAGAAGTGAAAACTTATAACTCTGAATTTGATAGCTCACATTGGAGGCTACGCGGGTGGAACCGGAGTGTGTGGCTATTACCATGGCCATGGTCCCGAGTTTACCCGAAGATATTTTTCACTCCCGAGCGTGAAGCTTTAGGTCAATCCACAGCCCACGAAAAATCTGTCAGTGGCGCCAAAAAAAGTTTTCAATTCAAAATATCTAACATACCTGAGTGAAGTTGCTCGCTTGCGGCGCCTGAGCCTCTAGAGCGAGGGGTTTGGGCGTGAACAGAGTCACGTCCTTGACCTGAGCGAACCCTGGGATCTTGCAGGCGAACCTCTCGTACACGGCCAGTTGGACGTCGGACGGCGCGCCGGCGCGGAGGCGGCAGCGTTCGGGGATCATCTCGTTCTGAAATTGTCATTTATTTTATTGAATGATAGCAGCGGTTTCAACCGCGTATTTCCCAATCCCGTTATTTTTTCGGGATAAAAATTAACTTATGTCTTATTTTAGACTAATATCTTTGTACAAAATTTCATCATTCTATCCAAGAGAAATTTTCTTTACAGACACAAAAAAAAAGGATAAGAACTAAGAAAAAAATATGGCAGCCATAGGGACAGCCGATAGAATTGAAAGCTAAAAACTGCGAATTTGATAGCTCACTTTGGAAACTACACGGGTGAAACCGGAGGTCGTGGCCATGACCATCTAGTTCGTCCTAGTTTATCCGAAGATTTATTTCATTTACAAACGTGACGCTTGAACTCAATTCACAGCCCACAGAAACTCTGTATGTGGTAAGCCAAAATATTATAAGTTTTCACTTTAAAAAAAATACAGACTGTTGGCGGCGTTATTACCTTATTACTAAAATTTATCTCATTCAGGCAACTTTAAACATTAGTTGTATGTAGATTACCGGATATTTGTGAATAACTGCTAAAAATTCTGGCTAGTTTTAAAAAATTGTGAGACAAGAAAGCTATCCAAAAGAAAATAATAGCCATACCTGATAAGCCAGTTCGACGGGGTCGTAGTACCGGCGTCCCTCCTGGCGTGCCTGCTTCCGCACCTCGAAGTCGGCAGACAGCCGCTTGTCCAGTTCAGGGAGCGCCTTCTCCACGGCGGTCTTCTGGATGAAGGCACACGCCAACTCCATGTTGTCAGCGGCCACGCTACTTGCTGCCTTCTCTATACCTTCCTGCAAAATCAAAATATACAAATGGTATTTTAGTTTACATACACAAGTTCCATCACAAACCGCATCGTCGCTTAACATCAAGCGAGATAGCGGCATACTTTTACTTTTATACTTTTTTGTAGTGGTAGGACTCTTGGCAGAGTCCGCCTGGGGAAGTACCACACCTTTGCCAGTTATTCTACCGCCAAGCAGTAATGTGCAAACATTACTGTATTCCGGTTTGAAGGGCAATGTTTCCAGAGAAATTACAGGGCTTAGAGATATAAGATCTTAGATCTCTGGGTGACGAGCGCAGTGCAGTGCTAGGTAATTATTTGGACTCTTCATGTTCCAATAGCTGCGTGTCACTGTGCTGTTATGTGTCAGGCATGTTGCTTACCATCAGGTACATGTCCTGATCGTCTCGTCACTCTTTATTAAAAAAAAAAATACTGTAACAGTTAAAAAAAAACCCTGTGGTCTGTAGGATTTTTGTGTTTCAGTTGATCCCCATAAACTGAGTGTAAGACAAAGATAATGAGGCAGAAAATATTGAAATTTGCATGGCACATGGAAAATAATAGTTAATTAGACAATAATATCAACAAATTTATCAATTACTCGAATATCACAGAGCATGAATAGTGATCAGTGATAGATAGTGATAGTGTTAGTTGACAAAGTAATATGTATCTCTGCATAAATTGAATGTAAATGAAAATAAATGATATAAAATAATGCCACTAAAATGCACTAAGTTCTATACTACTTACAAATATTTGTGTTAATTACTTTGTATATTATTATTTTTAACTAAAAAAACAATAAAATAAAGAGAAATTAAATGTTACCTGATGTGGCGTTGTCGGCATGAGAGCCGCATTGAAGGCGGTCTTCAAGTTGGTGGTGATGGTGATAACTATTTGATCCCGACACGTAATCATCGCTATACCGGCAGTGAGGTTCCTCATCATGTGGTGAGCACAAGTCCGCACGCGCGTCTCATCAGGATCCAGAGCAAAATCCTTGCGGATGAGGTGTTCACACGTCGTCAAGGCATACTTTATCGCTCTATCAACCACCGGGTGGATCCACTCCTGAATAGAACGCTCGATCGCCGGCTTTATAAACTGGGTCAAGTGCGGGTAACTTTGTAACAGAAGGATGCTAGGATTTATGAAAATCTTTTGTTCGAATGACGCAGACGTGATGTTGACATCGAAGTAGCTGAAACGAGGCTCTGGGTGGCCGACGATCTCCGTAACAGACGCACTGGTAGCGACCGGATTAGGAAGTGCAACCTCGTCTAACTCAACTGTGTGCGTTGTCGTCGGCACCATCTGCATCTGGTGAGCCATCGGCTGGTTCTGAAGCGTCGTCGACTGGTTCTGATGAGTCGTCGACTGATTTTGTTGCGTCGTCGATTGGTTCTGATGGCCAATAGGCTGGTTCTGATGCGTCATCGACTGGTTAGTCGGCGCAGACGCAGCAGCTTCTTGTTGCTGTTCCTTTGACTGACCCATTTGTGACTTGGTTGTTCTCATTTTCTGAGGATCTTTAAGAAATAACACAGGCTTTAAATCATTTACGTCGAGGCTAAGATTTTTGCATAGCACTTCAACTTCAAATTTAAGGTTCAGTTCAAGGTTTGCTTCTTGATGCAACTCTGCTAGTACACTCATCAGACCCATCGTCCATGGATTTGGCGGTTTGAATACTACGCTTTTGGAGCAAGACTCAAGGATTTTAGCGACGAAAGGAACGATGAACAGGAGATCTTGACGACCTTTGTGATAAGCTTCTAACAACAGGGTCTTCAGGTCTATATCGACATGGAGTATAGGCTGGTTGCGCGCTAAAGTAATCATCCCGAGCCAATGGCCGAGGTTCTTCAGGAGCGATCGATCAGTAAAGTTTGCTATAACCTTATCGGAGCGCAAGAGTACATTTATGTTACGATATGTTTCTCGTGTAACCAATATATTCACTTCTCGCACCTTAAACACATCGAGAAAATTAGCATATAAAGTATGGAAGTTGAATTCTATTGATACTCGTTTCATTACTAAGTATTGTGAAAGCCAAGGGAAATGTTCCTCTGTGATTATTTTCTTCAGGTCTTGACACTTCGATTCCAAATTGAGTTGACTCAAATTGTTGAAGATAAAGGCCGCTTTATCCTGAACGGCTTCAGGTGGAGGTGTTATTTTGTCAGATTCATCAGAGGCAGTGAGTAGAGTGTCAATGTTGGTGATGTTTGCGATAGAGGGCCGGCTGGTCGCAGATCCTATCGCATTGCTCTTCGATATTGTCGGCGTGTAAGAAGCTGACCTGGGAACAAATTCACTGAGCATTAATGTAAGATAACTACTCATAACAACATTCAACAAAACAAGCAACTGTCAATACTTATAATACAAACCTGTAAGTGGCTGTAACAGGTACTGCAGGATTTGGATTCGGCACTGTGGTGGGGGTTGCCGCCGGGAGCAACGACCCCTGAGGCTTCATTGGTGGTTCTTGACTCTGCAACCCATATTCCACATATTCAACAATATGTGGAGGAAACTTCTTGAAATACGGAATGCCTTTAATGTGCTCGCAGTATTTGTGATAGTCCTTAAGACGTGTTTTGAAACGATCCAGTGCGGCAATTCCAAAGTAATACATTTTACTGTTTTCACCTTTCTTTAACGCATCGAGAACTAGGCCCATCGCCAAACCAAGTGAAACATAACTCGGTACAAGCCCTTTTTCGATGATACCACCAAAAAGCTGAGAAGTTATGTGAAGTTCTTTATAGGGATATTGTGGGAAAAATTTGTATTCTTCAAACAGATTTTGGAGCATGCAAGAAAACAATTCTCGTTCCCTTTTCATTGGAGATTCTTGGAATTTTTTCAGCATATCAAGAGCCTCATCTATTGATAGAGATGGGTTAGCAGGATAGTTGTAAATTCTTTTGAAATATACATTTGCCTCATCTTCTATTTCCTTTGTTACAGTACCGGAATCTGAGTAGAGTAATGATTCTTGGATCCGTGACTTTTCTAAAACTGGTGTTGGAATCATCCCAGGAAGAGATCCAATGTTACCCATGTTTGGATTTTGCTGCATTGGCACCATTGCGAATGGACTATTCGCACCAGCGCCCATGATTCTCGAAGGAGAACCCTGAGTGGCCATCAGCGGGCCAAGGGTACCAGGCATTGCAAGCGCAGGGTTAGCAGGAACTCCCAAAGACATGGTAGCCATATTTGGTGTCAACATAGCTATAGGATCGATGTGGGAAGTGATCATCTGTTGCGCGAGACCGGGTGGCTCAAATGTAACGTCACGAGTGCTGATCGGTCGCGATTTGCTGCGCATCAGCGCCTGCCAGTCAGTGATTACGTTGTAAATAGCTTCCTGTAGCTCTTCTCGCACATTGGGCAAACACAACTCCATACAAGCCAGCATCGTTGTAATCGTCTCATGCGGCAACTGTGAAGCTTTGGGAAGTTGCTCTTCCGACCTATTGTTTGCGAGAATAATTGGTCGTCTCCTCTGCAAAAAATTGACCATAGCAGCGATGAATGCTTCGCCGTGGTCTCTAATCTTATCCATGAGCCATTTATCTAGCTTGAGATACTCTCGGCGTGACGCGAGGCATGCGAGATCAATAACGAACGGGAACGACTGCATATTCAGCAATAAGGACAGGGCTTTTAGATCTTGTGCAATGTCTAGGATTCTCGACAGCTTAGAATGATCGCATTCGCCAAGAAGGTACCAGTCTGCCATAACATGCATGATGATTGGTTTTACATTTAAATTCTGATCATGCCAAGCATGGTATAATATTATGGCCGAGTTGGGGTGGTTTACCAAAAATATTGGTATGAGCATTGTAAATAGCTCTTGCCTCATTGGTGTCAATGGTGGGCTGATCTGCAGCAATACCAGAAATAATACATCCGGGCAATGTTGCAGTGGTATCTTGAACAACTCAGACACTTGTGCATAATAACCATGTTCAGATGCGTATAGCAGTAGTTCCACTAGATACATGTTCCTCCAAGTTCCAACATCTTTGCTGTCAATCTCTGGGGACGATTTCAAGAGATCAATTGGCACTTGATGAAGTGGGTGATCTGCAAAGCTGAAAATATCTGGGTTCTTGAGGATATTAATAACCAGGCTCATCTGACCATCCATGTTTGTCCAGCGACGACAGATGTATTCAACAGGGAAGACATTAGGAGGGTAACCAGAATTTCGTAGGCCAGTCCGTATTATGGAGAAGAGTATGGTTAAAGCTTCTCTGTCGGGTACTAGAAACTCTTGATGATCCAGTTGTAATATTACCTCTTTCCAGTTCAAGGTAGCCACAAGTTCCTTGAGGGCTTGTATGAATATTTCTATGTTCCATTTTCCTGTGTCAAGAACCTTGCCATCTTTTTTATTACGACTTATCCAAAAGTTTCCAGGAGTTTGTATTTGTGGGCCATCTGGAGAGTCAGCTCGGTATTTTATCATAACTGATACGATTCTAGCTACATCAGTTGCTTTCAGATCCCGCGTACCGAAGTTGAGAATGTTGTTCTTACATTCTTCTACAGAAGCAGTGAATGCATATCCAATGTCACAAATGGCATCAGCTAATGAATTTTCCTTCATTGCCGAGGCCATGTCTTTAGGGTTTGCCATTTTTAAAGTGATTTAAGTGTCATAGACACCGCAGGCCAGGGCCGCCAGAGGCGGATTATCCCGTCCAGGAGCTTTAGTGATTCTTCTCAACAGGTGTCTCACTATTATTCATTTTGTACTGCATCCTGTGAAAAAAAAAATAGTAATCATAAACTGAGACTCACAACATTTAATTGATATAATTTAATTTCATCTACATCATCATGTCAGCCGAATGAAGTCCACTGCTGGACGAAGGCCTCCTCCCAAAGATCTCTACAAAGACCATTCATGCTCTTGATTTCCGGATACCTTCACTAGATCATAGGTCCATCTTGTGGGATGCTACTAACGATGCGTCTTCCGGTACGTGATCGCCTCTCCACTCGAGAACCTTTCTGCCCCAACTGCTGTCAGTTCTGCGAGCTATGGGCTCCACCCACTGCCACTTAAGTTTGGCAACTCGTGAGCTATGTCGGTAGTCTTGGTTCTTCTGCTGATTTCCTCATTTCTGATTCTATCACGCAGGGGAGACTCTGACCATGGCTCTTTAAATTGCCCTTTGGTGACTTTAAGCCTTCTTATAAAGCCCATAGTAAGTGACCACGTCTCTGTTCCGCAAGTCATCACTGGCAACACGCACTGGTCAAAGACTTTCGTCGCCAAAGACACTGCGGTAGTTTGGATGAGAAGATATAACGTAATTTTCCGAACGCTGGCCAACCGAGTCCGATTCCACAAGTGACCTTTTTCTAGAATACTCAATCTACCTAACTGGACTGCTCTAAGTAGGCGTATTCGTCAACAACTTTGAGCGTAGTCTCCTACTTTTAAAGGAGTAGGTGTAACATGGTTTTTCAACATGATTTTTGTTTTGTTCATGTGTAAACATGATGTGGCATTTATTTTTAGACCTACTTTTTCAGAGTCTGTATACAAGTCGTTCAACAACATGCCTAAGTCGTCCAGGGTTCAAATGTCATCGCCAATCAGACGTTGGTGATGTTCACGTCATTGATGTTAATTCCGTGTCCGTTCCAGTCCAGAAGTTTGGAGACGTTTGCCAACGCAGCGATCAACAATTTCGGGGATATGACGTCCCTCTATCTCACATCTCATTGCAGTTGGATCGGTTTCCAGTTCTGGTCCTGGAGACGAACTCACATGGTGGCGTTTTCATAGAGACACCTAACACAATATACCGAATTCGGCACCACTGGAGCGACTACAGCATAGCCCATGTGTCGAACGAATCAAAGGCTTTCTTATAGTCCACAAACGTCAAACATTGGGGCAGGTTATACTCTTCGGTCTTTTGTATAACCTACCGCAGCGTACATATAGTGGCCGGCAAACAAGTTGACCCAAAAGTAACGTGGAAGGGGAAAGTTCACGCATGTGCACTTCCACCAAAGAGACCTATAAAAACGCTTCTGCGCAGTTATGCGCAGCTAACCTCAGTGCCTTCAAATTGTTTGCCGGCAACTACATGTGGTCTATGGCGCATAAGCCTTTGCGGAATCCGGCTCCTTCAGGTTAGTTAGTTAAACGGGGCCTTTTCCGCGCTTAGCCTCTCAATTGGGCCATTGTGCGTTCCTTCAGGTTGTTGGAAGTAGTCAACCTATGAACGAGACAGTTTGAAAGGACCCTCGAAAACAGTTTATAAATTTAACAACTTTATGTAGAATAGTGGAGTATTATAAGCTGATGTGTTTAAATCACACAGTGCCTCAAATTATAAAATTAATTGCCCTACACAAAATTTTGTATTTTAAGGTTAAAATTTATACCAACTTTGAATGTCATACTTAAACCCTCTACACACGAGCCCTAATATCGGAGGAAATTACGTAAAACTAGTGGGGCGGACCCTACATCGCACCATAAATTACCAATCATATGGTGCAATGTAGGCTCGTCCCCACTACTTTTACGTCATTTTCTTCTGATTTTAGGACATGTGTGGAGCGTTTAATACCTATTTAAACAAAAGCCTAAATAATAAGATTTAAGTGTCTTCAAAAATAATGAAACATTCATTCCCCTTTATTTGCTTTAAAAAACCTATATTATATGTAAGCCTAGATAGAGTAAGCCGAGATAAGTATAGATAATTAATTTATTTGTCAGATTTCATTTATTTCGGTTCACTACATTCATTTACTTCGGGACATTACACTCCACAGGCTCCTAGGTCTGCGCTTTTTTTAGCAATTACAAAAATGATATCAAAAATATAGCTAAATCTCTTAAAATTATACATGAGAAAGATTATAATTGTCCTAAATCATCCTATTAAAAAAAGCCCTCAGTGAACACTGAGCCTGAGCAAAATTTTAAGTAGCTTATAAATTAATTGAATCCCTGAAAATATTTATGTTATTCTATAATACCTCTTCTAATCTATTATTCTTCAACGACGTACAAAAATTACACAACAAGGAGAAATGATAAAGAGTTGCAACCCCCCTTCCCCTCTTCAACTGCACTCAGTAGGACAGCTTACAAGTGACAGCATAATGCTGAATCTTATTACTTTATACCCTTATATCATCCTACATAGGTCTTCTGGTGGGTCATTTGACCCATAAAATTTTGTGTTTGCGGGCCTGTCTATTGTTCGTAGTCTATCATTATACAGTAAAACTAGGTAAATACTGTCAATTAATAAATTCCAAGACATGATCATATAACAGTAGCAGCACCCCAACGTTTTACCCTCATTGTTCCCATTTCTGTTATTTACCTGTGATGAAAAACAGCCTACGTACTATTACAGATCATAAACTATCTATGTTCTAAAATTCACCCCATTCTGTTCAGCCATTGCGATGTGATTGAGCATCCAAACTGTCACATTTGTTAGTAGGATTTTGTTGAAAATTAACAGCATCGTTTAAAAGTAAACCACTGCTTTTAGATGAGATGAGATAGCACTATGTGTCTGTGATGCTGCATATCAGTACACTTATGACTCTGATTTTCTCCAGTGTTTCCGTTCAAATATAGCATTAAATCAAACAAAACATATAAATTGAGATGACATTGATTTCTTAAAATATGTTCGATATACCACTTTTATCAAGATAGAATCTAGACACATGGTAGTGTGGCCAGCCAAGTTTTAAATGGATAGGTATTTTAATTAAATCATTTATTTCATTACTATCATGAACTTCCCATAGTTTAACCCGCATTATTCTGTTTCCTTGTGTTCTCCAGACTATATTCTCTCTCTGTATCAAATTACATTAAGATCAATTCAGTAGTTATGCACAAAACTGTAACATACCTGGATATATCTTTCCATACACACAAATTCTTTCAATTATATTTTTACTAAATACAGGCAGTTAGTGATGAATGAATGAAAAAGTAGGTAGTTATCGATTGTAGTGTAGTAATTACTGACTGAAGCAACAGCTAAAATAATCATGGTTGCAGCCATATTTGTGAAAGATAACAAGCATTTTATTAGAATTAGCATTTTATTTACACAATAAAACACTTACTAATCAATTGTATAGCAATCTTTAAAATACCCTAATTTACCATTTATCTTTACCAATATAATAAGTGTTGCATGGACTATTAAACAAATGTGGGTAAAGTCACATCAGAAAGTGCCCAAGATGTACTTTATCTTACTGCATGGAAAAGCAGGACTAGACGGTAAAACCAGGAGTTGTTTTATTGTTTTAGTTTCAGGATTTTTTTTGATAATAGTTTTTTTATATATTATGATTACATGTGGTTTCAAGTTTAAGTGGCATCATATTTAAAGAGGCATTGCAAGGCCCTTTAAGTGTGAGGCCATATATGAGGGTCCACTATGACCACACCAAGCAACACCACCGATTAGAACCATTGTCGAAAAAATAGCACTTCATAAAAAAAAAAATGTTTGGCACCAGGTTGGGTGGATAAGTAGGTAATTTTGACAATTTGTGGTTTTAGTATTTGTGATTATACTATTTTCTGTCCCTTTAGAATCATCTAAAGTTTGAAGGTTACATGTTAGAAATAAGAAGACTTGCTATTTTAATTTCATATAGTTGCCTAACTGTTAGAAGTGTGTAGAAAACCGATTTTGATTTATTGAAAAACTTGCCATTTAATTTTGTCTAGCTGATGGAGACCCCCTACAGTTACATATGGATATTTCACCCTGAAAGCACATTATCTGTGAAGGTTTTGGTCAAGGTTCGAAATTAAACAAGGCCTGACACAGATGGACATGCATCTATTCGAGGCCAAATAACAAAGACGTCTGATACGGGACCAAAACAGGGCGATTAATTCAAAGCTTTATACGAGTGGTTCAGAAATTCCATTCCCCTGCTGATGCCACGACAAGGAAAGATATATTCTACAGTCTCCTGCCTTTGGAGTCTTTATTACAGCGCCACGCACACATTTCACAAGATGCTTAAACTAACTTACTTAACAATAGCACGAGGTAATATGTAATCACGTAGATCTAGATCAACACAAAAAACAGTTTTGCTTAGTTGGGGCAACAAATATTCACAATGGTTCTTTTTTTTTTTTTTGGTCGAATGAAATAGGTAAACAACGTGAATCAATAATCAATATTCGATCTGTCTGCCTATTGGTGGTGACGATTTGTCGTAAATCGTGCAAAAATTAGAAATCACTGTTATGTATCATAGCAAAATTGTCTGATATATAGCGTAAACTATTTTAATACTCACGGGTAATCCACAAAAAACAACGCAAGAAAATATTTTTTTCCGTCCGTAATCCGTATGATACAATGCAATCATGTCCTAGATACGCAATAAATTATTTTGTGACACGATAGTTGTCGACACCTTACAGAAAACACATGATAATGTAAAGAAAATAACATAAAGCCATAATAGTATGTCGGTTTTATAACGCTAAAAAAATAAAGTTGGCAACACTGATCAAAGGCAGATTAAAAATGCGTCACTTCCGTTACATATTTTCCTTACGGTTTATTCTCACATTTTTTTTCAGTTCGGTAACTTCGTTCCAATTACACTTGGCTAAATTAAGTCGACTGAATTTAATCGCTACTGTACTGCTTGCCAATTATCATGCTTCTGAATTCAGTTGACTAAATTTAGTCTAGTGTAATAAAAAATTAATTTCTTGTGAAAACATTGACGAAAAATGACGTAACTTTATTACGAATTATTATCACTGAACAGTGAACACAGATTTATCATTATTTTATGTAATATTGCAATATACAATGCCATCACTGTCTCTCTACTACTGGGACACAGGGGACGATTGGCCCCTTAGATCAGTCTGACTTCTTGTAAAAGGTTTTGAAATCCATAGTTGTCAGGCGTACCAACATAATTATTTTTTATATTACATAAAAATTTGCAAAGATATACTTGAAAAGAAGAAGAGAATTTACGTTAAGTATACAATATGTGTACGTATACAAAATCATTACCACTGATTAAATACGATTGTTGTTGTGTTGTTGGTTGCTATTCCTTAATAACATCTGTAAAATCGGAAACGTTTCGTGTACTTACATGCATTAAATTCAAGAGAACTATAAGTTGTTTGATTTAAAAATTTTACCTATCTCAATATACGGATATTGTCAAAAAGATATGGATATAAATGTTAAGTTATGTTAGACGTAACATAAGCGCCATCTATCATTTCTTTGCGTTTATCTCTTCAAAATGTCTAGACAATCTGTATCTAGAAAAAAATACGTGGTCGAAGTGATACTTTAGACATGCTTAACTTTCTTTTTACTGTCGCTATTTCGTTTCATTGATTTTCAAATCACAACGATGCTGTAGAAATGTTCACTACAAAATACAAAGTCTAATAAAATCGTTGAATACGTAACATTCAATTCGGGTAAGAGTGAACTAAATCAGTCAGTTGACCATGCGGCATTACTGAACAATAGTGGATCGCCGAAAAGTAACGGTCAGGGAACAAGATAATCGATGAGCTAATTCGCATAGTTCACTAAAACTTAAGGAGCGGTTCTTTATACTCGTCGTATGGTAAGTTACCATTGGTAACTAATGTCCCAACACTATTATTTTTTTATTTGTATCCATGACCGAGAACGGTCATGGATACAAGTCTTTCAGCCGTACATAAATATTTTCGTATCAGTGTTGCCATTTATATGCTTTAATCTTCCTTTTACTTTCCCTTAGTTTGTGTCTCTGCATCGAGAGTTACTAATCATTCGATTTTCAGTAATTTTACTGAAAATCGAATGTGATTAGTAACGATATTTATTTCATTATCCATTTAATTGACTCATTTTATTCCCAATATGTTAACACTAAAAAAGAAGAAAAATTGTTTTAGTATAACATTTTTTCTTCGAGCACTTAAGGCTTGTTCGCATTAGGCTAGCAAATTAGTCTAGTAGAGAGTAATTTAGTAGCTAAAATACTCGCTACTATTCAAAAATCGTTCGCACCGTGCTTTAGTACAGTTCACAAGTGAGTAGCGTTTCGCAACATGAAGATCCTACAACGCATTTGTTTGAAGTTATTTTTCTCTCCAGACTAATTCGACAAGTTCGAACCTGTTTAATCGGCGAGCCAATGAGCGCACCGCTCGCAACGAACGCGTGGTGGGGGGTGCTACTCGCCCGTTGAAAATAGAACAAAATGGATTGACTCGACTAAATCACTTCCTAAACTACTCGACTAAATTTTCACTGTTCATACACGTTTAGTTGCTAAATTACTCGCCACTAGGCTAAATTACTAGCCTAATGCGAACAAGCCTTTAGGGTTTATAGAAGGTAAACAAACCAAACACATCAGCTGAGAAGAGAATAAAATTATAATTTATCTAAAATAAGTGATGTGTTTGGGAAAAGCTCCAAATTTTTTAATTATCCAAATAATTTAGATTTACACTTTTTCCCTGAACATTGGGGCTTCATGGTTTATAATTACACTTTTGAGAGTCTATGGTAGAGACAACTCTTTTTGAGTCTACACTATCGCCATCTAGTGCGTACGTTAGAACTATTTTTGTCTCGTCGGAAAACGGCTCATTGTATTCGTGCAGACACGTACGAACACGTACGCACGCGCACGATTTCGATATTCCAAGTTGTATGGGACCGCGCAGACTGGGTGCGAGTTAATCGCTTAATCGTGTGATTTGTCTGCATACGTACGTGTAGTTTAGACCTCCGAAAATAATCCGACCTCGTTGGTATTTTAAAATACATTCGTACGTTTTAACAATAACAATTACAAATAATATCATAATAACGTATTCAGTGTGCGCACTCAATTCGTACGACCATGATCGTACGTTGATGTACGATCCGAATTCGTGTCCAAAATGCGCGCGGCCTTTAGTTGTGCGTTCGTCGTCGTACATTTCGTTTGTTAGAAAAAACGTGACATCTGTGGCCCTCAGTAGCGTAGCGTGCCTTGGCCGGGCCCCGTATAAAACTTTATTTGGGGGTCTTTATGAAGCTTTATAGCCTTAAAATTAAAAGAAATATTTGTTCATCACAAGTATCTATTTGTCACTTTTTCTCAAAAAAAATACAAATTTATATCACTTTTCAACGCACACTTTAGACGGGAAAAAATTAATAGTCATTTTTACCTTATGCAATATCCGATATAAAAAAATTGTGAAGTTTTTATTATTTTTAGCTTACGCACGTTGGGGGCCCCCGGTGCCCGGGGGCTAGGATAATTGATACGGTAGATACGGCGGTAACTACGCCCCTGGCGGTC
Organism: Ectropis grisescens; assembly: GCA_017562165.1. Taxonomy (NCBI): domain Eukaryota; kingdom Metazoa; phylum Arthropoda; class Insecta; order Lepidoptera; family Geometridae; genus Ectropis; species Ectropis grisescens. The sequence goes on along the minus strand of CM029777.1, from coordinate 10,682,469 downwards.
CTGGAATCTTACTCTATATAGATATTCGCAGAATTTGCAACAAGGCTAAAGCGATATCCACGTATGAACATAAATATGCAATGAATTATTTATTACATTTATGATAGTACAACTTACTTGGTTCTAAAAACAGTTACGAAATCTTTATGTACTACAGATGTACGACAGACAGTTTTATACTTTTTAGTTATACATTTTTCTTACGGTTTTAGTTTTACATATTTTTCAGTTCGGGCACGCAGCTAAATCCCTATCTCCTCTAAGACTGTAGTAAGGAACTTCGTTTCAACAAGAACAAAATTAAAATTTTGATTTACCCCTGACTACCTCGGGTTTGTAATCTGTAGGAACAATAGTCTACTAGTCAAGCATTTTCATTTGATACCCATATATTGAGGTAGGTTGTGAAGAAATATTTTATCCGCCATCTGGAATCCATATTAGGGTCATTATTTTGGACAGGGGTTTCAAGCGGCTTTAATTAAAAATAATAGAAATCGAAAAGACAGTAAGCCATCTTTTTTTCGCGCATACCTTAAAGCCTCTTTTAACAGGGTTACTGATTATCATTCAATTATCTTTATAATTAAATAATAAAATACCCTCATTCTTTGATTTTCGTGGAGTGTCCCAATCGCCGATCTGGTCACTTGGTAAATTATATATTTTAAACTAAGCGCTACATGCTTACCAAAAAAAAACTAAGTCCTAAGAAGTTTAGAATGCTAGGAAAAAATAGACCATAGTTCTAAAAGAACTACATTTCCTAAAAAAATATTAAATGTACCTGTCCCGAGGTAGTTGCTGATTTGCGTGGATTATTATAAATTCACTAGCACATCTTTAAATTTCGCGGCCTGATGTTGCCGAATTCTAATTCAAGTTACAACTAGTTGCGCTCCGACGGCCTGGCAGAGTAGTGATTACTTCCTCTGTGGGGCAGAGTGCTTGTGAGATGGCGCGTCGAGTTTTCAAAATATAGAGGGAAGAACTGCATTGTGTGGGTTTGGTTCCTCAAAACTTTGATTTGCGGTACTATTATCTCCGGTGTCTGTAATTTATTTTTAATAAAGTATTGTAGCGAACCAATAGAAGGTAACGTCACTTATAATCAAAACACAGTTTATTTGCTTAAAAGGTTTTTGTATATTTTTAGCATAAACGATTTATTTTGAATTCCGTGGTCGTGATTTGCGTGATTTACGTTGTAGACCCACGTAAATCAATTTTGACCATACAAATGAAATAACTTTGAATTTCGTACTAGTTCTTTATGAATGATAATATTTTTTTTTACTTTAGTTAAATGTAAATTCGTTTAAATCAAACTTAAAATGGGACATTCAATGGTTTTGACTTTAAAGTACCTAATAATATTAGGAATAGAACAATATAAATAGATAACTGGCAGATAATGCTATATGCCATTATGTACATTAATCGTGCATAAATAAATAAATGAAACTAGCGTTAGATTAGCTACCTATATAATCATGTTAGTAAAAATGACTGATTATAATAAGAGAAGGTTATTTTTTTTAAATGTTTAAGTTAGTGTTATATTTTTGTGGTTTCTTTAACAAATAATAAATAATGTTGGTCTGATTCTATTAAAAAGGGTTTCTGCCTTAGTTACCAGGTTATTTATTTGCCTTATAATAACAATTTTAACGTCTTTTCAATATGAAGTAACAAGAAGTAACTCATTTGAGAAAGTTAAATTAGAATTTTAATTTTCGTGGGGTGTTTTGTGATTAGCGTGGAATCCATTTTTTTCATCACGATTATCTCAGCAAGTATATCGCTCTCTGAGGTGCCTCTTTTATAAAAAAATATTATATTTACGCATATTTTAAGATTCTAATAGCAATTTGAAAAAAATCAAATATTTGAAAATTACCACGAAAGTCACCAAAGAATGCCTTATTTATTTATTGTTGGTAAACAAAATAACCTTAAAACGGTTTTGATTTGACGTAACTAGTTGGCAAATGTCAACAAAGTGACATAATCGAGGCTTAAACGACCCTATCGAGCCTGGTTAAGATGATCGGGCGTTTAAATAAATAAATAATAATAAATATTGGTGGACAATTCACACACAACACCATCTGACCCCAAACTAAGCAAAGCTTGTGTGATGGCAGCCAGATAGCTGATATAATATTATGTTTTAAATACATACTTATTATACATGTGGTGCAAACATTTGAATTCATCAACAAATATTTGCACTGGGTGGGATCGAACCCACGATCCTCGGCTTCGAGGCAGAGCTACTACCAACTAGCCAGTCCAGTTTACGGACTTAACCGGGGATTATGTTGTGGTGAACACTAAAAACTGCTTAAACGACGGTTAAATAGATAACTGCACTCCACCCTTACTCGAAGAAGCACCCATTAACCAAACGTAGCTAAGAACATCCGCACGGAAATAGGGATGTTAACAATATTTCGGAACTGCTTTTATTTTGAAGATTGGCCCTTGTTTACCGTAAAAAATAACATTTTATTTTAAAATATTGATATTTTCGATGAGTAAATATACAATGTTAGACTAATTTTGAATTTTGCCGCCAAAACACTAGTGACTGACACGACATCACTAGTCGCAAAACATTGGTCTCGATTCATGTCCAGTTCGTGTGTTTTCTTATCATAATTTGAATACAAGCAATCAAAATCGTCGTCGCTAAGATCGCAAACTATAATAAAAATGCAGAAAAGTAAACAGCTTAATCAGTTTCGACAGTTTGTTTTGCGACAAGTGACGTAATAATTCATATTGTTGTTTCCAGTCACTTTTTTTTTTATCTGGGCAGAGCCTTTATTAACAAAACTAAAATACAATGAGAACTACATACACTACACTACCAGTCACTTGACAACAGAAAAGGACAATGCCCACGTCCCATACATTGAATCCCCTGTCAATTTTTTTTTTGACACTGAAAGTATCTAAGGATTAATAGTGTCTAATTAGAATTATAAATGCTTCTAAAAACGTCTGCTGTCGGTGTTTTTCATTTCCCAAAAATGAGCTACAGTTAAACCAAAAGTAAGGGTATGTTTACTGTCAAATTACATTCGAACTATGTTTTCTTTCGGATTAGAACAGAAAAGAAAAGAAATAACTGTGGTTTTATTACTGAAAACGTTTTTCATAACAGAATAAATAGGAATAATACACAGATTTCTAAACAGATGAAACCTTCGTGAACGACACTGTGAGGCCAGTAATTAGTTATGTTTGCGTGACAGCTCTCACCGACGTTGTCAAATTACTCACGTTGGTGTGCGTGTAATGTTCCCAGTCTTAAGAAAAAAATCCCACTATTGTTGTCTTGGCTTCGGAAATCTTCGCGTGTAATAAACACATATATTATAAATTAAATCATTAAAAGTTAAAATAATATTATTATTATTATAAATGTATTATTACACCGATTATATACTATGCAAGGATTTCTTGTTATTACTATTTCCATCCTACGAAGTTAAGAATTTTGATTTTGCATGCAACTAAAAATTCGAATATTCGTACAGAAAATTCGGAATAAAAAGACAACGCCGAATAATAGTAAAAGTCATGTGTGTGTTTATTTTGAGTATTCTATCGGAGCTTCTTGTGAAATCTTATGCTTGACAAAAGGTGGCAATTACTCGTTTAATATCGGTGAACACAGGAGGTGCAGAGAATTTTTGTCAACTGATTTGATGTTGGGGGGCTAGATCATTCTATTTGTTTACTATCCAATCTTTGTCTGGACGCGTGTCGCAAACGAAAAGTTCACTTTTTCAAAAATGTTGATACAAACCAACAAAAACCGTCTAAGAGTTTTTGTAAATCAGTTGAACATTATTCAACACGTCCCACTCACGTCCACTCAGAGAACCAAAATCAAGTTTGTTGGGCCAGGGAGCTCAAAGGAGCAACGTTTTATACCTATTACACACCTTGTGGTGCCAACAGCAATTGGCCTGATCCCAACATCTTTTTGGGTAAGTATGTACGCACAAATTAGCACCGTATAAAACTTCGACAATGTCGCTACTGACTCGACCCGATAACATGATGTTAATTAAAAGGATTAGATCTCTCAAAAGAACTCGCCTACTTTTTTAAGCTCCACTATACCTACTTACAAGTATTAAAAACTTGCTTCATAACTATAGTTTTTATCAACACTTAGTATTTTTTTATAAATACTAGTAATAACGTGGATTTGTGCTAGGTATCGTTTCACATCAAATTAAAAAATTACGATTTTAAAAATAGAATAATACAATCTACATAAATAATTTGGTCTACGAGTATCTTCAAAAAAATCATAATCTATATTTTACCTTAACTTTAGGGAAAATAATTTCAATTTAGTATAGCAACACTAACCAATTTTCGTTGAGGTGTTGTGTTTCTATTCATCAATCGAAATGAAATCGCCTAAATTTTATAAATATCAGTAAAAATATTCAAACTTTCCTATGCAATGATATTCCTCTTTCCTTTTCTTATTTTTCGGAACAATGTTTGCAATGTTTGAAGACACAAGACGGCATAATCTTAAACAAAACTTAAAATCACACGGAACTCCCGTACGCGACGGAAGTCCGTTTCGTACTGACTGGAGTTTGTATTTGCTTTGGCGTTTGATATTTGCTTTCTGGACCTTAGGATCTTTGTTCCGCACGTTCCATCTGCCTTTTGTTTTAGAAATCTGTGGAATATTAGTAGTTCTCACTACCAACTGATTACCATGAAGTAGTTCTCGGATGGAATTTTCATAGTTTCACAAGGCTTAAAATAACAAGCTCAGTGCAGGGCTAGGTCTGATGATTTGGACTCATGTCATCATGTTCCAATAATTTGTGAAACTGTGTTGTTATAGGCAAGTATATTATGTTTGCTTACCTTCAAGCACATTATTTCTTGCTCATCCTGTCAGTTTATACAAAAACAAAACTTAAATCAATGTAGATAATTCTATTCACCGATATCTTTCCACTGAATCTATATTGAAACCAATGCAAGAGAGGATAAATAAAAGACATAGTTTGCGATAATATACATTTCCATTTAATAATCCATACTAATATTATAAATGCGAAAGTAACTCTGTCTGTCTGTCTGTCTGTCCGTCTTTACTGCCTAAACCAACCAACAGATTTTGATGAAATTTGATACATAGATAGAATAGATTCCGAGAAAGGACATAGGCTACTTTTTGTTCCGGAAAAAGGGTTGAAAGGGTTAAAATAAGGGATGAAAGTTTATATGGAAAACTTCGTCATTGTTGAAGAACTATGAAACTTTACGTCTAGATATTTAACACGAAACCATAAAATGTATGTTTTAGCAGTTTTGTAGTTTCGAACTGTACCTACGGGGGTGGAATTGGGGGTGAAAGTCTGGAAGTTCAATATTATTGAAGATAAAACCATGAAACTTTGTATCTAAACACTTGAAATGGAGTCGATAAACGTTTGTTCCAGCAATTTTATAATTTCTAACCATACGGGGATACTTATATAACCTCTTGATACGCCGCTTTTCGCGTTTTACAAATTTGGCGGGAAAACGGGTGTCAGGTTACACAAGTGCGGTGTTTATGTTTCGGCATTTGAAGTGCCGCCTTACTTTTACCCGTTTGAGCCATTTCCTCTTAAGAGCGTTTCAAGACGCTTCTAGCGGTATCATATAGTTATAATTAATGTACTTTAATAAATTCAAGATGGCCGCCGCTACAAAATGGCGGATAATTTATGTTTTATTAATCCCATCAATATGGGTATCAAATGAAAGGGCTCAACAAGCAGAATACAATATACTATAAAAAATTTAAATCCAAGATGGCGGCCGCTACAAAATGGCGGATAACGTAGGTTTTATCAATCCCATCAACATGGGTATCAAATGAAAGGGCTCAACAAGCAGAATTCAATATACTATAAAAATTGAAACCAAGATGGCGGCCGCTACAAAATGGCGGATAACGTAGGTTTTATCAATCCCATCAATATGGGTATCAAATGAAAGTGCTCAACCAGTAGAATACAATGTACTATATAAAATTAAAATCCAAGATGCCGGCCTCTACACAATGGCGGATAACTTAGGTTTTATCAATCCCATCAACATGGGTATCAAATAAAAGGGCTTGACAAGAAGAATACAGTGCACTATACAACCTCAATATTTTAGATGGGCGCAGCCACTAAATGGCGTATCAGACAGAATTTTTGATAGTCGACGAGATTTCCATGGTGTCTTATCAAATGTTATGCATGATGGACGCTCGATTAAGGCAAATTAAGAACTGCGAAAATGAGTTTTTTGGAGGAGTAAACGTATTACTTTTCGGTAATCTTTTACAACTGCCTCCTATAAAATGATCAGGAACACCTGTTTTCAATTCTAATATGAAATTATATATATGAAAGTAACTCTCTCTGTCCGTTACTGTCTAACGCCTAAGCCACTTAAAGAGTTTGTTACAATTTGGTGCACAGATAGACTACCTAGACTTAGGAAAGGACAACGGCGACTTTTTATCACAGAAAAAGAGTTGAAAAGAGTGGAAAAGAGGAGTAAAAGTGTGCATGGAAGGATCTTTGCACTATTTGTATGCTATTTTTAACCGACTTCAAAAAAGGAGGAGGTTATCAATCCAGTTGTATTTCCAATTGTGAATCAATTTAGATGGTTATTTTTTTGGTTGGTAGATTATAGTTCAGAGGTGGTCATATAAATTTTATCGAAATCAGTGGGGCGGTTTTTGAAATATGAACAACAAACTAAAATTTGCGTTCATGTAATCAGACGACATATCTACTAATATCTACTAATAGACTCTAATAAAATTTGGTGGACCGTCCCAGTATGATTTTAAATTAAAGTCTGTTTTTGATAAAATTTTTGAGAACATAGTTTTTTTGTAATTTGTCGTGTAAATTGTACATTTATTAATAAATATAAAACTTTTGACTTAGACTGATTTTGATTAGGAATCGTGAATTTGTATGGTAGTAGACATACGAGTAGGTACTGCCTCAATTACTTTAATAAATATGTGGCGCGGACGAAGTCGCGGGTAAAAGCTAGTAATGTTATATATTTAATAGTCTAAAACTGCTCCATAGCCCAAGAACCCTGCTGGTGAATTTATGTGGTGGTCCTGGTATCTGGCCCATTCTAGGTATCTCACTTAAGACTCTCCGTAATGCAAGCGCAGCAGTACTGAGGGAAGGCCTCTGCTGTTCATATCATTTTCAATTCAATATACATAATATTGATGGACAATTCACACACGTTGTTTTTGTTTGAGCAGCAGTCAGCTGGTGCCTGTGTTCTAAAAGTAATTCAGGGGTTTGAAATTGGTAATTGCATAGGTTTTGTGGCAAGTCAGCGGTATCCTGGAATTCCCTGTCTAGGATGAACAATTAGGAACAACTACTTAAGTTGTGACTTAAGGTTTCTAGACATTTTTTCAATAGTTTGTGTTAACATTTGTCCTTATATTCCTCTACGCACTTCAAAAATTCCTCATATTTCTGCAATAAAGTTAAAAAAAATGTCATCTTCCTGGAGTAGTCTGTTCTGAACAATCGGAATAAATCGGTAATCGCCCAATACAATGCACAAACTATTACACCGCTTAAGAGGCTTAAGAAATCAACAAAACTAGTGGTAGGTAATCAAATAATAAAGAAAACTTAGAAAACAATTCAATTAGGTAATTAATTCATTTTGTTTATTTTTTACTTTTTTTATTTGACATCACAGACTAAGCAGATGTTTAACATTGACCAATTTGAGATAACCGTTCCGTTTCACGATTGCGAGCCAACTTCTTCCTCATTTACATTTCTATAAAAAGCTTTGATAGTTTTCTTGTCATCATGTTTAATTATATACGTTATTATACTATGTAGTAAGTAGTAATTGAACGACATTGTGAAAAAAATTGGTAAACATAACATCCATATTTAATTTCAATTTATCGCGGATCACTAAAACGAAACGTAAGTACCGATTCGTATTGCAATATTTTCCAATTTTGGCTTTGTTGGTAAATGATAAGTTTAATTTATACAAATGCAAATTATTATTTTTTGCAATGTCAGAAAGTTATATAAATTCTCAATTGAGTACAACAAAAAATCACCGATTTTTTAGTATATAACTCATATGTATCTACGACAACTGCTTAGACGGGGTAAAAATTGACATTGTCCTTTACTACGTAATATTAAATTATAATTATGTGATTTTCGATATTCTATTAATGCAAACTATTCCTGCAATGCAACTTTCCCCTCCCGCAAGAAATGACAGAAAGATTTGAACAATATTTTTTAGCTAAGGCTATTACTCCCTTCCATGTTGCTCGCTGGCCACAGCAGACACACAACACACACCCTCACAGGCAGGCAGCTGAGAGATTGACAGCATCGACGTCAAACTTATAACACCCCTTTTTTGGTCGGGGGTTAATAAAAAAGTATATTTTGTGTGAATTCCAATATATTTAATATTAGGTATCGAAATTTCGGATATTTATAAATATCAGCTAAAAATATTATACATAATATGATGATGAAGGTGACGAGTGAAAAATCTCGATATTTCTTATCTATCTATAAACTAACTTTCCCTATCTTAATCTCAAAAATCACCAGATACTGTTTCGTGGCGGTGTGAAAACGCCATCGAAGGAAACAAAAGAACAAAATTAAAAATTTTGATTAACCCCCGACTACCTTAGATTTGTTATCTGTAGAACATTCTACTAGTCAAGCCCTTTCATTTGATACCTATATTAAGGGAATTGTGAAAAAGGAAATGTAATTCGCCATTTTGTGGTAGCGGCCATCTTGGATTTGAAATTTGTCATAGTGCAAAGTATTCTACTAATCAAGCCCTTTCATTTGATACCCATATTGAGGCAGTAGTGAAAAATATTATATAATTCGCCATTTTGTGGTGGCGGCCATCTTGGATTGAAATTTGTTATAGTGTTTAGTACTCTACTAGTCAAGCCCTTTCATTTGATACCCATATTGAGGTAGGTTGTGAAGAAATATTTTGTCCGCCATTTTGTGGAGGCGGCCATTTTGAATCGATATTAACCAAACATAGCTAAGAACACCCGCACGGATATTAACTTTCAAATAAAAAAAACCGCATCGAAATCGGCCCATCCGTTTGAGCTCTACGGTGCCACAGACAGACACACACACAGACAGACAGACAGACAGACAGACAGACAGACAGACAGACAGACAGACAGACAGACAGACCGACAGACAGACAGACAGACAGACAGACAGACAGACATCGACGTCAAACTTATAACACCCCTTTTTTTTGTCGGGGGTTAAAAATAAGTAGCATTAAAAATTAAAAAGAAAATAATGATACTTTCATCTTGTTGTGAATGTCATTGTCAAATTAGTGAGGTTATAAGGGTTTTCTTGGACATGAATTACTATTGATTGCATTTTAATCGTAAGTTAATGTGTAAAATCATTGTCTAATTACTATATGTTTTATAATCGAATTACGACAAAATACTCTTCGTGCAGTTTACGGTTTTAGAATATTATCGTAGCGAGAGAAATAATCAAAATGGCGCTTTGAAAACCTAGCACAACAAACATCGCATTGTAACAATCTGACACGCTTGTTTTATTTAGATATTCTTTGTTCTGGTAAAGTGTAGTATTAATTTCGTGTTGTATATTAACCTATATTTAGTGAGATATGAAGGAAGTGGCATTAGCTATTGTAACCTTCGTATGTAGCGTAATTTTAGTTGTTGCCTTTGTGCTGTTTTGTAAGTAGTCCAGTTTGCTTTCTGTATGAACTAATGCCTGCGTAATAATTACTCGATTAACTGTTGAAATTGTTGTTTATGTATGTTTTGTTTCTATAGGTTGGTATATTGTCTGGAAGTGCTGTCTTTCAAAGTTCCGATTTGTGAGGGAGCTTCTGGGTGGTATGTCAGATACGCCCCCAGCGTCAGAGACTAGACAACCGACTAAATCGAGAAAACTTAGAAGAGAATAAGAAAAACCAGGTAAAAATGCACGAATATGTTATTATTGTAATGCTATAAATGGGGGAATGAAACAGCCATGTCATGCAGATATTAGGACATGAAGAGTTTAAATCCTGGACTTAAATCACTGCATCTTACTTGTGTATTCGGGTAAAAAATATGAAATTTTTCTAGTTCCTGACAGGGAGGTGCAAGCACGCACCGCTGCATATATGTAGTTTTCATGTTCATTATAACACAATTTCAACATACTTAATGTATTATTTTGTCAAACAGTTTTCAATATTATTATTATTCCTTTTAGATAGTCACGTTAAATTAACAATCATTTTGATAATCTTTAATTAGTAGATAAATGTTTCCAGTGAAATAACAGAGCTAAGACTTAAATAATCTTGTATATAGTTCAAACTATATTCTAATAGTTGCATGACACTGTGTTGCTTAGCATTGGGTATATGTCCTGCTCCTCACATCCCATCACTACTATCTCTCTCTTCCTAGCTATATATCCCACATGGTGGTGGGGTCAGCCTTCCTGCTGTTTCTTCTCCACTTCGCTCTATCTATGACATCGTCATGTGTGACATTGTAATCGTATAACTGCATTATCTCATGTTGCTCTGCAATACATTCCTATTGGGATATCATCCCATCACTACTATAATAATAAAAATGTGAATAATCAAATTAATGGCTCATAATAATAATCAGGCCAATTGCTCCAATGAAGAAAGTCTTAATTATGATTATTAAATGTTTATGTTAGATATTTAATATTTCTAGTCTTAGCTAATTAAGATATCTTGTATTATTCCAGGCCAAAATGAATATCCGCTGTGCAAGGCCAAGCGACTTGATGAATATGCAGCACTGCAATTTGCTGTGTCTGCCTGAGAACTACCAGATGAAGTACTACTTCTACCATGGCCTCTCCTGGCCGCAGCTCAGCTACGTGGCTGAGGATGAGAAGGGGCATATTGTGGGCAAGTATTATTATTTAGTACTGATAGAGTGTATGGAGTACAAACAATGCTTTTTATTAAGAGTGTAGCATGTACAGCTTGAATTTTTTAATAATCCTACTAATATTAACACATGTATACATATAGTATAGTCTGGAATAACACATAGGCTACTTTTTATTCTGAGTAAACAAAAAGAATGGGAACTACGTAGGTAAAACCACGTGACTCTTCTCGTAAATATTATTGTGGACATTTCTCACACAACATTATCTAGCCCCAAGCTAAGCAAAGCTCGTACTATGGAAGCTGATATCAGCCATAATACTTAAATAATCACCACATGTATGAAACACAAACACCCAGACATAATATCTGAATTTGTCACACAAAAATTAGTCCATGTATGAAACACAAACACCCAGACATAATATCTGAATATGTCACACAAAAATTAGTCCTATGTGGGAATCATCCTATTATAATACTATAAATCTCAATGTTTGGATGTTTGTTGCTCAATCACATCATAATGTATGAACGCATCATGCATAAATAAATAAATAAATATATAACAGGAACTCCGCAGGTAAATAGCACGGAGAGCTGCTGGTAATTCGTGTAATTTACTTAATTTAATTAAGATGAAAGACCTCCTGATCATAAGTAAAACACCTACACATAACAGCACTGTGACATGCATCTATGAATTGTGCATGGTCCTCGAAGCTATCAGCGTCCTCACAGAGCATGCAAGGTTGTAATTCACCATGTTGCTCAAGTGTGACTTGGTTGTTATCACATTAAAAAAAAAAAGTAAAGAAATATTTATTTGCACAGTATACAAGGTACAGACAAAGATGCATATTCCAAAAACAAGGATACACAAAATCCATTCAATGTAAGAAACAAAACCTAAGTTTTAGTATGAAAACTAACGTGGTTATTACACATTTTATATAAATACACGGGTGACTCACGTTTAATATAGTCAGTCCAGTCCGACTCAAGTTTCGATCGCGTCCGGCGATCTTTTTTCAAGGAGACTAGTGCTAAAATAAAAATAATAAAAAACCTAAGTTGCTGCTGAGAAATAACAGTATTTTTATAACAGGTTATGTGCTGGCCAAAATGGAAGAGGATGGTGAAGATAACCGCCACGGCCACATCACCTCTCTAGCTGTCAAACGTTCCCACAGGAGACTTGGGTTAGCTCAGAAACTCATGAACCAAGCTTCGCTTGCTATGGTGGAGTGCTTCCAGGTATAGAATAACTTAATGTTTTTTTATCTGTTAATGCGGATTTTTTATGTAATACAATATACTATCTAAGGACACTTCGGTGGTTGTCACAAATCTAATGATATCTCAATTGTCAAGATCCATCCAGCCGTTTGTAAGATGGGAATAAAGAAATTTATATACATACAAGATACGCGCGAAAAACATAACCCTTCTTTCAGTCAGGTAACAAGAACAAAATTAAAAATTTTGACTAACCCCCGACTACCTCAGATTTGTTATCTTTACAACATTCTACTAGTCAAGCCCTTTCATTTGATACCCATATCGAGGTAGTTGTGAAAAAGAAATGTATTTCGCCATTTTGTAGTAGCGGCCATCTTGGATTTGAAATTTGTCATAGTGCAAAGTGTTCTACTAGTTAAGACCTTTCGTTTGATACCCATATTGAGGTAGTAGTGAAAAAAAATAATTTAATCAGCCATTTTGTGGTGGCGGCCATCTTGGATTTGAAATTTGTTATAGTGTATAGTATTCTACTAGTCAAGCCCTTTCATTTGATACCCATATTGAGGTAGGTTGTGAAGAAATATTTTGTCCGCCATTTTGTGGAGGCGGCCATTTTGAATCGATATTAACCAAACATAGCTTAGAACATCCGCACGGATATTAACCTTCAAATAAAAAAAACCGCATCGAAATCGGCTCATCCGTTTGAGCTCTACGGTGCCACAGACAGACACACAAACACAGACAGACAGACAGACAGACAGACATCGACGTCAAACTTATAACACCCTTTTTTTGGTTGGGGGTTAAAAAGGGGAAATCACAATGTTTTATCAATATTACTTATCACAAATATCTCTTCGAGTTACAATTATCAATATTGGACAATAATTTTCACACAGCACAATTTTACAGGGGTTCATCTACCCCAAAGTAAACAAAGCTGTAAGTGGTAGACTATGAGATGAATGTTGGTAGAAATAGTAGACTACAAAATATGTACCTATGGTATGGCCTTTGCATACTCACTTACATTGGCTACCTAATCGAGTCTAATCGATTACAATTACAAAAATTAAACATAAATTTTTAACCAGAACAACTATATTCATTTCAATCATATGCTTGTTAGTTTGAACATGTTTATAGTCCCTATTCTAGGTTATTATACTAGAACAAAATTAAAAATTTTGATTTACCCCCGACTACCTCGGATTTGTAATCTCTGTAAGTACAACATTTTACTAGTCAAACCCTTTCATTTAGTACCCATATTGAAGTAGGTTGTGAAGAAATATTTTGTCTGCCATTTTGTAAAGGCGATCATCTTGAATCGATATTAACCAACCATAGCTAAGAACATCCGCACGGAAATTAACCTACTAAAAAAACGCATCGAAATTTGGGGGTTAAAAAATTATCTATTGTATGTTCTAAAAAAATAATGAATTTAAGAAATATTCTGAATTCTGGCATTACCATCAAGGTTATATTATTAGGTTAGGTTATAGTTAATTAAGCCTACTGCAAGCTGTACTGTTTGTTTCATCAAATCGTCCTTGTGTTAATGGTGTAATTTTTAATTTTTCATATAATTTACAGGTGCCATCGGGCCTTCACTGGAGTTGTAGACCAGTAATCTGTTTACATGTGTATAGTGTCCATGCTCCTGTCAGTCACCTCATCAATTAATAATGTATTCTCTTTATCTCGTAATATATATTTCATTATTGTTTCAGGCCAAGTATGTGTCCCTTCATGTCCGAAAAAGCAACAGAGCTGCCCTGAACCTCTACACCAACTCACTTGGGTTCATAATCCTGGAGATTGAGCCCAAGTATTATGCTGACGGCGAAGACGCCTATTCCATGATGAGGGATCTCAGCTCCTTTGCAGAGCCCAAAACAGAACCAGAGAATTTAGAAATCAAGTCCGAATCTATAGTAATTTCACAGTGTTAATGGCCAGACTGCTATTTATGTAAATAAAGCATTTAATTTTATGTTTCTGTTTTATTATATTCAACAGGAAAAATGCATTATTTAATTATTATTGTTGACAGTCAGACATTGTTCCATCTGATATCGCCTGAAATAACGAAGTAAAACTAAAGAGTCAACAGAATGTGACAAAACTTAGTAACACTAGTATAGATGTCTAAAAACTAGCACTAGCTAGGTAAAAGGATATTTATCTGAAAATGCATTAGACCAGAGTTGTTACATATAGGCCTAAGTTATACAGAGTCCCTGCAATAAGGTAGAACGATGGGCACACTTTGCAATTGAACAAAGCTGATAGTATTGCAGTTTATGTCATCAGAGTTATTACCATAATAAAGTTGTCAACCTTTTGGGAGGGACCTGGAAATTGCAAAAATAGATCTTTCAACCAAAATTGCCCTTCAAATCTTCAGAATACATTAACAATCTTCACATAGCACTCACTAGCTGTATAATAGTAGTTTTTCTTTACTTGTCAAAACTAGCCAAAGTATGTATTATGGGAGCCAGATAGCTGATTTAATACTCCTATAATTTTATTGTAAATAGATAGATACTTATGAAACGTAGAAACAATCAGATACAGAACAAATAATGTCTTAATGTCACAGAACTGATAACCGTTGGAGTAGACGTGTTCTTGAGTGGAGATCGCAAACCCGCAAAAGAAGTGTAGGACACTATGAGACTAGATGTAGTGACAATATACGGAAAACAGCAGGCAGTCGATGGTATAGCTGAGAATAGGGCAGAGTGGTGAGCCATGGGAGAGACCTATGTCCAGCAGTGGACTAAGATAGGGTGATTGATGATGATGACAACAAATAAAATAAATATTGTTGGACAATTCACCCACATCAACTGACCCCACACTAAGCAAAGCTTGTGCTATGGAGGCCAGATAGCTGATATAGTACTTATATAGTATTAAATATGTATATACTTATTATACATAGAAACACCCAGACACAGTACAAATATTTGAATTCATAACAAATATTTTGACTGGGTGGGACCTGCAACCTGCGACCCTCGGCTTCGCAGGCAGAGTTACTACCCCTAAGCCAGAGTAATATTTGGATTCATCACACAAATACCTTCCTATTTGTTGTAAGGAAATGTTTTTTGTGATTTTTAACCGACTTCCAAAAAAAGGAGGAGGTTATCAATTCAAACCATTTTTTTTCTGTATGTTACCTGATTTCTCGAGAATTCCCACACCGATTTTAAAATTTCTTTTCGTGTTCGGATGGGTATGCTTCCCGAATGGTCCAATATAAATCTTATCGAAATCCACCAGGTGGTTTTAGAAATATGAACCATAAACTAAAATTTGCGTCCAATTTTTTTGATGACATAGTAGTTGTACATTTCACAAAAGTTATGAAACTCAATCCTGTCACTATGAAATTGTGTAAATGTTTTTATTAATCAAACTTGTTTTGCACTAAAAACTATAAAGGGTAAAATAAACTATTTTCGTACAAAAAATTAAACCAACTTCAATACCACAAAATAAATAGGCATTGACATTGTTTTTAACCTTTCGCAATTTGAAAACGTACCTAGAAATCCTACAATGAATTATTCATGATTAAGCCCCATAGGTACTATACTATATAAACACAAACTCAACTTTCAACCTTTTCTATATTAGTCTCATTCTTGCTACAGATAGCTTTTACAGAGGAGTTTCATCCTTTACAGTATGCTGTGTATGGATATCTCAGCATTTCATGAATTTAAAATGCCCTGATAACTTTGTAATTTTGTTGTTGCAACTATGGTAAAATAAAAACAAAAGATATAAACAGATGTTTATTAAGTATACAAATAAAAGTACTTAGTGAAATATCTTATTCTAAGGCTAGTACTAATCCTCATCACTATCACAATCATCATAAAGGTGATTTAATTTTAGGTCTGCCTTTTTTCCTGTTTCTGCTCCGTCTATAATTGTTTTTCGTATGGGTTTGACATCTTTTTTCTTTGTCATTCCTACAACATACTCGGGCATCACAACTTTTCTACTTTTGAACACTGCTTTCTCATCTGAATGTTGTGGTGTTTGTTTTACTGTTGATGAAACTTGAAATGTAGGTTTTTTAAAAATGAATTCATCGGAGTCAACTTCCATTTCAGCTTGAGCAGCTTCTTGCTCTTCTAATTTCTTGATAAGAGCAAATGCAGTAGCTGTATTAGTAGCCTCGGACATTTGGTCTGGGGTGACGTCCGCTAGTGAATAGTAAACATATTTCTCAGGATTCTTTATATGATCAGGTATTGTCTTAGCACGTAAACAATCACGAAGTTTAGCGTCGGGTCTTTTAAAAATGCTCTCTCTGCCTCTGAACTGTTTCATTTCACGTTTCAATTTCCGATACATCTGTCGGTCCACTTCGCCGTAATTTGGTGGATCTATGATTTTGTTGGATTTAGAAAAACTGCATTGGTCTTCAGCGTTTTTCAGTTGGTTGAAGAGGCTCTTCTGTCTTTCTTGGAACGACGACATGATCCCGGGTCTGTGAGATAATCTAAAAATATTAAAAGGTTCACATTACTTTGGATAATGCATTCTTTGTTATTCATTACTCACTTGGTCGGATATTTTCTTTAATTCCTTTTAATTTTTATATTTTCGAGTACATTATATTTGTTTATTTCACATTCACATCAAAGAGAATTAGAGAATCACAAGAGAATGTAATATACTACATTCGTACATTCACGTTAGAGTATTTCTCTACTCTCTACTCTACGTAGTCTGTGATTGCAAAGAGAATGTAAATTACTACGTATCACATTGGAGGAAGTGATGCACAGACTAAGTACGAGTGTGTGCCGCTTAGGCAAAAGATTTGTTTAAAAATGTCAAAAAGTCACTACAGCGAGCAACACGGAAGGGAGTAGGCATACACAGCGTTTCCCCTCTGTCAAAAGTACAAGTCTGCGTGGACCATGGAGTTTGATAATATACCGTGGCTGAGGGCGGAGCTAGATTTGTGAAAGGTGCTTTATTTTTTATGTGTTAGTGATTTTACTGTGTGAGCTTGATCGGCAATGGATCGGCACAGGCATGTTTTGTATGTAATAGTGCGGCTTTGCGCTAGTGTGCAACTTTCCCCTTCCGCAAGAAATGACAGAAAGATTTGAACAATATTTTTTAGCTAAAGCTTCCCTTCCGTGCTTGCGCGGAAGATCGAGTTGCTCGATGATTCCGAATGGTTGACTCAAGTACCTACTCTAAAAAAATGTATGCGCTTAAGATCTCACGGTAGAAGTGAAAACTAAAATAAGAAATACTTAACTATTTGAAGAATACTAAATAATTTTAATAATTAAAAATAATAAATAGTAAGCACAGTAACACGAGAATAACATGCGGCTGAATGACTAGTTATCCATGGCCAAGAATAAATTAAAAAAAAAATTACGCGGGTCGGAAATAACTTTTGACTAGCAAATTTTTTAGTATTTGCTATTTATTTATTTTATAGGTATTTTGTTAAAAACGCACAAATATGTTGTGATAATAGGTGAAAATAGGCATCATTTTGTATTGTAAGTGCTGTAATAAACCAGTAATACGACTATTATATAGTATATTACAACTAAAACTTTTTTGAAATGGATGTGAAATACAAATATAATATTTCGTGACAAGTTAATTAATGTGGTAGGTAAGTGGTACCTAGAAATTAGTCGCGATAAAAATACATAAATATCATAAACACAGGCGCACAGGGACTACATTATCTTTCTCGCTCTGAAGCGCTTGTTCACTGTATTTTGTTTCTGGCTCTAGCATCCCCAGTTTACTCGAAAATCTCTTATACCGAGCGTGACGCTAGAATTCAATTCACAGCCCTCGAAAAATCTGTCTAGGCGTGCAAGAAGAAGTTTTCACTAAAAAAAAAACGCATTTTCGTTTGTAACTACGTACCTATAGGTACGTGTGGTAAGTGCTATCCACAGACTAAAGGCTTGTTCGCATTTGGCTTGCAAATTAGTATAGTAGAGAGTAATTTAGTAGCTAAAATACTCGCTACTATTCAAAAATCGTTCGCACCGTGCTTTAGTACAGTTCACAAGTGAGTAGCGTTTCGCCACATGAAGATCGTACAACGCAATAAAATAAATGAATGAATAAGCTAATCTTATCGAATCGTAATGGCTATTTTAGAAGAGGTTAATGAGGAAATTTGTGTGATCAATAAAATAAGTTATTCCACAGACAATTTCGTATTTGGAAAATTGTTTGAAGTTATTTTTCTCTCCAGACTAATTCGACAAGTTCGAACCTGTTTAATCGGCGAGCCAATGAGCGCACCGCTCCGAACGCGTGGTGGGGGGTGCTACTCGCCCGTTGAAAATAGAACAAAATGGATTGACTCGACTAAATTACTTCCTAAACTACTCGACTAAATTTTCACTGTTCATACACGTTTAGTTGCTAAATTACAGTCCACTAGGCTAAATTACTAGCCTAATGCCTTTAAGGCTTGTTCGCACTAGGCTAGTAATTTAGCGAACAAGCCTTAAGGCTTGTTCGCACTAGGCTAGTAATTTAGCCTAGTGGCGAGTAATTTAGCAACTAAACGTGTATGAACAGTGAAAATTTAGTCGAGTAATTTAGGAAGTGATTTAGTCGAGTCAATCCATTTTGTTCTATTTTCAACGGGCGAGTAGCACCCCCCACCACGCGTTCGTTGGGAGCGGTGCGCTCATTGGCTCGCCGATTAAACAGGTTCGAACTTGTCGAATTAGTCTGGAGAGAAAAATAACTTCAAACAAATGCGTTGTAGGATCTTCATGTTGCGAAACGCTACTCACTTGTGAACTGTACTAAAGCACGGTGCGAACGATTTTTGAATAGTAGCGAGTATTTTAGCTACTAAATTACTCTCTACTAGACTAATTTGCTAGCCTAATGCGAACAAGCCTTTAGTAGAAGCATAGAATAGATAATATAGAAAGAATGGTTAAAATAGAATGGATAAAATAGAAAGAATGGTAGAAGGTAGAAGTAGAGAGATACGTGCTATCGAACTTAGGGCGTGCCGTCTACCGTCTAGACATTTAAATAAGGTTGTTATAAGTAGGTAGGTACTTGTTGCCCGGTTGTCCGTAGTCTAGACAAGATAGGGAATACTTACCTAAGCCGGCCCCTAGACCTACAATAATAATTGTGGACTATTTCAGTAGGTTTTTTTTTCATAGAAAAAAATAATAACAATGTATTCACCTCCGATATCTTTGATTTGCCCTGTAGTTTGCATTGGTTTCATTCAAAGTAATATGTAAGTATTAATTGTGTTCATAATAACACACTTTCACGTCATAACCACAACACGCTTTTCACTTCAAAAATATTTATTGATTTTACGATAATTTTTGAAGTGGAAACGTATTTTGGCGCGCCTAGTCAGATTTTTCGTGGGCTGTGAATTGGATTTCAGGAAGAAATTTTCAGGTGAACTCGCGATGCTCGAGGGAGAAAGAAATTATAGTGGACAAGTGCGCCTGAGGGATAAAGATAATATAGTCAACGGCTCTTCGCTTTTGTGTCCCAGTGTTTAGTATATATACTTATTCATATTTTTTATCGCGACAATAACTTCTAAGTACTTACCACATTATTTGAACCTGCCACGACATATTAAATTTGCATTTCACATCCACTGCAAAAAAGTTTTGGTTATAATATTCTACTGTTTTAATACAGCACTTACCTACACTACGTAAAAACATAAAATGATACCTATTTTATTTTATAACACAACATATTTATGCATTTTTAATGAAATACCTGTAAAGTAAAAAAATAGCAAATACTAAAAAAATGTGTGCGCTTAAGACCGCATGGCAGAAGTGAAAACTATAGTAAGAAATACTTATATTTAAAGACCACTAAATAATTTTAATAAAAAAAAATAAAAAATATTTAGAAATTAAAAATTAGTATTTACCTACATATAATATACATATATTTATTATTATATTTGTAATTATTATGTATATATATCATTTCGCCACATGTTATTGTCGTGTTGCTGTGCTTACTAGGTATATTCAATTTCAATATGAAAATCGTTTTTATTTTTAATTACTTATTAAAATTACTTTGTAGTCTTTAAATAGGTAGTTAAGTTTCACTTCTGCCGTGCGGTCTTATTTAAGCGCTCACATTTTTTTGTTTGTGAAACAAAATAAAAAATACAAACATGTACCTACAATACTTTTTAGCAATCTAACTGACATAGGTACTAATTAGTTTTTTAGGATGTAGCCTATTAGCCTACAAAATAATGTCCTAATGGTCGTTAATATTTTAGATAAAGTTAGGTATTTGAAATTACTTGAAATAATCCTAAACGTATCGGTAATGTATGAAAAATACAGTTCTTCGTAAATCCACTGCGAGCGCTACAAATTTCTCACATTTGCTAACATTTTACGAAGCCGACGGTCGACAGTAATGATAACCCAAACCAGCTTGGTTTAATTACGAATCTACCTAAATAAAAATGAGTAGCCTGAGATTAGATAACTACGAGGCTTATATCCACGTGTTTAATGAAGATACGGATTACCTACCTCCTACTCTATGTACACCGGGATAACCTTTACGCTGTTTACTGAAGCATTAATAATGTTTCAGCAAATTGCTTGCTCGAGATTACGGGAGTTGTGTGGGTCGAGTCGAGGATTGTTCTAAGATAGTTAGTTGCTGTTGTAGTTGGAGCATCGTAAGTGGTTTTAGGCATCGATATAAACCACTAGATGTGCCCTGAGCACCTTGAAATCGGTAATAAACTGCGTCTGTATATTTATGTAGTGTAAGTAATTTACACATCACCAATCTACTTGACCCCTAGAACCGCTAGCGGCGAGTTTTGTTGTGATTCTACTTTCTTTCTACTTATTTTGGTTGTTGACATCAAATAATGATAGGTAAAACCTTCACCACTTCCTTCAACCTACTAGAATCCTACTACAACTAGAATATAAAGAGTGAGCTCGCTCTTCCCAACGATAACAAGATTCCGTGCGCCCTAAAGTTTGGGAGGACTCGCAGGACACGTCTTAGGGTTGAGATCGTTGGTTTTAGGTACCTTTAGTCGAACGAAAATATCAAATAGGTGCTATTGTGGAACAATGGTTTAATAGTATAAGTAGCACTATGGCGAAATATTAGTTTATTTTTGGAATTTACATTGTAGAATAACTAGCAAAGATGGTAAGGGAACTCACAAAATTTCACCCATCCAAATACCGTCTTATGAAATAATTTTATTGCTTATTGTTTAAAACTGTTTACATCGTATGTGTATACATCACTAAAAGTTAACAAAATTAAAAATTTTGATTAACCCCCGACTACCTTAGATTTATTACTATGAATTTATTTGAAAATTTATTATTATTTATTACTAGCTTTTACCCGCGACTTCGTCCGCGCCACATATTTATTAAAGTAATTGAGGCAGTACCTACTCGTATGTCTACTACCATACAAATTCACGTTTCCTAATCAAAATCGGTCTAAGTCAAAGTTTTATATTTATTAATAAATGTACAATTTACACGACAAATTACAAAGAAACTATGTTCTCAAAAAATTAATCAAAAACAGACTTTAATTTAAAATCATATTGGGACGTTCCACCAAATTTTATTAGAGTCTATTAGTAGATATTAGTAGATATATCGACTGATTACATGAACGCAAATTTTAGTTTGTTGTTCATATTTCAAAAACCGCCGCACTGATTTCGATAAAATTTATATGACCACCTCTGAACTATAATCTACCAACCAAAAAAATAACCATCTAAATTGATTCACAATTGGAAATACAACTGGATTGACAACCTCCTCCTTTTTGAAGTCGGTTAAAATAGCATACAAATAGTGCCAAGATCCTTCCATGCACACTTTTACTCCTCATTTCCACTCTTTTCAACTCTTTTCTGTGATAAAAAGTCGCCGTTGTCCTTTCCTAAGTCTAGGTAGTCTATCTGTGCACCAAATTGTAACAAACTCTTTAAGTGGCTTAGGCGTTAGACAGTAACGGAGAGAGAGTTACTTTCATATATATAATTTCATATTAGAATTGAAAACAGGTGTTCCTGATCATTTTATAGGAGGCAGTTGTAAAAGATTACCGAAAAGTAATACGTTTACTCCTCCAAAAACTCATTTTCACAGTTCTTAATTTGCCTTAATCGAGCGTCCATCATGCATAACATTTGATAAGACACCATGGAAATCTCGTCGACTATCAAAAATTCTGTCTGATAGTCTGATACGCCATTTAGTGGCTGCGCCCATCTTAAGTATTGAGGTTGTATAGTGCACTGTATTCTTCTTGTCAAGCCTTTTAATTTGATACCCATGTTGATGGGGTTCATAAAACCTAAGTTATCCGCCATTGTGTAGAGGCCGCCATCTTGGATTTTAATTTTATATAATACATTGTATTCTACTGGTTGAGCACTTTCATTTGATACCCATATTGATGGGATTGATAAAACCTACGTTATCCGCCATTGTGTAGCGGCCGCCATCTTGGATTTCAATTTTTATAGTATATTGTATTCTGCTTGTTGAGCCCTTTCATTTGATACCCATGTTGATGGGATTGATAAAACCTACGTTATCCGCCATGTTGTAGCGGCCGCCATCTTGGATTTCAATTTTTATAGTATATTGTATTCTGCTTGTTGAGCCCTTTCATTTGATACCCATATTGATGGGATTAATAAAACATAAATTATCCGCCATTTTGTAGCGGCGGCCATCTTGAATTTATAATGATAATGAATAAACATAGTTGTATTGTCATCAAAATCCAAAGTGTATACAACATTTCAGATTAATCGGTTGACAGGAAGAGGGTGAAATTTGAATTACTAAATTTGACCCAAGAATAAATAATAATAAATAATAAAAAAAAACCCAATTCCACCCCCGTAGGTACAGTTCGAAACTACAAAACTGCTAAAACATACATTTTATGGTTTCTTGTTAAATATCTAGACGTAAAGTTTCATAGTTCTTCAACAATGACGAAGTTTTCCATATAAACTTTCATCCCTTATTTTAACCCTTTCAACCCTTTTTTCGGAACAAAAAGTAGCCTATGTCCTTTCTCGGGATCTATTTTATCTATGTATCAAATTTCATCAAAATCTGTTGGTTGGTTTAGGCGGTAAAGACGGACAGACAGACAGAGAGACAGACAGACAGACAGACAGACAGACAGACAGACAGACAGAGTTACTTTCGCATTTATAATATTATAGTATGGATAGAACTGAGACGTGGTCCTTAACTGTGTGCCTCATAACGAAGCTCAAAGTCACACAGCGAGCTATGGAGAGGGCTATGCTCGGAGTCTCTTTGCGCGACAGAATCCGTAATGAGGATATTCGCAAAAGAACGAAAGTGGCCGACATAGCTCAAAGAGTAAGCAAGATGAAGTGGCAATGGGCAGGCCACATCGCTCGCAGAACTGACAACCGATGGGGAAGAAAGGTTCTCGAGTGGCGACCACGAACCGGAAGACGCAGTGTTGGACGGCCACCCACTAGATCGACAGATGACCTCATAAAGGTCGCTGGAAACAGCTGGTTGCAGGTTGCGCAGGACCGTTCGTTGTGGAAACCTAGGGGGAGGCCTATGTTCAGCAGTGGACGTCTTGCGGCTGATTAGATTTGTTATCTGTACAACATTCTACTTGTCAAGCCCTTTCATTTGATACCCATATTAAGGGAATTGTGAAAAAAGAAATGTAATTCGCCATTTTGTGGTAGCGGTCATCTTGGATTTGAAATTTGTCGTAGTGCAAAGTATTCTACTAATCAAACCCTTTCGTTTGATACCCATATTGAGGTAGTAGTGAAAAATATTATATAATTCGCCAGTTTGTGGTGGCGGCCATCTTGGATTTGAAGTAATAGCGTATAGTACTCTACTAGTCAAGCCCTTTCATTCGATACCCATATTGAGGTAGGTTGGGAAGAAATATTTTGTCCCCCATTTTGTGGAGGCGGCCATTTTAAATCGATATTAAACAAACATAGCTAAGAACACCCGCACGGATATAAACTTTCAAATAAAAAAAACCGCATTGAAATCGGCCCATCCGTTTGAGCTCTACGGTGCCACAGACAGACACACACTGTGTGTGTGACAGACAGACAGGCAGACATCGACGTCTCAAACTTATAACACCCCTTTTTTTGGTCGGGGGTTAAAAAGAAACACCTCAATTACGGACCGTAACATTTTACAAGAATACTCGTGCAACTTGAACGCCCCTTCCACTACACTTTTTTTCTGGTAGGGTTCCCCTACTGTTGACTCAAACCAAGGGCGGCTCCAACTTTGGTTCCAGGGGGGGGAGTCACAAGGCTCCAGGCTCCAGCCCTTGACTCAGACAAATGATTAATATGGCAAAATGTTTTGATAAGACTGTTGAAACATTTTGTCGAGTGCAAAATCACAGAAATCTAAATAATTTAGATTTCTGTGTGCAAAATAGAGTTAACTACTTATTAACCGGCCCATTAGTTATTTATTTCCTCACCTACCATTTTACGTGGTCAATTCGTTCATCCCTTCCTTTCGGAAACGACCTCAGCCGCTATGGTGAAGGCACGGAAGCGGAATGGTTTCGCGGTCACTATTTGTACAACAAATTGTACCAAACCTTTCTATTAGAGTTAATAAGCTACTAGATTACGGGCGCATAACTAATTTATCCATACCAATTAATAAATGTTGCAATTACATTTGGCTATAGGAAGGTACATTATTTTCTATGGGAAGGCGGTGGTGGCTCTATTGTTTGGTACCAAAGCTATCTTTGCGCAATGTTTAGTAGCAAACTGCGGACAATGTCCTACAGAGTTGCTACTGTTGATGACTCACAGTAGCAACTGCTACGTAAGCTGTTACTACGGCAGACACGCGCATACTCAACACGTAAATACTTTTTTTTTTTTTTTAACTTTTATAGGTTTACACTTGACCGCCATCTCGCCTGATGTTAAACGATGATGCGGCCTACGATGAAGCGTGTTTACCTAGAAGAAACCGATTCACTCTCGACTTGAAGACACAAAGATTGTAACTATCGGGAAAAACCCTCTCAGGCAACGTATTCCACAGCCTAGACGTTCTTATCACAAAAGTTGAGTCAAATCTCTTCGTTCGTGTCTTTGGAACATCAACCATGAAACGATGTCGCTTTTTCGAGCTACGAGCATTCCGATAGAAAAAGGGCAAGGTGGTATTAGATCGTACAAATCAGTCGCACTCTCCGAAGTGTATCCGATAAAAACCGATAAGCTAGCAATTTTCCGGCGATGTTCTAGACTTTGCAGTCTTTTTCGCACGAGAATGTCATTGCCTATGAGCCTTTTGGCACGTCTCTCGATCGATTCCAGAATAGATTCTCACGAATCTAATTATAATATTGACGTAAATAAATAATTGTATACCAGGCCTTTTAGTTGCTTTTTGAGGTTTCATCTAACGATAATTTGTAGCCTTTCCTAAATGTAGAATTTTCGGATCAGTTTGTTTGTGTTGGTAGGTGCTCCTACAAAATGTCTCAACAGATTTTTACGAAAATTCCGGTCCCTGTCCCTGATTAAATTTTTGGAACCGCAATTTCGTGTGGTTTACTTACCTCGTATTTTTATATGATTGTGTAAAGAAAGGTTTTAGATGTAGGTACTCGTATTATACGCATGTTTTGGGGTACATGTACCTACAGTTTATAGACATGGATGTCTGAAGGTCCTACGTCGGAACGCATTGGCAATACGGTATCAGGTATTAGCCATTATCCTGGGGTATCTTTGGGTTTTAGCAACACTACTGGCCACAACGCGTCTTCACTAGACAATGTATTATACTTAGGTAAGTTAATACCTACCATGCGACAGGATTTCTTCTATTAGATAGATTATTAGATTATTAGAAAGATAGATAACTCTTTATTGTAACACAAAACAGAACAATTACAGTAAAACACATTATGAAGTAGCGCCACAAATAGCGACCTTATTGCTGAGAGCAATATCTTTCCGGCAACCAATTATTTGGTAGTACACAATTGTTCATGATTATTTTTAACCCCCGACCAAAAAAAGGGGTGTTATAAGTTTGACGTCGATGTCTGTCTGTCTATCTGTCTGTCTGTCTGTCTGTCTGTCTGTCTGTCTGTCTGTCTGTCTGTCTGTCTGTCTGTCTGTCTGTCTGTGTGTGTGTGTGTCTGTCTGTGGCACCGCAGAGCTCAAACGGATGAGCCGATTTCGATGCGGTTTTTTTTATTTGAAGGTTAATATCCGTGCAAATGTTCTTAACTATGTTTGGTTAATATCGATTCAAAATGGCCGCCTCCACAAAATGGCGGACAAAATATTTCTTCACAACCTACCTCAATATGGGTATCAAATGAAAGGGCTTGACTAGTAGAATACTATACACTATAACAAATTTCAAATCCAAGATGGCACCACCACAAAATGGCTGCATACATTATTTTTTTCACTACTACCTCAATATGGGTATCAAACGAAAGGTCTTAACTAGTAGAATACTTTGCACTATGACAAATTTCAAATCCAAGATGGCCACTACTACAAAATGGCGAAATACATTTCTTTTTCACAACTACCTCGATATGGGTATCAAATGAAAGGGCTTGACTCAGTGGCGTAGCGTGGGTTTTCGCCGCCCGGGGCCGACCGAAAATTTGCCGCCCCCTACTTTAAATATAAATAATTTAAAGTTCAAGTATTATATTTAATACCTAATATAGCTATATCGTCCATCTTATTGCAACTCAAGATAAAAATACGGTTACATTTTTTTACAATTTGGTTTAAAAATGTGTTATACTTTTTAGGGTTCCGTAAAACGTAAAAACGGAACCCTTATAGATTCTTCAAGTCTGTCTGTCTCTCCGTCCGTCCGCATGTTACAACCAATTTTTGCCGAAATTATGATAACTACACTGTTGAAACTTGGTAAGTAGCTAAGTAGATGTATTCTATAAACCCCATTAATATTTTTATAAAAAAAAAACAAATAATTTTGGGAATACCCCATACTTAGAAGTGAAACTAAAAAGTTATTGAAGTGAAAACTGCTTTTGGCACGCCTACACAGATTTTTCGTGGTCTGTGAATTGAATTTTAGCGTCACGCTCTGGTATGATAAGAGATTTTCGGGTAATCTCGGGATGCTAGAGCGAGAAACAAAATACAGTGCACAAGTTCATCAAGACGAGAAAGATAATATAGTCCCTATGATTATTTTATTTATGTCTCTTTTTCACGACATTAATTTCTTGAGTTCATTAATTGAGTTCAATTGTCACGAAATATTAAATTTGTCATTCACATCCATTGCAAAAAAGTTTTTGTTGTAATATACACTCCGCGAGGTATAAGCTGAGCTTTGCATTAGTGTGAGTAATCACCAATCAGGCAGGAGCTTGAAATTTTGTCCGCGAGATATAGGCTGAGCTTTGCATTAGTGTGAGTGATCACCAATCAGGCAGGAGCGCGGCGAGACAGAATGGCGCCGCGCCTAAGGCCGGTTGTCACACCTACACTATCCATGTACACTCACACAAATGCAAAGCTCAGCTTATGCCTCGCGGAGTGTACTCGGATTACTGTTTTATCACAGCACTTACACTACGCAAACACACAAAATCATATCTATTTTCATCACAGCACTTCCACTTACACCATAACACAACATTTCATGCATTTTTAGCGTAATACTTATAAAATAAATAAATAGCAAGTACAAAAAATTTGCAAGTCAAAAGCTATTTCCGACCCGCGTAATTTTTTTTAAAATATACTCTTCACCTTCTTGTTCATAAACTAACACACATAAAAAAAAATATACGATCGAATTGAGAAACCTTCTTTTTTGAAGTCAGTTAAAAACGATTGGTTACTGATTTATTCCTTTGTATTTGATCCTATCTGGATGCCAAACTTGAACTTTTTAGGTCGTCTGGAACTGAGTGAAATCTTTTTGGTCTATACTTCAGTCGGTTCGTTGCCACTAGTTTCATTCACAGTTCCATGATGGAACTACTGATAATATTTTACAACATTAGTTCCATTAGTCAATGTTAATAATAACGATTTTAGGACTTTAATATCTAAATAACAGTTTTAAGTATGTTATGAAATTTGGAACACGTATTGGTATCCCGCAAGTCTCAATATATGGACTATTTTTAATGTGAAATAGTTTTTGCATCATGAGGAGGACAAAAGTACCTCAAAATAGTTCGTACACCTATACCTACCTAGGCTATTCAAACGAGTCTAAATTTGGTGGATTTATCTTGTTTAGTTTAGAAGTTCCTATAACCACCTCCTGACTTCATCTTGAAATCAGCGTCATAGTACCATATTATTCCATTTTACCGAAGTTACGTAAGTAAACCAAATTTCAACCTAATCTAACGACGGGAAGTGGTTCTAATTTAACTCGCAAGATTTGTCCGATACTGACTTACTAACAAGGCAAGTTAAATAAAAGCTTATAAAATACACAACGAGAGATACTAGTACCTAAGAAAAATAAGTAATGAAATCCGAGAAACTCTCTACCTACTTAACTACCTCACTTTTTAATTATTTATCTGTTCGATAAGAAATGTTATATCTAAGTTTTTTTTTCAATCATGCAACGTATTATTTTCGTTATGCTCCTTTTCTGCCGCCCCTTTCGTGTGCCGCCTGGATATGGGCCCCCTGCCCCCCACGCTACGCCACTGGCTTGACTAGTAGAATGTTGTAAAGATAACAAATCTGAGGTAGTCGGGGTTAATCAACATTTTTAATTTTGTTCTTGTTAATGATTACTATGTCGTTAGGTATTTAGCATTGATGTCTCCTCTGAGACCTATCTACGCAAACGAAGTAGCAGGTTCAGGGATTTTGCTTTCGGATTTAAACCAATATCGTGCCATAGGATGTTACAGGTCCTATTTTTATGAAACTCTATACACTCTGATAAGGTTAAATTGATTACTAGCAGCATCGTGTCTATTTATCCGCATTGTCGCGTTATATTCTCGTAATAAAAAGTAGCCCATGTGTAGAATAACACATAGGCTATAATTTATCATTCCAAATTTAAACACGATCAATTCAGACGTTACGACCTCATTTACCAACAAACATCCTTTTGACATTTATAATACCTATTAACATCAGGTGAGATGGCGGTCAAGTGTAAGCCTATAAAAGTTAAAAAAAACCATTAATAGGATATTGTAAATTATATCAGTTGCTCTGATTACTTAATCAATATTAAAATGAAACAGTTAACTTGGGTGGGGCAGCAACGTTTTACTTTAATGTTTGGGTCCTTATTTGTACCAAATAAATTATTTATAAGGCTTGCGTGACTAAATGGAGTTTGGTGCCCGAATAAGAGCCCTTTTATTAAATTTTCGGGAGGGAAAGCTTTATTGTTCTAAATGAGTTTAAACTTTCCAAAATTTTAATGAATTTTTCCAGTTTTTGGCTGTTATGGGCAGGCTTGTTACTTACTATCAGGCGTATCTCGTGCTCGTCTCGTCAGCTTGTCACTCTATAGCATAGAGTGACAAGCTCACGATTTATACTGTAGAGTAGAGTCTATACTCTACAGTAGGGAAAATAAACAAACAAAGAAAAATAAAGAAATAATTAATTCATCAATCAATTGAATGAATTATTTCTTTATTTTTCCTGAAAAACTGAAACCGAGTTTCATTTAAAATTTAATTTAGTCAATCGACAAAATTTCATATTTTTGTGAAATCTACGAATACCTCGTCCAGGTAAACGAATTTAGTTTAGTTTTGTTGATTTTTCAGATACCAATGGACCGATTTCTTTATAATTTATAAGAGACTAGCAATTAAGTACGATCTGCCAAACAAAAAAAAATCGATTCACAATTTGTGGAGCTATCACGTGACATACCTCTACCCTCAACCTCCTCTTATTTTAAAGTCGTTAAAAATAAAATAGTCCAAAATGGATGTCGAAACAAACCTCCATATTCTTCTCAAACTCTATTCTAACACAAATTTTGTAGTTTGCCTGTGAATTTCCGATACAATAGAAACAGATTTTTAAGCCGATTTGTCTGTCTGAGAAAAGTTTTAGAGAGGGTATTGCCGCGCGTTGCCATGCGTTAATTTCTGAAATTCGTCGGTAAAATTATATACCGTTGAACCATCTACAACAAAAGAATATTTATATAACATGGAATTTTCCATTGGGTAACTGGAATTCTCATTCTAGAACAATTCAAAAGTGGGAATGTGATTAGATCTCGCTTAATCATCTGGGATAACGTGGGAGGAACATAGGTGTCTGTTTGCGTAGGTAGTATTTCGGTACGCGTACCAAGCAATGCTGGTTTTAGCAGTAGTCTGGGCGAGATTATTTTTTAACCTTTAGATAGGTTTACACTTGACAGCTATCTCGGATGGTGTTATGCGACGTTGCTTTGTTGCTGTCTATGATGGTGCGCGACACGAGGCAGACACTTGCCATTATGGAATTGTATGGGCGCCAGTTCGCGCCGAAATCGCAACAAGAGACTGAGACACGTGTCGCGGTCTCAGCACGAACTTGTACCTTTACCCAGAAGAAACCGGGTTCAAATCCCAGGCGCACCACTGTCTGTTCGAAATCATGTGCGTTACACCGCTAATTTAAAACGGCGAAGGAAAACATCGTGAGGGAATCGACATGTACCTAGAAGCATTCGAGGTCATGTGTCAGCCACCAACGCGGTAGATTATGGTCTTGACTCTCTTCTGTGAGAGATGGCCCCGAGTCCCAACAGTGGGAACAATTAATGGGCCACTGATGCCATCTTAATATTTTCAACTACGCATTAATAATACATTACTCATTAGATAATAATTGACGTTTAAGTTTTTTGTATTATTAATAAACAACGGTAGTAGGACCATATGGTTTGGGAAGAAGAAATGATAGGGGCTAAATGCTGATCGACTTCCTCGAAAAGGAAAGGCTGTTTCTGATGAATTCGTTCTATAAGAAACAGCCTCAGAGGAGGTGGACATGGCGAAGCCCCGACGGACGAAAAATGAGAAAAATGAGATTGACTTCATCATATCGGACAAACGGCGAATATTCAGGGATGTCTCAGTGATCTCTCGGTTTGCTATCGGTAGCGACCACAGGCTTGTTCGAGGCACTCTGAATATTAATTACAAGCTTGAACGGGTCCGTTTGATGAAGTCAACACTCCGCCCGAACCTTCTCCAAACCATAGTTGGGTCTGAAGCATTCCAGCTAAAATTGGAGAACCGATTTGCTGCCTTGGAAACTACTAATAGCGCTGACCAGAAGCTCGAAAGTGTAGTGGAAGTCTTGCGAGCTGAGGGCACAAAGTTTTGCGAAATGCGGCGCAAAGGCAAAAAGTCAAAGCTTTCCAGGGAGACCTTAGATCTCATGGAGTAACGACGGAATCCCACGTTAACTTCGGCAGAACAAGGGGCTTTTAGCAAGAAAATTACCAAGCTTGTACGACGTGACCTCCGATCAGCTAATACGGTCTTGATTGAAAAATCAATTGAGCAAAATCGGGGGTCAAAGGTGTTCGTCAAGACATTGGGTAGAAGCCACCTGACGAAGTTAACTACCTCGACGGGGAGAGTCGTTACATCTAAGGCTGATGTTCTCTCGGAAGTGGAAGACTTTTACAGCCAGCTGTACGCATCACACGCTCCTCATCTCCTACAAAACGGACGGAAGACAAAAGGACCACTCTGACTCGCCACTATACCGAAAAACTGCCGGAAATAAGTTTAGACGAAATCGTGATGGCTCTTGGGCAACTTAAAAATGGAAAAGCCGCTGGCGAGGACGGAATTACAACAGAGCTCCTAAAGGCAGGTAAATATGATAAAAGAGCTCCAACAACTGTTTAATGATGTCCTCTTCACCGGGAAAACTCCACAGGCATGGCATAGAAGTGTGGTCATCCTATTTTTCAAAAAGGGAGATAAACCCCTTTTAAAGAATGATCGACCTGGGCCGTTCTGGAGTCCTTACAGCGATGTCAAGTCGATTGGCGAGACATCGAGGTGATGAGGTGTTTGTATGACGCCGCTACGATGAAAGTCCAAATTCAAGACCAGCAGTCAAGACATATTCCTCTGCAGCGAGGCGTGAGACAAGGGGACGTAATTTCCCCGAAATTGATCTCAAACGCACTAGAGGATATGTTTAAGACGCTGGATTGGGTTGGACATGGCCTAAACATCAATGGCGAGTACATCTCTCACCTACGATATACAGACGACACATCCCCCCCCCCCACTCCGGAATTTGATGATTTTTTCTTTTATATCTTTTTCGATTTGTATCAATTTGATAAATCAACAAATGCGTATCCCATATTTTTGCGACTAATTAGAAATTTGCGAATGCGAATATTATACATCATCATCAGCCGCAAGACGTCCACTGCTGAACATAGGCCTCCCCTACATTTCCACAACGATCGGTCCTGCGCAACCTGCAACCAGCGGTTTCCAGCGACCTTTGTGAGGTCATCTGTCCATCTAGTGGGAGGCCGTCCAACACGGCGTCTTCCGGTTCGTGGTCGCCACTCGAGAACCTTTCTTCCCCATCGGTTGTCAGTTCTGCGAGCGATGTGGCCTGCCCATTGCCACTTCAGCTTGCTTACTCTTTGAGCTATGTCGGCCACTTTCGTTCTTTTGCGAATATCCTCATTACGGATTCTGTCGCGCAAAGAGACTCCGAGCATAGCTCTCTCCATAGCTCGCTGTGTGACTTTGAGCTTCGTTATGAGGCCCACAGTTAAGGACCACGTCTCAGTTCCATAAGCCATCACTGGCAACACGCACTGGTTAAGGGCGTGTGGGCCGTAATTTTGAATTTTTAAAACAACTTTAAGACCTTTAAAATAGTGTATTAAACTCTGAAAAAAATATATGTATTAGTTAAGGATCTAATCTAGTGCAATTCGCAGTCACTAACACGATTTAATGAATTTTACTTGATAGAAAAAAATCCCAAAGTTACCCCTTTTCAAAAAGTTTATTCAAGTTTATGACTAAACTAATGATTTTTTTTACTAAATTTTTGTACTCAACGAAAGCCACTAAAAAGTTATAGATGCATTCGCAGTGTTTGACTTGATAAAAAGTATCAGTTATTCACTATGTTTTAATATCTACCATATATATAGCGCGCCGTTCGGCAGGCCTGATCAGTCGCGTTTCGGCGCTCACGGACGACGGGCCTGTGCTTGATTTTGCAATTTTGACAACCAATAAATTTTAAATATTACGATCATAGTGCCACAGTATAACAATATCAGTAGGTATTACTAGTGAAGCACGCTATGATTTTGATTTTTGATACCATTTTCATTGGAATTGCAAATAGACGCTGAAACTAATAAGTACGCTGTTTACTTTATCTTGTAGACCAATAGGGAGTCTCAAAAAACTGACGTCGATAACACATAAGTAAAAAATTCAATGCGGATGCAATGGAAAATAGATAAGTATCGGTAAAATATTCGTCCGTCAAATCAGAGATCGGGATAAGGAAATAATGAGAGGGAGAAATCCCTGCGTAAATCTCTTAATATAAATGCAAGTTAGGTATCATTTATGATTGCCATTGCCATGCCATTTAGGTAAATTCTTTGGTAGTAAGGTACTTAGAACTTGGAAGAAAAGTCCTCGCATACAGACTCTTGCGCAAACTATTCAGTTTAGAAAAAAAATGTTAGGAACTTCAATACAATTCTTGAACACCTATCCATAGATACACGTATGGTTTTGATAGAATTTTTTTTCCAAGTTTGTGACACCACCAAAATTTATTGTTTTTTCTTTTTTTGTATGAAAATGTTAATATTGTTCATACTCGTAGAATACATGTACTTACCAAGTTTTAATAGTATACTTCTTATAGATTCGGAGAAAAATGGCTGTCACACACGGATGGACAGACATTACGTATATTTTAAAATTTGTCTACGAATCCCTAAAACCCAACTTCGTTAATTTAAAATGAAATTTAGACACTCGACCAAATTTGATAAGAAACCTTTTAGGCAGTAAAATTACTCGTAGAATTTAACTCTCTACTAAATTTCCGATTCGTATTTTTTATACAAGGTATAGAATCATTTCCTGAGCATAAAATTACAAAATAATAACAAATCCAGGTGGAGCTTCAAGCGCCAGATCGAAAAAACGTTTTTGGCCGATTTTCCGAATAAGTTTATAAAGCCTATTATTATTGTAGAAAATAAAATTTCCCATCTTTTGTTGCCAGTAAACTTTTTTTTCGAACTTACCAATTACGATTTATTATGTCCAATTTAATGGTAACAATGTAAAAAAAATAAGAAGTGAATTCTGTTCCCAGTAGCATAAACATGTTACCGGAATGGAAGAAGGGTTATGTTTTTCGCGCGTATCTTTATGTTTGTAAAACTTTTATTTCCACATATCTTCCAAACGGCTGGATGGATTTTGATAACTAAGATATTCTAAGACTAGTCTCATTCGCCAAGTGTCCAGATAGATAGATAGAAGGTAATATTTTTTTACGTGTATTTTTTTTTTGTAGTCGGGGTTTTTAAATTAAAGTTATTCTATCATATTGCTCGTTGCTCGAATAAACAGCACCATTTATCATCATGATTGAAGAGTTGAACGAAGAGTTTGGTCTCCACTTTTGTAATAAGAACAACTAAGCTGTGAAACGCATTGTCAGAGTGGGTTTTTGTCGAAGGTTCGAACCTTGGGGTTACGAGGTACACTGTGTTTGTTTCTATTAGAGAAGTAAGTTCCATCGTAGACCACATCATTTTCATCCACTATTATCGGCATCATCGCAACTGTATCATTAAATGGGTTATAAATCGTAAACGGTAATTTTTACAAAAAAAGTTTACTAGCAACAAAAGATGCAAAATTTTATTTTCTACAATTATTGTCAAAATATTTATATAGTTTCCAAAATATCGGGTAAAACAGTTTTTTTTTCAATTGGCGTTTGAAGCTCTACCTGGATCTGTGAGCATTTTGTAATTTTATGCTCAGTAAGTGATCTTTACCTCATAGAAAAAAATTGGTTTAGAGATTTAGTGCAAAGTTGACCCAAAAACCTTCTATTTTTACTGGCCTTTCACTACGTTTCAGCATTTTTTTTTTAATTTTTGACGAACTTGTGAATTATTAGGAAACATTTTAAAAAGATGCATGAAATTGGAAAAGACGTTCTCAACTTATAGTGTGACCATAAAAGAAAAGGTTGAGTTTTGTATACCTACGAGTATAGATAAATTTAATATTTCTTCGTTTATATAGCAACAAAACTCTTATCATAAACAAACAAACATAAACAAATCTTGAACAAAAAATGAGTTTTAATTACATAGTCCAATATTTTAATGTTATTTCTGCACTGTGGCACCGATTCCGCGGTCGGTGACGGTCGCGAGAACAAGACAGCGTTAAATGCCTACTTTGACAGAACTACCTGGCCTTAAAGACTTTCGTCTTTAGGCATTGGGGTATTCTGGACTCAAAGATGTGCCGAAGATTCCCGAACGCTGCCCATCCGAGTTGGATCCTTTGCTGGACCTCTTTGTCGAAGTTGGATCTACCTAATTGGATCTTTTGACCCAGGTAGACGTATTCGTCAACAACTTCGAGTGTGGTATTCCCAACAATAACCGGTACAGGTGAGACATGAACATTTGACATGACTTTCGTCTTGTCCATATTCATCCTCAAACCTACCTGTTGGGATACTCTACTGAGGTCCCTGAGCATAGCACCGAGGTCCTCCAGCGACTCCGCCACAATGACTATGTCGTCGGCAAACCGAAGGTGAGTGATGTATTCGCCGTTGATATTGATGCCATATCCGTTCCAGTCCAGTAGCTTAAAAACATCTTCCAGCGCGGCAGTGAACAGTTTCGGAGATATAACATCTCCCTGTCTCACGCCTTTCTGTAGCTGGATATGTTTTGTGCACTGGTCCTGTAATCGGACAGACATTGTGGCTTTACTGTAGATACACTTCAACACTTCGATATAGCGATAGTCAATGCGGCATCGCTGGAGAGACTGAAGCACTGCCCAGGTCTCGATGGAATCGAAGGCTTTCTCATAGTCCACATACGCTATACATAGTGGCCGATTATACTCCTCGGTTTTCTGTATAATCTGCCGAAGCGTATGGATGTGGTCTATGGTACTATAGCCTTTTCGGAAACCGGCTTGTTCGGGTGGCTGGAAGTCGTCAAACCTGCGTGCGAGACGATTCGTGATGACCCTCGAAAACAACTTATAAACGTGGCTCAGAAGTGAGATGGGTCTGTAGTTCTTCAACAAGGTGTTGTCACCTTTTTTGAAGAAGAGCACCACCACACTTCTGCTCCACGCTTCTGGCGTATTACCGTTAAGTATGACGGAGTCAAACAGCTTCTGGAGGACTTTAAGTACCGGTTTTCCACCCGCTCTCAGAAGCTCCGTCGTAATTCCGTCGTCGCCAGGTGCCTTGTTGTTTTTAAGTTGTTTGAGGGCCATCCGACTTCAAAACCATAGGCACTTAAAAGCGAAATATAAATTAAAATCATTATTATAAACGCTACTATTTGAAGTCAGTGCCAGTCAGGTCAAAAAGCTAGTAGATTGATACTAAGTAGGCACACGTAAGTAGTATCTATCCATTACCTGTTAGACTTGGCTGGCACCGACTTCAAATACGTAGATATATGAGTAGCGCTTATAATAATGATTTTAATTTATTTTTCGCTTTTGAGTGGCTATTTGTGGTTTTGGAGTTGGTTAATTTGCTATGTACGAAAATAGTTTATATTTATTTATAGTTTTGACCCAGACATCATGACAATTTAAATTCAAACAGAAATCAGGATGTCTGATTTAGCTGTCTGAGTAGTTCATCGTGAGAAAACTAAAATTACTTTTACCTATTTACTCTGTAACAAATATGTAGATAATGTTAAACCATAAAAAAACTCAAGGAAAACAATAAAACAAAATAGACATCACGAACACGACAAAATATCGTGTACGTGTATGTTTTAAGGATGAAATAAATAAGAAACATGCACTAGAAAATATCTATTCCTATAATATCTAAGAAAATTCGGCAACATGTACTCGTACCTATTTACATACTTGTATTTATGTCATTCGTAGGTTAAAAAAAATCACCATGAATTGTGCAAGTTACAGGCGGGTAATTTATAACAGACATTCAAAAAGAAGGTTTTAAATATTTTTTTGTATGTTCTATATTTTGTATGTTTCTTCATGTTGTGTCCGTCTTCTATAAATACCTTACCTCATAGAAAAAAATTGGATTAGAAATTTATTGCAAAGTTGACCAAAAAACCTTCTATTTTTACTGGCCTTTCAATACGTTTCAGCACATTTTTAAACTCGTTTTTGACGAACATTTGTGAATTATTAGGAAACATTTTTAAAAAGATGAATGAAATTGCGTAAAAAAAGCCGTTCTCAACTTATAGTGTGACCAAAAAGAAAAGGTTGAGTTTTGTTTATCTACGAGTATAGATAAATTTAATATTTCTTCGTTTCACTTCACTATTTACAAAATTGTTATCACTAGTATAAACAGTATAAACAAATCTTGAACAAAAAATGAGTTTAAATTACACAGTCCAATATTTTAATGTTATTTCTGCACTGTGGCACCGATTCAGGTCGGTGACGGTCGCGAGAACAAGACAGCGTTAAATCCTTAATTTGACAGAACTACCTAGCCTTAAGAAATAAGGTATTTCGTAATTCAATGGTAAGGAAACAGCTAACCAACCCCTTTTCTGAGAGACTGAGAGAGGTCTGGGTGTTTTCATAAATTGGACATCTTATATACATACGAATTTAACACCAAATGTAACGTTAAATACGGGATTTGTGGGTGCCTTATTTTATGTTACGATGACTAAAAACTTGCTGAAACAAATAAAATATTCTAGCACAACTAGCTAGACATGAAAATAAGAAAAACAAGGTAATATTTCAAGGCTAGAGCTTAAACAAATATTTGATTACAAGTTTGAAATTTTCGAAGGTTGACTTAATTTTAACAATCACGAAAATATTTTCAAATCCATTGCGCATGTAACCACAGAATAGATAATTTTGAATTTCGAACCTGTAAATTTCTGGGATTCCATATTATGTACATAGCCAAAACATTGGTATATGTTCTATAGGATACTGTT
Organism: Ectropis grisescens; assembly: GCA_017562165.1. Classification (NCBI taxonomy): domain Eukaryota; kingdom Metazoa; phylum Arthropoda; class Insecta; order Lepidoptera; family Geometridae; genus Ectropis; species Ectropis grisescens. Next base: position 10,643,830 of record CM029777.1, on the reverse strand, counting down.
TTCCCTGACAATGTCTCAGGGTAACGTCCTTCATCCAATAGGTACCATAGAGTTGCCCGGGCAAGCTCGCCTAAACGTCCTGATCTACACAAAGTAACATTAGTCTAAGCAGCTTAAACCCTTCCAGACCGCTGTTTCATCAATACTGCCTTGGATACAAGTGCTTTTTGCTTTGATACTCAGTTATTGTTTGTTGTGCTTTCGTCGGCGCATGCGCGGTGCCGTGGCCGCGACAGGCAGCGGTCCTGACATCAGTCGCGGGTAGAGGCTCGCAGGGCGCGCGCCTCTGAAAATCGGCTAATTTTAGCGAGTTAAAGTCGAGACAGGGCGGGCGGCGCGCGCATTCACCTATCATATTCGTTATATGTACGTCCCTTGTTTGTAAATCGAGTGATTTTTCAGTGGAGTGGACTGACATTACAGGCTATAAACAGTCAACTTGGGATGTGAATCGGACAGCAATAATACGACAGGTAGGTTATGTTTTTGGGTCTGATAAAAATATGTACTTAGTTATAAACAAAAGAATGACGATGTCTTTTTTATTTATGAAAAGTATGACCAATGTTTTTTTAATCATACTTTTGATCATTCAAACCTATCATAATAAATTATGTGATGATATGATTGATTAATATTGCAATGACTGTAATAACAATATAATTAATTCGATTGATTATGTTCTTGATTAGAGCACAGTATAAAGAAAAACTACTCATTATTCTGTGATTAAAGTCAACTAGCATTACACTTAATTAAATAGTAATTATTGTTATTCACGTATTTATTTTTCATCTTATACTCTACGTTTTGATATTATTAGATAGGTATAATTATAATTATAGAGTAGAGGTATGTATGTAATTCTTAAGAATTCAATAAAGTCATTATTTAATTTTAAAATGTTAATCTTAAGACCATTCTAAGTTTTAAAAACAGTCTTTAGAACCGAATCAAAGAAATTAAAATATTGTAACTATGAATGAGGTTATAAAATTAATTACGTGTCATATTTATGTTTATCCCTTTACCTAGTACCATAATCGTACGCAGAATATACTTATACATGGTACAGGGATTGGGTGAGGTGCTGGTTAGAATCTTAACTAAACCTCTGAATATTTATCCAAGTGTAAATGTACAAGTTTGTCATCACTACTGGTTTAACAGTGAAGAAAAACATCGTGAGGAAATCGGCAAGAACCAAGCAACATTTTCAACATTTTTGAGGACATGTGTCAACCACACTTGGCCAACGTGTTGAATGGCCTTGAATCTCCACTAGCGAGAGACAGCCCAGATTCCCAACAGTGGGAACATAAGGTGGACTGCTTATGCTTACTGTGGGACCAACCTTGAAGTCGTGGAAAAGATGTTATGTATTTGTTCAGTCCAATTTTGTATGGAATTTTGTATTTTTGTAGTGGTAGAGGGCTCTTTGTAGAGTCTGCCTAGGGAAGTACCTTTGCCAATTATCCTATCGCCAAGCAGTAGTGTGAAAACATTACTGTGTTCCGGTTTGAAGGCCAATGTTTTCAGAGAAATCACTGGACTAAGAGATAAAACATTTTTAATCTCCGGGTGCCGAGCGCAGTGCAGTGTTAGGTAAAGATTTAGACTCTTCGTGTTCCGATAGCTGCGTGGCACTGCACTGTTATGGGCAGGCATGTTGCTTACTATCAGGTATATGTCCTGCTCGTTTTGTCATTATGTACCATAAAAAAATGTTTTTTTGTCGCATTTGAGGGATCGTCCCGTGGTAAAGGTTGTGTGATATTAGAATATGTACGAAATATATCAAGACTGTTTTGGCATGTGCAGGTGGTACAGGTGTTTAAGGTAGGTATTTTCATATAATTGTTATGATTTATTTGAAACACCTAATCAAACAAATACTCATTTTGCTACTTAATATTTGTAATAACAAGTCTTGTTGAGGTCGGAAATCAGAATAATATTTAAAGTGACTTATTATTAAAGTTAAAGTTACTTATTTATTATTCATTTTCGGATGTCAGTTTAATATATAAAGTGACGTATCCATTTAACCGACTTCAATGAAGAGTTTCTCAATGCGTCGGGTTTTTTAATCTAAAATGATAATACCCATTATATTAACTAAATAAATTACGAGTAAGTACCACCTTGCCCATTTTTTTGTTTCACGTAGCATAATTATGATACCATAAAATTGCAATGCAATTGTAATGTTTTGTTTTTGAGAAAAAAATAATTTGATTCAGTTTGTCGAATAATTAACCAACTTTCAATATATGTTATAAAGAAAACAAATACGTTTCAAAAATGGAACGAGAAAGCTTTGTACAAAAAAAACACAAGCTACTATTTTTCGAGGTGGGTTAAGTGTCGTACTTCACCTTACACTTGTCGTACACCGAAGTCTTCGTGATAGATTTTTTGTGGGCTGTGAATTAAATTCTAGCGTTACACTCGAGAATGATAAGAAATCTTCGAGCAAACTCGGGACCATGGCTAGTACCATCTAGAAATGCGTCAGCCACATGGATGGATTTCATGGCCACGCTTTCACGGCCGCGTAGTTGCCAAAGTAAGCTATCAAATTCTGAGTTATAAGTTTTCACTTCTATTGGCAGTTCCTGTGACCGCCAATATTTTTTTACTTTTATTGGTTTACACTTGAGCGCCATCTCGCCAGATGTTAAGCGCCGATGCGGATCGTGTTTCCCTAGAGGAAACCGATTCACTCTCGAAGACACTTTGAACACACCAAGATTGTAACGAGCGGGAAAAACCCACTCAGGCAACGTATTCCACAGCCTAGAAGTCATTATCATAAAAGTAGAGGCAAACATCTTCGTTCGTATCTTTCGTAACCATGAAACGATGTCGCTTTTTCGAGATACGAGAAGTGTGTTGGTAAATCACTTCGTAAAAACAGAAGAGACGTATACATTGTATTATTTACCTACTACGGTTGCCTGAGTGGGTTTTCCCTGATAGTTACAATCTTGGTGTCTTCAAATCGAGAGTAAATCGGTTTCCTCTAGGGAAACACGATCCATCGTAGACCGCATCGTCGTTTAGCATCAGATGAGTTGGTGGTCAAGTACAAACCTATTATAGTTAAAAAACACATCGAAATACCCGATCCTTTACATCTTATTTGTTAGATAGATAAATACTATTGTATTTAGTGTGTAACGGACACACTAGTGAAAAGGATACACAGAAATAATTAACGATAAAACTTTAAATCGAGTGCGACAGCCTTGTCGAAAGCGTCAAAAGCGATCTCTTCCAGGCAACCGTAGTATAGAAAATAAATTGTGAAGACAAGTCGAAAACCAGGCTGCGCAAACAAGAAGTAGAAACACTGTAAAGAATTGAATTTATTTTAAATATAAAATAATGTTACTAGAATAAATAATAAACTGGTTTGAGAAACACATTTGATATGCATACAATTCATAAAAAGTGCACTGTATAAAATTAATTTGGGGTTTTAATTTACCTCAAAATAAAATAAAGATAACAAAAGTTTTCGAACTTAGAACATAACAAAATATGTAAACATTAATGTTCTAAAAACATTCCTGATAGTACTAATTTATCTACAGTTTACAAAAACCTACTTCATATGGAAGGAAAGGCGTTATAGATAACGCAATTAACTTTTTGTACAAGCTAAATTATACATAAAGTTCTCATTGATATCAATTTGTATTAGGTACCTATTTGCTGTTCAGATAATAATGCTATTAAATGTAGAATTTTAATTATTTGGCGGAGATAAACTTCTCAGCACTTTGTATATTTTAGTATGAAACTAACGTGGTTATTACACACTTAAAATAGATACACGGGTTACTCATGTGTGATACGAGTTCCAGTTCGATTTAAGTTTCGACCACACCAGTACCACACCTTTGCTAGTTATTCTACCGCCAAGCAGTAATGTGCAAACATTTACTGTGTTCCGGTTTGAAGGGCAATGTTTCCATTTTTTTAACTAGAATAGGTGCGCACTTGACACCACCATCTCGCCTGATGTTAAGCGATGATGAGATCTACGATGGAGCGTGCTTACCTGGAAGAAACAGATTCACTCTCGATTTGAAGACACCAAGATTATAACCATCGGGGAAAACCCACTCAGACAACGCATTCCACAACCTAGATGTTCTTATCACAAACGTGGAGTCAAAGCTCTTCGTTCGCGTTTTGGAACATCAACCATGAAACGATGTCGCCGTTTTATGGAACGAGAAGTTCGGTAGAAGAAAGGGCAAGGTGGTATTAGACCATGCAGATCAGTTGCACACTCTCCGAAGTGTATCCGATAAAAAACCGATAAATTAGCGATTTTGCGGCGATGATCAAGACTTTGAATTCTTTTACGCACAATAGTGTCATTGCCTATGAGTCTTTTGGCACATCTCTCAATCGATTCCAGAGTCCCCAGCTGATACTTAGCCGATCCATCCCAAAGGTGCAAAGAAAGGTGCGATCCAGAGAAATTACAGATATAATATCTTATATTTCTGGGTGACAAGCGCAGTGCAGTGCTAGGTAATGATTTGGACTCTTCATGTGCCAATAGCTGCATGTCACTGTACTGTTATGTGGGAGGCATGTTGCTGACCATCAGGCGCATGGCCTGCTCGTCTCGTCACTCGTTTTACTTTTTTTGGTTGGAAAAAATTAAGGGATTAATTAACTTTGCGCGCGCACACCGACAGCCAAACAACATGATGAAGTGGGCTGATAAATAAATAAACTATTCGTACAAAAAATTTAACCAACTTCAAAACCACAAATCGAAAAATATCATTATTATAAGCGCTACTCACTCATCTATTTTAAGTAGTATCTATCCACTACCTATTATTATACTTGGCTAGCACCGACTTCAAATAGATGAGTGAGTAGCGCTTATGTTTCGCTTTTGAGTGCATATTTGTCAAAGAGTTTACATAATAAATATCCTACGTGTACATAGAGTTGGCACAAACGCCTTACACCGAAAGCACTGGTAGCATCTTTCTTGCCTTGTCGCTCAAGTGCAAGTATCATACTTTTGTCACAGCATATCACTCTCTTGCCATAGAAAGTATGCACATCATCTGCTTACGATTGATACAAAGGAATCGCGCGGGAAATCTAACTCTACACGTAGTATATGTAAGCTATTTGATATTTGAGGTTTTGAAGTCGGTTTATTTTTTTGTAAGTACGAAAATTGTTTATTTATCAGCCCACTTCATTCCAACTAATAATAAAAATTGCATCAGCATCAGAATCACGTTCTGATCGTACCTTCAGGCTATCTAAGAAAGAAAAAGATAATCATTCATTCGCAAGGTAGTGTAACGGATTCCTTGGAATATCTTAAATTAGAAATGCTCCCAAGAATATTTACAATTGTGGCGCCTTCATTATTCTTTTCTTTTTTGCTAAGCATTAGATCTGTAGGTACAGATTACTCGCGTTTTGGCAGGTCTCCAAGTGGCTTTGAATCATAAATTCGTGAATGGTTTGCATCACCTTTCAGTGTGATGCAAAATTCAGAAGTACATTTTCATGAGCTAACCTCATGAGTCAAGAACAACTTTTGTAGTTATTTTTATCCACATCTGTCACATGGGGAAACAGTTTTACTAAGGAAACCATCAAAACACAACTGATTTTCTAAACGACTTTTCATTAAAATCCTATAAGAATAATTATTTTATGGGTGTGAGCAAGATAACACTGTTTTATTTTTACAAAACTTGACATTTTGTTTTTTCTCAAAAATTTCATTGGAAACCTTTAAACTGAAATACAGTAATGTTTTCAAAATATTTTTCGTAGCTAAGTTGATAGTGCGTGTGCTAATTGAACCCTAGATTGTGTTGTCAATTCCCATTCAAGAAAAAAAATTGTTGACACTTTTACGGCCGTAGGAATCACATGTTCCTGATCTCCCATAAAACGAGGACGAAAGAGTCACTCTGACTCGCCAATGCACAGAAGAAATCTCTGAAGTAAGTCTAGACGAATGTAATGCCTCTTCATCATCATCATCAATACCCCACTAAATGTTCCCACTGCTGGGACTCGGGCCTTCTCTCGCAAGGAGAGAGTTAAGGCCTGGGGTCTGGGGTCTCCGGATCGGCAGGCGGCGTTCTCCCGAGTAGACCAGCCGTAACTAATGCCTCTTGGACAACTTAAAAATGAAATAGTTGCGATTGATGGGATCGGAAGGAGGGAAATCCTCTCTCTCTTTCTATCACTGATGGAACTCTTACTTTTAAAAGAGCTCGAATACTTGGGAGAACTCCAGATATTCCGAGAGCTGGTAGCAATTTGAGGCAAGCTGGAAACATGACACGTAACTCTCTTATTATACCCCAATACAGAGGTGCAGATCTGGCTGGTGAGTAGCGGGGCAAAATGAATCCCTTAATTTAGATCACCTGATAGGTAGAAAGTCCCACCAAATGATCAATATTGTTGAGAATACGTATTGTTTATCATAAATAATACCCAATTAAAATTTTAAATTGCCTCAAATACATTTTTATATTTTCTTCAAAACATTTTTGCATGGGTCTGGCAATATTTTTATAAAAGTACATATTACATGGTGTAAGATACATAGAACAACAGATATATTTAGTTTTTTTTTGTTATTAAATTTACTCAACCAATGGAATAAATAATGTTCAGAAAACTACTTCAATGACTCACACTCCTTTGAATTATGAACTTCAAAAACAAAACAATACAAAGGTTCTTATAAATATATCGAAATAACGTAATTAAAATTAATAACAAGTGAATAAACGAGAATGGGGTTAATTTAAACATTAATTTTATTACGGTAAGGTTTATATTACAGTGACGTATTTTATCTGTTACCACAAAGGAAAACATTGCGGTTTCATGTGTAGGCATGCCGAGATAGTCAGTACATTTGCACTTTACTTTTTGTTCGAACACAAAACAAACACAAATATAAAGGAAAATCGCACTTCACTACTTAGACCTAAGGTTTAATATGGAAAATCATACTGATGGTTTATTAAAGTAGGAAGGCTGACCCCAAGACCATATGAGTTATATAGCCAAGAAGAGAGACAGAGAAGGAGAGAGAAAGAGAGATGGAAAAAGAAAGAGAGTAACAGTAGAGACTAGAGATTTATTTATTTATTTATTTATTTATTTATTTATTTATTTATTTATTTATTTATACATTAACTACTTGTCGCACTTACAGACATGCCAACACGCACGACAAGCCATAAATTACATTTATTAAAATATTCCTTAACTAAAGATGTACAAAACTATACATTTAAAAATAAGAGAGTATTATAAATCATCCACCTTTCATTAAAATATGCAAAAAATAATAATTGATAAATTGAGGAGAAATGAAACAAAAATCAAACTAATAACAATAATAAAGAACAACTCTGTCAAATAATAAAAACAATAATAATAACCAAATCAATAAATAACAAGGAACTTAATGTCAAATAGGAAAACAATACTAACAACAATATCAAAAGAATTAAATTAATGTCAAATTGGTAAAACAATAATAATCTCAATACAAATAAAAAATAAGGAATTTAACGTCAAATTGGAAAAACAATAATAATCACAACATCAATAAATAACAAAGAATTACCCTTATGTCAAATAGAAAAAACAATATCAATAAATAACAACGAAATAAATGTAGATAGTAGTACTTAATAGTTAATGCCGTGATTGCTACGATTCAATCACCATGATTACCTATTTTCTTATCTATAGGTACATAGTTTCATTTTCTAAGTAGAAAATTCAACACTAAAGGTATATAATATCAATAAAATATGCCTCATATTAGTTTTACACCGATTTTCACGTGACAACGTCTTATAAATTGGTTTGCCGGGTGACACTTCAAGAAACTGCGTTACGTTCCGCTCACGTTATGCGCTCACAACGAGAGCGAGTGAGAGGCACGCGTCCCTTCCACTCGGGCATGGTTAGCCCGCCTAAGAGCGAGAGAGACAGACATAAAAAGTGAAAGGCACGCGTCCCTTCCGTAAAATTATTTTACCACTCAAAGTCGTTGTCACGTAAAACTTTCGCCCGTATACCGACTTTACAGGCAACCAATTTTTTTTAGTCATTTTCAAGTCAATCAGTCGGGATCAATTGTTTGATGGATATCAGAATAGGTAACATTTTTGTAACTAGCGTTTTTTTTAAATTGAAATCAAAATCAAAATATAATTGATATCATCTTTGTTTCAGAATATCAGATGAATGGATATTTCGTGATGATTGATTGATGGTGATGATTAATTGTTCTCGATTTCCCCGCAGGTGGCAGGTTCTCAATGTTAATGAATTTGACATATTTTTCACCCATAGCTGTAATTTTATAAACGCCTCGTAGTGATTGCTGTTTGGCTTAGTAACCCAATTAGAGTAATCTGATGAAATAATGTGTCATTTTCTTGATCTAGAAGTCACAATTGTTTATTTTTATTACTCCGTATAAAATATGATGAAATGCCTACAACAAATCGTAACTTACGTACGTATACGTACTTACTATGTAGATGAAATAAAATAGAAATACTTATTAGACGATACTTTTTCACACAACACCTAGCAAAACATTGGAAGCCACATAACTGATATCCAACTAATAACATACATGCAAAAGTTTGGATGTTTGTTGCTCAATCACGTCGGAAAGGTTGAGCGGATCAATCGGAGAATAAATAAATCCCTTATTTATTCTCTTGTTTGACCTCTTTTATCGTAAAAAATTAGGAGAGCGGGAACTACGCAGGGCGATGTTAGTAATACAAATAGGATAATTTCCAATATATATTTGTATACATAGAAAATACTCGTAGACACATACAGACAGCGAAGAAATATCCGAATTCATCACATGCCGTCAGCATGCTGGGTACGCTTCCGATTGGTAGTGGGCTTGAACATCTTGATTATCGGTAGATCTACAGTGGTCTATGGATAATTCAGGTGTGCTTAGTGTAAGTAGTCAGTTAGGTAGGTTTGTAGTGTAGTGTAGTTCTCATTGTATTTTAGTTTTGTTAATAAAGGCTCTGCCAGTAAAAAAAATCACATAAATGTTTATTCTAGGTAGGAATCGAACCCAAGGCCTATGACTCATTGAACAGACCCATTACCGACTGAGCCTAGAGGTCAGTCCACTAGAATGTGGTACTAACCTATACCACAGTATAAAGAAAACTATTAAGTATGCGCCTATACTGTGGTCATGCTGTAGGTATATAATTATATCGGTCGGCGCCGTTATAACCGACGCATTGGCATGAATGACGCGACCTAACTTAGCTAATACTTAAATACCTACGCTGCGTCATAGGGACGGAAAGTTTGGATGGAAAAGTTCTAACAGCTTTTGCAACATCATTAAAAACAAATTCCACTCTGAAAAGTTTCCTTTGCTTGAAATTAGGATGAATAATATGGGAAGGGATATAATCCAGTCCTTAGGGTAGAATTGTTCCAGTCATAAGTTGTAAAACCTAGAGAGCAGACCGTTGGTGAGACAAGTTTCATGTTCAGAGTGTGGACCGGACTTCAGCCCTTGAAGTAAGTGCTTATTATACGACGAAGCTTTGTTACATTTGTAGAGTTCTATAGTGTAAATCTACGTATTGTTGTATCCAGTTTTCCTACAAGAACGTAACTAGTCCATATGATAGCCGAGGCAAATCCACTGGATAGCTTCTATTTAGTAAAAATTGCCACGTTATAACTTGATTGGTTCGCATATTGGTCGTTTAGTTGATTTATGCAGTCATTTAAGTATATTTATGACCACTGTATTTAAACAAATGTCGTTTCTAGGCCCACATAGTTTGGAATGTATAGAAAATACAGTTCTGTACTCTTATGTTATAGCTTGTGTTTATTACATTCTGTTTTGTGTGCTCATTGAATGAATAAATAAATACGGTGCTTTGCTTATACAGAATGTGAGAGTATCAAATATTTTTGAGCGGGAATTTACTGATTCGCCACTTATTTAGCGAACAAACGCAGCACCTACATTCTATAGAAAAGTCCACTGTTTCACTACACATGCGGACCAGTGAGTGGTAACGAAATCGGTGTAAACAAAGTACAAATATAAACAAAAAATGACAAAATCGGTATGAACAAAGTATAAATCGGTATAAATAAACAAAGTCCTTCGCAGCGAGTTACATTACCAACACGATGGAGCTCCTGCACATTACCAAGTGCGTGTAAGATGACCGACCATTATTTTGGAAGTCCAGAGAATTTTTTTCTAAATATTTTGTTAAATGTTTACTCGTATAAAGTTACATATGTTTCTTACAGAACTATTAAAAAATATATATAAATATGAGTGGTCCTCTGAAGCTCTGAACTACGTACCAAACAAAAATGGTACATACTTCAGAGCTTCAGAGTAAATATCTACCAAACAAACAATGAATCATCGAAATCGATACACAATAGGCGAAGCGCAGATCATTATTTATATTATTATATTATATTGTCTTTGAGGCGAAGATATCGTGTAACATACATGCAAAAAAAAACATACTTACCACCGAATTACACATCTCTTCCTCATTTGAAGTCGGTTTACAATAAAACTAAACTCTATTTAATTCATAAGATTGAAACGGTGTGATTCTGTATTAAAGACGTAGTTTTTGTATAAAATCGTAAAATTGCCTCGTACAATTTACACAATTATTTCCAAATAAAAATTATTTCCAATAAACTAATTTACTAAGGCGCAGTTCTCGGAGATTTCATTTCTCTAGTAATAAGATTGTCGAATGAAGAGCTCTCGAAACATAATCTCGTTCGGCAAACGCAGAGAGAAAATTGAGAATTTACTTCATATTATTTGCAAAATACCTATTTGTCTCTAAAACTGAACGCTTCACTGAGAGCATGAATATTAATTAATACAAAATTGGGACGATAATTATTCGTTCATTAGAAAATGTTACATTAAATGTGATAGCTTTATTTTTCGTAAGTTAAAATGTTCTAGTTTTTCATTAATGAATGTAAATTTGACGCCCCAGAACACAAATGGACAACCAAATAAACACAGTACGTGAAAATACGTATCTACCTAGATACCTAGACAAGTATATAATAATTTATTATAATCTGTTTGTTTCTATGGTACTTCATTTTCAATCACATCAGTTACCAAAAGACAAATGAAATTTTGCGTTAAACACAAGGACAGTACACGTATGTGGTCTTTGGTTGGACATTGAACAGAAAACTATTGAAGGGTTCAGGATGAAATTAGGTAGGAGCTTTATTTAATAAGTCATTAGATAGATATACGATAGTCGGGAATTATACATAGGCTATTTTTTTCCGGGAAAATAACGGGATGGGTAACTACACTGGTGAAACCGCTGGTTCTGCTAGTAGAGTCACATATAAGATGTAATAAATAAATGAAAATGTCTTTATTTGCGCATATGGGTATTTACAGGTGATACGATACAGAAAAAATAGCTCTACATTCTGCATTTCGGCATGCAAAACACTAAATTCGTATTTAGTGTAGATACATCACAATATAGTAATCGTAGCCATTATATTATTGTACTTTTTTTCAAATGAAAAGTGATAAGACGAGCAGGACATGTGTCTGATGGTAAGCAACATGCCTGCCTCATAACAGCACAGTGATACGCAGCTATTGGAACGTGAAGAGTCCAAATTATTACGTAGCACTACACTGCGATCGACACCCACATATCTAAGACGTTATATCTCTAAGCCCTGTAATTTCTCTGGAAACATTGCCCTTCAAACCAGAACACAGAAATGTTTGCACATTACTGCTTCGCGGTAGAATAACTGGCAAAAGGCCAAGAGTCCTACCACTACAGAACATTTTTGGTCTGATCAAGTTCTTCAGCTTCAAAACACTGAATGTAGTCTACGTAACAATTTACAAATACTAAATGGGAAAATACGTAGATTCTCGACTATTTCATTGACAATTCATTAGTATTACCGGTTTATTCTTCTTATCGGTTATTTCACAGTTTACACAACGTACATATTTATTTGCTTACTGCTTAGTGAAGATGATTCACGGCATTATAACGTACCTTCTATCTGTACTGTGTGAATCAAATATTGCTCATATAGATCAGTATCAAGTGCTTTGACCTTCCCATTTTATGTTCAGTTTACGCCCGAATCAAAAAACTAGTAATAAAATGGTGATTCAATTCCTAAAATCAGATCGACATGTTTTGAATAATGTTCTTGACTTTTGGATATAGTCAACAGTTTTATGGGGTTAGCCAGAAAACTTGTACTCAGTCTAAAGGGTCGCGTTTTACTTATTATTGGGAACTACTGTCATCGCCCTGCGGTTTTACACGCTTGGCTCCTATTCCGTGATATTCTCGCGATACCGATCCGTAAAGCTGTTCCGTCGTGTTTGAGCAGAAAGATCCAAACACCCAAACTTGCACGTTTATATTAGTTGGATTATAATGGAAAAACAACACGAAAATCGCAAATAAACAGTTATTCATAAATTAGCACAAAGTAATGTGTGGAGCCCACGTAAAGATTTGAGTAGACTGCTGATTTTTACGCCAATGGTTTGGGCATATGTAGTAAAAATTAAAAACGTTGATGTATCTACGTGTTCTTAGTTAGTAGAGTAATTAGATTTTTCCAAGTACGTGTGGAAGTTATTCTACCGCCAAACAGTAATGTGAAAACATTTCTGTGTTCCGGTTTGAAGAGCAATGTTTCCAGAGAAATTACAGGGCTTAGAGATATAACATCTTAGATATTTGGGCGATGAGCGCAATGCAGTGCTAGGTAATGATTTGGACTCTTCATGTTCCAATAGCTGCGTGTCACTGTGCTGTTATGTGGCAGGCATGTTGCTTACCATAAGGTACATGTCCCACTCGTCTCATCACTTAATATTTAAATAAAATAATAATATAATGCTACCATAACTATATTGTGATGTACCTCATGTACTCATATTTGTTGTATTGCATGCCGAAAGGCAGAATGTTGAGCTATTTTTTCTGTATCGCATCACCAATAAACACCCATGTGCGCAAATAAAGACATTTTTAATTTATTTATTACATCTTATATGTGACTATCCTAGCAGCGCCCGCGGCTTCACCAGTGTAGTTACCGATCCCGTTACTTTCCCGGGAAAAAATAGCCTATGTGTAATTCCAGACCATCGTCCATCTATCCAATGACTTATGAATATAAGATGTTTTATCTCTATGCCCTATAATTTCACAGGAAACATACCGGGACAATGTGATGTTTTTAGAACACTGCTTGACTGATGCCGTCAATGTTTTATGTTGTTGGAGAAGTTTCATAAAATGAAATATTGGCGCCACTCTTGGCGTAATCCAGAACTACATTTTCTATCAAGTCCACAGAAAACTAAATAGTGCCTTGTTTAGATTTCTGTGATCAAGGCCATTTGCATCTTGAAAACGACTCATTGTAGTTATTCTGCATAACGCTGTAGAAAAACATAAAATAGAATAATAAAAGTTTGTATCGCTGAGATGATGTCTTTATTATTCTCAGACACACTTTGCATTTTCTTAATATGGAAACATTTAGTCATAATACATAAATAATATTATTTTTTTGTAAGTCACATATCATTGCACCTGATATAATATAGCAATCTACAAACACGAATCTTACTCATATAATAAATACTGATGTTTGGCTGGAAATTATTACGCAAGAGCCAAACGGATCAGGTTGATTTAAAATTTTATAAATTTATATCAACCTGACCTTGAATTTATGATAGACTTTAACATAGGCTACTTTTCATCCTGCATGTGCATTTCCTTAGGGAATACCTATATTCTAATTTCCACATGGATAATATATATGAACTAGCGGCCCGCCCCGGCTTCGCCCGTGGTACATATATATAACCTACATCATTCAAGGATTACGTACATATGAAAGAACGGTGAATGATTTTTTTAAATCGGTCCGATAGTTCCCGAGATTACCGTGTACTAACTATATATATGCTATAGACTACTTTTGATCCCCAAATTATCGTGCTGTTTACTGGGTCAGAAGTGACACCTGTAGACAACTGGCGGGGATGACTAATTAAATGACGATTGATCAGTTTTCGACCGGAGAGGAAAATGATTAAATTACTAAAATGGCTATTAAAAATAAGGGTTGATCGTAGAATGGTAAAATTGAGCATTGTATGTATTTTTGTATGTTGTATCATAAAATAATAGAAATTAAAAATTTTGTCTAAAAATAAAATAAAAATTTAGGGGTGGACTACCCCTAACATTTAGGGGGATGAAAAATAGATGTTGGCCGATTCTCATAGATACCGGATAAGTACAAAAAAATTCATCAAAATCGGTCAAGCCGTTTCGGAGGAGTATGGCAACAAAAACTGTGACACGAGAATTTTATATATTAGACTAGCTGAACCCGCTACTTCGTTCGCGTAAGCAGATGTTACTGACTTATACATTAATTGGAAGTATCGTACGTCAAATATTTGTATAAGTAGTCGTTGAAAAACCTTTGAGTTTGAGTGAATTTGTTTTCCACACAAAAATGTATTTAATTTTATCACATTTATTTTTCTTTTTTTAAACAAAATCAAACATACTTAGTAAGGTTTCGTAGTATCGAACATAGCCGCAAGTGTAAAATTTGTAGGATTTTTATAGGATACATTATGAAAAGTCTGAAGCTAATGTGCATGATCTGATACCTACTTACCTATTTCTTTTTATCCGCAAGCTGTTTTCTAGCTGTTACCCGCGACTTCGCCGTAGTAAAATTTTGAACGAAGCCTGTATGGAATCAAAATAATTACAATTTTGAGTTTTAATGATATTCAAGCAAGTTGAACCCGTAAATCTAAGCCAAGCCCTAGTGAAATGTTAATGTATGAATTTCATTGTAGGTAACACAAAAAAAATCAAGAACGAAAGGATCCAAATTTGGCATCATAATCCTTTTAGCAGCTAAAACTTATTAGTACAATTTAGAATACCAGTAACGCCACCTAGTGATGAAAGAAAAAATACATACCACAATAGCAAAACATCGATTTAAATGGCCTTTAGTGCTTTTAGATTTAAACTGGCATTAGCGCCGTCTAATGAGAATATTATGTTGCTTGTTATTTTGATTGTGAACGCAAATCACCTATATTATCTACATAAAACGGGTGCATATATTTTCATTTTTGGCTTGTACCTTACCATCACATCAAGTTCCTTACGAAAATATATGCTTATATCAATATGGAGTTAAATGAAAATGTAGACTTATTAGCCCATGTGAAATTTTAGACCCTAAACTATATGCGTTTCGTATGTCAACCCATATCGTTGTGCCGTTTTGACGTGATAGTTAATATTTGTTTCCTTAGGGCCCATGCTTCTTTTCAGGTTGATAGGTAATAAATACATAAATGTGGTATTTTAGACTATGAGTTATTTCTGTTTAAATTTTCTACCAAATTTGCTTAGTCTTTCCTACGTCACAGTAACCTATAAGTAACCGATTTGCTATTTCTGAGTTCAAACTACGTGTGTTTCGAATTCCATCCAAATATATTCAGCCGTTCCAACGTTGTCCTGTAAATATTATGAATGTCACTGTTTGGATGTTTGTTACGTAATACATAGAGTACTTATACATAGGCAATGTTTAGCCTATGTGTTCTTCCAGACTGTAATCTAATTCTATTTCAAATTTCAACCCGATCACTTGATACGTTCCGTCATGATTAAAGCGGCAATAGAAATACATCATCTGCGAAAATATCAACTGTCTAGCTATCACCGTTCTTGAGATACAGCCTGGCGACAGACGGTGACGGACGGATAGCGAAGTCTCAGTAATAGGGTCCCGTTTTTACCCTTTGTGTACGGAACCCTAACAACGGTCTGCTTCGGTCACCGAAGCTTGTTGAACACTACCTTTAAATTTTAAACAGTATTTGGATTGAAATAATACGTATTCTAATAAGTTACGGCTGGTCTAGTAAGTTAAAGCTGACCTAGTCGGGAGAACGGCGACTGTCGATCCGGAGACCCAGGGTTCAAAACCACGCGCACCACTATTTTTTCAGAGTCATGTTTATAATGCCGGTAGTTAAAACGGCGAAGGAAAACACCAAGAAACCGAAATCTACCTATAATCTAAGTTCTAAGTCATATGTCATCCACCAACCGACACTGGGCCAGCGTGGTGGATTATAGCCTTGTCTCTCTCCTTGCGAGAGAAAGCCCCGACGCCCAGCAGTGGGAACATTTAATGGGTTGTTTATGCTGCTACTTATTATGCTGATATGTTTTCTCCAAAATACAAAATTCTACTTCAATGACAGGTAATTTAATTCTGTCATTCGACTAAATTAAGCTGATTTTAGTTTTTTGTTGATATTTGAAAAACTACCTCCCTGTTTTCGATATCTAAGATCACCTCTGAAGTATTTTCTACCAAACAAAAAAGGAATTATCAAAATCAACGAACAATTAGCGGAGTTATCGCTTAAAATAAAACCAAATAAAAAAACATGCAACCCGATTGAGAACATCCTCCTTGTTTGAAGTCGATTATAACCGAATGATGTTTGTTTTTCCACACAAAAATATATTTTTGACAATTATTTTGTCATCCAAGACGACGCGACGCGATCACGTGAGCACTTTTTAGAATCTAGAATCTAGATATTCTGTAGATCGTCTGTGATACACAGAATACTTAGAAGTTAGTATGTACCGAACGCGCCGCGCGTGTCGTTATTATTTAATGTTTGTGTAATTTCCGAACCAACAGACCGATATTATTCAAATTTTGACGGGACAATATAAAAAATGTGTTCTTTCTAACAAAAAAAGAATTAATAAAATTAAACAACGCAAACATGAGTTACAACCAAATACACATTCTGACTTTCACCCCCTCCCGCAAGAAAACCGATCAGAATTTGGGGATTAAAAGTAGCCTACAGCAATTTTCTTAGTATAAACTAAAATCATGCCAAGTTTCAGCTGAATTGAATCAGTAGTTTCGGCGTGATGCGTGATCCCTATACAGAAAGACAGACAGACAGACAGACAGACAGACAGACATGAAAGAAAAAAAATGCAGTTTCGCCATCAGTATCGACTATGGAGTGCCCCAAAAAAAAATTTTTCAAAATATCTTCAATGTACAGAATTCGACCCGTTACAGTTTTATTATAAGTATAGATATGCATGGGCAGATAGATACTAGTTGTAAATTAATAAAACAGTAATTTCGTTTTATTTTTAATTGCTACTGTTGTGTTACACTCGAATTTTAAAATTCGTATATTGACTGATATTATAAAACAAATAAATTCTATATTGACGAAATTATATATTGCTAAAAGCATTAAAAATCTAAAAAAAAATTATTGAATTCAAAAGACAAGATTCCTTCATAGTAACTAAAAGAATTTCCTTTTCCTGCACTTGGACTACATAGACGTTTACGAAAGGAAGGCGAATGCCAAATTTTCCGTAATGACGTAGTGCTTCAACCATAGTTACTCTTGACCTAGTTGAATGTAGGGCGGCTCTGGGCCGCCCAATCCGCGCCGCCCAAGCTCGCATCACAGCGCTTGCTCCGCCGTAGCTGGGTTTTGAAGCAAAATACGAATGAATCTACTGAGAACATCATTACTGTAAAAGCGAAAGTTGTGTTGACTGGCCTTGTGGCTGAGTTGTTAGTAAGTACGTTTGTCTACAGAGCTATAGGTAGTGGGATTGATTCCCACCCAGGATAAATGTTTTGGCGATGGTAGTTTAATATGTACTTAACATACATTTCTGGAACAATGTACCTACATTACAAACTGAAAAAATAATTCCGAATTCAAGTGATTCCGAACCTCACCTGAACAACACACAAAATTGGGGGTTCTCTATAAATATTGATAGACATTCTATTATCTAAGTTTGATATTTAGTGAATTTTATCTAAGTTGTAGTATCTTATATACTTCTATAGTCTAAGATATTCTAAGCAGATACATTATACTTAGATAAAATTCAATAAAGGCCACAAGGACTCTCAACACAACTTTTGCTTTAGATATTACAAAAATCACAAGATATCTAGTATGTTAGGTAGAAAAGAATATCAAAAGTTCTACCGCAAAACGAATAATGGCTGACCGTATTGTATCCCACGCATTGTACTGATATATTGTTATCACAGCGTCTAAATCCTTGCTTTATTTAGCCTAATTCACTTAGCACATTGTAGTTGTACCTCGTCGCCATACGAAGTCTATTTACTTAAATAATACTTTAGTGCCAAATACACTATCGTGCAAGTGACTTTACTATTTCGATTCGATTACGATACGATAAGTGTTTAGTAAAATACTTTACTCTAAAGTATTTTACGCTTTGCGTGACTTATTCCCGTCAATGAATAAGTTAATGATATTATATATACCATGAAGTTTACCATGAAAATAATGGGTTCTTAATACGTAGTTGAACTGAACTCATTATCAAGTATTTTACACTTTGTGTGACTTATTCCCGTCAATGAATGAGTTAATGATATTATATATACCATGAAGTTTACCATGAAAATAATGGGTTCTTAATACGTAGTTGAACTGAACTTATTATCAAGTATTTTACACTTTGTGTTACTTATTCCCGTCAATGAATAAGTCGGAAGGGATCGGGCTGAAATTTTAAACACAGTTAGATTATAGTCTGGAAGAATACATAGGCTATCCTCGGGAAATACAGGAACGGGGACTAAGCCAGTAAATCCACGGAGGCTGCTAGTCATTTATAAAAATAAATTGACTAAGTAGTATACCTAGATGTACTAAAATTGAAGTACCAAATTACAAAATCAAATATTTTCTCGACAAACACGGCGACACACGAAAAATCAGTTACATAAAGAAACAGGTAGCTTGTTACCAATGTCATATTCTTTTAAAGGCATTATTACGAAACCCGCTGACCAAATATTAGCGAACAACTGAAAACTATGTTTACCTTTGGTTTCGGGGGATATTTGAACTGCATGTATACTGATGGCAAACATTGAGCAAACAAACTGAGGTCAAAAATACTACCTACATTTTCTGAATAAGTAGCTGCTACACAAACAGGGAAACCGTGGGGGGATTATTGGGTTGAATAATTTCGCGACTGATTTGCGAGGCAAAATAAAGTTTTTGTAGTGCTAAGAATCTGTGTAGAGCTGTAGAGTCTGCCTTGAGAAGTACCACACTTTAACTACGGCCAAGAAATAATGGACCAACATTTCTGTGCTCCAGTTTGAAGACGGCTGTTTGGATATTTAAAAAAATCACTAGAATGATCGTTAAAAGTAGACACCAACAAAAGACTCTGGACGATGGCTGACCGCTCTATCGAAGACCGCATCGTCGCTTAGTAGAGATTGCGGTCAAGTGTAAAGCTGTAATAATTACAAAAACGCACCAAAACTATCAGAATAAATAAATTTGATCCTTAATTATGTCTGATCGTTTACGTGCATCAAGAAACTGTTTAATTATTAAACGGATATCATTCGTTCTTAGATCATCATTGACTGCGTGGCTAATTAAATTGTCGTGAAACAAAAATGTTGATGGAGTTATGCATGAACCTGTTAAGTCGATTAGGCTACGTAGTAGACTTAAATTATTTAATATAGTTCTTTTTTATACCATAGAATAATGGCCCGGGTAAAAAAATGTGCCTGATGGTGCATAAACACGACTGCAAATATACAAGATGACTAATCTCTTTCCTATATGATTTTTCGCGAAACATTTTCCTTCAAACCAGAACACAATGATGTTTCCACACTACTGCTTGACGGTAATAACTGGCAAAAGTGTGCTAATTCCCCAGATGGACTCAACAAAGAGTCCTATTACTACAACATCTTAAACTTTCCTTTTTTTTCTTTACTTACTTTGGAAATAAGTTGGTAAATTAATGGATTAATTTGTTGAGTTACACTTTACCTATATGTATATATATATTTATTATCCCTTTCATTATTTAGTTATAAGAATAACCTAAAAATTAATACAGACACAAAAAGTTTTTTAATGATATTTTTTTGCACTTTTGCATTTGATTTGTTCTTGACCGTCATCTCGCCAGATGTTAAAAAATGATCCAGTCTCGGTAGGAGCGTGCTTATAGATTGGTAATAATCTCACTTCCATGTCGTCAGTTTACAACTTAATGTTAATTACAATGACTGATTTCAGCTAAGTCCCAAGTCTCGATTCCAAGTTGTCTCTGAAATCCTAAGTTTACCTACTTTACAAGTTATTCTCAAAATAAACCAATTTTCATCCTTTAATTAAACACTCCTAAACGATCACGCCCACTCCTTCACTCAAAGGAAAGCTCACAAACAAGATCAAGTAATTAATTTGCTGAATAAACAGTTTAAACCTACGCATAACTCAGTGCAATGTGTTAAAATAAACGTTTAGTGAAGGTTTATTAGAGGAAAGGACTTTCGGAGAAGATGGAGATTGATATGAAGATGAAGGAGTGGGTGATCTGTAAGATGAAAGAGTGGGTGTTCTGTATTATATAAAAGGTTTGCGAAGGTTTTTGAGGTTCATGTAAATTCGTCCTGAATCGAACCGTCGAAAAAACCTTTTATGTTGGGACGACAGGGATGTTCCGATTTTGATATGGTGCACCATAGTTCCAGTATAAGTTTATAGAATGTAAAGTTTCATTTCTATATAATGTTAGTGCACGACCATGCCATTTATGGACGGGTTTGGGGCTACATTTAATTTGGGGTTAGATGGTGTTGAGTGAAAAATCTTACCAATTTTTATTTACTTATTTATTTCCTGGATCTCATCTTCGGGTATTGTAAGCACTCTTGCTCAGTCGTATCTAGTAATTAAACTAAACATTGGTGTAAAATATTATTTTATTTGATTTAGTAAATTGTAAACAATTGTCTCAAAAACTATCAAACCTGTGTTACTTAACAAGCGACTGCCCCCTGCAGTCAGTGCCGTTTCCTTTTCTGTTTTACTAAGCGATGTTTCGAAAATCTCACTTTTCTTGAAACAATATCTTCTGAACGCCAATTGGGAAGTATTTCTATGCTTCACAGGACCAATAATAGTTTCATCTTCAGCGAACATTGTGTAGTAAGTGAGGAAGTATGGAATTATAACAGTTCTCCCGATCCAATTCCAAATAAGGCAGAAAAATGTTGTTAATAGAATCACTTGGCAGAATAGGTAGAAGTAGTAAGGGAAGATAATAGGGTTTGGGGTCGTTATTTTGGTGATTTTGCAGACTAGCCATTGAATGAACAACCAATAAAGGAGGCACTGGTTTGTGCCAGCGCACATGTTCACGCAACAGTCCCATACTCGCGCACATAGTATGTACGGAAAACAGAAGATTTCCCACCAGTTGAAACTGAATATCGACTGATCTGGCACGTGGAACCTTTCTCCGTCGATCTGGTCACACCTAATATTCGGCTCCCGCTTCTTTGGCTTTCTCTTTGGTGGCATTTTTGTTCTCTTTCCGTCTCAATGCAACGCAAAATTTTATGTTAACAGTAATACTAACACGCTAAGATTAAGTTAAATAGTTATATATAAAGTGTAAATCACATAATACATGCGTAAAAAATAATTATAAAAATATATAAAATTAAATAATGATACGAAGACGATTGCTTATAAAAAATGACGTCGTCATTGTCTTTACAGGCTCACACTAAAATTTCAATGTCATTTTATACAATTTTGTCACCGCTATACCCAATTTTTTTTTGGTATTGGCTTTGATCTTGTTTTTGATCTCTATTTTTTCTGGAAAAGTAAATAAATGTATAGTGTATGGCACAGACTAAGTAGAGATGTACTCTGTGTATGTGTAGTTTTTATTTCGTATCTTTATAGTTGAATCATGGACGTATAAAAAACATATATACGGTCGAATTGAGAAACCTCCTTTTTTGAAGTCGGTTAAAAAAAGCACAAACTTTTTATACGTCAATTAGTTGAATAATGTTTTTTACTGAGCATTAAAAGAACTTGTAGCTATTTTTAGGTATATAGAATTAAAAAGGGCTTAGTGTAAGCACACCCACGACTAAAGCGGTCTAAAAGAAAACGTAGGCGACAAATAGATGTTATTTTTAGATATCCTACAAAGTATTTTTATTTCTATTTTACTTAGTATTGCCGTAAGCTGAGTATCGAAGGAAATTAAGAGTTTCAGCAACCTCCTACGTTTAAACTCGGCTAACAACCCAGTTTCTTTCACAAACTTAGCTTAAATAACTTCTATAGGTCAAAGAGCCGACATTTTCTTTATAAGTAACAAAGAAAAGATGTGGGATCGGCCATTTTTAATCTTTCTATTTATTATTTCTTTCTACACAACACTTGTACTAAGCTCGCGTTAGGGCTGATACCATCGCAAAAGTAGTTTGTAAATTGATCGTAACGCAATGCGAGTACGATGGTGTATGCCAATGGAATGCCAACAAAGCATAAGCAGGCTATTTTATGTTCGCACAACTGGGACTCTGGGGTTTCTCTGGAGAAGGTCAAGGCTATAATCCACTATGCTGTAGATTCAATGTCTGGTCCTTGCTGGCAAAATCCAACCCGCACATGGCCACCGCGGTGGATTATAGCCTTGACCTTCTCCAGAGAAACCCCAGAGTCCCAGTTGTGGGAACATAAAATAGCCTGTTTATGCTTTGTTGGCATTCCATTAGCATACACCATCGTACTACAGCATCTATGCTGTAGATTCAGTGTCTGGTCCTTGCTGGCAAAATCCAACCCGCACATGGCCACCGTGGTGGATTATAGCCTTGACCTTCTCCAAAGAAACCCCAGAGTCCCAGTTGTGGAAACATAAAATAGCCTGTTTACGTCTACGTTCTAACGTAGGTTACTTATCTCTTAAACTCTGCACATTGCAGAGGTCTCAGCAAACATTATTTTTATATTATACTAGCAGTACCCCGCGGTTTTACCCACGTTGTTTCTGTCCCCTTTTTTTTTCGCGATAAAGAGTAAATTACGTGCTATTCCCAAAATGTGTTGCAAATCAGTTCATCCGTCCAAACATCAAAACTTTGACATTTATAATGCTAGTAGGTAGCTACAAACCTCCAAATACTTCCAACAAGCCGATACGAGAGTACACGTTACTACCATAAAAACTAAGATTAAACTTATTGGAAGAAGAATTAGAATTAAAAAATAATCGCCGTAGATCCTTGGTTCTATTCCCACTTAGTGCAAATATTTGTGTGATGAATACAGATATTTGTTCTGTGTCTTTCATTAGTATGTATTTAAAATCATATAAGTATTATATCAGCTATCTGGCTTCCGTAGTACAACCTTTGCTTTGGGGTTACATAGTATTCTGTGAGTAATGTCTAAAAATTTGATTTATTTATTACTTAACTCTATTAAATAGCCGACACCGGTCTCGTATAATATTAACAACATAGAGATACGCACGTGCTAGGGCCGATTCACTGCACCTCAACTTCCGCATCTCATGTCGCCGTTCTATTTCCGCGCTAGCTCCCATTTGATGTTTTGCCTTCATATTGGCACTAACAGCAGGGCTTGACAAACTGGACTAACGACTCTACAATTGGACTTAGGATTCAACTAATCTCAGTCAAATCATGGCTACTCGTAAATACTCAAAGCAACAAATCAATCAGTAATAGTGGTCGATGTAAAACGATTTGTACTTTATAACTGAATTCAAAAAGGAGGACTTCCATACCTACTTCCAAATATATATCTACATTTAAAAAAAATCATATAATTTGGTAGTGATCGTTTCCGAGAGTTACTTCCATAGTTTAATTGAATTTTTTTGGTGTGCTCAATGAAGTGTTTCTGTTTGTATGTCTGTTAGAGACCTAAAGGCACGTTGTACACGATTTTTTTTACAAAAAGTTAATAAACAGGGAGCGCCCATTTTGTATAGTTGTTCGAGGCAATCAAAGTCAACAACTACATTATTTATTCATAGCAAATGAAGTCGGGGTGGGCAACCTGTTAAAATACATATAAGCCTATAAAACAGCTAAACCTTCGCATACCAAAAATTGGGTCAGACTCCTAACTTTAAAATGTTATGCATTCATACTCGAACATGCTACCGTGTTGAAATTAAATACATACCGTTTTTTCGTACGCTATCATGATATAGCTGTTGTTTTGTTCGTTTCATAATGATAGTGACATTCGTTCTCCTATGCAGTACTGTACAGGTTTCACTGCTATTTGCTGCTGCACCTTCTTTTTTTTATAACGTTGTTAGATTTAAACTTGATTGCCACCTCACCTGTTATTAAGTGATGATTTGATCAACGATGAAGCGCGCTTGTCTATAGTAGTAATATTCTTTATCAAATCCTCCTGTGGAAGTATACCTTTGCCATATATTCTACGGCCAAGCAGTAATATGAAAACATAACTGTGTTGCGGTTTGAAGGGTAATGTTTCAGGAGAAATTACAGGGCATAGAGAAAAAACATCTTACGTCTCTGGATAACAAGTGCAGTGCGGTGCTAGGTAATGGTTTAGACTTTAGACTCTTCATGTTCCAATAGCTGCGAACTTCCACTGTACTGAAAGAAGCAGGTGTGTTACTTACCATTGCTTATATATATTATATACTTATATGTATATACTTATTTCACTTTGACTAATTTGCGTATAAATTTCCCTAATACCGTATTCTCAGGTATCCAACTCAAACCGTTAAAGTGCCATATTAACATCAAACAAAATATAATAACTTCTTATACAAAGTATCCAACAAAATCCAGTAACAAAGTAAGGTCCGTCTAATATAGTTAACTAAGAAGTGTGACAACTTGACTTTAACTTGATGTGTAACAAGGTCACCGTTTATTTATCACGATTAGATCATAGTTAGGTAATCCTTAGGATCCACGCATGACGAGCGGGCTGAGGGCATTATCCAACCGTGTCTTGATTGTTATGAGTTTCTGAATTAGAATCAACACCAATCTTTTAATATTTTTGAGTGAAATCTTCTTTTGGCGGGCCATAGACAGATTTTTCGCGGGCTGTGAATTGAATTCTAGCGTCACGCTCGGGAATGATAAGAAATCTTTGGGTAAACTCGGGACCATGGCCATTGGCCATCTAGACATGCGTCAGCATTTCCCATTGGTCGGTGGTCCCACTTACCAATGCTAACGCTTTTATAGATGGCCATGCTAATGGCCATGCCCTCCGGTTTCACCCGCGTCGTTTCCAAGGTGAGCTATGAACTTCTGAGTTATAAGTTTTCACTTCTATCGGCAGTTCCTATGACTGCCATTGCCATTTTTCTATTCACAATAGACCGCAGGAGACTAGAAGTACCTCACTTTTCCCAGTTCTTCCACCGCCAAGAAGTAATTTGAAAACATTACTGTGTTTCGGTTTGAAGGGCAATGTTTTATTCAGTGAAATTACAGGGCATAAAAAAATCTTACATCTCTGGGTGAAGAGCGCAGTGAGTGCTAGGTAATGATTTGGACTTTTCATGCTCCAATAGCTGTGTCTCAGCTGTGCTGTTATGGGCAATTATGTTGCTTATCATCAAGTACATGTGTCGATCGTCTCGTCACTTTATACTATAAAAAAATATATGCAGCTCTCTTGATGTTCGCATTGGTGGGACTTGGGATCTTCTCTCAATGGAGAAAATCAAGGTCACAATCGATCACACTGGATAAGCTGGTCGGCAGATGACGTAAGCCCTTCTTTCTTTCGTTCTCTCTTGAAACATGCCGGTTTCTTCACGGTGTTTTGCTTCACCGGTAAAGCCAGAGTTTATGATAAAACCATACTTATACCTTATATAATTGGAATAATTAGAGGTGCAGCCGGGATTAAACCTATGAGCTCATGGTCCTGAAATCAGATGTGTTCTCGTCACTACTCCACTACGACTTTTAATCACTTATGACAAACTAGTAGCATATCGCGGATTCACTCACGATAGCGTTATTTTCTTATCTGTGTATCAAATTCCATTAAGACCTCTTCATTAGTTTTTGCTTGAAATAGTAAAACATACTTAAAAACATTCGCATTTATATCTAATGTTTTTAAGACAGATTTTATAGGCTTACTGCCTTTTGTAGCTTCGCTGTATTTGTATGGGGACCTAAACAATATCGAAATGGACATTCACTAACAGACTAAGCTTAGGTCATGAAACATGATAGTTGGAGGGTTTGAAGGGTGGCTTTCTTCCGTAATTAATGCATCCACTAGCAACGCCCCGCGAATTCACTCGCGTAGTTTTTACCCCTGTTAATTTCTCCGCGATAAAAATGTATCCCTTATTGTATGTATGTTGTATATATAACTATAACGAAAGCTCATATGTTATGCTGAACTATAATATGACTGTATTCTAAATTTCAAACCCAGTCCACTCAGCCGTATCGACGTGATTGAACAGCAAACATACGTACATTCACATTTATAATATTAGTAGAATATAAAACGATTCAGCAAAGAATGAGTGTACAGAATACCCTTGCAATACCATTTTAAAGCCTTTTATAAAATCTTATTTACCGTTCAATTATTATTTTTTCTTAGCCGACTACAAAAAAGGGGAGGTTCTCAATTTAGTTGGATATAGCTCCGCCAATTGAGAAATCAATCTCGATGTTCTTTTTTTGTATCATAGATTATTATTATAGTTCAGAGGTGGTTCCATGTAAATTTTATCGAAATTGATGTGGCAATTATTGAAATAAGAACAAAAAATGTATACCGTTACCTTGCCAAAAAATATGTAATTTTTAAAACACTTTATGCAATTAAGAATTATTTTATTGTTTTTGGTACTTTCGTTCCAACTCACCTTCTTCACATATTTCAAATGTCGAAACGGGCATCTTATTTTTTGAGAACTATAACCACAGTTTATAGGCAACCTCTGTGAAGTGTATTTTAATAAAATGTTGAAGATAAGCGTAAGTTTAAGAAAATTTTACCTATATCCTGATAATAAGACAAACGTCACTAGTCGTATTGAATACGTATTAAATCCCCTGTCCATGTGCAGACAGAAACACGGTGTCGTAACATGCATCCACTGGATTACCGTCTCTAAATATAGGGCAAATTCAGCTCAGCGCGGAGATCTGCAAATGTATTGTATATGGGTCACCACACCCATCACAAATAACCCGATCGGAATGTCGCTGACGTTACAACACTACGTTATAAAAAGCGACGCTCGTCTTTCCTTCCGCTTGTAAATCTTCATCTTAAAAATAAAATCACTATTTAATTGTTTACATGGGTCTTAGAAACATATTCGCTGCAATTTTTATAGACTAACGATCGAATGATATTCGTATCAATATTTTATGTTGGCGATATTTTCAATATAATATATCTGTAGTGCTGTCTATTGAACCGATTCAATGAGCACATTAGTCAGAGATTTGAGAGTTGAGTCTATTATAGTGAAAATCCGATCTCCGATCTAGCATTTTATACGTTAAATGACAGACAACCTGATTGCTGTGGCGCTCTTCGCTGCCTATTGAAACCAGTAATATGAAAACCATTGTCAACGCGTGGCTTAAAATCGAGAACTTTGCAAACCTTTTAAAGACTGTAAGTACTTTGAATCAGGACTTTCTAAATATTTGAAACATCAAGCATTCCGACATTAAGACGGAAAGTGTTACGACTTACAAATTTACAACTTTCGAACACTACTATTAGATGATGTGAAACAATAAAATTAATCCACACATAAACCACTGAGAAGACAGAATCAGGAAAAAACATAAAAATAATTGGAACCAGCCCGTAAAATAAAACATATGGCTCTAGTTTAGTCATTGGGATTTGTGGGATGAAAAGAAAATTTTGGAAACACAAGTAAATAACCAGAAATTAAGGATTTTAATTTATAGTCGTTAGACCTATCGAATCTCGTAGAATAAGTAATAAGTAATAAGTATGTATTTACAACTACATAAGTATTATATCAGCTATCTGGCCGCCATATTACAAGCTTTGCTTAGTTTGGGGTCAGATGGTGTTGTGTGTGAATTGTCCACCAATATTTATTTATTTACTAGCTGAACCCGCTACTTCGTTCGCGTAAGCAGATATTACTGACTTATACATTAATTGGAAGTATCGTACGTCAAATATTTGGATAAGTAGTCATTGAAAAACCTTTGAGTTTGAGTGAATTTGTTTTTCCACACAAAAATTTATTTAATTTTATCATCTTTATTTTTCTTTTTTTAAACAAAATCAAACATACATAATAAGGTTTCGTAGTATCGAACATAGCCGCAAGTGTTAAGTTTGTAGGATTTTTATAGGATACATTATGAAAAGTCTGAAGCTAATGTGCATGATCTGATACCTATTTTTTTACCTATTTCTTTTTATCCGCAAGCTGTTTTCTAGCTGTTACCCGCGACTTCGCCGGCGTAAAATTTTGAACGAAGCCTGTGTGGAATCAAAATAATTAAAATTTTGACTTTTAATGATATTCAAGCAAGTTGAACCCGTAAATCTAAGCCAAGTCCTAGTGAAATGTTAATGTATGAATTTAATTGTAGGTAACACACAAAAAATCAAGAACGAAAGAATCCAAATTTGGCATCATAATCCTTTTAGCAGCAAAAACTTATTAGTACAATTTAGAATACCAGTAACGCCACCTAGTGATGAAAGAAAAAATACATACCACAATAGCAAAACATCGATTTAAATGGCCTTTAGTGCTTTTAGATTTAAACTGGCATTAGCGCCGTCTAATGAGAATATTATGTTGCTTGTTATTTTGATTGTGAACGCAAATCACCTATATTATCTACGCCAAAACAGGTGCATATATTTTTCATTTTGGCTTTTACCTTACCATCACATCAAGTTCCTGACGAAAATATATGCTTATATTAATATGAAGTTAAATGAAAATGTAGACTTATTAGCCCATGTGAAATTTTTGACTCTAAACTATATGTGTTTCGTATGTCAACCCAATTCGTTGTGCCGTTTTGACGTGATAGTTAATATTTGTTTCCTTAGGGCCCATGCTTATTTTCAGGTGGATAGGTAATAAATACATAAATGTGGTATTTCAGACTATGAGTTATTTCTGTTTCAATTTTCTACCAAATTTGCTTAGTCTTTCCTACGTCACAGTAGGTAACCTATAAGTAACCGATTTGCTATTTCTGAGTTCAAACTACGTGTGTTTCGAATTCCATCCAAATATGTTCAGCCGTTCCAACGTTGTCCTGTAAATATTATGAATTTCACTGTTTGGATGTTTGTTACGTAATACACAGAGTACTTTATACATAGGCAATGTTTAGCCTATGTGTTCTTCCAGACTGTAATCTAATTCTATTTCAAATTTCAACCCGATCACTTGATACGTTCCGCTATGATTAAAGCGGCAATAGAAATACATCATCTGCGAAAATTTCAACTGTCTAGCTATCACCGTACTTGAGATACAGCATGGTGACAGACGGACGGACGGACGGACGGATAGCGAAGTCTCAGTAATAGGGGCCCGTTTTTACCCTTTGTGTACGGAACCCTAACAACGGTCTGCTTCGGTCACCGAAGCTTGTTGACACTACCTTTAAATTTTAAACAG
This sequence comes from Ectropis grisescens, assembly GCA_017562165.1. NCBI lineage: Eukaryota > Metazoa > Arthropoda > Insecta > Lepidoptera > Geometridae > Ectropis > Ectropis grisescens. Next base: position 10,614,023 of record CM029777.1, on the reverse strand, counting down.
TATTTGGATTGAAATAATACGTTTTCTAATAAGTTACGGCTGGTCTAGTAAGTTACAGCTGACCTAGTCGGGAGAACGGCGACTGTCGATCCGGAGACCCAGGGTTCAAAACCACGCGCACCACTATCTTTTCAGAGTCATGTTCGTAATGCCGGTAATTAAAAAGGTGAAGGAAAACACCGTGAAGAAACCGAAATCTACCTATAATTTAAGTTCTAAGTCATATGTCATCCACCAACCGACACTGGGCCAGCGTGGTGGAATATAGCCTTGTCTCTCTCCTTGCGAGAGAAGGCCCCGACGCCCAGCAGTGGGAACATTTAATGGGCTATTTATGCTGCTACTTATTATGCTGATATGTTTTCTCCAAAATACAATGACAGGTAATTTAATTCTGTCATTCGACTAAATTTTATAAGAAGGTATAACTGGCGTACAGATAAATCTAAGCTGATTTTAGTTTTTTGTTGATATTTGATATCTGTTTTCGATATCTAAGATCACCTCTGAAGTATTTTCTACCAAACAAAAAAGTCAAAATCAACTAACAATTATCAAAATCAACTAACAATTAGCGGAGTTATCGCGTAAAACAAAACCAAATAAAAAACATGCAACCCGATTGAGAACATCCTCCTTGTTTGAAGTCGATTATAACCGAATGATGTTTGTTTTCCACACAAAAAATATATTTTGACAATTATTTTGTCATCCAAGATGACGCGACGCGATCACGTGGGCACTTTCTAGTATCTAGATATTCTGTGGATCGTCTGTGATACACAGAATACTTAGAAGTTAGTTTGTACCGAACGCGCCGCGCGTGTCGTTATTATTTAATGTTTGTGTAATTTCCGAACCAACAGACCGATATTGTTCTAATTTTGACGGGACAATACAAAAAATGTGTTCTTTCTAACAAAAAAAGAATTAACGAAATTAAACAACGCAAACATGACTTACAACCAAATACACATTCTGACTTTCACCCCCTCCCGCAAGAAAACCGATCAGAATTTGGGGATCAAAAGTAGCCTACAGCAATGTCCTTAGTATAAACTAAAATCATGCCAAGTTTCAGCTGAATTGAATCAGTAGTTTCGGCGTGATGCGTGATCCCTATACAGAAAGACAGACAGACAGACAGACAGACAGACAGACAGACAGACAGACATGAAAGAAAAAAATGCAGTTTCGCCATCAGTATCGACTATGGAGTGCCCCAAAAAAAATTTTTTCAAAATATCTTCAATGTACAGAATTCGACCCGTTACAGTTTTATTATAAGTATAGATTATTACTATCCCACTAATACTATAAATGAGAAACATTGTGGGATTGGAAGTGTGTATGTTTGTTCCGACGTATCTCTGTAACGGTTCTACGGATTTGAATGAAATTAAAAACGTTGTAAGTACACTACCTGCATATGCTACTTTTATCTCGTTAAATATAATGATCTAAGCCGAGGGTGATACCGCGAGAGATCTCTGATTGATAATACACTAATACAATCTTGAGTAAGAATTAGGTACAATTGCCAGGATAGTTAAAGCTTAAAAAGGCTTCGCAAAATCATGACAACAGCAACAGCCACAAACTACTTAAGTAGAGCGATACGCACCATCGCACCAACACAGTTCTCAATACTGTCAAAATGTTTACTCTTAGCTCTAGCAATGTTTTTGTAGATAATGTGATAAATTATTCAATGCGTTAATTAATATCTAAATATAAATATGAACTCTGTTAACAATTATCATCTATTTTATTGGTCCGTCGCATAACAAATTTACGACAGAGGGTCACGGGTCGTTGGCGGTGTTTGTACCCGATAACCGTGATATATTACATAGTTACTGACAAACATGTTCCGAACTATCTGAGTTGGCGGTCCTTAATAGGTAATAGTTAGTTGATAATCGTCAATACTTATAGGATACGAAAGTAGGGCAGGGGCAGAATAGAAGTCTATGGTGAAATACAGGCGGTCATTTTCTGTGTAGCTCAGTAAAAAAATAAAATCAGTACGAATAAACTATTTTAAATAAATACACGAGTAACTCACGTTTGAAATAGTAATTCCAGTCCGACTCCAGTTTTGATCGCATCCGGCGATCTTTTTCAAGGAGAATGCGCGCGCGTGATCGCTTCTCGTTTAGGACTCGAATCTTGAGTCGGACTGGACTCACTATATCAAACGTGAGTTACCCGTGTATTCATTTATAATGTATAATAACCACGTTAGCTTTCATGCGAATAAACTAGTTGCGCCCCGCGGTGTAAACTGCGTCCCAACAATTATTCACGATAACCTATTTTCGTGAAATATGATTCATGCAAACGAATCATTTCATTAAGTATCCCACGAGAACCACTAACTAGACGGTGTAAATAGTTGGCTATGTTTTAATGCAGATAATGTACTCATTTCACATTTTATTTATTTCAATCCCATTCAGGCGTTATAGAAATACTAGCGGTGTCCCGCTGTTTGACCTGCGCAGTTGCAATTCCAATTATTTTCTCATGATAAAAAGTAGCCATTCCAGACTAAAATCTGTTTCAAATTTAATCTCGATCCATTCAGATGTACCAACGTGATTGAGCAACAAACATCAAAACTTTCGCATTTATGATATTAGTAGGATATGAAAACAAACACACACATACAAATTAATTTTCGCCTGTATAATATTAGAGTACGTAAAAAGTACGAAGTATTGTTCCACAATGGAGTATACGACACAATTTATTTGTGGAAGGGTTCGCCGTTTCACGCGATTATTTTTGTTTACTCGACGGGAATGCGGCGCCGGCGCACGCCGGTACATTGTTGACGTGTTTTCGCGAAACCGCTGCTACTTCATCCTGCTGATGTGGCGGTGACGTACTCACTGATTCAGTTGCTTTAACAGACTATGCACTGTTTTTAAACCCCGACACTAAATGACGAGGTGTTATAAGTTAGAGGTATATATAGAACTTAAAATCTCTACAAACAAACCTATAGGTTTGTGTAGGCGTGTGGGTCTGTCTGTGGCATTGTAGATCCCAAACGGACATTAAATAGCTAACCGTGAAAACTGTGAAACGTGAAATAGTCGACAGTGTTCTTAGCTATATTTGAAGATAGATTTGAATCTTAGATAGATTTGAATATAACATTCTTAGATCAAGATGGCTGCCACCACAAAATGGCGAATTTATTTTTTGTTTCACAGTTTATCAAAATTGGTATCAAAGGAAGAGGCGTGAATAGTAGAATATTAACTTCACGTGCTCTATATTATAAAGAACAAAGAGACATGTAGAGTAATGAGACAACCAAGACATGCACCTGATGGTAAACAAAACGCTTGATCATAACAGCGCCGTGTCAAGCAGCTTTTTAAACATGAAGAGTCCTAATCGCCTAGTACGTTGCTGCTCTCTTGCCCCAAAGACATACCTAATAGTTCTTCAACCCGGAACATAGTACATATGTTTTATGACGTGTGACAGCTGTTATTGATAAACTATCACCATGACTGCCCTAGTGGCTTAGTTGGTAGTAGCTCTGCCTGCGAAGCCGAGGGTCGTGGGTTCGATCCCCACCCAGTGCAAATATTTGTGTGATGAATTCAAATGTTTGCACTGTGTCTGGGTGTTTCTATGTATAATATGTATGTATTTAAAACTATATAAGTATTATATCAGCTATCTGGCTGCCATCACACAAGCTTTGCTTAGTTTGGGGTCAGATGGTGTTGTGTGTGAATTGTCCACCAATATTTATTTATTTATTTATTTATTTATTATTATCCACCTATTTTACTACGAGAGAGTTCGAGCGTAAAAATGAGAATGAACAACAAACATACGAATTAATAGACATTGGAACGGTTTATGAGATTTCCGGGCCACTTAAATCCAGTAAATCGAGATATTAAAGAAATACGTACAATTAATAAATTCATATAGGAATTATTATAAGGCTCATAGGCAATGACATTCTCGTGCGAAAAAGACTGCAAAGTCTCCAACATCGCCGAAAAATTGCTAGCTTATCGGTTTTTTATCGGATACAATTCGGATAGTGTGCGACTGTTTTGTACGATCTAATACCACCTTGCCCTTTTTTCTATCGGAATGCTCGTAGCTCGAAAAAGCGACATCGTTTCATGGTTGATGTTCCAAAGACACGAACGAAGAGATTTGACTCTACTTTTGTGATAAGAACGTCTAGGCTGTGAAATACGTTGCCTGAGAGGGTTTTTCCCGATAGTTACAATCTTTGTGTCTTCAAATCGAGAGTGAATCGGGTTCTTCTAGGTAAACACGCTTCATCGTAGACCGCATCATCGTTTAACATCAGGCGAGATGGCGGTCAAGTGTAAACCTATAAAAGTTAAAAAAAAAAAACCTTATTCTGTTATTTAATGATTACGGTTTAACTTTATGAGTAGCATAAGCAACTTCCTTTTTGTTCCCATTGCTGGGACTCAGGGCCTTCTCTCATAATGAGAGAGTGAAGGCTGTTATCCACCACACTGGTCAAGTGCGGGTTGGCCGATGACGCATGTCCTCGAAAGATGACTTTTTTGAAGACGCAGGTTTCCTCATTATGTTTTCCTAAAGTCCAAAGCTAGTTGTGAAACTCGTAAAAAGCCCTGGCGACGTTAGTAGTCGAGAGAAAATTTGTCTCACAATCGCGAGGTTGGAGGTTCAAATTCCACCTGCACCTCTGTGTATATTTTAGTGCAAATAAATACTTATAATATTACCTTGTTAAGTTTATGATTAACGATTTCATAAAGACAGTTTTTATTTCTTATGAAGCTTGATACAGGTAAAGAAAAGCGCTGAAAGTTATTCCATCATAAACTTTAATATTAACTTTTCATTTACAAAAAAAAATAGAATGGCCAAAGTAAGACTGAATCCAGAACAGAAAGTAGTAGTACCAAAGAATATTTTACAGACCTGGACCTTATAGACACCTGGAACTGTAAATTTCAGAAAAGGCTTTACGCAGAGGATACAATAAAAGTTAGACGTAGGAATGCTAGGAAAGAGAAAAATTGTGACCTTATTTACTGCCTCGTGGCTCAGTGGGTAGTGAGTCCACCAGTGAGCCGTGATAGGGTTCGATTCCCATTTGGAACAAATATTTGTTTAATGAATACGGACATACATATTATATTTTGCTTCTGGGTGTTTCTATATTTCCTAAGTATGTATTTACAATTAAATAAGTTCTAGTAGGAACCTGTGGTTTCACTCCCGTAGTTAACGATCCTGTTATTTTCCCACGTTAAAAAGTAGCCTATGTGATATGTTAGATTATCTATCTATGTAATTAACTTAAGTTTTTACGTGCTATAAGAAACTCATCAACACTCTATCAACACTCAATAAACATTTTACATTTGTACCAAATATCATCCAGATCCCAAAAGTAGTCAGTAAGTAGTCTTTGCTAGAAAAAAAAAACATCCAAACGTACATAGAAAAAATCACATTTGTAATATTAAAAGGAAGATATATTATAACAGCTGCCTGGTTCTCTTAATACAGCCTCTGCGTAGTTTCGGACCCGATACTATTATGTCAAGAAAGTCAACTTAATAAAATTACTTGTATTCAATCCGTCAGAACCTTTTAAATACGTATATGCTAACTAAACCGTATACAGTATCGCTATGTAAATAACGAATCCGTCAAGGGAATGTATCGGGATGAAAATCAATAACATGCGTGACTTTGCCCATCTATCTTTGTATATTCGCTCGTAACGATGGAGATGTGATAGGTATAGATGGCTAAAGGTGACATCCAAGGTTATCCGGGCTCGCTTATTGGCTCGTACTATCGACTTTGTAACTACTTAATGCTTAAGTAGGGCTCTTGGGGTAGCTAACGCAGATACCCGGTAAAATACGTTGAGACTTAAAACGCAACTATTTATTTGACGGGATGAGCAAGATATTAGCCTGATGGTAAGAAATACGATACGCAGCTACTTGAAAATGAACGGTGCAAATGACTTCCTATCACAGCAGGCACTGCGCTCGTCACCCAGAGATTATAGACGGTCTATCTCTTTGCCTTTAAGTTCTTTGGAAACATTGCCTTTTACGTATAAAAGATTTAAATTAATGAAATACGAGCGATCATACTTAGTAGAATCATAGAAAAATCAAGATAAGCTCAATAAATTTTTAGGCCAGGTTTATTTTACAAAAATCAAATTTATTCATGTGATATCATTTATTTTTAGAAAATCTAACCTGATCCTAACCCGTACCTTAAATCAATTTTGATAAACTCTATTCTATCCAATAACTGAATATTTTATCTTTGCCTGAGTAAGAACAAAGCAGTACATTTGTACTACATTACTCGTAAAAGTAATTATCTCAGAAAAATAAAAGGAAACTGGCCTAGTGCGCTTGAGAAGTCTTCCAAGTGCAACGTTAATGAAGTGTCGATGTTCAAACGTTATTCATGGTTATTTGCATAGTGTTTTACATAATATTCTGGCGTATTTGTTAAAAAATAAACCCGTGAACTGCCCTTGTAGCGTCACTTAACACTTGGCAATTGATAATGCAAAGAGGCGTAATAATGATTCTTCACATAGTGTTCATATCCTCATACAGGATATAATAAGGGGCGCTAATATGTCTGGTTAGCGAGCTCCAGGCACAAGGAAACCGGTAGGAAATGTCTAGATGAATAATTCTAACACTAAGTGCTATAAAAATAATTTGAATTTATAAGATTTCAAGCCCATTTCAGCGCATGCTTCACATTTCAACGAAATTAATGAGGTGTTTCCGTTGTTTCAGGTAGCTCAGAAACGAAGCCAAAATGACTGTGGTCACGAATCCCGCCCACACCGAGTCTTCCGACGAAGAGGAGGAAGTGCCGTGCGTCAAAATACCAGATAGTGACGTCTGCATCGACTATGGAGGGCTGCAGATGGATGAGAATGCGCGGCTTTACGACAACGAGAGACAGAGCGACATTGTGTTCGTAGCCGGCATCGGGGACGACACGTGGCGCTACCCGGGCCACCGGCGCGTCCTCGCCGCCACCAGCCCAGTGTTCGCGGCTCTACTCGCTGCCAAGACCGACGTCATCGTCGTGGACTATGTAGATAAACGAGGATTCGAACAACTCCTCCGTTACCACTATTGCGAACCCACACAGCTGAATTCTGTTGCGACAGCGCGATGTTCGCTCGACGCGGCCTACAAGTTCCTGTGCCCGCCGTTGGCAGAGCGGTGTGCTCGACGATTGGATGAAATGTTAGATGCTAGCGTGGCATTAGAGATCTTGCGCGATTTACGTTATCTGTGCGCCCGATTGCCGGGCGCGGCATCAGCGCCGCCGCTACCTGCGCTGTCCGACGACGCAGCTGCGCGCAGCTTGGCTCAGTGCTCCCGCTGGTGCGATTCACTTGCCCACAACACCCTCCTCGTTCTTGATGACAATGCAGATGCTGCGCTCAAAGACGAGCGGCTCGAAGAGCTCCCTTATGAAGATCTCTCTCTGATAGTACGGCGCGACACGCTTCGCGTCACTAGTGAGCTGGTCCTGGTAGAGGCACTGTCTCGATGGGCAACAGCTTTTTGCAAGCGCACCAAAGCGAGAGCTGACACCGGCCAATAAACGCGCGTCGCTCGGCGCACTCTCCTATTGCCCGCGGTACCTGCTACTTTCAGGAGAAGAATTAGACCGCGCGTTGGGGATGGAGTTATTGGAGCCAATGGAGCGAGCTCTGGTGATCGCCCGTGCTCGGAAGCTTTCGGCACCAGTACCGGTCGGTGCTGATCAGGAGAATTTACTTCGACGTTGGGCGCGGGCGCGGCCTGCCGATCCTGCTGCCCTACCCGTGCACCTCAGCGCACGTTCACTGCCACCCGCAGACGAACCGCGAAGCCGTCTTTGCGGAAGGCGAGCTAAACGTATTAAACAACCCAACTTCGAACCCGAGGAGAAACCCAAAGAAGGCTGTTGTGCCTGCTTCGGCGACGGTCTTCTGCGAGCGTTGATTTGTTTGTTTGACTGAACCCGTTCTTATGACTACAGAACCTAAGTGTGTGTAATAAACGTTGCTCCAGTGAACTAGTAAATGTGTTCTACTGGTCAGCTAGTGTATGAGGAAGAATGACTTCTTTTGTATTTTTTTATGAAACTCGAATGGCTATTCTGACAATTTAATTGATGATCATGTTTTTAAGTAAGATTTGTATTATAGTACCTAGATATTTACTTAAATCTCTTATAGAAATTTAGTAAAGACTTAGCCAATGTATACCTTTTGACTATAATCTACTTAGTTAAATCTCCCTTTTTAATGCCGAAAATATAACAGACAGCTAAGCAAAAAATATGATTTACACGGTATCAATATACCAATACTCGCGAGATTTATAGTTATTTTGTTCTGTTTTCGAATTATCGCGAGAAACGACGTTCTTGCAATGTTTTAAGTATCTTAGCTATTTTTTCCTTCCACGTCCTTGTATTGAACGACGCTCGATAATTTTAGGAATTGAACTTGAATTAAGGAACGATTTTTTGTGATATTTTAATATTAATTTGATCAATTTAGCATTTTGCGTGTTTTTGCTAACGTTTATGTCTCTTAGACATGCACATACCAAATTGTGTCTAAATTTAATTGCATTTATAATTCAGTGCTAAAGTGTTTTGTGCATAAATGGAGTGTGATTTATAGTTTCAATGTATGTAGCTAAAATGTGTCGAACTAAGATTTTTTTACCAAAGTTGGGAATGGTTTGCTTACACTTATCCCCGTGAGTACAATGATGTATTTCAAAACAATTCTTACAAAGAATTTGCTTCTCCGCAGTTATTCTTTAAAGACTTCGTTGATGATGTGAGAACAAGGAAATTCTCGCTAAGTGTAAACAAGATGTTATTCGGCAGTCACCGTTTTTATTTTAGTCAAATTATTTAGTTAAATTCTTAAATATAAATGGAACTATACTAGTCGTAAAATAAGTACATAGTTCTGATAGCCTAGATACGATCTGTAGAGTTAGCTCAACGAGCGTAAATTCCCAGACGAATTTTATCTGTCGTAATTAAGGTGTAACTGTGTAAATCTTCAGTGTTTAATGTGTTTACATACTTTAATTGTGCCATATTCAATGTGGTTAGTTTAATTTAAATCGAAGTAAAAAGAATATTGTCTTAATCTGTTTTTCCATAATGTGCAACATTTCGAGAGAAGCTCTCATGCTGAAAGTCGTTGTTTAGGATCCTTAGAAAATGCTTTTTATGTAATAAAATTACCTATTATATAAATGTGTATTTTGTCGTGTTTTGAACGAATATAATGTTTTCTTGCATTTATGTAATAAATATGTCATGCTCCGATGTTTATCCAAATTAATTGATGTTTCAGCTTTGAGCTGTATCTAAGTATCCAAATTATGTGGAAAAATATACGATATTCACAATATTTTATGTATTTATTTTTACCCCAATTAAATTGGTTAGGAATGTAGAGGCCAAATACTTATACTTCTAGACACAAGATATTCAACAATTCGAGCAATACGACTGGTCAATGTCACAGGCTAAGAAAATATGGGTTGACCAAATAATTTGTCGACGATTATGAATAATAGCTCACTCCGCGATACAAAAGAACGACCTATTCTTTAAAACAATACAGGAATTAGCCTTACATTGCCAAGATAATGAGCTTCTTTGTGTGGTCATATTTGTGTGATGGTAGATTGGAATATTTCCTTCTCTTCAAAGATTGTAGGTTGTGGAGATCTATACGAACTTTTTCTAGAATACAAGCTACAAGGGTCACTGCTACTCATAACTATCTCGATTTTATTAACCTTCTCCATCATTTTCACGAGCGTATTTTGTGCTTGGCTGAGATCTTCCCTAAGTCCAAGCACAGTCTTCTGTAGCTCAATCAATGTGTCGATTTTTGTGTCGACTTTGTTGAACTTTTCCCGAATCGCATCCCGGGCGTCTGCTACTTTATCGATTTCATTTTGTATTCTCGAATTTATTGCCTTTTTTAGTTCTTTTAGTTTTCGTTCAAAGGCGTTGTCTTCGACGCTATCCCGGCGCCTCTTATCTCCTGTGTTCGTGGAGAGGGTTCGATACTTGTAACCGGGACAGCGACCCGTGTAAATACCCTTGTGAAATAAATCCGACATTTTACTGGTTTAATTACAAATAAATATTTTTTTGAAATATATGCCGATACCGGGAAATTTTGAAAATGACATTCACAAACACGGTGAAACTAAATATCTGTGATGTCACGTAAATTTTGGCATACGTTGGAACGCGGAGGATATTTTTCATTAAATCTTTTTAATCGAGTTACAACTTACGACTCGAATCGGTGGCAGTTTTTTTTGTTTTCTCTGGTGTTCCGAGAGCTGACAACAAATTTTTGGTGGGTATTTGAAAACTGGTCACAAACCAGTCCTATTATGTCTCAACACGAGGGTGCAGACCTGGCTGGGGTGTAGCAGAGCAAAATGAATCCATACATATTTAATTATTTTGTTGTTTATTTATTAAATTATGTACGAGGCAAAATGTAATATTAATATGTTGTAGTTTAATGTATAAAGTATTTAAAAAAAATGAGTCGGACCATTTTTGGGTTTAGCAATGCCAGACGAGTGCAAAAATATTTATGAAGCAATTTGAAATTTTCGAATTGAAAGATTATTTTTCTATTGGATAGTCCATTTATCGAGGAATGCTATTAAACTAGGCTATAGAACATAACGCTACTATCAATAGAAGCGGAGCATGAATTTAGAATGTAATAAAATTGGGAAAAAATATTCCTCTTTGAGAGTTTTCGTACGTTTCGTGCTTTGACATGACACATGACAGCATGTGTCTAAGATTGCATCATTGAATAGAAAGCTATGTCAATCAAATTTTTTTTTAAATCTGAGTTGGTACGACCAATTTCCGACAGGTGGCGTAGTAGGTAGCTGAAGAGGTGTTATGTTTGAAAGCGATATTCTCAGGAATTATTGCACCGATTTCAGTCATTCTTTTACCGTTGTATCTCGGGATCCTGATGAGTGCTATAAAATATACCACGGGCGATGCCGGGGCGGACATCTAGTATGATATATGACTAAAACGTAAACGTTTAAAACGTTTCTTGAAAAATAAGATCATTTTGGCGGGACTCTCTACCTGGCAGGTGATCTAATTTGAGGGATTCGTTTTGCCTCGCTACTCACCAGCCAGTTCTACACCTCCGTTATGGCCCAAAACTTTTGGGATATTATAGGAGAGCTTTGTGACAAGTTTTCAGATTGCCTCAAATTCCTAGCCAAAATTTGTTGCCAGCTCTCGGAATATATGTTCGACCAGTAAGGTTGCTCTAAGCCTCTTGACTTTTTGTCATGTATTGTATCCATCCTTTTGAAGTTCTTTGAGTCGTAGTGACTTGTCATAATATCTGATTACTGAAGAATCAATGCAAAAGCAGCCCACTGAAATATATTCCCACAGCTGGGACTCGGAGCCTTCTCTCGCAAGGAGAGAGTCACGGCCACAATCCACCACGCTGGCCCAGTGCGAGTCGGGATGATGCATGACCTCGAAAGATTCTAGGAGCACGTCGGTTTTCTCACGATGTTTTCCTTCCCCATTTCTAACTTAGCGGAATTAAGCACGCTTTTACAACAAGAGCAAAATTAAAAAATTTGATTAACCCCGACAACAAGATTTGATATTCCATAGTTAAGCCTTTTTTGATACCCATATTAAAAAATGTATTTCGCCATTTTGTGGGAGCAGCCATCTTGGATTTGAAAGTATTCTAGTGCAAAGTCCATTCTAGTCTAGTCAAGTCCTTTCGTTTGACACCCATATTGTGGTAGTAGTGAAAAAAATAATATTATTCGCTATTTTGTGGTGGCGGCCATCTTGGATTTCAAATTTGTTATAGTGTATAGTATTCTACTAGTTAAGTTCTTTCATTTGATATCCATATTGACGTAGGTTGTGAAGAAATATTTTGTCCGTCATTTTGTGGAGGCGGCCATTTTGAATCGATATTAACCAAACATAGCTAAGAACATCCGCACGGATATTTAACCTTCAAATTAAAAAAAAAACCGCATCGAAATCGGCCCATCCGTTTGAGCTCTACGGTGCCACAGACAGACACACACACACACACACACACACACACACACACACAGACAGACATCGACGTCAAACTTATATTTTTTTCAAACTTTATTTATTTTTTTGTCGGGGGTAAAAACAGTGCAAGTGAGATTCGAACCAGGGGCTCAGGATCGGCAGTCGCCGCTCTCCCGTCTAAACAGCCGTAGAATCAAAGAACACGTCTTATTTACATTGTGGACACTCGACTAAGTAGGTTGGTAGGTATAATAAATTTGTCATAGTGTTGATATTGGAGGCCACACGAGCATACAGTATCTTAGACCAAGAAACTAGGTAACAACACTATCCTTGCTCTTTCTATCAAACAACTTACAAATTACAAAGCTTATAACTGTAAATTAGGTATACAACGAAAAGAATGAACGTTAGAAATGTAGGTAGAATTTTGTTCTATAGCATTATGTTCTAACTATTGGGGAGCCGAGAAATCGAAAAAATAAAAAAAACAAAGGAAAGTAAAATTATAAAGCAGACTATTATTATTTGCACGTCTCGCCTGATGACCTAATGATGACCGACATCTTGCCTGAAGTTAAGCAATGATGCGATCTACTATGGAGCATGCTTAGGTACACAGAAGAAATTGATTTCCTATCGGTTTGAAGGTAGCAAGATTGTAGAGTCTCTCTAGAGTGGGTTTTTCCTGGTAGTTACAATCACAGACTAAGGATTGTAACTACCGGGAAAAACCCACTCAGGCAACTAGATGTTCGAATTACAAAAGTGGAGTCAAACCTCTTTGTTTGAGTCTAGGCAACAACCACAGACTAAGTAGAGACTACGAAGAAGAACAAAATAAAGATTTTTATAGTCTGAGATATTCTGTAGTATCTAATCTCTAGTTCAAGTTGAGGTTCAAGGTGATACATAGTTCATAACCTTAAAGTAAAAATACACATATTAGTTCAAGAAAATACGAGGCATCTTTTGCGGGCTTATAATTTCTATTTTAAATTGAATGCATTTTAGCGCCATCTCTGCGGGAATTCTCGCAACACGTTACCATTTTCATTGTTAAGGTTTTATTTCGTACTTGAGTGTAGTTGGTATGAAAAACTTCCGCTAGATGGCAGAAGTAGTGTAAAATTACATCTGTGAAAATAACTAACTGTGGAGCAGAAAATGAAGTAGGCAATCTGAAATGTTTCATACAACTTACGTTAGAGGGAGAAAGTAGTATTTAAGAAGTAAACATTTTTATACGATTACTTGAAAACAAACACATACATTATTCAGTTCAACTATAAATACCAATTTGTTCTTACATTATTTGGACGGAAAGTTCAATTACTAAAATAAAATCAGACATTACTATGCCTAATTTAAAACGAAAACAACTCTGACGAAAACAACACTGATAGCTACGAAAGTTCAGTTGTTTGAAATAATTATTACGTAGAGTATTACTTAATGTAATTATTACGTGGACATTAGGTATAATCCACATTTTTCAGTATCTAGTAAATCTAGACTTTAGTACACGCAATTTGTATAAGACTTTTACCAGTTATAGTTACCGTTCGCCAAGCAGCAATATACTCGGCGGTTACTGCGTTTTGTTTTGAAGGGCAATGTTTCCGAAGAACTTATAGGGCCACGAGATAAATCGATAACCTTATGTTTTGAATGACAAGCGCAGTGCAGTGCTGGGCAGTGATTTCCATTCTTCATGTTGAAATAGCGGAGATACTGTGCTATAATAATTAGCAGATGCGCATTCCAAGTCTTGCATTATTTTATAAAAGAGAAAAAAAATGCGGATTATGTTATGTCTTTCGATCATACGAATGCCATTAAAATATACACGACAAAGATTTGTCACAATTTAATTTGAATAGCACTGTAAAATGGTTGCATCAGAATAATAGCCGATGTGGTCAATAGAAGCACAAACAAAGAAAATGATAATTTCAATGGATACCTATTCACGAGTACTTGAGAAAGAACTTGAAAAAGTTCCGTAAAAAATGTCAGAAACAATAATTCAGCAATATTTGAAATCGACAATAGACGACAAAAAATACGGATTGTCCGTTGGTAACAAAAGAACAGCAGGTTGGGTTAGGGAGTCCATTATATCGAGATAAATTTATTTTTGATGAAGTGCAAAAGTCGTTCTTTTGACAGTTTTTCGGTAAAATTTGTGATTTGGGCACAATGTGTACACAATGGTGCGTGAAGGGTTTGGCACACATGGGCCCAATATGTCCTTTGTGCTTTGTGGACTGGGACTAATGAATGTGTGAGAAACTGGCCTTTGGTTTGCTCTATTAAAGTTCTCACAAAATGATGATTTAAAAATATATATATATTTTACAATATGTAGTTTGATTTTATAGACCTAGCATGATTACAATTTTTTAAGGAAAATTTAAAAAAAATCATGCTTTAAATATCAAGGCATTTTGTATTACTTATGTTTAACATTTTAAATAACATTACTCCCCTACTGAATTACATAATGCTTAGGTAAACCAAAACGACTACGTAAGTAACTAAATAATTCAACTGTTGGCGATGATAGTGTACCAAAAGGTGGTGAGGGCACCAATTCGTAATGAAGCAAAACAGTGTTGTTCCATACCTTGTTCGAATAAGATAGGTAATCAATTAAAAAAATAGTTATTTGTTATAAAGAGTGCAAAGTTGATTTTTAACCGCGTGCTCAATTTTGATGACCGAGCAAGCGAAGGATTCTAAAATTGAATCACGAGCGCAGCGAGTGATTCAAAATTAGAATCCTGAGCGTAGCAAGGGAATCAAAAGAGCACAAGGTGAAAAATCTTGCACTCGAGTGCAACACGTAACTTTTCACTTAGAAATGACTAAATGCAATTTTTTAAATGTTTTCGCGCTAAGCAAATTAAAAAAAGTAAGTACACCAAGGAGGTTCCGAGTCTGAGTTTTTAACATATTAAAAAAAAAATGTATGATGCTTTCGGCACCAAGGAGGTAGAAATAAATAGGTTGAATTATGTTTTGAATTCAAAACCTCAGTACACACGATGTTCTAAATTCAAATTTACTTTAACCTCTAGAGGGTAAAAACGACTTTTGCGCCCTGATATCGAGGAGCAAAAGTACTCTTTCCGAGCTGGTGGGATGAAAAAAACTTTATTTGCGAAAATGGGTAATTATAATTACAATAAGATCTTAAATGTTTACATTGAGAACTCCATAATCAACCTTACGGTATGCAAATATTAGGTTGTCTATGACAATTTGACGAAAAAAAATTGGTTGCCTGTAAAGTCGGTATACGGGCGAAAGATTAACGTGACAACGACTTTGAGTGGTAAAATAATTTTACGGAAGGGACGCGTGCCTTTCACTTTTTATGTCTGTCTCTCTCGCTCTTAGGCGGGCTAACCATGCCCGAGTGGAAGGGACGCGTGCCTCTCACTCGCTCTCGTTGTGAGCGCATAACGTGAGCGGAGCGTAACGCAGTTTCTTGAAGTGTCACCCGGCAAACCAATTTATAAGACGTTGTCACGTCAAAAACTTTATAATTCATCACTCTAAGCTGAAAAACAAAACCCCACTTCAATTTAAAATTATATTCCTCTTGTGAAATTTAGTGGAGTGTCCACTAAATTTCAAAAGAAGTCGTCCAAATAAATGAAAGTCAATTTTAGTTTAGGTCATATGTCAAAAACCCGCCACACCGATTTCGATAAAATGTAGTGTAGTAAAATGGGACCAACTCTGAACTATGACCTACCAAAAAAAAAACCTTAAAAACTGATTCACCATTGGCAGAGCTAACGAGCAACGCACATACAACCGAATTGAGAACCTCCGTCTATTTTGAAGTCGATTAAAAGTCCTCTCGTATCGAACTGCTCGTTACTCGGAATAGCAACTTCTTTTCATGATTTGACTCTACTTTTGTGATAAGAACATCTAGGCTGTGGAATTAGGTGCCTGAGTGGGTTTGCCCAATAGTTACAACGTTGGTGTCTTTAAGAGCCCTCTCACAAAACGACAGAACTCAACTTTAGGTAAAATCCTGCAACATTGTCAGCGTGCGTCCGTTCGATTCAGCTCGAGCGTTTAGGCGGACAGAACGATCTTGAGCCGTAACGGCAGTGTACTAAAAATTTTGATGAGATTTTCTGACGTGACAACGTCTACTAAATCGATGAACGTTGGCTGCGTGCACGAAACTTGATGACTTATTGTCCCGTTACGTTCGTTGTCCCGTTACGTTACGATAAATTATTCTTGCATTTCAAAAATCTGATAACTAGTAAAATTTCTTTTTTATTTTAAGGGTAATATTTGTGCATTGGTTCTTAGCTATGTTTGGTTAATATCGATTCAAGATGGCCACAAAATGGTGGACTAAATATTTCTTCATAATCTACCTCAATATGGGTATCAAATTTAATGAAAATCTTGACCAGTAGAATACTATGCACTATGACAAATTTCAAATCCAAGATGGCCGCCACCACAAAATGGCGAAATACATTTAATTTTCACTACTCCCTCAATATGGGTATCAAATGAAAGGACTTGACGAGTAAAATACTATGCACAATGACAAATTTCAAATCCAAGATGGCCGCCACCACAAAATGGCGAAATACATTTCTTTTTTCCTACTTCCTCAATATGGGTATCAAATAAAAAGACTTGACGAGTAAAATACTATGCACAATAACAAATTTCATATCCAACATGGCCGCCACCACAAAATGGTGAGATACATTTCTTTTTTCATTACTTCCTCAATACGGGTATCAAATAAAAGGGCTTGACTAGTAGAACACTACGCACTATGACAAATGTCAAATCCAAGATGGCCGCCACCACAAAATGGCGATTGTCATTATTTTTTACTACTACCTCAATATGGGTAACAAATGAAAGAGCTTGACTAATAAAATACTATGCACTATGACAAATTTCATATCCAACTGGAAGGGTTTGACTCATCGAGTAACGCGATCTTCCGCGTAAAAAATAATGTCAGTAGCCATTTTGTGGTAGCGGCCATCTTGGATTTGAAATTTGTCATAGTGCGTAGTATTTTACTAGTCAAGCCTTTGCATTTGATACCTATATTGTGAAGTAGTGAAAATAATGACATTCGCTATTTTGTGGTGGCGGCCATCTTGGATTTCAAATTTATCATAGTGCGTAGTATTCTACTAGTCAAGCCCTTTCATTTGTTACCCATATTGAGGTGGTAGTAAAAAATAATGACAGTCGCCATTTTGTGGTGGCGGCCATCTTGGATTTGAAATTTGTCATTGTGCATGGTCAAGCCCTTTAAATTGATACCTTTATTGAGGTAGTAGTAAAAATAATGATGATTAATATTGGAAGTTCGTTGCTCAAACACGTCGGAACAGTCATTGGTCATGGCCATTGGTCGTAGTCATTGGTCATATCCGTTCCTCATGGTCATTGTAATTGGTCATGGTCATGGTCATTGGTCATGGTATAGAGGTAGTAGTGAAAATAATGACATTCGCAATTTTGTGGTGGCGGCCATCTTGGATTTGAAATTTGTCAAAGTGCATAGTATTCTACTAGTCAAGCCCTTTCATTTGTTACCCATATTGAGGTGGTAGTAAAAAATAATGACATTCGCGATTTTGTGGTGGCGGCCATCTTGGATTTGAAATTTGTCATAGTGCATAGTCAAGCCCTTTAAATTGATACCTATATTGAGGTAGTAGTAAAATTAATGATGATTAATTAATATTGGAAGTTCGTTGCTCAAACACGTCGGAACGGTCATTGGTCATGGCCATTGCTCATGGTCATTGGTCGTAGTCATTGGTTATATCCGTTCCTCATGGTCATTGTAATTGGTCATGGTCATGGTAATTGGTCATGGTATAGAGGTAGTAGTGAAAATAATGACATTCGCAATTTTGTGGTGGCGGCCATCTTGGATTTGAAATTTATCATAGTGCATAGTCAAGCCCTTTAAATTTATACCTTCATTTAGGTAGTAGTAAACATTAATGATGATTAATTAATATTGGAAGTTCGTTGCTCAAACACGTCGGAACAGTCATTTGTCATGGCCATTGCTCATGGTCATTGGTCGTGGTCATTGGTCATGGCCGTTCCTCATGGTCATTGGGCATAGTCATGGTCATGGTCATGTGCATGGTCATGGTATTGAGGTAGTAGTAAAAATAATGACATTCGCCATTTTGTGGTGGCGGCCATCTTGGATTTGAAATTTGTCATAGTGCATAGTATTCTACTAGTCAAGCCCTTTCATTTGTTACCCATATAGTGGTAGTAGTAAAAATAATGACATTCGCCATTTTGTGGTGGCGGCCATCTTGGATTTGAAATTTGTCATAGTGCATAGTATTCTACTAGTAAAGCCCTTTCATTTGTTACCCATATTGAGGTAGTAGTAAAAATAATGACATTCGCAATTTTGTGGTGGCGGCCATCTTGGATTTGAAATTTGTCATAGTGCGTAGTATTTTACTAGTCAAGCCCTTGCATTTGATACCTATGTTGAGAAGTAGTGAAAATCAATGACATTCGCTTTTTGTGGTGACGGCCATCTTGATTTCAAATTTATCATAGTGCGTAGTATTCTACTAGTCAAGCCCTTTAAATTGTTATATATATTGAGGTAGTAGTAAAATTAATGATGATTAATTAATATTGGAAGTTCGTTGCTCAAACACGTCGGAACGGTCATTGGTCATGGCCATTGCTCATGGTCATTGGTCGTGGTCATTGGTCATGGCCGTTCCTCATGGTCATTGGGCATGGTCATGGTCATGGTCATGTGCATGGTCATGGTCATGGTATTGAGGTAGTAGTGAAAAATAATGACATTCGCAATTTTGTGGTGGCGGCCATCTTGGATTTGAAATTTGTGACAGTGCATAGTATTCTACTAGTCAAGTCCTTTCATTTGTTACCCATACTGTACATACTTAATTAATTGGAAGTTCGTTGCTCAAACACGTCGGAACGGTCATTGGTCATGGCCATTGCTCATGGTCATTGGTCGTGGTCATTGGTCATGGCCGTTCCTCATGGTCATTGGGCATGGTCATGGTCATGGTCATGTGCATGGTCATGGTCATGGTATTGAGGTAGTAGTAAAAATAATGACATTCGGCATTTTGTGGTGGCGGCCATCGCGTTCATCGACTTATTAGACGTTGTCACGTCAAAAAAAATTGACAGATTCTGCTTCTTCATGAAGTAAACAAGATCAAATGTGATGGTCCGATCCGAAAAATCAGAATGAAACGTTATAAAACGCCAAACGAATTAAAATTTTGTGGTCGCACTATAATTATTCTAGTTTATGTCATAAACGCGCGAAATATTACGTAACCGACTCCCACGCTAACTGACGCAGGTCCTCTCCCGACGGCCGCTCGCGGCATACTAAATTGCGCAGCGTAATTTATTGTAATTTCGACTGCTGGTAATTTATATTTTTTGAAAAATTGACAACTATGATTTGAAAAGTAACTATAGAATTGGATTCTACAAAGAACAAAGTATTATCGTGTCTAATTTTTATTTTGGAGTTATTGTGTATTTTACACAGAGACAACGCTAAAACTGCAATATAAAACTTAAAATTGGCTTATGATTTTGTTTTTTTTACTAATAAATGGGACCAAAATTCAGCTATATGTGACTTGAATGAATTAATAAAATATGTGTATGATGTTCCCCATATTTTTTTAAGTATAAATTTTGAGTATCACTTGTAGATTTAGAAGTCTGAAACTGACACGGCGGCGACTTTTCGGCGAAATGGTCATGGGAGATCGTTCCCTACGACTAAAGGCTTTATTATTAGTAAAATTGAAACAAGGAAACGTCAACAAGAAAGATCGGCCTATTTTTTGAACGTAATTATCTTTTTCTAGATAATACTAAAGATGGAAATATTGGAACACAAACTTTTTGAATTTCGTGTGACGACGTGAGCCGGCTCTTAGTCGAGAGTGAATCGATTTCTTCTAGGTACTACGCTCCATTGTAAGATTCATAGCCTGCATCGTCGCTTAATAATAACAGGCGAGATGACGGCCAAGTGTAAACAATACCTAGTAGTTCTAAAAATATTTTCAATAACGTGTTTAAAAAAACCTTTTATACAGTTATTTGATAAAACCAAGGAAAAATACGAAATAAGGAAAACTGAATTATTAATTTGTACCTAATTCAAAACTCAAGTTGTTTCCACCTACAACTTCAGTCTTTATTAATCAAAACTGTAATTAGAACTACACTGCATACCTAACTAAGCACATCTGAATTATCCATAGAAGGTCTAAAGATAATCAAGTTAACAGTAACATAATTAAGTAATCTTCCGTAAAATAATTTTCCAAATACAATCCCAAAATTCTAAAACATTTCTTAGTTGATTATATCTAGATTAAATCTAATTATTATATTAATTATATAAATTAAATATTATTTAGAAAAAATATGTCTCTACCTATTTTCATTATTTTTCAGTTTTGAATATATAGCAACACAAACAATATAAAGTACTTGAAACGCAATCCGTAATTCTCTATTCATTTGTAAGTGGTAATTTATTCTGCTGGATAATGGCTGGATAGCAATTATCCCTATCTATTTGTGTCTCGGCACACCCACTCAGAGGCTTTGTCGTTGACATTCTAACATGCAGCGGTCCGATACTATGAACCTTTTGGCAGGTACCAATTTAACAATAGCGGCAGTTGTCACTTTTGAGTGGTTCACTCTATAATACACCGTTTACAATATACTTCAATTATTTACTGTTCAAAATTTCCCATCCCTTTTAAAATTAAGCGCCACTCTTCAGACTATTGACATTTTTTGCTCAGAAACGTAAATTCGTAGTATTTTTTGAGAACAGGTTTGAAGCGAACAGGTAACTTTTTTTGCTTTCGAAGGAGGGTTTTTCCATTTTGAGGAAGACCCCTCGATCTCAGCTACAGGTAGAACGATTTGCGTAAATTATTCACAAGATATTTTTAGATAGCAAGGCGGAGCAATAAATGGATATTAGATCCAGAGAAAATGAAAATCTACGTTTGAGTGGACCGCCCGGCAGTCCTTGATTTTCGATCCATTTATTGTGTTATCTAGAAACTGGGCCTGTCTAGTGGAAATTGTATTGGATTAACCAAATAAATGTACTACCACGTAGAGTTATAAAACATAGTAGGTAGTGCTTGATATTTTAGGTAAGTTCTGTTTGTTGTTTGTTAATGCCTTGCTTTAGGTTAAATTACGTTTTTACCCAAACTAGGAAAATCGTGTGATGTTCATTTAGCAGTAATAGGGTTGCACTCGACCGCTATCTCGCTTGATGTTAAGCGACGGTACGATGTGTGATCCATATGGGAGCGCGCTAACCTAGAAAAACTCGAATTACTCTTGATTTGAAGACACCCCAGACTATATCAACCAGGGAATACCCACTATAGGTAACGTATTCTACATTTTAGGTGTTCTTGCTGTGGAAATGGAGAGTAAAGCTCTCCATTTGAGTCTTTGGGGCTCCCGAACTCACGGTTTCGAGGGAATTTAGGTGTTGTCTATTTTTACATTTGCACTGTTCAGTAATTTTAGTTTACGATCAAATATCTTCACCGCTTTCTGTATCGTGTTGAGAACACTAGGTATACATTCTTGAAATGTAAACAAAACAGATATTCAACTTGAAATTCAAATGTCATTAGCTCCATTAATATTGACACGCAGTATCGCATATCATATTATGGCAACGGGGAGTGTCCCAGCCTACCAGCCTACTTAAGTATTCCGTGGCCGGTTCGAGGAGGCACGTTCTTCAATCGTGGTCTGAGAGCTAGGCTCTAATAGACCTGTACAATTGTATAAACCTGAAAATAAAAACCTTTATAGCGCAGTTTCAACTAAGATAGGAACGACGGATCACTAAGAAGTGTTACACATAATGGCTGCTATGCTGTTATTACCAGTTACATTACCACGAAAATAAAATAAAAGTGTACCTAGTTTCAAATTAGTTCATCATCATCATCACAGCGTCGATAATATTGGATTCTACAAAACAGCTCTTTAGTTCTCAAAACAGCTCTTTAGATTCTACAAAACAGCAAAACAGCTCTTTAGATTCTACAAAACAGATCTTTAGTTCTTTTGTTAATCGTTTTTGATCATTGTTACTTTTGTTCACCGATACAGGTAACTTTGTACCTGCTAAAGCCCTGCATCAACCTGCTTATTAATCCTGTTTTCACTTTAAATAATTTCAGAGGAGTTTTAGTTTAGAAACGCGCACTCTTGCCGTTTTTTCTATTCGACGGCCATCGACGACCATCAACCCATATTCGTCAACCATGAACCGACATCACTTTTTCGAACTACGAGCCGATACTTTGATGAGAAGAACGTCTAGGCTGAGGAATGCGTTACTTGAGTGGGGGTTTCCCAATGATTACAATAATGGCGTCTTTAAATCGAGAGTGAATCGGTTTCGTCTATGTAAGCACGCTCCATCGTAGAACGCGATCATCAGGCGAGATAGCGGTCAAGTAAAACAAAAAATAATAGTAAAATGATGTAGGTCTGGTAGCCACGGGCTCTTAACCTACCATGTCGTGTCCTGCTACCCACTGTACATTCCGAGACAGTAATCTGACACTCCGCCGTGGAATAAGGAAAAAAATATGTGTAATGCTATAATAGTGTTGCCTCATATGGATCTTGTTTTTCGTTTCGTAACTTTTGTGGTTTTTACATGCTTGTTGTATGTTAATATCCTATAAATATACCATAAATATGTATTAAGTATTTATTACGATTCACATATAGGTTCTATGTGAATTGGAGTGGTGAACTATTGACACCACAAGAATAAGAATCGGTGAAATCATACGAGTACATACAAACGCTGTTTTAGAACACAGTGACAACGAGCAGGACATGTGCCCGATGGTAAGCAACACGCCTGCTCAAAACAGTACAGTCCCACGTAGCTATCGGAACATGAAGAGACCAAATCGTTATCTAGTACTGCACTGCACTCGACACCCAGAGATATAAGACGTTTGATTTCCATGTTGTATAATCTCTCTGGAGAAATTGCTCTTCAAATCGGAATACAGTGATATTTGTATGTTACTGCTTGACGGCAAATTCTGCTGTAAAACAGTGATTTGCCAACATCACCTACTGTGTTTTGATTTGAAGTGGAATGTCAACCGAGAAATTAAAGAGACAAGAAATAAATCATCACAAATATTTGCGTGACGAGCACAGTGCAGTGCTATATAGGCAGTGATTTGTACTCTTCATGTTCCAATAGCTTCGTGCCACTGTGATGTTATAGGCCAGTATTGCTTAGCAACAGGCGCATGCCTCTGGGGCCTGATTAACCTTTAGGCTAATTTGACTGGCCTCGTGGCTTAGTGGGTAGTAACTCAGCCTGCGAAGCTAAGGGTCGTGTATTCGATTCCCACCCAGTGCAAATATTTGTGTGATGGATTCAAATATTTGTACTGTGTCTGGGTGTTTCTATGTATAATACGTATGTATTTGAAAACTATATAGGTATTATATCATCAATCTGGCCACCATCGTACAAGCTTTGCTTAGTTTGGGGTCAGATGGTTTGTTGTGTGTGACTTGTCCAATACCTACCAATTAGACTTGTTTTTTTTAAAATAAGTGTCGAGTAGGATATGTGCCTGATGGTAAGCAACATGCCTGCCACATAACAGCACAGTGATACGCAGCTATTGGAACATGAAGAGTCCAAATCATTACCTAGCACTGCATTGCGCTCATCACCCAGAGATCTAAGATCTTATACCTCTAAGGCCTGTAATTTCTCTGGAGACATTGCCCTTCAAACCGGAACACAGAAATGTTTTCATATTACTGTTTGGCGGTAGAATAACTGGAAAAGGTGTGGTACTTCCCTAGGCGGACTCTGCTAGGAGTCCTACCACTACAAACTGTAGCCTAGCAAACAGACTGTAGCCTAGGGCACGGCTATCGGGAGGGGCGCGCAGAAATCATGTTTTCTCATTCATTATTAATCTGGTATCTTTGCATTGATTGGATACCCAAATAGTCAAACGAAGAAATAAATTACTGGCGAAATGTTTTATTATATGTAATAGACACAATTAAGTTTTAGCTACTCGTCGCGTCGGCTTCCATTTCTCGGTCCTTTTAGTATTGACTACTTTTAGGCCATATTATATATAGTATTGACTACTTTTAGGCCATGGGGTCCTTATAATTATGGTTTAAGGTCGTATTCTCGGCTTGTAAAATCAAATTTCGTTTTAAAATCCCTATTGGAAGATGGACAGTGACATTACACCACCTCTATTTACAAAAGAGAGAAAGCGCAAAGCGTACACCTGGCCAGAAGTCCTTGCACTGCAAGGATGTTCTGAAATTATATCGCAACGCACGCAACATCGCATAAGAACGTTTGTAAGAGCGATATACAGGTATAATAATAATAATGCTTTATTTCACACATGGTTTCTTCCATACTTTACTACAATATTCATAAATCCTACCATTCTAATCCTACTATTTTAAACAAACACACAACTTGCGCTTGATATAGTCAGTCCAGTACGATTCAAGTTTCGATCGCGTCCGGCGACCTTTTTCAAGGAGACTGCGCGCGCGTGATCACAGCTCGTTTAGCACAGATCGAAACTTGAGTCGGACTGGACCTTTTATATCAAACATGAGTTACCCGTGTGTTTATTTGAAATGTGTAATAACTACGTTAGTTTTCATAACTAATCATACTAATATTATAAATGCGAAAGTTTGCATGTTTATTGCCCAATCATGTCGGAACTTCGGAATGGATCGGGTTGAAATTTGCAATACTATCAGATTATAGTTTGGAATATCAGAAAAGGTTTTCATCCCGGGAAAATAACGAGAACGGGACCTACGCGGTTAAGACCGCAGGGCGCTACTAGTATAAATATAAATCGGAAACAGAACGTCTACTATCTTTCTACGAAAAACGTCATTTCGAAATAAACTCGCGACTTTCCTACTCCGGTTCTACTTCGTTTCGTCCGATCGAACATAATTTGACGTTTATCTGTTCCAAGCCTACTCTAATTTGAGTAGGTTTAGAACATTTAAACCCGCTACACACGAGCTTTAAAATCAGAGGAAATCACGTAAAAGTATTGGGGAGGAGCCTACATCGCACCATATAATTGGTGATTTATGGAGCGATGTAGGGTCCTCCTCACTAGTTTTACGTCATTTCCTCTGATTTCAGGGCTCTTGTGTATAGGGTTTTATACGGACGAAACGACGTATCGAAATAGAACCGGAGTAGAAAAGCCACGAGTTTATTTCGAAATTACGTTTTTCGTAGAAAGAGAATAGACGTCAAGGTACTTCTTGTCACTGGAAAATAAACGAGAACTAGAACTGCGCGCGTGCGACCGCGGGGCGCTGCTAGTAAAATTTACATATAAGTGGTTTATTTATAATTTTGTCCCCATCGCAGAGGAGACGCTGAGCAGTTGAGCCTTGGGGCGCTGAGGCTCGGGAGCTGGTTAGAGAGTTAAAATATCGCATAAGAGAAAATGGCGGTGACTCCCGCTCCGGGTTGTACCTGGCACAAAGATTGTCCATCGCTAATCAGCGGGGTAATGCTGCCAGTGTATAGGGCGTCGGGTACCGTTAGGGGTGGGTTATGTGATTGAAATTATATTGTAAGTATTTTTAATTGTGTAATAAATATATTTAAACTACGAGTAGATATGAGTATTTGTTATCATTGTACATAACTTGCTTGGTATGTGTAATAAACTAATACTTATCTTTCGTTTATTTATTCAGTTATACAAAACAGAAGTTAGATGTTGCATCATCAAAACATTCGATCTCCAATCTGGCAACACGAGTTGATAGTACGCTCCGGGAGTCAATTTATTGGCGTCACAGATCGGACTCCTCATAAAAACTTATCGTTTTTTATTCGGCATTGTCCGACACTAGACCTCGTATTTAAATGAGCCGATGCCTCTAATAAAAGGAACACGAAATTAGAATGTTGGGTATTTATGGACGGTGCCTTTCAGAGTTACACCGCACATCGACGCACCATACCATACTTAATTGTTGGGATATTATTATGGTCTGTCTGGTACGGTATTTTAGGAAACCACAAGACTAAGGAAAACACCTGACCGAGACACATGTATAACTTATAACAAGTAGGTATATATTCGGTTGTTGTAAAAGGTATCAGTATGGAGCGTTTATATATTATTTGCGGAACGTAATTCCACCACATTTTTTTAAAACAGAGACTGGACGAGTGTATCATACGCCTGATATGAGGCAGATAAGTAAGTCGCCAGCCCATAACAGCTAAATGGTAGGCAGCTATTTGAAAATTAAGAGTCCAAATCACTAACTAGCGCGGTACAGCGATCGGCGCTCACAGGAATAAGGTGACCTGTCTTTTACCTTGTAATTTCTCTGGAAACATTGCCCTTGAGACCGGAACGCATTAATATTAGCACATTACTCCTTGGTGGTAGAATAAGTAGTAAAGGTAAAGAATCCAACCACTACATTCTGAATAACTTTTACTATGGAATCAAATCTACCTGCTGTATCATAAAAACCGGCCAAGTGCAAGTAAGACTCGCGCACGAAGGGTTTCGTACTTTTATCCGGCTCTGAGGGTAATTCCTGTTTGAGACTGCTCATTTTGTCCCGAGCTTTAGTTTATTTATTTTTTTACTAGCAGCGCCCAGCGGTTTCACCCGCGTATTTCCCGATCAACTTGTTTTCCCGGCATATAAAGTAGCCTATGTGTTATTTCAGACCATCTTCTATCTATAAATATACCAAGTTTCATCAAAATCTCTTCTGTAGTTTTTACGTAAAAGAGTAACAAACATCCATCCATCTATCCGTCCGTCCATCCATACTTACAAACTTACACGTTTATAATTAATATAAGTAGGATTATTTATAACATAGAGTGACGAGACAAGCAAGTCATGCATCTGATAGTAAGTCTGGTTCACTGCCTGTCTTTCGCCTGCCCATAAATTCACGGCTATTTCCATTTGAAGAGTCCAAATTACTAACTAGTTTGGTACCACAGGAAAAGCCATGTTGGTTAGTACATGAGCCACAAGAGGCACATGTACCTCTTTCAATCAAGCATACGATATACCTACGAGTATACCAGTAACTTTATGACTTGTAGTCAATCATTTGTAATTCCCATAACCGAATCATACTGGTGCCCAGATGATAGGAACCAGCGTAACAATATAAAACCGCAAACATTCCATATTTATACATGTTTGTAACAATTTCTCGATAATTATATATATTTACTCGTACTTAACATTGGTTACAACTTATAGTTACCTATACGTATAATACAATGCTGTAGTTTATTGACTTATTCATTTCTTATTCCAACTAGAAAATAAATAAGTTTTATTTTTTATTTCTTCTTGAGTTCGTTTATCTTCACAATCATTGAAAATTTCTATACAGGGTTCTACATATTTAGTCTGGTTCGCGTATGTGTTACATAGTAACTATCTAGCTACGAGTACTAAAACAAAACACACACAGTAGTTTGTAAAACACTTTTCTGCCTCTTTTTTGCAAAGTTCGCCTAGGGAAATTTCACACCTTTGCCATTCTACTGCCAAGCAGTTATGTCCAAATTTTACTGTGTTCCGGGGTGAAAGGGAATTTTTCAGAGAAATTACGGGGCATAGGGATTCGTCATGTTATGTAGACGAGCCCAGTGGAGATTCAGTAATCATTTGGACTCTTCATGTTCCAATACCTGCGTGACACAGCTGTTATAGGCAGGCGTGTGGCGTACCATCTGGCACATGTCCTGCTCTTTTAGTCCATACTACAAAAAAAAAGAAAAAATATATCTTCCAAAAAAATGTTTCTACACACAAAATTTTCTCCACAACGAATGTTAATTATAAAAAGTAGGTATTTCACACCTTTTGTTTACTACACGTAGTGACTAAGTGCTAAAAGGTTTTTCACTTTTGATGCGACTCCCGTATAGGGTTGGCAAAACTGTTCATGAGGTCTACAGGATTCTAACTTCTAACACTTGTAGTACTAAACTAAAAGATCTACTTCCATTAGTTCCATTCTTTACTATTATAAATAACTTTTGCTAACAGGTCGCATATGAATTCGCAAAAAAATCTAAATTTCCAGACATACATTTTGTCGAGTTGAAAGGCCATAATTGTATGAAAAACTGTTTTTTTTCACGAGTTCAGGGTCCAATAAAAACTAGTTATATGTGATAAATTGAGGGGATTAAGAAAATGTATTAAATTATTTTTGTTCTGTCCAAAATACAATTTGGTTTAAAGCATTTAGCATTTTGGAAAAATTTTCTGTCCAGGTGCAGTTGCTATTATTTTCCCCGAAATTAAGTTTGTAATTCATTAGTCACTATCAGGCGCGGTCCCAGCCTCGAATTTTGGAGGGGGTCACCCGTACGCAGTCTCTGATCTTTGGGAGGGTCACCAGTAGGAATACAATAAATAGAGTAAAAAATTCTTGACTAGTAGCGCCTAACGATTTTATCCACGTAGTTCCCGTTCCAGTTGTTTTCCCGTGTTAAAAATAGTTTCTGTACTATTAGATATTTTAATTATTTTTTTAATTTTAGTTTAACGTATATGATTTTGGGGTCATGGTCCCTTCGGACCGCGCATGGTCACTATATTATCCCATTTATATTATAAACTAGCTGTAACCTGCCACGCTTCGCTGTGGCACATTGTGATGCAAAAATTAGGTAAAAACAATCCTTGATGCGGATTATATATCATTCTAAAATTTCACCTCGATCGGTGCTGAACTTTTTGAGTTTTTGAAGCGTACACAAACCAACATAACAATTTTATATATAAAAGACGTTAGTTTCGATGTTTGAACATCAGTGGCTCTATCATGTAATAAGAACTGAACGGCATATTCTTTTAGTTTTTTATTTGGAACGAAAACAGATTGTAGTCTTGATCATAGGCTACTTTTAATCCCAAAAATTCAGAGTTCATTAGTAGCTTTTAAATTTACGTACGTCACATACTATAAATTATATTGGTAAAGCAATACACCTAGTCTTGTTTAACTGTTATAGGTCTACTTAACCACAACCTGGACTGATGTCAAGCGACGATGCGGTCTACGATGAAGCGTGCTCAGTGATCAGTTGTACACTCTCCGAAATGTATCCGATTAAGTTTTGCTGTGATGTTCAAGACCTTGAAGTCTTTAGAAGAGTATGTCATATATTTGGCAACCCTTAAAATGTCATCAAAGCAAGCAAACAATACCTCGCCGCGGCACGTCGCCGCACTGGCGCCCCCTCGATTATTCCACATCAATGGTTACGTCTCTCAGAAATATGAACATGAATTGTTATAATTTATGGCTTTGTCTATAGTCTTTGTTTTTCTGACGGTTGCCAAGATATCAGAAAATTTTCAAGAAAACACTCATGCTTTCATTGACGTCATAATGCACCCTTCGAACAAATAACTACGGAATTGTGGCAGCACGTGAATGCTATCGAATTCTGATTGAAACCGCGGATAAAATAATTAGCTTAGAGATTAAATAACGCTTTAAAAATACTCAAATGTACTAAGGTAGATATTTTAAACTAATAAGTTGAACTGCGCCAGAAGAAAATATGAAATAAGCCGATAGATTTAGGTACAATTT
This sequence comes from Ectropis grisescens, assembly GCA_017562165.1. Classification (NCBI taxonomy): domain Eukaryota; kingdom Metazoa; phylum Arthropoda; class Insecta; order Lepidoptera; family Geometridae; genus Ectropis; species Ectropis grisescens. Next base: position 10,584,047 of record CM029777.1, on the reverse strand, counting down.
ATACCTAAGATATAATATGACTGTGTTGACAGAATAAGTAAGCGTGGAATCTTCCGAAGGCACTGCGCATGAGGTGGCCTCGAACTTCTTTACGACATAAATACTTATGTAGATGGCATCTCTAGTACTTTGTAGTAGGTGTCTAGTTTGGAGTACGTTCCTTAAATAATACGTGCTGTTAATTCTCGGCGTAACATCTCTAATTGGTCGTTTTTCATCAGCCGACAACGAGGGAACAAAAAGTGGGATCGTCTCGGAATGTCCCCGGTTGAATAACCAGCCGTCTGCGCTTGCGCCGGCGACGCCGCGACGCACGCGCTATAAACAAAGAAGTTGCGTAAAAATACGCCGTACGCCATCACTTTGCGTATTACTCGCACCATCAGAGACAACTGCTGAAATATTACGTCATCTCGTTTCCTCACAATACTGTAAGAAAGAGAGATGGTATTTTTTCAAGCCCTTGTTTTATAGCACGGTTTATATCACAGCGCGGTGATTTATTTATCTCTGAGTGCGCGTCAGCACTCCACAGTGGCCACTTTTACGTTGGTGTTCGTTTATTTTTTCTCGGATTATCGGAGTCGCGCCAAGAATGTCGAAATCATTCAGGCCAGTAAGTGGGCAGAGGAATTTGCCATTCATATTGTTGTTGCCGTCAAAGTAACGAAGTGGTTTTTTGGGGCGGGAAAATTGGGACTATGATGTCTGAAGATGATAGCTTTGTATGCGGTGCTTAGGAAAGTATAGAAGGTGATAGTTTCATACATGGTGCTTAAGAGGAAGTAAATTATGATAGCTTCGTAAATGGAGATCAGGAAGTCGTAGAATATTATATACCTATAACATTTTAAACAAACATAATTTTTGTTAGTATAAAGCAAAACTATTGATAAGTGCCAAGAGTACTATTATAAATTACAATATTACCGAAAAACTCACCCCAAAACTGTAGATTTTTTTCCATTCAAGTTCACGACCAAATCAAGCAGGTAATTTGCGTACACATCACACAATAATTTGTAGTTAATTGTATGTTAGTCTAAATCAGAAGTAGGTGTTAAATAGATGATTTTGAAATTTTTATCAAAAAATATTTTACGTACGTTCTTTCTAACAAAAAACATCGAAGAAAATAGAGTACGCGATAATAGACAAAAGGAAAAGTTTTAGATTGTGTCTCTCAGGGAACAATGAGGCCGGCAACTTGTTCCACAATAAGGCTGTGAGTATGAGGAAAATGGACTCAAACCGTTTGATACTGACTTTTATGGGTGGTAGTGCGCCGACTTATGACTTGTCTTGTAATGTAGTGGAACAGACAATGCAATACAAAGTCAGAGAAACCCGCTGAACACTCTCCAAAATGTTCCCGTAGTCCTCCTGTTACAAGCGGCCAGGGTGGTTCGTGGATGGTTTAGTAGATACAAAAAAAACACCCTCTACTTTGGTGGATTATTATGGTCTCCACCTTTTCTTTGTCAGGACAGGCTCCAAGACCCAGTGTAAAGAGTAGTGGGCTATTATTTATGGTATTCGAAAAACAATTAGCTGCCAATTAAGAATACAATCGTCTAAATGGAATCACAATGAGAATAGTTCCGTGGTCAAACCAGTGGAATTTAGATGCTCTTCTATTTTAGCAGTCGGTTAAAAATCAAATGATGACAAACATGTTTTAAGATATCGGTGAAAGACAATTCAAGTAGTGTCTTTGGGAACTTAAAGGATACTTTTTTGGTAGCTAAATAACCCAATACGGTATCGCTGGTGTGCAAATGTTTCAAATATAACTTTACAAATACAAATTGATTATTGGTTTAACCTTTAAGATCAGTCCTGACAGAAAAACATTATCATTTACACCTATCTGATGGTGGTTTTAACTAGAACAGTTGAACTTTGTAGGTACTACATTTTGGATGGAACGCAGTTTTAATATCATTACGAATATTATTACAATTATAAGTGACTTGTGGAACTGCATGAAACTTTTCCCATATGTTTTATTTATTTATATAGTGATAGGTAAGAAACTCAGCAGTAAAGAAGGCGATACGTAGCAAAGATCATGTGATGCTCACGAAAAAAACTTTATTCTAAAGGGACTATCTTGGAGATCGTGAGAATGCTCGAGCGCCGACAAGGATAACCATCGGACCTTTTCGTCCGGTCGTCGGCTGACACGATGCCACATCTCCGGGATATATTTCATCCTGAGCCTTTCAGTAGTTCTTGTGTAAAATAATAACAAAAATCCATTCATACACACAATCTTTCGCATCCTACTAATATTATAAATGTTAATGTTTGGATATTTGTATGTTCGTGGGTGAATCACGTCGTAACGTTTTGTAGTGGTAGGACTCTTGGCAGAGTCCGCCTGGGGAAGTACCACATTTTTGCCAGTTATTCTACCGCCAAGCAGTTATGTGCAAAGATTACTGTGTTCCGGTTTGAAGGGCAATGTTTCCAGAGAAATTACAGGGCTTAGAGATATAACATCTTAGATCTCTGAGTGACGAGCGCAGTGCAGTGCTAGGTAATGATTTCGACTCTTCATGTTCCAAAAGCTGCGTGTCACTGTGCTGTTATGTGACAGGCATGTTGCTTACCATCAGGCAAATGTCTTGCTAGACTCGTCACTTTTGACTTAAAAAATAAAATAAAACGTACGAGTATGAACGGTTCTAAGCCGAAATCTTTCGTCAGTTTGGCGCCTTTCATGAGCGGCTACCTCAGCAGCGGCTACCTCAGTACGTGGGGCTATAATTGACTGAAATTGGTCAGCAGCAACCTTGCCTCGTATTCCATTACCCTCCGAGCCATGTCACCCGATATGGTAGATCTAGTGTGCATCGAATTTCAGTTTTACTCGTTAGTTGTTACCCTGGATGAAGACGGGGCGAAGAGATAGTTGTATGAAATATAGATACACATAAGTACGAGTAATTCATGTGAATATTACACGTTATATAATAAATTGAAATACCCAGAGAGTGTTTGTTTTTCCTAGATATTTATAAATCCATTATTACATGATCTGTTTATAGCACAGGCGAATTTTACAGCGCATGAATTTTCCTTGTTTACAAAACTACAATATTTATGTACTTGTATATGATTCAAGTTCGTGTGATTTTTATTTTGTAGGTTTTTAGGGGATTTACAACGGGTAACTCGAATTCAGTGATTAATGTTTCATCGACGTTCTTTTATGATCAATATTCATATTTTAATGTACGCTACTGGTATTCAGGTCCTTCGACGGAGAATATCATACACAGTTCTTAATTTACGAAACAGAATTAAATGGCAAATGGCCGGTCATATTTGTCGCATAACTGATAACCGGACGTGTTCTTGAGTGGAAACACCTTTGCCAGTCATTCTATCGCCAAGCAGTAATGGGCAAACATTACTGTGTTCCGGTTTGAAGGGCAATGTTTCCAGTGAAAGTACAGGGCTTAGAGGTATAATGTCTTAGACCTCTGGGTGACGAGCGCAGTGCAGTGCTAGGTAATGATTCGGACTCTTCATGTTCCAATAGCTGAGTGTCACTGTACTGTTATGTGCCAGGCATGTTACTCACCATCAGACACAGTCATATCCTGCTCGTCTCATCACTATACAATAAAAAAACAATATAAAAAAACAAAGGCAAATACAGTGTAGGATCCTGGCATCACACAACAAATGGTGCTTCGGTGATATCTTGTTGTGTGATGGCGAATCCCGGCCGGAGCTAGGAACTTCTACACGCGCTTCTCACCCCCTTGACCAGGGCGTGTAAAGGTTGGGGAGACTATTGGTTGAGGTTGAGGACTGAGGTTGAGGGGGCTGGAAGACTTGAGAAGGTTACTCGGCTGATATATCGACCAAGTAAAATTCCTAAGTCTTCCAGATGACGGTCCTCCACGAGCACTCTGCTAATCAGAGTGCTCAGTGGAAGACCAAGGGCCGCGGTGCGGCCGTAAAGGCGGAACCGCGGCTATCCCCAGCCGCGGTGGTGAGGCCGAACCTCTCGCTGCCGTTCATCGCCATACGAGGTGAGATGAAAGTCTCTCGACAGTGAGAGGTCGCGTGACTTAAGCCTATTCCACATGAGGGCAGAACAGTGAGGCAGGACAGTAGGCAGCACAGTACTGCTACTGTTTGAACGCACATAACAGTACTGTCTTGACAGTAACCAAGACAGAACAGTTAATAGCCCGCCGGACAATTTTTTCGGGACAGTTTGATTGGACTCGCGTGAACGAAAGGGCAGGGCAGTCTAAAGAGCAGGAGAGTAGGCGCACACGTGTTTTGACTTGTTTTACATTTGGTGTGGTTTGTTTTACTTAAAATTTGTTTGTTTTTGTATTAAAATGGCACCCAAAGTTTGTCCGAAGCTTTAAGTTTGATCCAAAAAAAAAATCTTTTTAGGGTTCCGTAGCAAAATACAGGACCCTTCGTCATGTCTGTCTGCCTGTCTGTCCGTCCGTATGTGTACGTCACTCACAAGTGTCACAAGTCACAAGTAATGTCCGAAACTATAAGAGCTATACTATTGAAACTTGGTAAGTAGATGTAATCTGTAAACCGCATTAAGATTTTGATACAAAAAATAGAAAAAAATTTGATAGAAAAAACAATAAATTTTAGGGGTGTCCTATACTTAGAACTGAAACTCAAAAAATTTAAAATTGGTTTGATTGAGATCTATTAAGTAGTTTTATTTTAATACGTCATAAATTGACTATTGTTAAAACACTGATTTAAGTAACAACGAACTACAAGAACTTTTATGTTATGTTACTTGCTGCTACAGAATCCTTCATGGGCGAGTCCGACTCGCACTTGACCACTTTTATTTATTTATTTCATTATTTACACACTCAATACGTTCATCCAGAGCTATTTGTCCAGAAATGTTTAGTAAACGGCGCAAATATTGCTGTTGTCGTCGTTGACGCTCCATCGCTCACTTGCACTATCCGGTCTATCCTATAATCCTATATTTAAAAACGATACTGTCCTTCCAAACTATTCTGTCCTACTGTTCTGCCTCACTGTTCTGCCCCCGTGTGAAATAGGGTTTAGGAAGCGAGAGATTTCTAAAATCGTAACTGAGGCGGAAGTGGAAACTCTCTAGGCTCGCCCCCCGGCTCCACTGGAAGGCCAGGGGCGTTGGATGTTTAGGGCCGTCCGCTGAGTTTAGGCGAGTCACTAGAACCAAATGCAGGGGTACTAACGCCCCCCGCGAGAGCAGAAGAGAGAGAAGAGAGAGAGAGAGAGAGAGAGAGAAGAGAAGAGAGAGAGAGAGAGAGAGAAGAGAAGAGAGAGAAGAGAAGAGAGAAGAGAGAGAGAAGAGAAGAAGAGAGAAGAGAGAGAGAGAGAGAGAGAGAGAGAGAGAGAGAGAGAGGTATACTTAGAGAAAAATCTGTAATGTGGTATTCTTTAAATTATCACTTTCAAGCGTCAGGAAGAGAGAGGAGAGAAGTATGTATTTAGAAGTATACATATTATTCTTAGAAAAATCTGTAATGTGGTATTCTTTAAATTATCACTTTCAAGCGTCAGGAAGTTCGGTATGTATTTAATATTACATATATTATGTACATTTCATGATGTATACTTTGCATAAGTTGGCGTATTATGCACGTATTTTATATTACATTTGAATTTTCAATAGTGCCAGCAGTTTGCCTTTCACAAGATTTGCATTCAGGGCTACATGGTATATGAGGTTAGGTGGCCTAATTTATATTTAAAGTATCATAATACCATATCTGGCTACACTGAATTTGAACAAGCATTCATACAGTCATAGTTCGTTTTGGAAGTAATAATAACATCATGACTAAGTTCTTACCAGTCTGTATAAAAAGCTGTTAAAGTGAGTAAGGCACGATTTTACGACACAAATATGGATTTAAGTTCGGCCGCGTGAAGGAAGGACCAAGGATGTTGACCCTGCGAGCTGCGCCTGCGCCGCTCGACCGCCTTGCTCAACACCGTTTACGAGTATTGAGGGCATCGTAAATTAGAATCGTAGCATATAGAAAGATAGCTAGATTTTTTTTAAGTGAACACTTCTTTTCACCACGCACAGATTTTTCGTGGGCTGTGAATGAAGCTCATCGTCACGCTCGTAAATGAAAGAAATGTTCGAGTGAACTCGGGTCCGCCGAGTGTGCCAAAGCGATAAAAATAGTCAGCGACTGCTGGCTGTCTGCTGTCACTGTTTTTTTTATTCTTGGCCATGGATACTAGTCGTTCAGCCGCATCTGTCACTGTTGTGCTGTTGTATTTAAGATATTCAATTTATATGAAATTGGTTTAATTTTGAATAATTAAAATTATTCAATAGTTGTTTCTTAGTTTAGATTTCACTCCTGCCGTGAGGTCTTAAGCACAAATATTAGTAGCAGTAGCACTTATAATAATTATTTTTACTTATTTTCGCTTTTGAGTATTTGTGGACTTGAAGTCGGTTTAATTTTTTGTATAAAAGAGTTTGTATACCTATTACAGAGTGACTGGAGATCTTTACATGTGCATAATGGTGAGCAACTTGTCCATAACTTTACAGCACAGTGCCATGCAGCTATTGGAACATTAAGAGTCCAAATTACCGAGCACTAGAGGCATAATTAGATATTTTTTTGGAAACATTGCCCTTCAAACCGGAACACAGTGGTGTTATTCACATTACGGTTTGACGGTAGACTTACTGGCATAGGTGTGGTACATTCCTAGTCGACTCTGCGAAGAGTCTAACCACTACTATGTATGGATTATGGATAGATAACTACATTGAAATACCACAAATATAAGTATTTACGTTAAGTTATTGGCTTGACTACACTCGTGGCTCTGTATGTGGTAAGTCGGGCCACAAAGTTGTAGGCCGGGTTCAATTCCCCCTGGGACACATATTTGTGTAATAAAATGTGTCTGGGCACTTCTATGAATCATCAATACCTATTTATAATTAATTATAAAAGTAGGTGTAGCATCAAATTTCTAGCTTAGTTTGAGGCTAGATAGTGTTGAGTGAGGAATATTTGCAAATGTAAAAATATAGGTAGGTACCTGTATTATGTTATTGGTTAGTAGTTGATCCAGCAAACGATATTCGGCCGTATAAATCAAAGAAATGAAATGACTGCACGATAAATTAACGACGGTTAACTATTTGAACATTATAAAAACCTATAATAGATACTTAAAAAAATATTACCTACTCATGTATTAAATTATAAAAGTCTTGCATAAAATACTCGTCCTGTCGAAATTGAATCATCACTGAATTATTTCTGTTTTAACGAATTATAAAAAATCATTATAACCTATATATTGCTAGCTGACAGAGACCTATCCCAGACAGACTAAACCAGATTGTATAATTATAAAAAAAATGACTATCATATGCTGTAAAATAATTCCCACACAGATAACATCTTGCGACATTTCGAACTGGCTTAACAGAAGCATTTTATAAAGCTGATCAATTAATTTGCGGACTCAAGGTTGAGGTCAACGTCCTTGCAAGACACAGATTATATAGATACACTAGCTTTAGCCGGTACAAAGCCTGCGTGGCCCAATCTCGGCTTAGAGTGTAAATAAAGCGTATTTTATACACTTGGTACACCAGCTGTAAGTTTTGTAGAGCTAAATGGTAGAATCGCCAGTACAATTGTTGAAAGATAGATAGAGAATGTTTTTTGACATACCAAAAAAAGAGACACTGGACAAATTAACGATAAATTGTAAGTTGGCGGGGTTATCGTTGAATGCGATCTCTTCCAGGCAACCGTCAGATGGATAATAAAAAGCAGACAATTCAGAATACGGGATGCGCAAATAAGTACGAGTAAAAAAAGAACGACAACAAAATCACAATTATAATTAAAATATAATAAAATTATACCGTTATTACACCTAAACTAAAAACACTAGTGGTCAAATATTAAAATATATAATATACTAATCATACAAGTGTTGAAAGGTGTTTGATGGGCAAGCCTACGTCATAATTTTGTGATGGTAGGACATTTTGTAGAGTCCTTCTGTAAATGACCACACGTATGCGTATCCCAGTTATTCTGCCGTCCAGTAATACAGTAAGCAAACAATATTTTCTTCTCTTATACATTTATACTTGACCATTATGTTGCCTGATGTTAAACGACGATGCGGTCTACGATAAAGCATGTTAACCTAGAAGAAACCGATTCACTCTCAACTTGAAGCCAGCAAAATGATAACTACGACACGATATTGGAAAAACTCACTTAGGCGTCACATTTCACAGCTTAATCGCTGTTATCAACCTCCTCGTTCGAATCTTTGAAACTTCAACCATGAAACGATGTCACATTTTCGACCTACAAGCAGTCCCATAGAAAAAAGGACAAGACCCATCAGTTGCGCACTCTCTGAAATTAACTAACTACAAGTATTATTTAAATGTAAATGTGTTGTGTGTACGTTAGTATAACATAGTTCATAGTTTTTTATTGATACCAAAACACAGATACAGTATGTCAGTAATATATTATGTAGAGTTTGTAGAAGTATATTATTTTTTGTGGTTTATTATCATTATTTGTTTTTGTTCAATATTAATAATTATTTGCGATGTTGTTGTTAATTACTCTCCATATTATTAATCCATGCACTATTTCCTGGAAGTAGTGTACGAGTATAAGCTCTAATTGAAGATCGCTGATCGAAATATTAGATTTAGAGTCGATGATTTAGTTTATTTTATTATGTTCTTGTCCTGCGGCATTTTTTAAAAAAATAGTCCTTTTGTCTTACGTAACGAGGTTTGTTTTATCTGTGCCTAGTTTTATAAACACACAACACCCACTCCTTTTAATTATCTCGATCCTCGCTCAACGTGTTATTTAGATCATGTTATTAATGATCGTCACGACCTCAAAATATCATATTTGGCAATAAAAAAGTTATAAAACTATATTTTACAACGCATACACGCTCAGAAGTTCTATTTATAAGCGAGACACTTAAATTATTCATGGCTGACCTCAACAGCTACCGAGTTACGCCACAGAGAAGAGACAGCAGTCACTAAACTGTGTGTCTGACGATCCACACTTCGTGGTATTACCCGCATTTGCACAGGAATGATGATTTTATAAATTAATTTATTTTATATGGCAGAAAATATTAATTTAAGATATTTATTCTGAACCAATCTTAATAAAATGTATGCAGAGAAAGCCTCCGATAAGACATAAGTATTTTAATTTGACAAACAGCTGTAAAGGGATGAAAGTTTGTATAGAAGTTTTGTAATTTTTGAAGATAGAAACAAGAAACTATTTTGATGTACTAAATATGATATTCAAAGTTTGCAAGTCATGTACCATACCGGTAAGCTAGGGGTTACATGTCAGGTGATATAAATTGAGGGATTCATTTTGCTGGCTACTCACCAGCCAGATCTGCACCTCCGCGTTGGGATATAGCAGGAGAGGTATGAGAAAAGTTTCCAGCTTGTCTCAAACACCTTCCCGAATTTTGGTGCTAGCTCTCGGAATATTTAGAACTGGACGTATACCAGCAGACAGTGACAGACAGAGATAGAGTGTGCTGGAACCAAAGGAAGGGAAGGGACGTTTGACCGCAAGATGGGTCGACAAGTGAGCCCTACCGCGCACAATAAGGGCGTAGAGGTCATGCTTTCAAATATTTTGACATAGAGATTTTATTTCGATTTGAATTTTGATACAATAGAATCAAAATTAAAAATACAAATTGATTTGTATCGATTAAGCCGATTTTGAAAATAAAAAAGTAAGTTATTCATGTAAATTCCTTTCCATATCAGAACAACATTTATTCCCGTTTATGAAATTGGTTGAAAATATAGTAATTATATAACCTTTGATTGTTTGAATACTTGTGGCACCGAATACCGGTTTGTGGTCAAAGTTAACTAACAAATTTTGATGTTTAAAAATGTTCTTGCCGTTGTTATTCTGTGGAGTCAGAGTAAGCTGCGCCTGCGCAAGCGTGTGTACGTTAATTGTCAGCAATCATTTGTTTATTGGTGCTGAAGCGCCGTTTCGCGCCACAATAATTGCTGGTGCTATTCTGGGAAGTCTCCTATCCCGTACTTTGTTATAATTTCAGCCATCCGCTCTAAAATGCCATTACATATTTATAGATTTATTACAGGACCAGTAGATGTCTGAGGCTTTGCCATACTGAAACCCACTTCTCAACTATTTAGTGTTTATTACCAACCTGAAGCTGCACATTGCAATTCATTGAAAGATTGTGTTCAATATTTGTCACTTCTAGATAAAATTTACACTTGAAATGTTCTACTTTTCACAATTACTATGGCTAATGAAATACATTTTCAATTCGAAAATTTAAATGCATTGCTATCCCTGGGGAATGATACTATTGTAATTATAAAATGCCAATAAATATAAATAAATCAGGTACTGAAAGCATTGTCTACGTAGAAAAACTCATGTAACGTACGCGCATAATTTCTTATTTCAGAGAGCCAGCAAACTCGAAATTATAAATATGTGCCAAATAAATAGAAATAAATAATTAGTCAAAATCTAAACTAACCGGATGCACAAGTATCGACCGAACCGAAGTAGAAAATTCTACCGATATATTTGTCTAGGCCATTAAGTATTCTAAATAGTGCCGCGACCCGGAACCGGGCTAATTTCGTGTTGCCAAATGCAGCAAACCGGAGATCATAGGTCGGTATAGTGTCGCTCAATCTTTTACACATTTTAGAGATGTTGTTTATTGCTGCTCGTCCTGTCTTCGCTTGGATATTGTCATATATATAAAGACATTTAATCGAAATAAAAATTGTCCTATCTTTTAGATCATACTCCACACGTTGTGCATATTTGATTAAAATCGGTCAAGTAGTTTAGGAGTCCATCGCGGATTCATATCATCTAGTAATTTTTGTTAACATGTAAGTATATTTATTTTTAGCGTGTGTACTTAATTAGCTAATTACATTTAGTTATTATAGATATATCTATTGCTTAGTTTTTAAACTTCATTAAAATAAGAAAGACCGCCAATCATAGCATGTTTACTGTTGTTTTGTCTGTACTATGAAGAGTTTCTTCCTAATACAATAAATGTCAAAGCCAGGATGTTTGTTGCTCAATCATATCGGAACACCAGTAGGGATTGGATTGAAATTTGGAACACAATTAGATAATAATAGTGTAATAATAGTGAATAAGCACGTAGGCTACGTTTTATCTCGAGGAAATAACAGGGACGTATACGTGGATAAGCTGCTAGTCTAAAAATGTATTACGAGTAAGTTCAGTGAAACTCCTTGTTTCAGGTTTTCGCCGAATATGATCAGTTAACTGATCACGTGACCGGGCCGGTCTCGCTCCGCTGCGTGGGACGAACAAGGACCAACTGTACTGGATTATGAGCCATTAGTGAGCTCAACCTGTTTACTCCAATATTAGCGGCTCGACTGCGTGTTCTAAGCTGTTCCTGCGTTTAGACAAAAACTCTTTCTAAGTTCCGAAGTGTTCAATTCAATTGTGTGTATTATGTTTGTCATTATATGTATGGTACGCGATTACTCCGTTTACTAAAATCGATTTTGTTGATTTTTTTCTCTTCTGAGGTAGGTAGTTTCTAGATACTTCGTTTTTATCGAAATTGGTATCGAAATTTTGGAGAAAATGAACCAATTTTATGTTAACAAAATATTTTTTTTTTCGCAAACTGAATTGTTTTGTCTGATTTTTTTTTCAGTAAAAAACAATTATATTTAGGTAAACACTTTTTAACTATTTTTAACTTTAAAAAATAGGTAACTATTTTCTCATCTGTGCTATTATATTACCTAATAAGAATACAGAGTCCTGAACAGTGCATCATCCGAGAATTATCTGTCTGCGTAATTGATCAGCGCTTGGGACACGCTATAACTTAAATTATAATTCAATAGGTTTTATAGTTATGAAGAAGGATACATATTGCCCCCAGAAACGTGGGAAGAAAGGCAGTCCATGTCCTGTGACAATATGAGAAAAACCTTGTAAATTTACTGGGGCATCTTTAAGTTGAGTGCGAATAAGATAATGGGATTCTTCTAGGTAAGTAGTCGGTCCATTATAGATCGTAGAGTGCAAACCTATCACCGATACAAAGCGATTCTAGTAGATATAAACTTCAGGTTATTTATTTTCCTTAGCTCTATCGAGCCTGTTCGCATTTAATGTTCAACAAGTTTCTGCATAGCGAATCTCTTAATGAAGGAGCAAAGGATACCTGCGTCCGAATCAGAGACGAATGGGGATGAATGGGGTGTAATGAATGAACCTCAGGACTAAGTAATGAACCTATTCATCCCGTCCCATTCAAATTTGATGACGTCTAGAAGTCTTCGCTATGTAAGTTAGATTTGTTTGTTATCAAGAACTGAACATAAACCAAGACTTGTTTGTTATGAATGTACGATATCGTTGTTTGTATTTTATGCAAGCTGCGGCTTGACCATTTAATAGATTTCGATTATTGCTTTTATTTTCGATATCTTTACAGATTTTTCTTGATATTTACATTATTTACTATGTACTAATGCAAGTAATTTAATTTAATTCACATCCAGTAGGTAATCTCTTCCAAAGATACGAGCAATTTTAGCAAACAAATAACTTAATTTTAATTGCGATAAAATGTAGCTTATATGTTTATCCAGGTTATGTACTTGCAACGTTTTTAATTTCACTTAATACATTCAGCTATTACAATAGAAATTTCAACCTACAAACTTTCGATTATATATTGATGTTGTTCAAAGATTTTTCACGTTTCTCTGAGATTCTATCACATTCCTGTTAAGCAAAATATGCATCAATGGTAATTTTACAACTTCTTTGCATCAATGGATACGCTAAGAAGAACGCCCTATTTACAAAAGAGGTCAGCAGTAATTACTTGATTCTATTTCTGTTCTAGTTTTTATGAAATCGCAAGTGACCGGGCAGTCCAGACGAGTGGTTGATGGTAAACATCGCATCATTCGGAAGTTATCGCTTATAAGTTCGCCACTTGTAATTTTTTTTTTTTTTTTAAGATCTTTTTGTAGTACTTAAGTGCTATAATGAGTTTATCTATCTATTTTTGGAACATCTGAATACTGTACGAAAATTAAAGTGGTTATTACACATTTTAAATGAATACACGCGTAGCTTACCTGTCAATAGTCAATGTGCCAAACGAGCAGGTGTCACACGCGTACACTTTCCTTGAAAAAAGCCGCCGGACGCGGCTGAAACTTAGTCGGACTAGAGTAACTATAGCCTACATAGCACATGTAAGCTACCCGTGCATTAATTTAAAACATCTACTGTGAGTGAAAATGTAAAAAATAAACGATATTTTATTTTCGTGTTAAGTTCTTACCACTCAATTGATACATTCTCACGCAGATTGCGCTTTAGTGCGTCGCGTGAGCGTTCGTGAGGCTTCCCGACCTTCCCATGGGAATCCGGGCGATGATCGATCGACGCACCTTTCACGACATACCTACCTACTTAAAAAAAACGCTCATAGCAACTGGGAACATTTTTGTAAATATAACTGATTAATTATTTATATTTAATTATGAATATCACTGATTTTTTTACCGGCAGAGCCTTTATTATCTAACAAAACTAAAATACGAGTACAATGAGAACTACACTACGCTACCTAACTTCATGCATACCTAACTACTTACACTAAGCAAATCTGAAGACTACAAATCAATGAAGGTCTAAAGATAATCCAGATCATCAAGCTACTAACTACCAGTCGGAAGCGTGGCCAGTATGCAGCCGGTATTACATTGATAAGAATTACAACCTAATTAGATTGATATGTATGTATACCCTAAATTTATAACTAGGAAAATAAAGGCTCATACTCATACATAAATTTGAACCATTGCAGAGGACATGAATTGATTTATTTTTACAAATTCTCTATGAATAAATATTGATAAATTCACACAACAATATGTACTTTTACTATAAGACCCAGATTAAATACATACTTATTATATAACTTCTTCTAACACTGAAACTCTGATCTTGCGTTTTTTTTCTTAAGTTGGTAGTGTTGATAAGTAGTATTCATTATCTTTTATTTGGTGTTCCTTTTGAGATCCTCTTTTTGAAGATCAACATCTCTTAGATTACATCGTTCCATGTCTTTATTTACCAGGTATCGATTTCAGAAGGGGGAATATCAAGCAGTCAAAAAAGTACCCCCCTGTGAACAACAAAACAAAGATCGAGTTGGTATTCGCACCACGCACCGAGCTAACCATAAATAGATGTTGTTTTGTCATCAAAGCGATACAAACAGGATTGCTCATGACAAAAAAAGGAATGACACAAACGTTGCCGGCGACGTGTCCACTGCTTTTATTACTACAAACTGGGTGCATTTACTCCTTTAAATTTCAATGAAAAATCATACGCTTACAGTGTAAAAAACTGTCATTCCATCCGACGATTAAAGTTCCCAGAAAGTGGACGCTTGGAATGCAAGCCAGCGTCCGCTTCGTTAGGGGACCGTGGCCCATCCAGAGAATCTTTAATTTTTTTGTCTCAGGGAAAATACATAGCTTATACCTCCCGGGGGGGAGGAAGCAACTGGTTATGTGTAACTCTCGAATCTATCACGACGACCTACCCACTAAAAATCTCTGTCTAAAAACTTTTCCACCAACGCGCAATGTTGGTCTACAGTCTACGGGCACGTTTGCGCACTCTTCCAAGACGGCCAGAGAACCCTTCGCTATTATCCTTACGTAATCCGATATTGAGGGAAATCAAGTGTAAGGTTCACTCACATTCTGAGAACTGTAACCCATTAACGAGTTCTCTCGAGCCCGTATTGATTGTATCGCACGGCTAGCTGAAAACGGAGGCTTAATTTCCGTACATCCAAACAGGAATGCGCCTGTTACATAGCTTATTCAATAGTCACTGCGGTACCTTCCCACGAGACCGTATGTTGTTATTTTTGTTCTCTTGTTATCGAAATGAGATCTCGAATCGAGCGTAGATACAAAGTTCACAGGTTGAATGAGTCAGGACCACTCCCTGTCATGTCTGTTTGGCTAGTCATTTGTTTTTCATAATATGACCTACACATTCGAATTCATAAGAAAGAAGAACGAGCAATGTCTATTGGTATAGTATTATTTTTTACCGAAGGTATGTAAGTAAATGTTGAATGTACGATTACCATTTATGTTTAAAAAGTTAATTAATATTTTTTAAGTTTTAAATGTTAGTACGGCACTTTTATGTCTCAGGACATCAGAAAATTTGTTGACAATGACTTAAGAATCAGCACTAGGTCACAGATAAAAAATAACTAGGTGCAAAGTTTTAAGTAATAATTTGTTACTTGCTTTTTTTGTTGTAGGTTACACCTACAATGATAATAATCAATGCAGTTTGATGTATTTAGTATGCCCCATTTGTAAAATCTGCCAATGAAAGACCAATAGGTAATCAGCAAGCAGTTACGTGCAAATATTACTACTTATGTTTCTATGATATCGATTGACGGGCAAAATATGTTTGAAAATACATTCGTCTCTTGTTTCAGGTGAATGAGTGCGATCGAGTCCAGAATCCAGAGTTGAGGAAAGTCTGAGAGGCGTGGTGTGGTAGAGCTCCTATGTGTCTTACTACCTAGTGTCCGGTTTGTTAGCGTCCACTTGAGTTCCATTAAAAACTCCAAGTAGATCCTCTGCTCGAGTAAGCCCACACAACGTTTATTACGTAACATCGGTGAATCAATTACACCACATAAGGAAGAGAATGCCGAGAAAATTCCGGAAAAAAATAATACAGCGAGAATAATTCATACGATGCGCTCGCAGCTTTACATTGAATGCTTTCAAATCGCACAAACAATCGAGTGTACGAGTCTTTTTCAAATATTTCTTTTTCTCATTTCGAGCTTCCTTTCTCGGCTAGCGGCACATGTTTTATTGATGGCGAATTCATTGATATGACTGGCTCGTTCAGGTGGGGGGTGAGTGGCCACTTATGTGCGCCGTAAAAGGTCTAGCCTTGGCCATATGGGGAAGCCGCCGCAGCAGCGTGCATTGAAGCGCGCAATACCTCAGATCGATGCGATATAGCCGGCGGGATTATTCTGAACGAGTATATACTGAAAGGATAATAGGATTTTGAAGTGAAAACTTCTTTTGGCGCACCACACACAATTTTTGGTGGGCTGTGAATTGAGCTCAAGCGTCACGCTCGTGATTGAAAGAAATCTTGGGGTGAATTCGGGCCCATGGCCATCTAGAAATCCTTGTTGCTTGTTATGCGTGTTACCATGGTTATCATTACACATTTACATACCTAACCATGCCCATCCAGCCTAGATGGCCATACTTAGAAGACTTATTTAGACGACAATGCTTTGAAGAGTAGTCCCTATGACTGTATTTTTTTAAAGTGATAGTTTTGCGAATGTGGTTGTATTTTTTATTACTATACACTGATACCTGTAAATAATTTTTTTTAACAAGTTTTTAAATTTATACGAAATTGTTTTGATAAGTTCAAAACTTTTCTGAATCGATCATATATCTACATAAGTGACGAAATTACTATGTGACAAATTTACAAAAACATAGGTACAACAATCGAAACAACTTTAAATTATTTACATTTGGAATCGATTCGATCAACATTGAAACGTAGAAAACAACCAAATAATACAGTTTATTTTTCTTACTTGAATATTTCTTTGATGTCATGTGTTGTAATGTGCCCTTTTAGACATGCTATAGTATTACAGACATTAAAATGATTAGGTAATAAAAACTGTCTGTGGGTAGTGGCATTTAATAATTTGGTTATTTTTTAGGTTTTAAGGTTTAATGACATTTGAAATTATGGTCAACTTTGTTGAATTGCATATGATTTGAGTGTTACTTGATATTAAAATGTCCCACTTCCTGTAGCCAGTATAAAACATATTGAGCTCCAGTAAAAAACAATTTTGAAAAAATATCTATTAATTTCATACAAGACTGTTACAAAAACGTCGGACGTAGTCTCGCTAAAACAAAAACTGTGTCCATCGAGTCGGCCACATAATATGCATTAGTGGGTCCTAACATGCGCTACTTGTGTATTTGGGTGCGTGTCAGCCTATCAGTGACAACCTGACAACGCATACGTGCAAACGTAGCTGACTCTAGTGACACAGTTTTTGTTTTAGCGAGACTACGTCCGACTTTTTTTATACGTCCATGTTTAAACAATTGACTTTTAAAAAAAAAGGCAGGAATAGCTCCCAAATTAAAAAAAAAAAACAAGTAAAAGCACATCGTGTATTCTTTATTTTGACCCTCGATAACTTAATTTTATTCTTTATAGATTTCGGGTTAATCTTGATGAATTATGAGCGAAGAACGGACGAATCGCTTTTAGATTTTGATCATCCCTTTTTTCGGTTGAATGTTTCATTCAAATTAAAATAAGACGAACTTATAGAAAGCTTATACGAATACAGAAAAAAATTAAATAGCTTCACAATAAGTCGTTTTCAGAAAGCAAAAGTACTTGTAGAGACAGTTCTTAATTTAATTTGAGACGAACAGGACATGTACCTGATGGTAAGCAACTTGCCTGCCACATAGCAGCAAAGTGACACGGAGCTATTGAAACATGAAGAGTTCAAATCATTACCTAGCGCTGCACTGCGCTAGTCACCCAGAGATCTAAGACGTTATGCCTCTAAGCCCTGTAATTTCTTTGGAAACATTGCCCTTCAAACTGGAATACAGTAATGTTTGCACATTACTGCTAGGCGGTAAATTAGCTGGCAAAGGTGTGGTACTTCTTTAGGCTATTACTGTTTTTTTTTAGTTCTACCACTACAAAAATATTATCACGCTACGTTAGATAGTTCTTGAAAAATAAATTTTGGATGATGAAAAGTCGATTCGATTCAATGAGATGGTATACCTTTTCTAACTTACCCTTTACTGAACCATTACAAAACAATGGCAATTCGGGTAATTCAGCTCGCAAAACCTTTGATATTCTCTCGGTGCAGTCGAAAAGGACATAGCTGCTCGTGCGCTTTGCTAATGCGTGTGTCGGTAGGTAGCTTTGAAAATGTCACTCCTTACCATCTATGTGAGTAAATTGGCTTGCGTTTGAAACTAAATTAGAATTAAACGAGTTCTCAGAAACTTGCTTGTTACATACTTAATCTGGTTAGTCCATGTTTTTTACCCCCGACGCAAAAACGACGCCACGCATAGGTTTAATGTAGTCGTATGTTTGGATGGACCTGTTTGATTTTGTTTTATTTTTGTAGTCAATTTTGAATTTTAGCTGGTAGTGTTCATCAGAATCGGTTAAGCTATTTCTAAGTTATCAGCCCTTTTGTCAACTAACAACAATCATAATCATAATAATAAGATAACAATCTTAGACGCATAATGGGTACTCGTATATGCATTACTTCAACATATACGCACGCACGTCCTACATATAGTCTTAAACGAATGCGTTGGTTTTTAAATATTTAAGTATTTCGGTCAGTCGACCCCAGGGTCGTCTTCCAACGCAATGGAAGAACGAGCTCGGAGCATTTAAAAAATGATTGGACGATGGTGGCTCTGGAACGGATAAATTAGAGGAAATTGGGGGAGACCTTTGCCCAGCAGTGCGACTGAGGTTAAGTAAAAAAATGTGTACTTGTTAATTTTACAGTTTCTTTTCATAGAATTTAAATAGTTACCTAGTGTTTTGGAATTACTTAAAACAAAGTATTGTTGTTGTACTTAATACTCGTAAATTCCTTTTCTTATCGGAATGTTTAATATAATAGATAACATTTTGAAAAATCACATTCATAGTTTTGTGTCGGTAGCGGTAATGGAGAAAATAGGTCCATGTAGGTATATGTATCCATACAATTTGTACTTTTCATAACTATTTATTTCAACATTTTAGTGTAACAAAATACATTTAGCTATTTACTTTTGGGATTTGTATTAAAATTTAATAGAGTAAGATAGGCCGTTTATTAGTGAAATCGTGTTTGTAAAGTCGGCATATTTTTGTGCATAGATAATGTGATAGATATTAATTTTCCAACTTCTTTGGATAGATAACAATAGCAGAGATGCGATTTATTTGAAATACTTCTATTTAAAATGCAAATACAAAATGCAAAATACCTATTTTGTATTTAAATACCTTTTAGGAAAAAGCATTTTGCATTTTATTTGAAATACGTTTTGAGACGTATTTTGCATTTTAATATTCATTTCAAAATACAAAATACTTTGTCATTAAGTTTAGCCAAAAAAATATGAAACGAACGGATAACGATAACGGATGTCACCAAATTTGTCCGATAGAGGCGCCTGCTTTTAAACCCCGACTAAAAATAGGGATGTTATAAGTTTGACGTCGCGTCGATGCCTGTCTGTTTGTGGCACCGTAGAGCTCAAACGGATGGTCCGATTTCGATGCGTTTTTTTTTATTTGAAGGTCATTTTTTAGCTATGTTTGATTGATATCGATTCAAGATGGCCGCCTCCACAAAATAGCGGACAAAATATTTCTTCACAACCTTCCTCAATATGGTTGCCAAATGAAAGAGCTGACTAGTAGAATACTATGGACTATGGCGAATTTCAAATCCAAGATGGCCGCCACAACAAAATGGCGAAACACATTTATTTTTCACTATTCCCTCAACATGGGTAGCATATGAAAGGGCTTGACTAGTAGAATGTTGTACAGTAAAGTTAATCAAAATTGTTTAATTTTGTTCATTTTTAGGGTTCCGTAGCCAAATGGCAAAATACAGAACTCTTATAGATTCGTCATGTTTGTCTGTCTGTCCGTCCGTATGTCACAGCCATACCATTACAACTTGGTAAGGTACCATTAAAACTTGGTAAGTATATGTATTCTGTGAACCGCATTAAGATTTTCATACAAAAATAGAAAAAAAACATTACATTTTGGGGGTGTCCCATACTTAGAACTGAAACTCAAAAATGTTTTTTCCATCAAAACCATACGTGTGGGTTATCAATGGATAGGTCTTTAAAAATGCTATTTTCTAACATATATTTTTTCTAAACTGTTCAGTTTGCGCAAGAGACTCTTCCATAGTGATAAAATGTCCCCTCCCTGTAACTTCTAAAATAAGAGAATGACAAAAATAAAAAAGGGCATAATGTACATTACCATATAAACTATCAACGAAAATTGGTTTGAATGAGATCTAGTACCTAAGTAGTTTTATTTTAATACGTCATAAATTCACTATTGTTAAAACACTGAAGTAACAACGAACTACAAGAAATTTATATTATGTTACTTGCTGCTACGGAAATCTTCATGGGCGAGTCCGACTCGCACTTGACCACTTTTATTTTTCTTTGGTCAGAGTGAGCGCCTTATGTCTGACTAGTGTCAGACAATGTCAATGTAGACAGGCCAGGGTCCAGTTGTTATTGAGAAAAGTGTAATAATAATAAAATAAGTTACACAACCAACCGAAATAAATGGCAACACAATTCACAAAATGGAGACATAGCTCTCTTTTCGTAAGTCTAGTTTTTCTGGACTCGGTGTGTAGAAAGACTCGGAGACAACCTAGATGTAGAAAATTAATTTATTAAGTTATCAATACATAATAACCATCGATATAAACCAATGGATGTGCCCTGAGTAAATTGAAATTGGTAATAAACTGCGTCTCTATGTGTGTCGTAAGTACTTCACACACAACCAATACACTTGACCCCTAGAATCACTAACGGCGCGTTATGCTGTGGTTCTACTTATTTGGTTGTTGACAACGAATAGTTATAAGTAAAACGTCCGGCGTTCACCGCTTCCTGCAACCGTGGAACGGAATGAGTGAGCTCACTCTTCCCAACAATAACATGATTCCGTTCGCCCTGAAGTTTGGGAGGGCACATCTGCGTATTGAGATCTTTGATAATAACTATATTTTATCTCATTCTCACTACTTTTTGATCCCTCCATGACAAAAGTGTCATGCATAAGATGCAATGTTTTTAGTTTTTGTTCGGTTCGGCATTGTGTCTCTATTTCTCATCATAAATACCTAAAATAAAAATAAATATCTGAGATTTAGTCAAAAGGTATTTTATTTTGAAAAGGTATTTTGAAAATACCTATTTTGCATTTAGCATTTGAAATACAAAACTCAAAACTATTTTGTATTTTGCATTTGAAATAGTAAATCTGAAAAGTATTTTGCATTTTGTATTTAAATGTTTTTTAAAACCATTTTGTACATCTCTGAACAATACTCTGTGGATAACAACAGCCTATTGACATGTATACTGATTTATGGCCTCATGAGCACCCAAAGAGTTTACATATACTACGCATAGAGTTAGAACAAACGCTTTACACCGAAAGCACGGGCCTACTTTATCTAAGTGAACAACCTATCAAATCAGAATGACAGGTTTGGTTTTCCAGTTTTTTTTATGGTTTCGATGTTCAATAATATCTATAGGGTTGACTCTACGTTTGTGATAAGAACATCTAGGCTGTGGAATGAGTTGCCTGAGTGGGTTTTACCCGATAGTTATAATCTTGGTGTCTTCAAATCGAGAGTGAATCGGTTTCTTCTAGGTAAACACGCTCCATCGTAGACCGCATCGTCGCTTAACATCAGGCGAGATGGTGGTCAAGTGTAAACCTATAAAAGTTAAAAAAAAATTACAACATGATTTATGTAGTATGGTCGGTAGTAAGTTATACCTGACCCATGATTCCACAGAATAGGTGCGAGACTTGAGGGCAACTTATTTTTTTTTTTAATAAATCGTCTGCATAATCTTCGATGAGAGTGCCTACTTTGAAGAAGTCGATTCGCTCTCGACTTGTAGTTGGCAACCATCGGGAAATACACACTCAGGCAACGCATTCCTTAGCCTATATGTTCTTCTTATTCAAGTGGAGTCAAACATCCTCGTTTGAGTCTTTGGGACGCCAATTATGACATGGTGTCGCTTTTTCGACTTAAATGGTTAAATACAAGTTTTGTTTTTTCATTCATTTATAATTTAAGAGCGACGCTCTTGTCGGTGGAGTTCCTTCCATGTACTTCTACACTCCGCCTTCTCCTTGACTTCCTGATACGACACTACATTTATCTTCTCCTTCACTTGGTTTATGTAACTTCTCCTAGGTCTACCTCTCTTCCACCTCCCTTCTGATTTACCTTCCATTAATGTTCTAATGAAGTTGTCGTGTCGTATCAGATGTCCCAACATCTTCCCTCTTCTGTTTTCTATTGTTTCCATTAATGTTCTTTTCTCCTCTACAATCTTCAAAAACTTTTCTTTTCTTCTTTGTTTTTTACCATCTGGAAAACAGATCCCAGTAAGCAGTCAGCCGTAGCATAGTTGTGGTATTTTGTTTCTTACTAACTTTTAACATTTTTTAGACCAACGTTTAAGTATTGCCATTCGGTGCGGTAATCCCGCCAGCATGCTGGGCACGCTTCTGGCTGGTAGTGGGCTTGATCAAGTTGATTATTTTTAGACTTTCATTTGCCTAAAACAATAAGATTTGCTTAGTGTAGTTTGTGTAGTAGTTCTCGTTGTAATTTAGTTATGATAATGATAACCCAACATCGATAAAAAACGATTATTTCGGTGTTTCTATCTAAAAAATATCTAAAGAATTGAAATTAATGAACTCAAATACAAGAACTGTTAATCAAAGGTGTAATTTCCTAATCAAGATCTCAAACGATTCATAAAACCTTCCCTAGAAGGATTACAAAAGATGAAAAGATTTTTTTTATCTAGAACGTATTTCTTCCGTACGTTACTCTAGGACACGAAACAATGGTATGTACAAAGTCCTCGCTGCAGTACACGTAAGACTTTTTACTACCTTATTACCTTCTGTTTTTCCTCAAAAACTACTACAGAACCATTTGTTTCCTCCTAACATCTTGAACCCCCTGGAGCCTTCCCGGGCACAGCTCACACGGATTCTAAATATTCCTATCGACTGCTACGTAATCTGTGTCGTGACCCCAGCAACTCTGCCGTAGAGCCACAGCATACGTACTAGTTTCACGGTACACTAGACGCGGTAGGCACGTGTCTGTCAGCTGATAGAGTGAGAAGGAAGAATCTCCTCCCTCCACCCCACCCGCTAGAGAGGGCCCTGTTGGCTTTACTGAAACTTATCGATGTTGCTATTGTACCTCTACAGCTGGGATCTAGAAGTTGAAATGAGCTGAAAGCTTCTGGAATCGATTTAATGTTGTATACAAAGTTTTGGACTAATATGCTAATATGCTGATTTGCTTTTCTTGTTGTATTGAAATGGAATAGTCTAACGCGAAGAGCAGCGGCTATACATGGGACAAAAGGTGAAACTGTAAGTTTCAGGGTCGTAGTCAATTTTGTATCAATTCGTAGGTTTCAGGCTACTGTCAAGTATTTTTTTGTTGGAAGTTCCAATGAAACTATTATAGATAAACACCATAAACGTAAGAAAACATAACACAAAGCAAATAAAATAATTCATAATTTAGACTTTGTTACCTAGTTTGTAACTTAGTTTAGGTTTGATTATCGGGCTAACACTGTCCAGTCAAAAAGGTCATATGTGTTACATGTAAAAGGTACTCAAGCAATAAAATAAATGAGTAGTGTTCAAACTTGTTAAAATATTTAAATTTATGAAGTTTATTAACTTTCATATGCATAAAACATTTACACAAAAAAACTTCCTACTCTTATTACGTGTTTCCGATAAAACTTAAAACCATAATATATGTACTAATAATGCTTGGGCAATAATTCCCAACTGTAGTGAAGGGACAACTTATCTCTCAATTCTCTCTCATTAATTTACATTACTGTAAATTAAGTAACGTCGGTGTTTTAGTTTCGTTTGTCGTACTGATACTCGATACTCGTTTGTGACTATTTTAGTTCCATACTATAATGCAACTATAATACTATAAATAAAACTATTGACAATAACACCTGAAGTTAAGCGACGACGGGAATTTTTATGCCAACAAATTTGCGTTAGCCATCTTGATCGCCTGTTAGTAAGCGACGTTATGGTACATATATAATGTTGAAAGTGTCACACTATGGTCATCAATAAAAGCAAACTATTATCAAGGGCTCTACCCTGAAAACGATAAAAATTGCAATTATATGAAATTGACAACAATTTGTTTGTGTATTCAATTTTTATATTTATTTTGTTGAGTGATAAATTTCTACTTGTGCCATCAATACCTGTATGTTTCGAAAGTATAAATATTATTTTATATAAGTATAATTTTTTTTGGGATCACGTTAGGGAACTATGTATTTTGAAAGTAGGTATGTGCAGAGTCCGCCTGGGGAAGTACCATACACTTGAATATATATTGTAAACATCCTTGTATTTTGGTTTGAAGGTCAATGTTTCTAGATAAATTACATGGCATACAGATACAGCAACTTTTATCTCTAGGTGACGAGTGTAGTGGTAGTAATGAGCTTGACTTGATAATGCATAGCATGGCATGACACTATGCTGTTATAGCCAGGCGTGTTACTTATTCTCAAGCAAATTTCCTGCTCGTCCACCACTTGGACTGTATTAAAAAGTTTTAACTTATAGTAAATCTTGTTCTGCGTATCCTTATATCTTAAAATAACATTCAGCTTCACTGGATAACGCCCTACCAACAATTCTCTTTCAAAAGATAGCGTAAAAATTAATTAGATTACATTGCGTAATGTTATTAAACATCGACATCGTAGGACTCCGGCGCTCCGCCCTAGTGACGCACGTGTCTCGTGGCCAAGGCTGCCGTGAAAGCTCTGTGTGTTTACACCCACGCACACTCACACTCGCGAGCCTCACGCACACAGATGCGTGCAAGTGTTGTTACGGGCGTATACAGCCTCTTTGTGTACGGATACGATGTTAAATGTGTGCAGTAGCTTAACGAACAGTATAGTAACCAGCCTCTTCCACGGATTCAGTTAATACTGGAATGGCGACGTCGGTTTCATTTTTTATTACTCTGAGTTGAAATGTATCTGAGTTTGATTTTTTATTATACTTAGTTAAAATGTATACAAGTTTGACCACGATCGTTCCAGGTAAATTATACGTGTGTGTTACTCGACTTAGAGGAATCTAATTAATTCTACCTATCCACTTTTTTTAAAACAAATGGCGAGAGTACTTTGCGTATAGAAATAGGTTACGCAGCTCGGTGTCTCTCGATATTCAGAATGATTACCAGACTTACAATAAATAAAATAGACTGCTAATTGTAAGTTTACCGTACTGTGTATGTATCTGTTGTAGTTCAAAGTTTTTTCAAGGAGTTACGAGACTTAGGAAATTTAATATGTCCGGCATATTACAATTATGCGTGGGATTGGGAACAATGAGAATGTTATATGTTTTTGTTTTGTTTTTAATTTATAATTTGTTTATATTATAGTAAATATTGTTATTACTAGTCAAGTTTTTTTAATCAGTCAATTTCTTTATGGGCCTTTTATGATAAGTCACATGGCAGTCCTATTACTAGTCAAGTTTCAAAAAACTCCCGTATGTTTATTTGTACATCTTTCGATGTATTCCGACAATTGTGAACCAATCGATGTACAGGCGCGGTCCTAGCCTCTAATTTTGTAGGGGGTCACCAGTACGCAGTCTGAGATTTGGGGGTCACCAGTACGCAGTCTGAGATTTGGGGGGGGTCACCAGTACGCAGTCTGAGATTTGGGGGGGGGGGTCACCAGTAGAAATACAATAAATCGAGTACAAGATACTTTACTAGTAGCGCCCCACGATTTTAGCTACGTTGTTCCCGTTCCAGTTGTTTTTTCGTGTTAAAAATAGTCTATGTACTATTGGATATTTTTTTTTTTGTTTTAGGATTTTTAGTCTAACGTATACGATTTGGGGGGGGGGCCTTACGGTCATGTCCTCTGTGACCCCCCCCTCGGACCGCGCATGTCGATGTACCAAGGTATGTATACCTTGGTACATCGACATGCGAGACAAATATATGAACGATATATTAGAATGTTCTCAAGAGTTATCTCTATAAAATGGCATAAGTTGAGCGAACTCTTGAAGTCCTGACAGTTAAAGTTAAGACCTTTAATTTGTAGGTATATGGTATAAGGTGAGCAATCCTTGCGCTATTCATCTTTGTTACAACTTACAACCTGCATTGCGCCTGTGTGCCTTAAATAGCCTGTATCCAGGCTTGAACGCCCATGTACTCTGCTCAGGTCGTAACCTGAGAATATGTGGGTGCGACGTACAGAATACGGATTTATCAATACGCGTGTGTTGGTACCGCGAGCTTCATAAGTTCATGCCACTCCATACCTTGTTTGGTGAACGAATTCTAAGAATCGCCATAATGTCAGAGCGGTTTAACAGATCGCCTTACAGAACTCTGTTGAAGTACTTTGAATGCTATTTCCTCTGTGTAAGCACAATGCTCATTAAATTAAACTAAGGTTCAGATTGTGTAGACTAATTTAGTAGATTACCATTTACCGCAGACAGATCACTGTCTACAGATAGTTTAAATGCTGAGGCTGATGATATCTTTACGTAGCTTGCTGGTGACGAATGATGATCCTTATAATCATTCCGTGGATGATGATTTAATGATGATGTAAAAAGGGAAACATTTTTTGTGCATCATTGTTTCTTCAAATTCTTTCTTTGACCGGTAGTACTCCGTATGTAGCTATACTAGTCCAGTAACGAGAGAGTTTGATTTCTAAAATTGAAGCCGTAGTTTATTATAGATAGATAGGCCCTCCTTTTTATTGTCCATAATACAAAAATAAACAAACAAACGAACACATATTTAAAGCTAGAGTGAAGCAAATAGTGACCTTACCGTTACCAGACAACCGAAGGATGTAGAGAAACCTGAAATAGAAATAGACGAGGTTAGGCTAAAGTGTGATATTATGTATCCTATAAACATACCCGTACATAATAATCAAACATTTTATCTTTATACCTCTACAACTTTGAATACTTATAATAATCTACAATAATACCTAATCCATACTGGTACTTTTGGTTTTTATGGTTTATTTCACTTGCACCCTGAGAATTTTCCGAATGTACAATTACGACTATGTCAATACTTCTGACGTTCACAGTGAAAGGAACTATTGTGAGGAAACCAATACGTAGAATCCGCATTTAGATAGTGAGGTGGATTGTGGTTTTGGCTCTCTCATTCTGAAAAAAGGCCGTGAGCCCCAACAGTAGGAGCATCATATAATAGGATGTTTATGCTTGTACCTATCATCAAGATCGCCACTGCGAGCCGGGAAACGAGTAATTCTAAAAGACGCTGTTAAGTTCAACAATGATAACATCAACCAAGTTTCAACGATTTCTTTTCTGTGTAGCGGCAGAGTCTTCAAAACTAATTTACGATTAGAACTACTGTACGGTTTGAATGTTAGCTTTCTTTAATACCGTTGTAAGATGTGGGTATCTAGTATACCATAGTATTAGTTTACTGAGTAGTCGTAGTACCTTGTGCCCTTGACTTTAAACTTTTAATGTAGTTAGAGCATCGAATAGTTATGAAAAATATGTTATGAGTTTACTTGACTACCGAATCTCAAGCTAATTTATTTTCTATCCCTGAAACGAAACTTTGATAAACTTAATACGGTTTGGAAAAATCGAATGAGCCTAATTTACCTCTTAACATCAAACTAAAACTATAAAAGTGCAGATATAGTGTTTTTTTAAATGGGTTTAGCCTTTAATAACAACACTAAATTACACTGACAACGACACTAGGTATACTACAATAGTTAACTACTTACACTAAGACATCTAAGTCATCGATAGACCAACCAAGGTCTGAAGATAATAAAAATGATCAAACCCACTACCAGTCGGAAACGCACAAAACATGCTGCCGTTGTCATTCAGCGTAGTAATGCTACCAGTGTGATAACTTTGATTTAATTTATTTTAACTAGTAGTTGCGCTCCGCATTTTCAATTCAACCAGTCGCGGATTAACTACCAATAATGTTAACGGGATAAACGCCTGTTTGTTCGTCCAGGCCATGTACTTAACACGTATTTAATTTCATTTAAACCCGTCCAGCCGTTACAGAGATACGTGGAATCAAACACTAACACAAACATATTTTATTAAGTATTTTACACCCATTGATTTACAAGGAAAGGCAGATGAGGTATGCTCTAATAAGAAGACAACATAATGTGTGTGCAAAATTTAACTCAGCACACAACGTGCACAACACACATATACTTCCATCGTAAGATACTTACCAAAGACATCATACTCGTAGCACTGATTTTTAACCCCGACCAAAAAAGAGGTGTTATAAGTTTTACGTCGATGTCTGTCTGTCTGTCTATGGCACCGTAGAGCTGAAACGGATATGCCGATTCCGATGCAGTTTCTTTTATTTGAAAGTTTTTTCTTTGCGGTGATTCTTAGGTAGGTTTGGTTAACATCGTTTTTTTTTTTTTTTTTTTTAAATATAGAGTGACGAGACGATCAGGTCATGTGCCTGATGGTAAGCAACATGCCTGACACATAACAGCACAGTGACAAGCAGCTATTGGAACATGAAGAGTCCAAATCATTACCTAGCACTGCACTGCGCTCGTCACCCAGAGATCTAAGATCTTATATCTCTAAGCCCTGTAATTTCTCGATTCAAAATGGCCGGCTCCACAAAATGACGGTCAAAATATTTCATCATAACCTACCTCAATATGGGTTTCAAATGAAGGGTTTGACTAGTAGATTATACACTATGACAAATTTCAAATCGAAGATGGCCGCCACCAAAAAATGGTATATTACATTATTTTTATCACTACTTCCTCAATATGGGTATCAAAGGAAAGAGCTTGACTAGTAGAATACTATACATTATGACAAATTTCAAATCGAAGATGTCCGCTACCATAAAATGGCGAAATACATTTATTTTTTCACTATTACATAAATATATACTAAATGAAAGGGCTTGACTAGTAGAATGTTGTACAGATTAAAAATCCGAGGTAGTCGGTGGTAAATGAAAATTTTTGATTTTGTTCTTGTATTAGTGTGATTTAGTTTTTCTGTCCGAGCGGGCGGTGGCGGAGCAGCGAAGCAAGACGTTCGCGTTAGACGCCTTTCGGATAGGTGAAGTCTTGTCATTTCGTGTCACCGACATGTGTTATAGCAGTATATCTGTAGCTACACAAGTAACGTATTATGCATTAGTGTTGTTTAACGCTAAAATTCTAAGTTACAAGTTTTAACTTCTATCGGCATTTGCATCTACCATTTTTTTCAACACCTTTTGATGTCGCTAGGCACCAAAAAATCCAAGTATAAAAATATAATTCCTGACATGAAGTTAAAATAAAATAAATACAAGAGGAACGTAACATTTTTGCCTCGTCTGGGTATTTACTGAGAAAGATAAAGCATTTTAATTAGTGGGAATGAAACCGAGCGCGCTTCCGTCGACAATAACATGGACTTTTTAAAAAACAAAATGATTTCTCCACTCTTGGGGATCGTCGCAGTCGAGGAGAGAAATCCGAATTTGATAAAATGAATTACTAAAGGTTCAAAGATCTTTCTTTGCTTTTGTGTTTGTGTGATATTTCTAAGTTATTTTTAGTTTTAGTTATTAGGTATCATAGCATCATAACAACATTGTTTTAATATTATGGAGTAACGAGATGAGCAGGACATGTTCCTGATGGTAAGCAACATGCCTCCCACAAATAGCACTGTGAAGATAGGACACTCAGAGCCGACACGACTATTTGGATGATATTTGTCTATAATATACAAACTAAAACAAATAAAAATATATAAGCAAGCAGTATACGTGTGTATACGTGTTTTTTCTTTGTTTTTGGTGTGTACAATAAAGAGTATCTATCTATCTAACATAGTGATGTTTGCACGTTACTGCTTGGCGGTTGAATAACCGGCAAAGTTGTGGTACTTGCCCAGGCGGACTTGGCAAAGAGTCCTACCACTACTAAAACTGGCTGTGTAAACATTGCATTGAGTTTCCATATTTAGTAAAATTAATTATAATATAAAGGGAAGTAGAATGTGACCTTTTTACCAGTTCACCAACATCACATTAGTTTCGCGTGTTCGCCGATGACCGGATTCCGGATTTCTTCGCCGTCGTCAGGTCTTAAATAGTTTCTTTCTGGGATTTGAGAAGATCGCAAAACGGCATTTTAAAGTGTTTAATGAACTGCTATGGTTGGCCGATTTTTAAATAGTTGAGGACAACGCATTAGAGTGCGAATCGAAAATAGATAAATGTTTGACGATATACGAGGGGTGATCCAAAAGTAATGATAATCAATAATAAACACAATGAATAAAATCAAAAACTAAATTTATTTCTCAACATAGTCTCCTAGCAAGTCTATACATTTAGTCCATCTCTTTCTAAACCTAAAATTCCCTTAGAAAAAATCTTTATCTTGACTCTCAAAAGTCCTCAACCGCGGCCATCACGTCGCTATCATCGTCAAATTTCTTGCCCCGGAGGTGTTCCTTGAGTCGTGGAAAGAGATAGAAGTCACTGGGGCTAGATCTGGTGAATAGGGGTGTTCCACCAGCTCAAAGCCCGCTTCCTGAATGGCAGCCATGGCAATTGCAGCTTTGTGAACCGGTGCGTTGTCTTGATGGAACAGCACTCCAGCCCGCAGTTTGCCTCGCCTTTTCTCCTTAATAGCCTCCCGCAATCTTCTTATTTGTTCTGCATAGTAGGAGCCTGTAATAGTGGCCCCTTTTCCAAGTAGTCCACCATGATTATTCCTTCAGCGTCCCAAAAACAGACGCCATAACCTTCCCTGCTGAGCTTGACACTTTGAATTTCTTCGGCGTCGGTTCATCGGATCGTTTCCATGTCATCGATTGTTGTTTTGTTTCAGGATCAAATGGTGGATCCAGGTTTCGTCCATGGTCACAAAACGTGACAAAAAATTATCCTTGTCTGCCTGGAACTTTTCGAGATTTGCTCTTGACATGTCGACTCGTTTCTTCTTTTGCTCGTCGTTTAACATTTTCGGTACCCAACGCGCGGAGACCTTTCTCATACGCAATTCGTTCACAAGGATTCTTTGAATGCTGCCATATGAGATCCCTGTGACCTCAGCTACATGCCTGATAGTCACTCTTCGATCTTCCAATACAACTTCTTCAACTTTTTCACATTTTCTCCAGTGAGGGAAGTCGATGGGCGCCCTTCGCGGTGTTCGTCTTCCGTCGATGTTCTTCCCAGCTTAAACTCCTTAGCCCAGCGTGCAACTGTGGAATATGGAGGAGAACAGTCCCCTAATGTTTCCACCAAGTCGCTGTGTATGTCTTTGGTAGACATTTTTTTCAAGCAGAGGTATTTAATGACAGCTCTGATTTCGTGTTTTTCCATTTTGATGTTCACTCCTTGACAGTCCGTATTCAAATGAATGTAGCTCCGGGAATCGTGGCCTATTTATATGATTTTTTTTTTTTTCCTGAACTAGTGGGTAATTGAGCAAGTGACTGTAATTTTTTTGTATTTTTGTGTGCACTAGAAATAACTGATTATCATTACTTTTGGATCACCCCTCGTATGACGAAGTTGTACGACTTGAATAGTATGTTTTTAATAGTATTTTTATTTTAACTTTTACATTACTTTAGTTCACTTAACAGTGAACTCACAGTAACACAACTTAAGGTTGTAATTTTATTAATTATTATTACTTTACCTGAATAAATTTAATTATTATATTATATTTATTTATTTAGGTTGTAATGTAGGCATGGTGACTAAAAATTCCAAAGAGTTTACATATACTACGAATAGAGTTAGACTACGTATAGAGGGTCTACCGCCCAACTAAAGCTGTCTTAGCTTTGATCTTCCTATCTCTTTTCTTTTTGCTTGAAATGATAGAGACAGCAACACCAAAGCCATAGCAGATTTAGTTGTCACCGTAGTGTAGTAGTCGCCATAGCTAACATACACCTCATATGCTTACGATTGGTACAAAGGAACCGTGCAGAAAACCCTGATCTATGTACTTATTTTTTATGGAAGTTAATTAGTTAGTTCGATTATTAAAAAAAATATACACGTATTTTTTCTTTTGTTTCACAAAACATTTTTTTTATAACTGTAATAGGTTCGCACTTGACCACCATCTCGCCTGATGTTAAGCGATGATGAGATCTACGATGGAGCGTGCTTACCTAGAAAAAACCGATTCACTCTCGATTTGAAGACACCAAGATTGTAACCATCAGGGAAAACCCACTCAGGCAACGCATTATCGTTGCTTAACATCAGGCGAGAATGTGGTCAAGTACGAACCTATACTACTTTAAAAAAATGACGAAGATAGACGCCAGTCATTGTTTGTATTGTTTAATAGTATATTTTTTTTTCTGTTGTGCATAATAAAGTGTTTCTGTCTGTATGTCTGTCTATTGCCTATAACAATATCAATGAATTCGTAAAACAAAAAATAAGGCGTCGCGTCGCGTATGGCAACACCCCTGCTTAGGGGACGGGGAGGAATCTGCCCTTGGCAGAAGTGGGTCATCAGGGCGCGCTGCATCTCAGCACCGCGACCTGACCTATATTCCAACGATGCAAATACGTCCCTGTTTATATCTTTCCTACCCTTTACCGTGTCTTTTTTGTACAAAATTGCTTAATGTATGGTTGTACCTACGAGTACGCCTGGTACTGTACTTGTACTGAAACAAAATGAATGTATTATTTTTATCAATACTTATGTAGGTCCGTAATACTTATAATAACAAATGTTACTATGAGTTGAACCTTGAAATTGCATGCCAAAAGGCTTATAGCCAAAGACTCTCGATAAAGCCTTTACGAGCAAGAGAGTCTTGAACGTCGTCGCAAAGTTATAAGCTTATCAGTTTCATTTCATTTCGGAAAATGATTTGTACGAGTATGATCTAATACAACCTGGCTCATTTTTCTTCTTTATATTTGATTGCTCGTAGTTAGAAGAAACGACATCGTTTCATAGTTGATGAGCACAACTAAAACTCGAACTTTGAACACATCTTTCGAAGAGGTTTGGCCCCACTTTCTTAATTAAAAAAGTTCTATGCTGTGGAATGTGTTACCTGAGTGCGTTTTTGAATGAATCCAGTTCTGGTGTCTTCAAGCCGAGAGGTTCGACAGTGAATTCGTTTCATTCATTCGTTACTTTACATTAAACGATATTAAACTTCGGATTCAAAACCGAC
The DNA here is from genome assembly GCA_017562165.1 of Ectropis grisescens. Taxonomy (NCBI): domain Eukaryota; kingdom Metazoa; phylum Arthropoda; class Insecta; order Lepidoptera; family Geometridae; genus Ectropis; species Ectropis grisescens. The sequence continues at coordinate 10,550,646 of CM029777.1, read as the reverse complement.
AATAAAAAATAAAATATTAGCTTCTCAATATTTCGATTAGACACAATGAAAATACTATATTCGGCGTAAAGTTTAAATCTAAATCTACCTCTATATGTATTTCCATACTATCTATACTAATATTATTACTCGTATAAAGCTGAAGAGTTTGTTTGTTGTTTGAACGCTAGGATCTCGGGAACTACTGATCGGCATTGAAGATAGATAGTCGGAAGAAAGACTATTTTTCCATTAGATAGTCCATTTATGGAGGAAGGCTTATAGGCTATAAAACATTCCTTTAAAAATATTCCTTTTTGAGAGCTTTCATACCGTGCGTTGACGTGACAGTATGTGTCTAAGATTGCGTCCTTATAAACTTTTTCTAATCAAATTTGTTCTAAATCTGAGTAGGTACGACCAATTTTCGACAGGTGTGTAGCAGGTAGCTGAAAAGGTTTTTTGTTTGAACGCGACATTCTCAGGAATGACTGAACCGAGTTCAGAATTTCTTTCATCGTTGGATATGTACGGGATCCCCGATTGCTATTATGTACCACGGTCGAAGCCGAGGCGGACATCTAGTATTCAAATAATAGAAAGACATGGAAAACTGTAAAAATAAAACAAAAACTGATCGTAACAAGCTGCGACAGCTTTTAATTAGTTTAATTTATTAGTTTAATTAGTTTTTTTAGTTTAATTAATTTAGTCCAAGATCCCAGAGCCGCCAGCCGTCACGTATTTTCTGATGAACGAAATGTGGACGTCTGAGTAGAGTTAGTACGTACTAAGAACACATGCTTACCCGCTAACTTGCTTAGACGGATTGTTTTGTTTTATTAGATTGCCGTCAAGAGCAAACTTATTACTATCGATAGGATACAAAAATAAAATAAAATAAATTGTAAACAAGACGAAGCTACGTAATATTGAACAGCGGGTGTTTTAATTCAGGGTTGGTTTTAAAACCAATTTGTTTCATAATAATAATTAGCAAAACACATTCATTTCGACTTTACATGAGTTTCAATGCTCCCTTATTAATTGTATTCACAGCCGCAAACTTACTCAGTACTTTCTAAGCAATGCTTAGTGAGCCCCGTTTGCAGAAATTCTGGAATGGGGCGACTTATTACTGTTGTCCCGTGAGTGACCTTACCAAACAAAACGAATTTGCATAGTTTGTATTAATAACTTGTTACAATAGGTATTGGAACGACCGTACGTAACTGGAAAATTTCCAGTTCACGTGACTTGCTGGCTTTAGTACCTATGCTATTCATTTATACTTCGAACTACAATATACCTTACTAGCCGCAGTTTAACTCCCGTAGTTCCCATTCCCGCTATGTTTCCGGGATGAAATGTTGCCTATGTGTTCTTCGGAACTATAGTCTATCTGTATTCCATATTTCAGCCCGATCCGTTCAAACATCACGACGTAATTGAGCAACAAACATCCAAATATCCAAACATTGACATTTATAATATTAGTAGCAGTTGGACTAGCGACCCGTTATGGCTTCGCTCGGATATTATCATGTATAGACCATTAAATAAAAACTGTCTTATCTCTCAAGTTGGACTAAATCTCTATATATAAAAATGTTATGTTGGTTTGTGTACGCTTCAAAAACTCAAAAAGTTTTGCACCGATCGAGCTGAAATTTTACAATGATATGTAATCCGCATCAAGGATTGGTTTTATCTCATTTTTGTATCACAATGTGCCACAGCCAAGCGTGGCAGGGAACTGCTAGTTACTCATAAATGCTAACATTCATGAATGTCGGTTGCCTTGGTGAAGGGTTCACTGGGAACAAACATCATGACACTGTAGTTTTAACCGACTTCAAAAAAAAGTTTTTCATTAAAGATGAGGTTCCTTCTCGATTTGGTAGTATGTTTTTCTTGTATGTATTTCTTTAACTTTTATAGGTTTACAATTGACCGCCATCTCGCCTCATGTTAAGCGACGATGCGGTCTACGATGGAGCGTGTTTACCTAGAAGAAACCGATTCACTCTCGATTTGAAGGCACAAAGACTATAACCTACAGAGAAACCCCACTCTGGCAACGTATTCCACAGTCTAGACGTTTTATCGATTCTACAATAATGATCTTTACAATTTTTATCGTACGATGCGCGGTTCGCGAAATATTCGATAAAACGTGTTTTCCAAGATGGCGGCTAAAGTGAACCCCCCCCCCTGATTAAAAAAAAATACCAGGTCCCGTACGTTGCATTACAAACTTACTTTTTTTGCTGCGGCGCTTGGACTAATAATAATGAATCCCATCTATAACGCTTTGGGTTCGACGGATTGCATTGGAATGTAACATATTTTTATATCCACAAATCCATATTCAAACACTTTACGTATCCTTTCTTTATAAGTTTTGTAGGTACTTTGACACTCAGCGTCCTTCTAGAAACAACAAGAAACACTACAACACAACATTTTCTGGAACTTTCAGCTAGCCCATTCCGCCCTCCGAAGGGAGTGTTTTGAAAGAACCGTAGGGGGCTAGCTGTAGTGGCCGGGTGTTGCCAATCTCATAACGTGGTGCATTTCCTAATGGCTGCCTCGAGCGTGAAAATGATGCTTTCAAACCTCGAGTGCCGTCAAGTTTTCATATCTTGCATCGTAGAGTGGGTCGGGAGAAACTGCGACGTTGTAGGGCGATGTTATTAAAATAAAGCTAGGACCGAATATTTTCAATTTGATCAAATTCATATTGCCTTCGATTTAGGACTTTTAATGTTTAAATTTATCTTAGTAGTTCGTATAGTGCTTAGGTGCATTTCACTGTCTAAAAATTGTTAATGAACTTACTTTTCGTAAAATAATAGAGCCAGTACGATTTTTTTCCATTGGCGGAGGCGGATGGCGGCAAAAATCTAACAGACATTTTCACAAACGTTGACGCTTCATAGAAAAACTTATACGACGGAATAGAAATGAGGAACATCACATAGAATATGCAAAAGCGATTTGTAAGCGGCCGATGGAGCAGATCAAAGATAATTTGCTGGCAAATACCAAAATACTTATACCAATTCTTTTAGTGGTACCACAGTTTATGGACATATCAGTTGTATTGGCCCAAAATATTTGCCAAGTCATCAGTGAACGATGCAAAGATGAAGTAATATAGAGGTATTACCAGAGATGGGGTAGGAGCAAACTCGATAAGTAGTAAGCACTTTGCTACTTCTGTTTGAGTTGGTTTTTGTATACAATGTCAACTCTGAACACAATTGAGAACCTAACTGTCCGAACACATGTCTAAAACATGTAATATTTATAAACAAGACGAGTTCAAATCATAGTTTAGCATCGACTTGTCCTCGTCATTGTACTCGTAGTTATAAAATATTTTGAATCTTTTTATATTACAGATTTACAGAAGCATCGCCAACCTTACTGCTGTCACAGAATAATTAATACAGCTTTCTTCAATAAAGTGCGGTAGCAATTTGACGCCATCTGAGGCTAACTACCATAGATTCTTACTATAGATTCTTTAATTATTTATTCTTTAATTTAATTAAAGGAAGCATAAAGTGTTCTACTACTTTTATGTTTAGGCTACGCATTTCTGAAAATCCTGTTCTAAATGGGTAAACAATATTATTGACTTAAGTCACATCTTCATTATAATTTATCCTACTACTCCATATAAAGGTTTGGCAAGCAAGAGGCTCCGACCACCCACACCCGAGCCGTGTAAACAGATTTGTTTACTCACCGACTCAGTTTCGTAACTTATGAAGGTCTAACCAAGCTTAGTTCCCTTATACCTACGTAAATTATTATATATATACATAAATACCCCAATAAACGATTAACAGACATCTAACGGATTGTAGCAAGACAAAAAATTTGGAAATGCAGTGCGGAACGGGACGTGTGCGTTAGATGCCTTTTGGAAGGGTGAAATCTTGAGAGTAAGCGTTACCGACATGCGTAACAGTTGTATATCTGTGGCTACACCTACACGGTGTGGCACAACATGAGTGGTGTTTAATACTAAAATTATAAGTTATACTTTTTCACTTCTATCGCTAGTAGGGTCAGGACATTATTTTAAGTTTTACGACTTTCTTTAATTTATATCAAGACAAGAATTACTTACCTACGTTTTAAATGTTGTTTTTTGATTATTTTTTAAATATTATTACCAGTGGCATTAATTAATGAGACAAGCCTAAAGTCCCGATAATACCTACCCGATGGGTTCTCGGAAATATTCGACGACAGCGAATGTTTACTGAGTCAGTTTCCTCGTACGACCGATTTCTCGTAAGAAGCGAGATTATTATTTGATATTGTTTTTATTTCTATAATTATTCGATCACCGGGCTGCGATACAATACCTATAACTTTTTCACATTAACCTATAACGTTTTGCGTAGCAGTCCTCCAGATGTACCGTCCAGCTAAAACTGCTTTAGCTTTGCTATTGCTGGCTCTATAATTTCAAGCGAAAAAAAAGAGAGTACAATATCAAAGCTAAGATAGTTTTATAGGCGGTGGACTATCTGGATGGATGAACTTAAAGACAGAAAGATCTGAAAGATCGGAGTTGAGCAGGTTTGTGAGCTCGCATAGTTTGGACTCTTGATGTTCCAATAGATGCGTGTCACTCTGCTGTTATGTGGCAGACATGTTGCTTACCATCAGGCACATGTCCTGCTCATCTCGTCACCCTAAACTATTTTATAAAAACGTCTCCTAATTATGCGAGTAAATTACCTAGCCCTGCTTAGTTTACAATCTATTTTAAATTACACGGATAGCGATATCAAACAATATAGAACAAAGACACAATATTTAAGTAATACACTACAATACTCTAATCTAATTACTGGCCCCAATTTTCTCGTTTGACGGTTTATCTTTTTAAAAGACATTGGCGGAATTGTGATTCTAAATCAAGAGTTGAAGTTGAAATTTAGATTACTTTTAAAGTTTTTGTAATATGATGGTTAATATCAGAATATCATACGTGAAGCCAGTTGTTAGTCTGTGCAATGGATTATTTTCGTTAGCACTTTAAACCGCTTACACACTTAAGTGAATTTAATCTATTTATAGCAGTAGTCGGGCTAAGGAACTGCATTTGTCAACGCCACGCAGATTAACGCGAATAAAGGAGCTTGCTCGTACTCGAGAAATATTACTACTCTCTTAAGGAATTCCAACTACTTAAATTAGCACGAGTTACGACTACGAGACAGGATAAATAGTGGATTGTTGCGAGTATCAACGTAAGTAAGGGTTAGTAGTTCCACAACTTTGTACACTGTACAGTGTACATATACAGGGTGCTAGTTCGGTTCGGTTAGGGTGATAGATGTTCGTGAAGACGTTTTGTAGAGTTGTTTCAAAGAAGTAAAAGATGTTGTTTTTTAACTATAATAGGGTTTACTTGACTGCCATCTAGCCTGATGTTACGCGACGATGTTATCTACGATGGAACGTGTTTACCTAGAAGAGACTGATTAACTGTCCTCGTGCCTACCCATACCTAATTTACTCAGGATCAAATCCTGAGTAAATTGTTTTGTTGTATTGTAAAGTATCCATCATGCCAAACCCACACAAACAACACATTCCGCATAGCCTAGATGTTTTTATCACGAAATTAGAGTCAATTTTCACCTTGAGATGGAAAAACTAGTTTGTATAAGATGAACACAACTCCATTAGAGCAGTTAACAATAACGGAATAATAAAAATCTTTGTTATACACGTTGCTCTAAGTTATAATTAAATGTTTTCATGTAAGTTTGTATTTTAAGTGCCGGAACAGATTTAGAAACTTTCGTTGAAAACTAATTTTTTACTAGTTAACAAAGCTGAACACTTTGGGCCTGCAGTCTATTTTTGTATAGGTTTTTTATTTAATGTTCTCTAAAGCAGTTTAACTCCCGGTACGCTGAGACTACAGAGTCATTGCCACTACAGTTCACGAGTGAGTCAAACTGAGTACGATATTAATGTTGCTAGAATATTTACTTGCACAATACCATGTTACACGTATCCACTATGTAACTTACGAGTAAAAGTTATGGGAAAGTTTATTCGAGTATATTTATTTGTTCTTTATTCTAACCCCAGCTCACTTTTGCATGATTGTTTTATGGTGCAAAATAATTTAATGCAAAAGCGTATTGTAAGAACAAATACACTTTATTGGCGCAATAGAAAACGATAAACAGAAAATTACACAAAGAATCAATATAGGCACAAAAGCTGAACGCTGAACTTATAGTTTAGTATGATCTCTTCCAGATAGCAAGCAGTCATAGGCTTATAATCTGGGAACTTTTGAACGAAGAGTGAATAAGTACCTACCTTGAGGGCGAGTTTTACCATACACCTTCTCTGTAGGTACCCCGTGCTACTGTTAAAATAAATTAAATATTTAATATACATTCGAGTATATAAACTTTAGCATTTAATAATTTGTCTGAGTGTCGTTACAAATCAATATCACCAGGTCATACAGGTGGCCTTTTCTTTTGACTTCTGTCACCGAATAACTGTTCATTTCTGAGTTAGATGCTTCAGGTTTATAAATTAGAAAGTAGAAAATATTTCAGTTCTGCTCATGTTTTTGTATACTCGTTATATATTTCTAGGTAAGTGTCTAAGTATAGTTTGTAAGTTTAGATTTGTAGATCCCTGCGGCAGCCCTGCTGAGATCAACTACTTAAAAACAAAAACTAGGTATTTTTCTCTTTGGTACATCATTATAAGCCTGTAATAGTCGTATGTCGTATATTTTAAGAAAATGATGAAGGTAAGTAAGTATTTTCAGAAATTAAGTGCAAGATTACTCAAGATATTTTATCCGACTCTTTGTAAGTAGATAATTTTTACCTACTATTTATGGATTAAGATAATGAAGGATGCCTCCTCCGCATCGGTCGTGGGCTTAGAGATGAGACGAAATAAACTGAAAGTACTCACGTACTTTCAGTTTATTTCGTCTGAACATTTTATTTAGAAATATTAGGAGATACGTATGTAATTCGCACAAAAAAGTAGAGATAGGTATATTTACATAACACAATACTTAATCGTAAGATTAATGCTTACCAATCGCCAAAAAAATATAAATTTACAATACATATCTGTATCTATTATGAATAACAACTTGCCCTACTCACAAACAATTCAGTTTACTGAGTCCTCATCCATTGTACGGTTCCAAATGGCGTTACTGTCGCATTAATCTTTAATATTAGATACTTTTTGTTTAAAAATGCCTTGTTTAAGAATTCCTCCATATGAATTGAGCTCTGGTGTAGACTCTTTGGCAGCAAACGCGTTCAGACTAGACTGGGCATGCGTGGCAGACACGACGCGACAATTAATTGATATCGTGCGCGGGCGCATCCGTGACATTTGCACGGATTATTCGCGAGTATAAATACGCGGTTGTAAGCGTAATTGGAACAATGGGGATTACGACATTTGTATTTATGGGTGTCAGTTATAAAGCGATGAAAAGTGTTCGAATAATCTACCGTTCTAATGTAGAGACGAAAGGTTAGCAGTCTTGAAATGACAACTGCCAACGATAAATGATGTTCATTGTTTTCTTGAGTGCTTATTCCGGAATTTGTACTTTCTTTGTTTAATTTTTGTTTTAAATCTATGATATTTAATATTAGGAGATCCCGCTATTCAACGACATTCACCGAGCTGGTTTTCGGATGAAAATAATGTATTTTGTTCAATTTAATATGCCAACAAATATATTGCAAATAGGATGTTTAAAAATTTCAGCCCAGAGTATGATTAATTTTAGCAATTAATTTTTTTTTAAACAATAGAATAGAATAGGTTGAATTTTTAAAAAGCTGTATTACATAACTTATTATTTTGGCTTTACTCAATGCTTACGAAATCTTATTACGAAATTCAACCTCTACGGGTATGAAATAGGGGATGGAAGTCTGCATGAAACTTTTTTTTCTTAAACATACTCGCATAAAACTTGGCATGAATTGAATATGATAAAATTTATGAGCAACGGATTAGCGTTTTTCAAAATTAAACCTCCAAAGGGGTGAAATAAGGCTAAAAGTTTGTACGAGACTTTTTATTCTTTGAACATTAAGCATTGAGTAAAGCCAAAATAATAAGTTCCGAAATACCGTTTATTTTTTCAATAATTCAAATTGAATATATAAAATACTTTTCATACAATAACCAGCTCGGTGAAGGTCGTTGTTTGTACAGCCGGATCTTAGACCACAAGATTGACGATAGCTGGTATCATTTTTCTATGTGTAGTGTGTACGTTTTTATTTTTTGTGATTTCTATGTTCTTAAAATAAATAAAAAATGCAAAGACTACATCAGAAATCAACTTTTCACGGTCCGGAATTCCAAACTCTACATTGAACCCGGTACTTGTTCCGCTTTTAGATCATTAATGAATCTAAAAAACAGAATACAATGTGACATTCAAAAGAATTGTGAGTACAGAAATCTTGGCCGGCCATCCACTGACTCCTTAGTCTTGTGCAATTAAAATAACTGGTAATGAGTGACGCATTCTTAGTCGTGGTCACGACACTTTGATGTACGATCGCTCCACGTTTGCTGTGTACACGGAGCAACACAGCTTTCTCGCTTTTAACTGGGATATAATCCACACGTCCATAAGTTAAGAGTTATGAAGAAGTTGCGTTCGCCAACTGTACAGGCGGTGCATGCACTTTCCGTCAGCATGACGTAACTAATATGTTTATTTGCTCGTCATATATTATACATGGGATGTTTAATTAGCTACTGCAGTTAGGTATTAATATGTTGATGTTGTGAAGTCTCAAGTAACGTCTGCTAGCCTCGATGTTACCTGAATTTGCACAGTATGAAAATGTAGAGTTTAATTATTGTTCACACAATGTTTGCGTTGCAATGCTTTGTGATGAAAGTTTTAAAATAATTCCAAAAACACGTTGATCCCGTTAATATGTCGTCAGTTTCTGTTGTTTTCCAACCGCTGGGAGTTTCTTGTGCTAATGAGCGACCATTTAAACTTTATTTAGGAAAATCAATTTTACTTTACAGCATATGATGGACGAGTGTGTCTTTGATATTGTGGGTTCAGCTTCACGAATTTGGGTTGAAAAGTAACGCATAACTTACTTGTTAGTGATTAACTAGACTTCTCATAAAATATTGTTTACTTAATTTTTTTTTAACTTTCTTGTCGGGTTTGGGTGTTTGATTTATAGGGTGCACTTTAGAAAAACAAAAAGGGTAGTAAATAAATTAATGTATGTAATGTATGTATGCATATGAATGTATAGGCAGATACATTTACTAAAATAACGTTTTTTATGTTTGCCTGTTTGTCTGTCTGTTTGTTCCGTGCTAATCTCCGAAACAGCAGGATCGAATATGACGGGGCTTTCACTACTAGATAGCTGATGTTCTAATACAAAACGTTATTCTTATTAGAGGAAAATAAACAGGGTTCCACGAGATAAACAAAAATCACTCAAAACGCGCGTTAAACCGCAGGCAAGTAGTAATTTGGGAAATAGTTACATTACAGTCTGGAACTCTGGAACAGCACACATAAGCTACACAGCTGATTGCGAGAAAACTACGGGAACGGGACACAGTTCACAGTTCGCGCACGTTTTGTTTTTTGTGACTTGACTACGTGACCCAGTTCAGTTCATCTGACAGATGACGAAAGATTCTAGGTACATTTCGGTTTCTTCATGATGTTTTCCTTCGCCATTTTTAAGCTAGCGGCATTACGAATACGACTTCGAAAAGACAGTGGTGGGCGTGGGATTCGAACTGGGGGTCCGGACAGGCAGTTGCCGTCCCGACTAGATCAGCCGCAACTTTACTAGAACAGCCGTAACTGTTAAGGAAGTGCACTCGGCTCTAATGAGCTAGTATCTCTGAAAAATCACATCACAACTATTTTGAACAATGTTGCTTTATAGTTCTGGGAAACTCGCCGCTCACACGCCGCTGTTTACTATGAAAACTAGACGATCGGGTTTCTTTCTGCTATAACATACGAAGAGGCTTGCTATTGTTATCATGTTTCAGACTATTTCGCTGGGTGTGGCCATATCTGCCGATGTGCCTATTAATGAGGTAGATAACGTTGACGACAAGCCTCTTCGTTTTGCATCAGGAGAGATAGAAGAAAAGCATAAGTCTAGCATAATAAATGGGTTATTATATGGGTTACATCAATAACAAATAGGTTTTACTTGTAAAGTGTGTGATTTTATAGTCAAAAAGTTTTGAAATTAAATAATACTTAACTGAAATAATATTTCATGCACCAAAATCGCGGGGACTCTTAATCATATAACCACGGTAAATAACGATGTAAAAAATAAAGATGTCACACAGACGAGAGTGACATCTTTAAACAGTTAAAACAAGAAAATTAAGTATTTTTGTTGGTTCCGGAAAATGCAAAAGACTATAATTATTGACAAATAGGAGCTTTACATAACAATCAAAATTAATTAATGTTGGAGAGAAAGATTAAAAAATGTCTTTTATTACACTGGTCCGAAAATTACCCAAGGTTCTTCTATAGGGTTCTCTTATATCTTTTTAATTTTTAAGAAGTTTTAATAACGTTAACGTGGTACTTTCGCGATAGCATAAAGTTGGCTAGGCAGTACAGATAGATCACTTGAGGTCAACTGACAAAAATCTCTTTGAAAAAAAAACGCACAACTTCAGTCTTTTCTTCTGTGTGTCGAATTTGTCGCATCGTAAAATTCTCTCAGAAGAGATAGTTGTCAGCCAACTTCATCGAATTGTTTTCTGGTTGACTCGCACAGAGCATGGAGTTGCTAAAAATTCGACCTATCATATTTTTTTCTAACGGCACCAAAAGAGGTATAACTTTATTATCCGTGTTGGCTAATTAAGCACACACTATATTTATTTTGAGAGCCGTGGCGTTGTCGTTAAGTACCCAGGGTGGGTATAGATATTAACGTCGAACGATATTATCATTAATGTCTGTATCGCGGTTCTAATCTGGGTTCTGATTCACAACGCAATCCGAAGGATTCTAATTTGGAACGACATTCCTTGTCTATGTCATTCTAAACGGATTAACATTTTAACATTTATCTTAATATTATATTTATTAAAGCACACAACGGCACGCACAGAATAATTACACTTAACAGAGGCCACGGCCATGGGTGTCATGGCGGCACCGACGCGGCCGAAGTGCCGATCTGCGACTAGCAAATCTTCGTGTAGCACGAAAGAGGTTTGATTCCTTGTCGAGATCAAGCCCATTGCGTTGTGAATCAGGGTACCAGACTTGGCAGGCACAGGACCGAGATTGGTATCATAGTTAGCGAGGACAATCTATGTAACAGTGGAATAAGGAGGCTGTAAATGACGATGGTGTTTGTTTTAATGTACAATTTAAACAAACTAAAAAAAATATTAAGGTACTTTTGCATATTATGGCAACACCAAGACTATGCAGTCTCAACTTACGTCATACGTAACAATAAATTGACGCATGTGAATGTTTATGATATTAATTCAAAATCGTATACTCTATCGAATTTTGTTTAACTGTGGAAAACGGCTACTAAGGGTAATATTGATATTTATAGACCTTTACACAAAAGAGTTTCATCAAGAATTATAAAGTCATGCGATCTTCAGGATCAGCGTAAACAGTCCACTTTGTGTATGTCCACTGTTGGGTCTTGGGGTTTCTTTTACTTGAAGTACGAAGTATGAGTACAAGTACACCTTTGCCAGTTATTCTACCGCCAAGCAGTAATGTGGATATATTACTGTGTTCTGGTTTGAAGATAAATTACAGGACGTAGAGATATAATACCTTAGATCTTTAGGTGACGAACGCAGTGCAGTGCTAAGTAATGATTTGGACTTTTCATGTTCCTATAGCTGCGTGGCACTGTGTTGTTATATGGCAGGCATGTTGCTTACCACTAGGCACATGTTCTGCCTTGGTCAGCGCGGTTTGGAAGAAGGCACATGTTGTCGCAAGATTTATTCCTTGGAACAAATATGTATTTTTCATAATGTTATTCCTTAACTTAAACCAAACCTTTATGGTTTGGATTTAGTTTTACTTTAATGCCTTTGTTATACCAAGATACAAAGATTTATTCTTATATGGAGTACTTTTCGGACCTTTGGTATAGGCTAGCAAAGTACTAGCGGGGAGAGGCTTTGGAATCGATCGAGAGACGGGCTAAAAGACATCAGACTCTTGAACATCGCCGAAAAAATATTAGATCGGAAACATGTTGGTGAGTGTGCAACTGCTCTGCGTGATCAAATACCACATTGTTCGTTTCTCTACCGGACTGTTCGCAGATCTAAAAGTGACATCGTTTCATGGTTGACATGATACGAATAGAACGAGGTTCAAATCTTTCGAACGGTTTTTCGAGGAAGAACACTACTTTTGGGAAAGAACGTCTAGATTGAGTAACGCGTTGCCTGAACGGGGTTTTGCAACAGTTACAATATTGGTGTCTTCAATTCGAGAGTGAATCGGGTTTTCTAGGTAAGTATGTTGTATCGTAGACGGCATTAACATCACCCGCATTATCGTCACACAACATCAGGCGTGATGATGGTCAAGTGTAAACTAATAATTGAAAAAAAAGGTAAAGCTAGTATCTTTTTTAGCATTTTTTTAAAATCAGCCGTTTTCAGGTTTTCGCCACTAAGCTTTTATCGTCGTGGATTTGATCGTCAGAAACAAAGTTAAAATTGACCGGCAAGTTATTATATTTCACACGCTGTTGACGGGCGATTGATGGTGAGTATTTACAATCACTCATTAAGGCCTAGTTTTTGTAAGAATTATCATTTGTCAAATACTTTTTTTCATTTGTCAAATACCACAGGTATTGCGAGTCTTAAGAGAAAGGTTTTAAATTCAGTTAATTTCGATTCATCGGTTTTCAGGGAGTTACTAACGTTTGTCTACAATCCTAAACTTAATAAACGTATTCTTCAATGTAAAACAAATTTCGGATCCGTTTATTCTAACATCAAATTTGTTTAAAGCATCGTTAAAGTAATGGTAGTTAATCCAGACGCATATGCAAACGTAATGATGGCAATTTATACAGCAAACGAACACGCCACATATGCTTCGGAGTTAGTTAGTCCTCAGCACACACATTCCAATATTCAACCAGTAATACATGTTGAACAATTTTCATATTAATTATACTACTGAACTGATTGTAGATTAGTATCTGGTGTGCGAATATAAATCACGACTCACTCGCTTATAGTCACGGGTTATGTCAATGATAAGTGCTCAATTTTATCAGCATTTTTAGTGGTGGTAGGACTCTTTCCAGAGTCTTCCTGAAGGACCACACCTTTGGCAGTTACTATACCGCGAAGCAATAATGTACAAGCATTACTGTGTTTTGGTTTGAATGGCAATATTTCCAGTGAAATTACAAGGTATAGAGAACATCTTATGTCTCTGGGTGACATGCGCAGTGCGGTGCTAGGTAGCATTTGGACTCTTCATGTGTCAATAGCTGTGTGTCACTGTGCCGTTATGGAAAGGTATGTTGCTTACCATCAGGCACGTGACCTCTTCGTCTCGGTACTTTCTATACTATAAAAAAGTAATTGTCAATAAAATTATAATATTTGTTTAATTCAGAAAGTAATATTCTTCGATTTCTCATAATCTTGTTTTTCATAAATGTAGGTAAGTGTAACATAGTCATAGGTTATATTATCAATAGCGCTCCACCCCAGCTTCGCCCATGGTACACATCTAGCCTAAGCTCTAAGGGATTACGTACATATCTAACGGTGAAAGAGTTTTTGAAATCAGTTCAGTAGTTCCTGAGCTCATCGCGTTCAAACAAATAAATTCTTCAGCTTTATAGTATTAGTATTAATCATTATATCGCCGCTTTCTTGATCCCATTGTTAGGTATAGGCTTCTCTCCTAGAATACCATCATCCTCGTCCTATGCCAATCGTGTCGAGTTCGACCAGCCACAAGCAGCTTGTTGCTTGTTTTGTTTGATACAAGCCTTAATATTTCTTATTTTTTTAATATACTTTTCACAATGTAACTATGATGTACCCAGTAATTAGTAATTGTAACTATGAATGATGACTTGTACGCTTACCAAGCAGGACCTGTAGAACTTTACTAACCATAATTAAAATCTGTATAACCTAGGCCCACAAAGAAATAAATGATTTGATTTGAAGTTACTGGTTCAGTTTTCTCGCAAATTATACGATTATTACGATACCCTGTTTATGTTTCAATGTAACTGTAAAATTAGGATATTAGTTAGTTCTAAATTATGATGTTAGAGGAATTTTGATGAGCTCACGAGAATTTTGGTTTTCGGGTATGAAAAATTCTAACAATCATAAAATTAGACGGTTACACAAGGATTGAAAAGAAAGAGTATAAAGTTATGGCCAAACAAGTTTTATAATTTGATTAGATTTTATATCTACCTGTTGAACTGGATCTGCATAGTAGATATAATTTATTCTGTGGGTAGACGAAGTAGGTAGTAGGTATTCGTGTTGAAGGTAGAATGCGTAGGCAGAAATAGACGCGGGTAGACTGGATGCCGGGCATTGCCGTCCGATTGGAACGGTACAAAATTACGAACATTACCTCTATTTAGTTAACTATTCAGCAAATAAAAAACAGGCAAATCTCATGGAAATAACGGATCAAAAAATTTAATTTGTTAATGATTTGCTTACAGTACCACACCTTTGCCAGTTATTCTACCGCCAAGCAGTAATGTGACACATTATTGTGTTCCGAATTGTAGGGCAATGTTTCCAGAGAAATTACAGGGCATAGAGATGGTTCATCTTATATCTCTGGGTGACGAGCGCAGTGTAGTGCTAGGTAATGATTTGGACTCTTCATATTCAAATAGCTGTTTGCCACTGTTATGGGCAAGCATGTTGCTTACACAGTCACATCAGACACATGTACTGTCACTCTACACTATAAAAAAATGTGTATGGTGTGTCTGCTGTGGTATCACAGCTCCCGAATGGACGAGCTGACTTTGATTTTTGAACTTTTTTTAAACTTCTTTCATACCTTCAATACGGCTATTAACAGAAAAGTTTGGCGAGTAGAATTACTACATCTAGGCCAAATTTAAAATCCTAAATAGTCACTGCCACAAAATTAGCTATCAAAGTATTTAAATTACAAACATACCTAGCATTAATTCAATCAATAAATATAATGGTTCATGCTTAGGTAAATCGTTATAATACTAGAAGGTATATTTTCGGGTTTCGTTGGAAATTTAAAAATACTTGATTGTTTTGTAATTCTAGATTATTTTACTACGGCGTAATATAAATACCCAATTAATCGAGTTTTCAGACTTTTGCAGTAGGTACGTTTTTATCTAGTACGCGCAAACAACACTAACCACAAACTAGTCTAGATTTCCTGTATAAATCTCAGATAACGTAAAATGTGCAGACAACCAATTTGCATTTGTATACCGTGTACGAATTTCGGCACAGACAAACCTCTTGAATTTATATTATCTTTTCAACAACTCGAAAATATCAGTGTAGGAAGTACGATCCTATCTACCTGTAACTACACTTAAAATCGTTTTACATGTTAAAAAGTCCGTATTTCAACGGAATAAGATACATTTTCTTTTTTTCTTCAGATCCGTGTGTTTGGGTGTCCTTATTACAGGGAGTTACGCCGAAAAGGTTTTCTAAATTGATAGAGATGCATTGCAAATGTCAGTCTTGAAATATGAAATAATCAATATTTCATATTTCAAGACTTACATTAAATTATAAGCATAAAAATCAAAATTTCCAAACATTTTAAGATCTCATTCAACATTCTCATTCATTTTGAATATTTCCTTTGTCAACGTCCAAACGTGACAAATTTAATGAGATCTTAGTATAAAACAACGAATATTGTGTTTTTATAATTTATGCGTATACTAAATTACCTTATTTATTTATTTGTTAAGAGGATTTTTATCTAAGATGATTTTTTATAACTCTCTTTTCATTTGTTTTAGAATTTTGGACTGTAGGTACATTACTTATTAGTTGCAATCAGCAGTTTCACTCTGTAGTGATTTATTGGTGCTATTTTCCTATGTAAGTAGTCTATGCATGTTCTAATGTATAAGTTTTGTTCCAGCAAAGTTTCATCCTAACTAGTTCAATATTTTTACGTTGCGCATGCACTCTTCGAACAGCCAACTTCAGAGACGATGACATTTTCAATATTAATGTTAGTAAAAAATAGAAACACAATAGAATGTGTTTTATTGTGCTATGTAACGCACTAAAAAGTATTAAAATCTTAAAATTAATGTAATTGATTATCATTTTATTGTTTCTTGGGCTATTTAAAGCTCTAGTGAGCCCTATTCTCATATTATGACAAAACAGACCTTTTATTTTTCGAAAACTATCAAAAGAAAATCAATGCCGGCTTTCTGTGTAAATCTGTATCCTAGGTATTAGCATGCTGTCAGCGGTACGCACATAATTCGGCGTTACCTACGTCTGGCTCGCAGCTCAGGAATAGTCCAAATGGCAGACTATAATAAACCTAAATAGTACTCCTGACGTCGCTGCATATTAGTGTGCAGACTAATGAACTCACCGCGCGGATGTAGCTGCCAAATAATAAATGTTAACTTTGACGTCGAAAACTAAATTCTAAACGGTTGCAAACATTACGATTGACAAGAATTACATTTTATTATTATAACTGGGGCTTCATGACTTATTGGGTAGTAAGTTTGCCTGCGGAGCCGAAAGTCGTGGCTTCGATCCCCAATCAGGGTAAATATTTGTCCGGTGAACATAAATATTTGGTCTACATTATGTATACCGTGCATGCACAATAGTAAAGTGTGTAGTTAAAAAGTACGAATATTACAACAGCTATTTGGTTCCCATAATAAGTAAGTACAAGCTTTGCTTAATTTGGGGACAGATAGTGTTGTATGAGGAATATCTAATCTAATAAGGGGTGCATGCAACGTCGCTTTCCATGGGTCAGGGTCGTTGGTGAGTGCGAAAAGTGACCCTGCGACTGTGACTCCAGGCCATGTTGGAGAAACGTGTTGTAGTTTTAGTCGGTTAGTTATGTCCATCCATGGTGTCGAGTCTGACATACCCCGCCATGTCTCGGAAGACGGGCTTAAATGAATTTCCCCACATAAAAAAGCACCGTCCAACAATATTTATTTAATTTTATAAAAATACTAGATGCCCGTCCCGGTGTTGCCCGTGGTATATAGTACTCATCAGGATCCCGTACATATACAACGGTGAAAGAATGACTGAAATCGGTTCAGTCATTCCTGCGAATATCGCTTTCAAACAAAACACCTCTTCAGCTACCCGCTACGCCACCTGTCGGAAATTGGTTGTACCAACACAGATACACAGATGTAGATTTAGAAAAAAAAATATTAGCAAAGGTTTTATATTCAAGAGGTATGTAATCTGTGATATTCAATGACGCAATCTTAGACACATGCTGTCATGTATCATGTCAAAGCACGAAACGTTCGAAAACTCAAAATGGAATATTTTTTCCCGATTTTGTTACATTCTTGATTCATGCTCCGCTTTTCTTAATAGTAGCGTTATTTTCTATAGCCTACAGCCTTCCTCGATAAATGGACTATCCAATAGAAAAATAATCTTTAAATCCGGACCAGTACTTCCCGAGATCCTAGCGTTCAAACAAACAAACAAACTCTTCAGCTTTATAATATTAGTATAGATAATACAGAGTGCAGGGACGAACAATATGCCTGATGGTAAGCAACACGTCTGCCCATTACAGAAACGTGCCACGCAGTTAAATTTGAGAAATGACAAAACTTTTATAGCGACAAAAACTTAACATAATTTTTAATGTAATCGGGTGACGAGCGTACTTTTTTAAATCGTATACCTACTTCCCAATCTTTATAAATATTGTGTTAAGTATAAAAATACTGAACATTTTCTGAAATGTGATATAAATTTATCTGTAATACGAGTATAATGAGTGTTAATGCAGACAGTAGGCGTAACATTATCCCTGGCTCCGTCTTTGAGGCTTAGGTTTTCCTCGAAGCGAGCTGAGAGCTGACAATTGCCGGGGGTGATCATACGGACGTGGGAGGCCAGACGTTTCTAATGGAATAAACATCAAGTCAATAAACTGCATGCATATGTATGTATATGTAGAAATATAGAGCTACATAGAAGACCTATTAGAACGTCGTTTTTTTTATTAAAATCAGAAATAAATTTGTTTATTTAAATTTATTGATTCAATCATTAATTTGGCTTAAAAAACATCAAAATTCTTTATTACCTACTTAGAACAAACACTTAATCTAAGCTAATAGTCCATTAGCAGCCGTGCTAGGCTGGAGACCTGTGCTACGGCTGCTAAGATATAAAAATATTTTCTTGAAATATATTTTTCTTCCTTCACATTTCAGGGCAGTGCAGGCTAGGTTTGAACCTACTACCTGACAATTGACAAAAGTTCCAACTTTTGTCGAGTCCAAAGATATTTTTCCTAGATCCTTTATTGTGATACAAAAAACAGAAATATTGCAGCAGTAAATCACTTTTGTACTAGTACCACAAATTTCGACCTTATTGCTGATTGCTGAGAGTAAAAAGTTTAAAGTTATTAGACATTTTAGTTCCTTATAAAATATTATTAAAATTACTTTAAGTTGTCATGGTTGGTGGTTGCTGGTATATAATAAACATGTTCAAAATGATGATTAAATACCGATCCTTTCTGTTTATTGCTCTCTTACTTGATCAATGCAGCTCTTTATTACACTGTCTTAGAGTAAATTTATAACTTTAGTAAAATAATTGGGTAACATAGCCAATTATTTTATTTTTCAGTAAAATGAAATAATTGGGAATGTTAAGCCAATTATTTAACTGAAAAATAAACAATTCTACATTTCGTAGAATGAGTACGTATTTCCAGATGACATTAGTATTATTACTCGTAGTTACATTACATTAGTATTAGTAAGGACATTTACCGTAGTTAAAATGTGGAGTGAGTCTCCGATTTTGATGCATTTTAACCTTAGAACATTTAGCCATAATTTGTCTGGAAGTTTAACGTAAGTGTTAAATACTAAATATTCCGTAATAAATATTAGTGTAGTGACCAACTGTGAGACTTGACGTCACAACCCCTCACTCCGGAAGTTTGCCGGTCTATACTCTACATCTTTGTGGATTTTTAATAATTTGAAAAACAAAAAAAAAAGTACCATATTTTTCGTAATCTACCAAATGCCTGAGCAACACGAAGCTAGGATACCAAGCTAGTACTTCTAGCTTCGTGTAGACAAAACTAGAGTCTGGCCAACGAAAGTAGATACTGGATTTTTATGCAAACTTTTTACATGACAACACTTAAGTGTTCCTACCAACGGGTATTTACCCTATGAATTGGGATATTTTAAACAGAAAATACTTAGGGACATTTTTTTCCAAAAATGCATTTTTAAAACAAATTGATTTAAACATTATAAGAAATAAGTTGTAACAATTCGTACGTGTTTTAAAATTGTATTCATCAAAAATGAGTACGACGTATTTACGTTTTGGCGATTATTTCAAGAGCAACATTAAGCCTTTAGTTGCCGTAATGAATATATTCATTAATTACGCTATTTAATAGAGAAAAGCTTGTGCAATTTCATTTTTAAGAAATTAATTTTCGGCTATTATCCGAAAGATTTGGTAGAATCAGAATCAGTGTATGGTATCCCCTATCTCTGACGCAACAAAATGGCGTGTTTTTGAGGTTTCGTAGTACCTGGCATGTGTTTATTTTTGACGAGATTTTCAGTTTAGGGATGCCATGCTGAAATATTTTAAATTTGCCGCGCTTTGTCAGTATCAACTTTCGTTAGCCAGACTCTAGCGTTGCGTAGCGTTGTCTACACGAAACTAGAAGTACTATCTTGCTAACACTAGCTTGCTATCCTATCTTGAAAAACTAGCCTCGTGTCGTTGGGGCATAACAAACTAATTAGAATGGCATATTTTTGATCCAGTCCTCATCCCTATTCCAGATAAGTGTTCCTTGAGCAACTTTAATAATGTTAAGATGTCAAATTTTGTATCGTTTTGTGATTTACTGTTTGTAGAAGAAGTAACACTTAGTTTTTAGTTATTTTACCGCAACACGTTTAGAACACAGCAACTACAATGCACTGATTTGAAAAAAAATGCCAGTCCAATTTTATTGCAAATTAGATCATACCATTTATTTGAATGACACAGTGCAATTCATTACTGAGTAGTGATGTGAACTTTTGGTCGTATGAGTATCTAAACGTGTTGTGAGACGGACTCGTAAATCTGAACAATAATCTGCCAAATAAAAAAAAACATCAAAATCGATTCACAATTGGTGGAGCTATTGCGTAACACACATACAAAAGAACATACAACTGCATTGAGAACCTCCTCCTTTTTTTAAAGGCGATAGAAAATAAAATCATTTATGCGAATCATACAAACGTTTTGATAGCTGTGTTTACAAATACATAAATACGACCCGCAATTCACTACCACTGCTGTAATTGGCCAGCCCTGTGGCTGAGTTCTCTCTAGTAGAGTTAGGTAGAGTTCTAGACGAAACTCAACAACGGATATACTCGTACAATGAGCCGTTTTTAGGACGCAAATATATCCATTAAAGCTAGTTTTCTATTTCGCGAAAGCTTGTGCCAATGTTCGATTTAATGAAATTTCTCTAACAAAATAAAACATTGAAAACTAGTTGAGTAACTAACTTTTTCAAGAACATTTGCACTTTGAAAACGCCTGATTACAGCAGATTGTACTATAAAATTAGTCATTAAATTTATTGTTAAATGTCGGTGACTAATTTTATAGCTGACGTGATGGTATCCAATAATGTTTTTAGAAAGATCTAATCTACCGTATGTATAATATTATGATAATGTGAAACACGTTTATGACACAAAAACTGATAAACATTGAGAACATTTACGTTATATTACGTCTGTGCCAAAATATAGGCGAGTCATGATGATTTAATATTTCGCAATTTTCATTTTTATAATGCATGTAGAGTGTAGAGCCTCTTCAATAAGTTACATCTTTTACAACCAAAATGGCAGAAAAAAGAAACAAAAAAAAATGGCGGTCTTTCCAAAATGGGAGGTTACGTATTATACGGGGACGATGTCGATGAAATTCACTATATTCCTTTCAAATATCGCTAGTCTTTTTCGAAGCAGGCTGAATATCGTTGTTTATATTACTATTATATTAAACTTTTCTTATTTTGGGATGAGATCGTGTTGTGTGTGTACCCTGCCACGATTCGTTGTGGCACATATGTGACTGATGCAAATTAGATAAAAACAATCCTTGATGCGGATTATATATCATTCTAAAATTTCAGCTCGATCGGTGCAGAACTTTTTGAATTTTTGAAGCATACACAAACCAACATAACATTTTTATATATAGAGATTATCTCAATTTCAAAAATGCTACCGTCAAAATAGAAATAAAATACTGATTGTTCGAAAAGCTGATGGTGTGCTAGACTAGGTTTTTAGTTTAAGTAATAAACACATGTTTTTATAAAATGTTACGTTTGCTATTCGTTTCAGTAGTATCCATTTGGTCAAAAGCTTTACAATAACTTCGATGAACTTACTAAACAAAGATACAGTGCAAAACTGTACTATGCACTGTCTGTTTGATATTGTTGGTTTAATATTTTTGTATATGTTTATACAAAAATATTAAACTGTCTTCCAAACCACAAATAGGCACTTCAAAGCGAAAAATAAATTAATATTATAAGCGCTACTCACTCATCTATTTGAAGTCGGTGCAAGTCGAGTCAAACAGCTAGTAGATTGATACTACAAATGTACGTAGTAAGTAGGTACGCAAATACTTGTAGATAGGTAGAACTCACTTTTATTAATTAGATTAATTTATTTTTCGGTTTTGAGTGCCTATTACTTTGTGGTTTTAAAGTCGGTTTAATTTTTTTGTATACAATTTGTTTATTTCGCCATTTTTAGTACAAAACAACCTTTCATTGATGCAGTTACACAATTTCGTGTTGATGGAACCGAGTTTCATAACTTTTGTGAATATTGGTGGACAATTCACACACAACACCATCTGACCCCAAACTAAGCAAAGCTTGTACCTATGGCGGCCACACACATAGAAACACCCAGAAACAGTACAAATATTTGAATTCTTCACTCAAATATTTGCACTGGGTGGGAATCGAACCCACGACCTTCGGCTTCACAGGCTGAGTTACTTCCCAATAAGACACGAGGCCAGTGACATCTAGAACTACGTCATCCAGATAATTACGAAATCCAGATTATCCAGAGATTGTACGAAAATTTTAGTATTTTGTTCATATTTTACCGCACCGCACCTGCCCCTAATAGTACAGTGCCACGAAGCTAAATAGCTTCCGGGCACTGTATACATTTGGGGTCTTCAAGTACAAACTTGAAGACCCAAAATGATTACCTAGGACTGCACTGCTGTCATCACTCGGATTTATAAGAACAGCGTATTATATTGGACATATCGGCTTACCAGTAGAATAACTGTCATAGGTGGGGTACTTCCACAACTATAGAATTTCATATTCGCAAATAAGAAAAGCAATAACTTAGATATTGAAAGCGATTTTATTGAAAATACACAAGCTTCGATGACAATTGAAATATTCTTATTCCAATAACTAGAGTAAAAATAAATTGAATATCGTTTAAATGAAACCCCTAGGTAAAGACTGATTTTTAAATCTTGTTTGATACGAGTTTAATTTCAAATCGCAAACAATTAAATTTTTGTTTAAAATCCTATCCATGCACGGTTGCCTGGAAGAGATTGCTCTGAGCAATAAGGCCGCCAATTAAAATGTCATGCTTGTGTAATAGTTCTAAGTCTCTTTTGTAATTTTTTCTTTTCTGTTGTGGCTTTTAATAAAGAGTTTTCTTATCTTATCTTATCTTAATTAAAAGGAATTTTGATCAATCCGTCAAAAATCTCTGATTTGCCAAGCGAGAAGTCGTAGGTTAAAACTCTCAGTGCACCTCAATTTTTTCTAGTACATTAGGTATGTTAAGTTTTGCATATTTTTAACCCCGGACCAAAAAAGGGGGTGTTATAAGTTTGACGTCGATGTCTGTCTGTCTGTCTGTGTGTGTCTCTGTCTGTGGCCCCGTAGAGCTCAAACGGATGGGCCGATTTCGAGGCATTTTTTTTAGTTTGAAGATTAATATCCGTGCGGATGTTCTTAGCTATGTTTGGTTAATATCGATTTAAGATGACTGCCTCCACAAAATGGCGGACAAAATAGTTCTTCACAATCTACCTCAATATGGGTATCTAATGAAAGGGCTTGACTAGTAGAATACTGTACACTTACTGGTACGATTGATGTGGGAAAGTTACGCGATGACGCCAGAGATATTGATTGGTCGCCAGTTCTCAATGCTAAATCTGTTGACGACAAGGTGTCTGTTTTTAATGAGAAATTGATACATCTATACGATGTTCATGCTCCTTTACGCGCAGTAAAAAATTAAACATATGCCGGCACCCTGGTTAACAGATGAGATTAAAAAAAATACTACATCAGAAAGCATTAGCCAAAAGTAAATTGAGATCTTGTCCCAACGACCGCAATAAAGAAAAATTCAAGCTACTACGGAATCGCTGCAATAGGGTGTGTAGGGATGCACAACGTCATCATATTCACAAATCAGTTGAGAACGGTGATCCAGCTAAAGTCTGGAAATTTCTCCGTACGTTGGGTGTTGGTAAATCACAACAAAATTCTAATCCTCAAAACTTAGACCTAAATTCTCTTACTCAACACTTTTCTTCGTCATCGCACATTGATGCAAATGACAAACTCTCGACTTTGAATTTCCTTTCATCTCTTCCAACACCCAGCCACGCTCCGTTTGTCATTAGTGAATTTGCCGCTTGTGATGTTAAGAAGAATATTCTGTCTATTGCTTCTAATGCTGTTGGTTCCGATAGCATTAGTCGTAATATGATTGTTCCTATCCTTGATGAAATTCTACATATCCTTTCCCATCTCTTTAATGCTTCTATCTCTCTAAAATCTGTACCATCGTGTTGGAAAGAAGCTCAAATAGTTCCAATACCAAAAAAACCTAATCCGAAATCTCCCTCAGAGTATCGTCCCATCTCCATTCTTCCTTTCCTTTCTAAAGTCCTTGAACGCCTTATCCACTCCCAACTCAGTTTCTTCCTCAACTGCAATAATCTTTTGAACCCTATGCAATCTGGTTTCCGTCCCGGCCATAGTACAACCACTGCTCTCGTTAAAATATCTGACGATATAAGGCTGGGAATGGACGACAGAAAGCTCACTGTCCTCACCCTACTCGATTTCAGCAATGCGTTCAACACTGTTGATTTCGACATCCTTCTCTCCTTGCTCCATTCGATTAACATATCTCCAGCGGCAATTGACTGGTTTCGAAGTTACCTGTACGGTCGCCGACAATGTGTACGTATACAAGATATTATTTCTTCGTCATGCGATACACGGTCCGGCGTTCCTCAGGGTGGCGTTCTTTCTCCTTTACTTTTTGCTATCTTTATAAATACAGTAACTTCTCATATCTCTTCTTCCTATCACCTTTATGCTGACGATCTCAAGTGTACGCTCAAGCTTCGTTGGATTGCTTGGATGACGCGGTGAAGTCAGTCAATGCTGACTTACTCCGTATCGAGAAGTGGTGTAAGTCTTTTGGTCTCACAGTCAACCCTTCTAAGACTCAGGCTATTATCATCGGCAGTACACGGTTAATTTCAAAAGTTGACTTTAAAACTATTACCAAAGTTGTTTTCAGCGGTGCAACTATCTCTTTTAGTGCAGAGGTTAAAAACCTTGGAGTCATATTCGATAGATGTTTGACATGGGGCCCTCAAATCTGATCTCTAAAGTGTAAACTGTACGCTTCAGCAGCGTCATTAAGAAGAATTCGTAACTTTTTACCTACTGCAACCAAAGCTGCGTTAGCTCAATCCCTTCTTCTTCCTATCCTAGAATACGCAGATGCTTGTTATCTCGATCTTAGACAGGAGCAATTTGATATGCTTGAGCGCCTCCAAAACCTTTGCATAAGATTCATTTTCGGTCTTCGGAAATATGATCATGTGTCCCAGTTTCGCGTAAAGCTCAAGTGGCTTCCGATTCGTCTTCGAAGAGATACTCGCATTCTGACTCTTTTGTACAAAATTCTTTTTACCCCTTCTGCGCCCTCGTACTTAAGTTCCCGTTTTATTTTCCTCTGCGACACTCATTCTGTTAATCTTAGGTCATCGACAAACCTTCTTCTGTGTACCCCATCTCACTCGAGCTCCTTTTTTGGCTCTTCGTTCTGCGTGCGGGCTGTTGAGCTCTGGAATTCTCTTCCAGTGGCCATCAGGCGCGCTCAGAGCGTTGACTCGTTTAAGGCTCAGATTTTGCAGCATTACTTAAACAATCTTGTTATTTAAATCAGTGCATATGTCCGCTTAGTGTATTTTATTAAATGTATTTATGTATGTCTATTTTATAGTGTATATATTTTATATTACTTATGATATGTACCATATTTTATATGTATAATAATAACGTATTTACTTGTAAATGGTATTTATTTTATTTGTACAATTATTACTGTACGTACATCTTTCAAGGATGCCACACCACTGCCCTTATCTGTTACCTTTTCCTAATAACCAAAAGGTTATCTGGAAGAGATCGCTATTAGCGATAAGATCGCCTTTTTGTGCCCAAAATGTTTTGATTTTAAGTTTAATCACTGTTTATTTTGTTTTTGTGGTATAATAAAGTGTTTTTGTATTGTATTGTATTGTATTGTACACTATAATCAATTTCAAATCCAAGATGGCCGCCACCACAAAATGGCGAATTACATTATTTTTTTCAGTACTACCTCAATATCAAACGAAAGGGCTTAACTAGTAGAATACTTTGCACTATGACAAATTTCAAATCCAAGATGGCCGCTACCACAAAATGGCGAAATACATTTCTTTTTTGACAACTCCCTTAATATGGGTATCAAATGAAAGGGCTTGACTTGTAGAATGTCGTACAGGTAACAAATCTAAGGTAGTCGGGGGGTTAATCAAAATTTTTAATTGTATTCTTGTAATTTCAACAGTACTTGGATGACCGAGCTTTGCTCGGTTCTCATTGCTTTACAACACGGATAAAACGACGTTTTCTATAAATGAGACTTAGATCGATTTATCGCCCGCAAAACCTTCTGCAGACTACATTTCATGAAAATCGTTGGAGCTGCTTTCAGGATTCATATTCTATGGATATTTACATATAATAGCAGTACACCGCGGTTTTAGCCGCTTTGTTCCCGATCCCGCTATTTTCTCGAGATGAAAAATAGCCTCTGTATTCTTCCAGACTCTAAACTAACTGTGTTCCATATATCAACCTAATCCGCTCATACCTACGTTACGGCGTTGAGCAACAAACATCCAAATATAATGTAAAACACACATTGACATTCATAACATTTGTGGGGGTACAAAAATTGCTTGTTTAAAGGTACCTATTAGATAGCCTTTTCTACAAATTTCAAGGAAAGCTACGCTACAGTAATATATTAGGCACACTAGAAACATCCATAGATCGTACATCGGTCTAGTTTTTTTGTTATGAAGTAAAGAGTGCTGAGACAAGCAGGAAATGTATCTGATGGCAGATGGCAAGCAATACGCTTGTTCATAACTGTACAGTGTCACGCAGTGTCATATGAAGAGTCCAAATTATTGCCTAGCACTGCACTGCATTCGTTGCCAAGAGGTATACAATTATTTATCTCTATGCTCTGTAATTTCTCTGGAAACATTGCCTTTCAAATTTGTACACATTGATGTTTACACATTACTGCTTTAAAGAATAACTAACAATGGTACGGTACTTGTCCAAGAGGACTCTTACTAAGTATTCCTCTTCCAAAGAGACTCTTTCAAAGTAGTAGAGTACCTCTATTGATAGTTTTATACTATCAATGACTATCTTGATAAAATGTCTAGAGATATTTCAGATGCTTAATCCCGTTATCACAATTCATGCAAACTATGTTGTGTGTACATCACCTACACATCATGCATGATAAGACTGAACTTCTTAAGTTACCGTCGCTTCTAGAAGCAGTCATATGATCTGCATGCACGGACCACGATGTAGGTATCCGCAAAGATGACTGTCATCTAAGTCGATCATCAAAACAGTTTTACTTTACATTTTCCTTATTTTCTGAAAACTACTTACAAGTTAAATCGCAGATACACCTTATTATCATATTCAAGGTGTCACTATAGATTGACTGATAAACAAGTCGGTTAGAATAGACATGTACTTAAAAAAGTACAATAGAGCTTAGTAGTAAACTATGTCTATAAACTTGAATATGATCAGGAAAACCCGTAACCATTGAATCTATATTTATTGACTAATGCTTTAGAGCATAGTACACACAGTGGCTACAAAAACAACATTATTAAGTTGAAATAGAACGGAAGCTGACGTTATACAGCTTGGAGAGATGTATGATCGCTTCAGATTTTTGTGGAAGCTTCGAAAGGAAACCGTTAAAACAAGCATCTTCAAAGATGAGTAATATCTGGCAGCCAGTGTACGGCTTTGCTGAGCAGGGGTTTTATGTGAGAGAAGGCTTTAAGCCCCAAGCAGACAGCATAACGTAGGCCATTTTTGCAATTATAGTTATACCTACTCTTCTTTTGAGCTTTTTAGAACCTTGTACAGCGTAACTCATTTTTTAAAGTTTAAGTAACAACTAGTTTTATGTTAAGTGACGATGCGATTTATGATGGTGCGTGCTTATCATGATCAAGAGTAAGATGTTGCATTTAATTTTATAGCAAAGCAATTTATAACTGGCAGGAGTTGACACAAACAACAAACATTTCTAATCACGGGCAGATTTATCTTAACTACCCTCAGACTTTTGAGTCGACGTTAACATAATCTCGAGAAAACGTCGTATCTTCCATTCATACCGTTGACTATTTTATAAGCATCGGCTAAATAATTTAATGATTTATCGATCGTTATCATCGATTTGGTAATACCTCTCGTCGAGTCACGGAACTGAGGTCACGCATCGGCGAGCCGAGTGGGCGAAGTGGTCACTGTCCGTGATTCCGTAAACATACAATACATTTTCGTTTAATCATTCACTGCGCAAGAAATAAGTAGCGCAGAAATTATATTGACATCCTACTAATACTGTAAATGTGAGAGTTTGGATGTCTGTTACGGGGCCATGTATTGCTTACCACCAAGCGCACGGCATACTCGTTTCAGTAAATTATTTTGTAAAAAAACAGTCACAAAATCGACGCAAATGAAAGTTTTTTACCAGTACACATTTACGTTTCACTAAAAACATAGGGAATAGAGTTTTAACATACGTAGGTACCTAATTATAAGTATAAAAGAAAACAAAACTATTTGTAAAAATGAAAATCCTTATAAAACCCAATGTTAGTGATGATGTTTTTTTTTTTCTTTGTATAAATAGATAAGGATAATACATGTCTTGAGCACGCGAGTTTGAATGCGGCGGCGGTGGCGTCGTGGTCCCTACGTTCCTTCAAATGTAGTCGAGAAGAGCGATCGCTGACACATGTGAATACAAATAATATCGTCATACAGTCGTATATTAATATACGACATAACATTAAATACAGTCATACTCGTGAACGTGTCCTGCTTGTGCGAGTTAGATTACTCGAGGCAAATACAATACATTCATAAAAATTAGAGCTTAGGTCTAGTCTAGGTATGTTTTCCATCAAAATACTTTATTTCGTTCAAATAAAAATGTTAAATGTACTGATGTAAAATGCTCAGACCCTAATGTCTGTGCTAGTATAGTATAGTAAATAAAAAATCGAGTAATCATAATGACATTTTTTTTTTAACTAAGTATAATAGGTTCGGACTTGACCACCAATTATTTGTGAAGATTCCGAGTAGTTAGTATTTTGTGGCAACATACTCGTAATCATTACATTTAGTGTTTTCGTAACTAAGGCCAATGTATCGCGATCGACACGGCAATGTTATAAAAAATTTCAGTACTTTCGGTTTAAGATATCTTCTGCTTAAAAATTGAGTTGCAAGATTTCACCACAACAAGCAAAGGTATTATATACTTATACATACATTGCAAGTTAAATAAAAGGTTTTTAAAAAAACATTCGATCGCCATTCAGAACATTTATTTCAGAACCGGACTTTTTACATTTTCAATCCTCAAGTCCAAATACAAGTCCTGTTAAATTCTTTCCCTATTGTATTTATTTTTATTAGGAATGACAAAGATTAGTGCCCCGCAGTTTGAAAGACTTCCAAGGGTCCGACTGGCGCCTGATAACTGCCATCTCAACTGTGTCAAGTAACAGCTAAGCCGCGAGTCAGGTGGCGCCGGCGCCGGTGCCGTCGAAAGATGCCATGTGAAAGGAAATTACCACAATATACGGCAATTCATACTCAACTTGATTTTTGGTAAGGCAGTTAACAGACGTTACAGGTTAATTAAATGATTCTAATCGTAGGTAGTTCAGTTACCCACATTTTAAAAAGTTTGGGATATTAACAGTGCCAGCATTGCTCATACTCCAAACAGCGGTTAACGCGAGACTGAATCAAGCCTCTTACAAGACGTTGGTTAGCTCCCGCCACAGAGGCCGGCTCGCAGAGGTGCACCGCACGCTGGAGAGGTCGGCCAAGTCGACGCATGTTATGGGTCCGATGGTTTATAATAAACTCCCAGACAGCATCACCTCGTCTCCCACTATGGGAATATTTAAGTCGAGACTCAAACGATATCTTGTCGAGCAAACGTTCTACAGCTTCACTGAATTTATTAATGTAAAGTAAAGTACAAATGTACGTAGCAAATTATTTTTTTGTGAATTATTTATTATTATTTTATTGTAATTTGACATTCCATTTATATATTTATTAAATTATTATTCCTAATTGAATTAGGACAGAATATTATAATTAATTAATGATAAATGTAACAATGACTTGTAACGGTATGTTATGAATAAATGATTATGATTATGATTACCCAGCGTCATTTTTTGTAATCTAAGGAAGTCTAATCTTTCCGTTATTATAATATATAATCACTCGTTGTTTCAGTATGTCCAGCGTAGATACAATAACGACGAAACAACGAAAAGGCTACCTAGACTATCTAGCCTAGGTAGCTTTATGAAAATACTAACTGTGGCCCGCGGTTTTACCCGCGTAGTTCATGTTATTTTCCCGGAATAATATGTAGTTTCTGTGTTGTTCTAGATTCTAGACTATAATAATTTAATAACCGTAACGCATTCGTTTCATATATTAGGTCATACGTATAGTTGCAAGTAAAACAAAAAATTTCTACCGCAGCCAACAAAGAGCTGCCAACTTTGAAATAGCTGTATAAACTTTTATGCTTATAGCTAAGAACACTCCCGCCTAATTCATCTTTCATGTGTTCAGGCATAAATACCTTTATTTCTACATAACATTACATTCAGAGCAATTTCACACAAATTAAGTAATAAAACACGGCATTCCTAGGGTAAAATAATATGGCAGCTCGATATTTTTCGATGGCAACCGTTCATTGCCGTCGAGGAATTCAGATAACAACATGTCTTTGATTGTCTGCCCACTAATGTACCGGCGAGACGTACTCTCCGACTGATTGTAATGGACCATAAATATGGACGATTTCTTAGTGATAGAAAATCGAAGGGCGCATTCTTTTAAATTCGTAGTTCAAAGATACAGTTCTAGTATTTATTTCGACAGAATTCCTTGCATTGTGATGTCAATTAGGATGATTTTTTTTTCAAGTTTCTTTTAAAATAAGAGCGATGTTTTTTTAATGGGTTCAGTGGCAGTTCTTATCAATGACCTCTAGTGCCTATAAGAGTGATGGGATGAATAAGTAAAGTACCTGATGCTGATAAATGCAACTATACTGTTGCCGTAATCAATATAAGTCATCTTAAATAGTACTGGATGGTATGCTCTTTCTCTTGTTTTTATTTTTATTAATTGACGTGTCAATTGTACATTTATGAATAAATTACTTTGATTTTGACTTTAGACACATAGAGGTGCTCTTTTTGAATTCATTGTAAAATGTGTAATAGTTACTCTTTTTAGATGAAATTTGGATATTTTAAGTATGCGAGTACATTTCAATAACATATATTCTACTGTTGATTATGAAAATAAAGCTGACGAGATAAGCAAGTTGTCATTCCAACATGCTAATAAAAATGAAGAGGTTGAAGACGCCTAATGAAACTATAGACTCCAGATCTACCTGTATTCCAAATTTCAGACCTATCCGTTCATATGTCACGACGTAATTGAGCAAGAAACATCCATATATTACATATATAATACAATTAGTAGGATTTATGGTAAATATATAACTAGAACAAAATTGCCTCGATTTACTACTTATAATAGGTTACTAGCGACGCCCTGCTGTTTTACCCGCATGATTGTTTTTATTATTTCCTCGTGATAAAAAGTAACAAATGTACAATTGTTAGATAAGTAATCTACTACTCCAGACTATAAGAATTGCGTTCCAAATTTCAACCCAATCTGTTGAGCCGTTACGACGTAATTGAACAACAAACAATCAAGCCTCCAAATTTTGGCATTCACATTAGTAGGATATCGACGGTTTTCCAAACTACTAACGAATAAGTTCACAAATACGGTAGCAATTACAACCGACACGTGTCTCGGTGCTCGCTCCAGTCGAAGATCTCGCCTGCGCAGGAGTCGGTCGCGCCGTCGCCGTGACCAATCGATCGACGCCCTTCTAAAGAGTTCAACGCGTTCCGTGTTCGTAGAACTTCGTACGATACAATCCAACTCACTATTAAACGTCCACAAAATCCAGAATATAAATAAATAGTACCTGGTTGACCGAGCTTTACTCGGTTTTTTTAAATGATAATATATTAAGGCAGGTACGAATTACGAAGTGATGACTTACTTAGACCTACTAAAAGGCGCTAAGTATAAGATTTTCTCAGAAAAAAAAGAACAAAAATAAAAGTCCCGAGTGTAACCATCAGGATTCGAACCGGGGCATGTTGACTCCGAGGGCGAACATATTCCGTCTGAGCCATTTAGAGTTAAAGAACAGTGGCGAAATAAGTTATCGTATTCTAATGACATTGTAGAAGTTTTTCATTGTCTTAAAAGCGCGCATAAAATGATGTTTTAAAAAAATAAAACCTAGCTAGATCGATTTATCGTTCCCGAAACCCCCCTGTATACATAATTTTATGAAAATCGTTCGAGCCGTTTCCGACATTCAGATTCTATATACATATTTATACCTACAAGAATTGGTCGTTTAAAGGTATAAGATAAGATAAACTATTATTGAAGAAGTTTAATTACGAACTTTATCGTATTTTTTTTATTTAGCATTTAGTGATGAGAGGGGACATGTGTCAGTTGGTAAGCAACATGCCTGCCCATAACAGCACAAAAATACATGGTTCGATTAATAGAACCAACTGAAAAAAAGTTCACGTGGTCCGCATTGATTCTACTACGCAGTTGAACCACGTGGCCTGGAGGCACTAACACACATGTGACACTATTTGAACATGACGAGTCCAAATAATAATCTAGCACTACACTGCGCTCGTCACCTAGAGATATAAGATGTTTTATCAGATTGTTTTATAAGATGACACCAAGATTGTAAGATTGCGACCATCAGGAAAACCCCACTCAGAAATGCACAACCTAGACGTTCTTATCACACTGTAGAGTCAAATGTCTTCTTTCGAGTCTTTGAAACGTCAACCATGAAACGATACCACTTTTTTGAGGTACTAGAAGTCCAATTGAAATAAGTGCAAAGTCTTATTAGATCATGCAGATCAGTTGCGCAGTTTCCGAAATGTATCTGATAAAAAACCAATAAGCCAGTAATTTTGCGAAGATGTTCAAGAATTTTAATCGTTTTCAAACAAGGGTATAGTTGCCAGCAAACAAGTTGACCCAATAAAGTTAGCTGCGCAGAAACGTTTTTAAGGTCTCTTTAGTGGAAGTGCACATGCGCTAACTTTCCCCTTCCACGTCACTTTTGGGTCAACTTGTTTGCCGGCCACTATATCATTGGCAACTTTCGGCATGTCTCCCGATTGACTCCAGAGCTTCCAGCTGGTACTAGCCAACCCATCCTAAAGGTGCAAGCAGTACTCCATACACATTATTACCAGTGCCCCGCAGTTTCAGCCGCGAAGTTCCCATTTCACGTTTTTTTACCAGGCTAAAAAAAGTTACGTGTATATTCTTCCAGACTGTAATCTAACTGTGTTCCAAATTTTAGCCCGATCCGTTCAGACGTTTCAACGTGATTGAGTAACAAACACTCAACATTCAAAGTTTTGCACTTATAATATTAGTAGTAGTTATTAACAAATACATAAAAATGTAGTAAACGTAAGTTAGAGTTATAATAGTTCAAGATCCCAGAGCTGCCAGACGTCACGTATTTTCTGATGAACGAAATGTAGACGATTGAGTAGAGTTAGTACGTACTAAGAACATATTTTTACCCGATAACTTGCTTAGACGCCTAATTTTGAGATATGGGGTCCAGAAGATACATTACTTACTTCACATATTTTCTAATAACTGATTTTCACGTAAGTTATAGGCAATATCTTTAAAAATAAGTCCCCAATACTCCCAGACACTTTCCGTCGGCCGATTTGCTTAACAGACGCTTTTTTTTTTTTATTTAACCTCAACTGTCCCACTGCTGGGCAAAGGTCTCCCCCAATTTCCTCCACTTTATCCGGTCCTGAGCTACCATCGTCCAATCATGTTTAAACGCTCCGAGCTCGTCCTTCCATCGCGTTGAAGGACGACCCTGGGGTCGACTGGCCGACGCTTTAAACTCCCAAAATAATGACTTAACTTCACTTTAATTTCATACTCCATTTATATATGTATATTTTTATCAGACAACTATTTTAAAGCCTTTTCCGAAATGACAGACCGATCTAAGGGGCCAGTCATCCCTTAATCTCATAACCTCGTACATAAATGTGTTTATGTACCTTCTGGACCCCATATTTCTAAATTGGCCGTCTAAGCAGGTTAGCGGGTAAGCATGTGTTCTTAGTACGTACTAACTCTATTCAATGGTACACATTTCGTTCATCAGAAAATACGCGACGTCTGGCGGCCCCGGGATCTTACTCTATAGTTAGGATAGTTATAGTTATTACATTTTTTATATGACATAGAGTATGACGTACTCGTAAATCACACTCCTGCCCACAAAAATACGTACGTAGCGGCACGCAAGTTTTTGAACAGTAAGAGACCAAATTACTAATACGCTACACTGCTTTTGTCACCCATAGATATAATAATTTATCTCTTTACCCTAATTTTTTAAATATTGCCCTTGAACTCGAAACAAATACGCTTGCACATTGTAAGCATGAAAGAGCTTGCTAGAGCAAAAAATAACTTGCAGAGGTGGGGACTTCTCTACTTCTCAAAACTTACAGAGGCGCGGTGCTACTTCAGGCGGACTCTGCATAGAGTCCAACGATTACAAAACCGTTAAATAATAGGTTCAAAGTAATTCATTTGAAAGATTAAAAAAGTATAGGACACAAGCAATGTCTACAACAATGGATATATTTATCCTTCATTGATCGTGAATGCTGCTCGTTTCTTTCTAAGACTTCGACTATCTTGGAAGTATTTGGAACAATAGAGCCAAATCCTGCAGTACTTTGCGGCTACTACTGAACAAACATACAATTGTTTTACTAAAAGGCTCAAAGCCTTTTTGTACTTTTCAAGAGCCATTGTTAGTTAACCCCTACCTTTGCCGGAATGCCAGCAATATGTTAAGTAATCGAGGCTTTTCTTCGTTGTTACAACTGTATAAAAGATGAGGTAACCTCGTATTTGTCCAAACAACACACTCTTCAAAAGAGAATGTAGCTATTACTCAGTCGTCTCATCATTTCCATAAAATAAAAGGTCAAGAGATAGATCTTCGCTTTTGTACGAGGCATGCAAGATGACGTCAGCGACATAGAGCCGACCGGTTTGCGAGCCTTTCCACTAAAAACTCGCCAGTGGTAATACCAGTTGTAGAGATGCAATCACACCGCCCTATTAACGTGAAACACCTCTCGATTATCGACTACAGAACCGTCGTACAAGGTGCGGAAGCGACTTTCATATCGTCGTAGTAAATTCTCGCCGGGCCACTCACGGACGTAGAGAGCTGAATGCTGAGATTGATAGCGTATAAAGGAATTGGTATACTCGTAATGGTATTGCATCATGGGTTTACGTGGCGCGGCGCCGGCACGGAGGCAACGGCCAGCGCTCAAGAATTCATTTCCAAGTGTCCGGTTTCAGTGCGGCACGTCGGGCGTCGAGCGGTCATATTGCATTCGGTATTTATTTATGTATCGAAGGAGCGCAGGTTGCGGCCGGCGGCGACGGACGGCGCCGCGGGTGGAGCGTTCGGTTCGAGGGGCATACTCACTACGTGATTAATCCGCGGCCCCTGCCCCCCGCGGGCGCGCCGTACGCCGGGTTTCCTCGTCCCCGCGCTCACGGCCACTCACTACGCACGGCGCCCCGCGTAGTGCCGCCAGTCGCGCCGCGACCCGCGCCAACGTCGCATCGCTCTGTGCGCTCCGTCGCGACACCGACCCATATCATTCATGCTATTCTCCGCCGTTGATTTTCCTGCCGAGTGACCGCAGTGAGACCGTCGCGCGTCACCGCGAGTGCTGAATGTTCGTGGCCGCTGCGCCCGTGTACTTTTCCACCGGAATCCGAGCGCTCGAAACCAGTTCGGAGTGAGGGAGTGCTCTCGGTGGAGCGCGGCCTGCGATGCTGCGCCCGTGACCGTCTTGCGACAGTGCCACGAAACGTAAGGATCTTGAGTTCATTCGGCCGGTTCGCGTGTTCAGCTCGCCTTCCTATTTGCATGGCGCATACGAGTGGATTTTATTTTCGTCTGGCGCGCTATGTGTGCGCAGAATGCCGGTGTGTGCGGGCCGCGCGAGTGTGTGCGCCGCGGCTCTGTGTGCGTGCGTTCCGTGTCCGCGCGCCGAGACGGCTACTCCCCGCTGGCCGCTTTATTTAGGTAGTTTCTGAGTCGGCACCCACCCGGCGCCCACCACCCCCCTCGCAGGTAGCACGGCTCTACCCAACTTATTCGCCAACCGATATTGTCCTTGTCCTTTTACGGTATACCTCTCAACGCTGACAGCTTCCAGACGGACAGGATAGGGTGGAAAAAAAACGAAAGCCTCCGAGAACCATTTACAAGATTTCGTGCGCATTATAACTAAGTATTGTAGTAGTGAAGAGAAGCGGTGCGGGAAGGCAGGCACGGGAGGTCGCAGGCTCCGCGGCAACCGGTCGCGCCGTGGCCGCAGCCAGTGTTGGCGTTTCATACAACTCATTGCGCGATACATGTCAATGATCTCGGAACACTGTACATCACGTCCACGAGCTATTATTATTTTTAATGGCCTCTGCCCGTAGCCATCTCCACGTTCTCCGCCTTCAGGGCGTAACAAAACGCTCGTAACAACAACAATTTTAATTTACAGTTAGATAGGGCAACGGTTGATAACATTGCATATAATACGTACCGCGTATCGTTGATAAGGAATGAATACGCACTCAATACGATTTAACAATTTGCTCTACAAATATGACAATGTAGGACCTTACATAACCGCAAGATATCATAAAAACAGATTGACTTAAAACTTTAATCAAATAGTCATTAGATTAAATTAAGTCTTCGATATAGGAAAATAACGAGGTGAAGCGGCGATTATAATATCACATAGGTATATCAAGCTAGTCAAGGGAGGATTTGAAAGATAATGAGTAAGATGTTAAGATTGGGATTAATGTTATGAACCGGTAATAAATAAAAATAACTTTACTTAATAATTATAATAGCATACTCAAGCTAACTTGTAATTAGAACGAGTAGGAAAAGTACGTAATCGGTTGGCAATATACACGATACCCTTTGAACTCTACAATACGGCCGTATAGGTATAGAGTACTATACGTTACTCTACATCGAGAGTATTCAAACATCAGATAAGAACGTCAAGAAAACAAATTAATTACTAAATTTAATATAAACACACTGAGTAATTTGTAGACGATAAGTGTTGGGCTATAATCGAAGTAATTGTGATAAATTATGCGAACTGTAATGGGTACGAGCTTCATTATTCCCCGAAATAAGAAATGAAGCCGCTGTAGAATAATTTGTGGTTATTTGAACCATATCAAATTTACTACGTATTATAAGAAAAAGATATGAGAAACATAATATATTTGACAAGTAAACTGTTACATTTATAGAATTGGAATGTATGTTCATCTGAACGAGTTAATCTCGTACTTTCTCTCACATTTGAAACAATTATGTTAAACCTAATATACGAGTAGTATTTCACTGCGAAGGCAAATAGGCAATCGACGGATGAAACCGTAGGATTTAGCGCAAGCTAGGATGAAACAAAACCGTATACTATATATAACCCAAGAAACTGAACCAACCTGAGAAACCTCGACACAGTCCAAATATTTGAATTCATCACACAAATATTTGCACTAGGTGGGAATCGAACCGACGGCCCTCGGCTTCGCAGGCAGAGTTACTATCCACTAAACCACGAGGACAGTCGAGGCATCGCGACTACGTCTTGTGTAATGTTTTCCATATGCGTTTAAATCGTAAAGTTTAAAAGCTACAATATATTTTATGATTCCTGAATTTTGAAAATGCATTAAGAAAGTTTGAAGAATTCGAATCCCAAGATTTCTAAATATACATAGAGTTAAAAATTACAAACTAATTCCCATGGAGAAGGCGCCATTTTTAAACGATTAGTAACAATAAATAAAGTTTTCGCCTAATATTAAGCAGAAATCATTGCTTATGAACATCTTCAACATCAGAGAACAATTTTTCTAAGATAAACTTTTCCTTCAATTTTCTCATATGCTAGGCTCTTAAAACATGAAGTTGTAGACCCAAAAAAAAATTACATGTAAAATACTCAAAATGGATTGAAGCGAGAATTGTTTTATTCATCGGTGAAGTTTCCTGATTCTACTTCAATTTGAATCTCCAGTAATTTCTTTGACAACAGATAAGCCAACCAAGCCAGGAATCTAACAGTATTTGATATTGGATATCTTTGCAGTAATTTAACGTAGTTATGACACGGTAAATAAATAATCTTATCAGGTGCGGGTGGCACGGGTCAGTTAATTACATTATTTACTTAGCTCGCATGTACCTATTACACACGCGCATACCTATACCTACTCAAGAATATTGTATGTATAAATGAAAACGGCGTGCATACGCAAATGATACTTTCCTTGGATGGAAAAGACACAGAACTCTGGTATCTATTTGAAACTTTTTGTTTATTTTACAAAAATTAAATACAAAGTTGTCTCGATTAACATTACAACAGAAATAATCTAAGTCTAAGATCAATTCAACAAGTTGTGGCCACAATGGTCTCATTTCTTCCACATAGTGGGATCATAGGGTAGGCTCTGGGCTTTCTTTTACAAAGAGAGAGTCAACGCCACAATCCACCACGCTGATCAAGTGCGGATGTAATAAATCAATAAGGCTGGTTGTATTACCCCATTCAATGGCAATGCTTAGATATTGACCTGAAGTCATAATTTAATTTCGTATTTCGATTTTATGCTGTTTTCCTCGTTTCTATACTGGACGGTCTACTGTATTTATGCCTTCAGGAAAAAGGTATACTTTTCGTAAGTACAATAATTTTGCATTTTTGAGTTCCTTTTGAGTTAATTTTGCCTTTTTACTTCACTTAAAATACGTCGAAAATGTATATACATATTGATATTTGTGCGAGCCTAAAGCAAGCCTGTAGAACACGAGTACAATGGTTGAAATTGTCATACGGGAGGTTAGTCCGAGTGCAAAAACATTTCCTATAATAAAACAAATGAAGCGGCTGGCCACAGCTAGCTTTTGACATAATATATTGAATATACTACTGCTGCCAAAATAGGCTACCTACGTACAACTATGTGGTTCTAAAAATAAAATAATAAATTAAATTACATGTTATACAACACACATTAATAAAAAGCAGTACGTATGCTTATTACATTATTTCGTTTGTTTTTCAACAAGTATACTTCAAAATATTATTTCCTTTCAAAATATTTAACACAACATTTGAACTTGAAAACTTGTACTGTTAAGATAAGATAAGAAAACTCTTTATTCCCAAGTCAAGATATTTAGAGCGATCTCTTCCAAAACGGATCAGAAACAAAAGATTAACATGGCCCGTTTAATTAATACATTTCATTTATCAACAACATTATGAGTACTAATCACAACAGAAAATAAATACAAAATGTAAATAATAACATACTACATATTTACAACATAAATAAACTAACACATACTACTTAAAATACAATAAAAATACACATTAACTTAATATTTTATATAATGCTATACTACATATAAATACATGAAATAAAAATCATAAATGTACCAAATTAATGTTTACTACGAGTAGAAGACAGTTTGCAACTAACACTCTAGAAAAAGACATTTAAAAACAGCTAGAGACTGGGCACGCCTTATTTCTAATTAGCTCGTTCCACAACAACAGTCCTCACAGTAAAGAAGAAGAGTAGAAAGTTGTAGCGTGTCGAGGGATGTCAAGCGTGAGGTTATGGATTCTCTCATGGGAAGAAGAGATTAATGAACTGAAAGCGTTCACGAAGATAACAGGGAGAAGAGGAAGGAAAAGAATATTATACAGCAGCGAAAGTATGTGTGCATCCCGGCGACGACGGACAGGCAGCCACTTGAGCTTAGCGCGGTAGTTTGAAACATGGTCATACTTGCGCAGGCCAAATATGAACCTGATGCAGTAATGATGCAGTAGTGATGTACTGTTCCCAAGTCAAGATATTTAAAAAATATTAGCAAGAAGCGATTAGCAAAAATGAGCTTTCTGGATGTTAATGAATGAAGAGGTCACCAGAGGAATTTTAATAAACTTATTAAAAATGAAACAGTGACCGAATAGTATTATAAATATGCTGACAATCAGTGCAAGGTGGCGTTAGCGGTCAATATCCAGTAGTGGACAGATATGGGCTAATTATGATGATGATACTCAGAGCCGGGACTACCAGCGCCCTGGGCCAGATTTTTTCTTTACTTTAATGGGTATAAACATAGCCGCTCAATGAGCGAGCCTACCGGACATAAAGGGCCGATTGCGCTTGCGGCACGGCGCCCCTTACATCCGGCGCCCTGGGCGGTCGCCCTACCGCGCCCTACCCTAACGCTGGTACTGATGATACTGCTCATTAAGTTCATAATCTTCGGCTCCTTCCGTATTAAAAAAAATATTTCAGGATAATAAGTTTATGAAAATTCTTCTGGTGGGCTCTTTATTCTGTGACCTCTTTATTTGGTGCTGTAAGCACAAAGATCTATTATTATGACTGAACGTGCCAATTATCAACAGGCGTACATTTTACTCATGTTTTCATTATTCTCACACATACCTAACATTAGGCAAACGGCCAAAAATGACTACATCCTACTTACCACAACTTTTTTTTTCACCGTAAATATCTATTTAACTGACGTAGTGTCTGTAATTACACCCCCGGTTTTTAAATATTTCTAAAACCATATAAAACCTCCCAAAGGTGGCGTAGAAGATATCGATTAAAGCGATAAGACCGCCTGTTGTAAGTATTTGTTTTTATTTTGGCATGATCAATAAAGAGTATCTATCTATGTGTTTGTGTCTACATTGCCGGAAATAGAGAGTTCTCTGCTCTTATAAACTCTACAGAGAAGTGAAATATGTCGTAAATTTGAGCTTTATATTTACAGCCATGACAATAAGTCTAAGATGCATAAGATGCCGCACATTAAATAAATGATTGCTATTCGTCAGATAACAGGCAAAGAAAACAAAGAGATACCTAAGTTCGCCACTCTGCATGTGGGCGGCACACATGTACAGACCACACATACGCTATGAGTGAATGTGGTTTATGCACGTGTGGGTTATCTGAAGCTACTGCTTACGTAGTGATACCAAACGCTATCAGCT
Source organism: Ectropis grisescens (assembly GCA_017562165.1). NCBI lineage: Eukaryota > Metazoa > Arthropoda > Insecta > Lepidoptera > Geometridae > Ectropis > Ectropis grisescens. Next base: position 10,509,201 of record CM029777.1, on the reverse strand, counting down.
ATATTACCCACGATAGAGCCGCTCTTACCTGTGGTATTTTACTCAACTTCCCAAAAAGAGTTTTATGATTATCTTCGTCAGAAATTCATTAGAAGCATACTAGCCAGCGTTTTACCCACATTAATAGACGGACACAAATTTCTTTAAATTGATAAATTGACAAATACGTTATAAAAATATTGTGTTTAAATGTGTATTGTTAGATAAATAAATGTTATTCCTGATCAAACCTTTTATTTCTATCTTAAAACCTCGGAACATCTTAATTCATATCAGTAATTCAATCATTGTGAAAAACAATACATAACTAAGTAAATTATCCTATCAAAAAATACATTTAGTTGCAAAATAAAAAATCTTTTGATAAAATCGCCAAAGTTGATAACATATTTGCTATCAACGTTCTAATAATAGTAACTTAAAAAGCAATTTCAAAAATATCGCTGATGGAAAGTTGGTGTGCAAAATTTAATCTTAATCCAGGGTTTTTTTAGAGACTGATAAATAGATACGTTATAAATTAACCACACAATGATGAAAAACCAAATGGAAATCGTAAATTAAAATTATACCACAATGTAATAGGTGTATGTCTGACATTTTTGGTAATGAAGTTTATCTATTATGGACATTGAACAAAAACATATGAATAATTTTATTCTGACTAATTAGACGACAAACTACTCGAAGTCATAGCTTTTTTCAAAAGGAGGTTTCAAGTGACTCTATTGCCTACCGAGCTCAACCGTAGCTATCAACCGGTTCTAGGTGTGTGTGATTCGGTATTCAACGCAAATAAGTACTAACACTAACCTAAAAAGATCTCCGAAATTCATCGCAGTTAAACCAAAATTGACGTCACAAATGACAAAATTTGTACCAATTCGATTTTGCTAAAAAAATAGGTTTTTACTCGCGCGACACTTGTTTTATGTTTGGAATATGCCGCTAATATCTTAAAACGATTATTATAATTGTTCCAGAAACATACATATACTTATTGTCCTAAAAAAATTCACAGACATCTGTATTTTCCATTGCTTTGATCTGCGTCCTAAATTTCTCAAAAATGAAGCCAAGGGAACGATTGACAAAGAGAAGAAAGCTTCGTCTCGGCTTGGCTTGGTCTTTTTAGTCTCGCAATTTATTTTAATTTTCAATTCACGTTTATAATTTTTTAAATAAAAGTTCGCTGCTATGAATCGTTCTTCCCATAAATGGATGAGGTATAATTTCTCACTGAGTAAGACGAACCAGTTATCTTATTTCAATATGTCAACAGTGAAAGCGTCAGTTTCAGGAGTTAAGATTACGCCATAATTCTTTGTTATCGTATAGTTTATACAACATCTCGCTGGCGTTACCGTTCACTTACGAGTAGATTTGAAATATTTTACCAACCAAGCTTACGTTCGTATGTTTTGTGTAATCTAATTCCCGCAACATATCATCATTATTTTAACCAAATACCTCGTTATCGTAACCTTTATAACAATAATGATCTATATTCTTTAACATTAAATGACAAAACAACAATTGTTGGGTATTCCTCACACTACACTATCTAGTCCCAAACTAAGCAAGTTTTATACCATGGAAGCTAGTTAACTGATGTTATACTTGCATCTTTTAAATTGTTTAAAACTCTTCATATTATATGTTAAATAGTTTATGTATAGTTCGTTGTTTATTGTTAGGGGTCCGACTTACTCATTACTCAATCATTGCAAAAATCAAGATGCTAATTTGGATATCGCTTTACGAGTACTTAGCGGTCCTAACAAGTGAAAAGTTCAATAATTCGGTACTCTTATTAAGTCGGTACTAAGAAAAAATAATTCTGTATTGTTCAAATATAGCATCACCTAGTTTTTTTGATAATAAAAGTTACTCTATCACTAATACCATTCTATCTTAAATTTATTTTTTCTTTTATTATGAAAAGAAACTACATTAGATACCACATGATTCCATCGACTAGTTGATTCATAGTGGCCGTCCAAAACTCTTTTCTTGATCCTCGTATTTCATATTTCCCCGAAACAATTTGAGGTGATTTATTTCGCGATTTTAAAATTCCATCACATCACATCAAAGTTTTTTTATTAATGAATGGTTTAATAGAGCGTTGGTAAAAGAATTACAGAATCATCACATAACACATCAAACGCAGTCGTAAAGTGCGATACACATGACATGACCTCAAAAATAATAAGATATGAACCCAATTCAGAGAAACATGGCTGCGTAACGTTTCGCGAATTGTTTCCGTATATCATTGATATAACTTTCGTTGAATACAAAATGGACGACAGAATATTTATTCGTTTTTTTTAGTAGCCTTATCGTGGCCTTAGAAACATGAAATCTCAAATTTAACTTCTTTGTTGTTAATTTAACAACAGTTAATTGTTGTTAGGGAACAATTTGTCGAGAATTTGCTCATAGAATCATCTATGTTTTAGTGGAGTGAAGTGGCGAGACAGATGCATATATTGTTTTTTTATCATTCAATAAATGCTCTTTTAGCTGCACATTTCGGTTGAAGGAAGAGATGGATCTTATTGATAAGGCCGACATTTACTTCATTAGTTCTAAGTGAAAGTGTGTTTTTGTTAATGTATTTTTGTGACTAGGACAAAATAAGAGTTGAGATAAAGATAGATATACATATTATAGATTAATGACCCACTTATCTGTGCGTGTCAGCCTGTATGTAACAGCGCACACGTGCATATTATTTGGCCGACTCGATGGACACAGTTTTTGTTTTAGCGAGACTACGTTCGACTTTTTTTATACGTCCATGCAGTAGACCATATAAACGGTAGCATTTTGCATTAACATTGCTTCAGCCCAAACCTGAAACAATGTAAATGTCGAAACAATTTACATTTAAATAATATTCAACCCAAACATACATTGTTGCGAAGTAAACAATGAGAATAAAGGGATATATTTGTCAACACTGCCCTTACCGTGTTTAATGTTTACGAACGTTACTTTACTGCACCTCTTGCAAATAAGCTAATACATACAGCTCTGCAAACAGTTGCCATGCTAATTTACATTCTAGCCACTGCAGTTTATAGTTCTAGAGAAGCAAACATTAAAATATTAACTACTTTAGGTAACTGTACTTTTATACGTTGATTGTACGTTTTTTGTATGGGAATATAAAACGTTTTTGCTCGCTTATTGTGCTTCCTTAACGGTCGCAGAAAACTAAGTTTTAATTTTTAGAGTCAACAAAACAATACGGGAAATTCACAAATGGTGTTGTGTGACTGATTTAAGATAAATTAACAACAACTGAAGTTTATTTAATGTCTATATTATCCTCGATGATGGCGTATAACACGCTGACATTTAGTAAGATAACGCTTAGAGTAACACGAGATTAAGTAACCGGTTACATTGAATCGGTCTAATCAATGGGCGCTGCGCCGGCGCATTACATAACGCTGCTTTCGAGCTAGCTGCAGTGCTTGCGAAATGTCTTGCGCAATACGTGATACGCAAATACGGGAGCCGAGAGAGTTGCATACGACCAGATACATGTTAATTTGAATTTAACATTCTGTAGATGTCTCTGCCGATTGGCAATTAGCACGGACTGCCTCGCTAATTGATTTGTTGGAATTTTGTTGTTTGTAAGTAATTTTCATTTAGCAAAAGGACCTATTCGCGTCGCTTGATGATTTTTTTATGCCATAGTTTTTTTTCGCTTATGAGATTTATTATCTTTTGCCTAAAACGAAAAATAGTGGTAAATACTAACACAAGACTTATAAAAACGATGTATATTGCACAATATAAAAAAAAATACTTTGGTATTACAAAATAATGTATTTCTCATTATTAAAGCATATTACCTAGATAAAGCTAAATAACCACAAAATGTTATTCAACATTTTAACTTTTATTATAACAATACGGTATTGGAATTGAATAACATACCTATTTTGCCTTTACTATAACGAGCACTTATTTCCTGAGCATTCAGGAAATAATTATTTAACATATAGTTATGATAAAAATCGACACTATTGTAAATTAAATAATTCTAAAATATCGCAATTTGTAATGACATTGTGTAACAATTCGCTTGCCTTGAACGCATTCATCAATAAACCCCTGTTATCGTTGTTATCACAATACATTGATAATACATATCTGTTTACGCCAAAACATATCTGTACCGGAAAACTTTTTCCATTTTTTACTTCAATTGAAACACTTTAATTCAATTACAGGCGGCGATAGATTCGTTTAACGATAAAAACGAAGTAGATAAACTAAATTATCAAAAAATATTTATAAGAGGGATTAATTGCACGTTTTGTTTTGTTTTAAATTAATTTTACAGAATTTAAACTGGTCACAGAAAAATAGCATGATAGAAATACTACAATAAATTGTTGAATGACTGACGAAATTTCTTTGTGCAAAGATTACATACCTGACAGTACTTTGATTTTGATTATTCATGAATGCCTATGACAGTCTAAGATAAAACTGTTATGATTTATTGATTTTATTTTTAGCCTTAAGCTGTGGTGGCGTAGTGGTGAGAACCTTCTTCCCGCAATCGTGAAATCGTAGGTTTGAATCTCGTCTGCACCCCTAAGTATTTTTAAGCGCAGAAATACCACTCATCACTACTGGCTTTAACAGTGAAGGAAAACATGGCTATAAAACTAGTATATTCCAAGTAAGACATCTTTCAAAGATAGGTATGCGTCATCTATAAACATACACCACACCCGCACATTGCCAGCGTGGTGGATTATGGCTTTGACTCCCCTTGTAAGAATAGGGCCCGAGTCCCAGCAGTCAGAACTTTAAGTGATAAAATATATTGATTTTACTTGGAATTGGGTCTGATTCAATTTAGTTTAAAAAAAAAGAGAGTACTCATGATACCTGTCCACTGTCAAGACTCCATTGTCATATACTCAGTTATATAAAACTGGAGATGTTGAAAAAATATTTTATCAATCGAGTGATTTACTCATCTCTTCAATCAGTCTCACGAAATCTAAGATATGTAATAGATAAGTGTGCAATCAATATAACTACGCATTATGCAAGGTAAATGAGTTTCTAACTATATTTGTTACAACACTGTAATGGATTCAACTCCGACCTTAGAAAGGCTGTTTTGCATAACGTGTTCGACAGTGTGAAAGAAATACCTATCAGTTGAGCTCAACGAAAATGTATCGGGAATTCTATAAAATAAATATCGTTATTTGTCTTGTCGACGTGTGTTAATAGATTCGTGAATGTCTATTTTACATAAACCCAGAATCCTTAGACTTAGTTAATATTTAATATAATTTAACAGTCATATTGTCCTATAAATTGTGTGGTACATTATCCCGGCCCTACTCTCAGAAATGTTTTATCCTAGCTATCTCTGTTAGCTACCACAATCGAGAGTTTCTTACAGGAATTTTTTGGGCGTCTCATCAAAATGAAGCTAATAATAAATAAATACTCGTAGTATTTACGATAAATTAGCTTGATAGTAATTGCAAAAATTGTACCTGGAATCCTGGACTATAAAGTATTGAAACAAAATTTGTATTCGCTGATTTCTTGTACGTTTTTCATCTCTTCAAACGACGGGAATATTTATTTAGATGTGATTCAAAACACATGTATATAGAATCCGCATTAATAAATCAGTGAAAAGCTATTGCTTGTTTATTATTACACTAGCAGCGACCCGCAGTTTTACTCGCGTAGTTTCTGTTCCCTTTTTTCGCGATAAAAAGTAGCAGCAGTAGTATTTGGTATATTCTAAACTATAAAATGTGTTCCAATAAAAAGAGAGGATCCAATCCTAATCCACCGCATTGGCTAAGCACGGATGTTTATATGGCTGACAGATGACACATGAAAACAAAATTATTTTTCATTGAATTGTTTTCTGGTGACAAATGCCACAAACGGTTGTTCTAGAATTCTAGATAATGGTCATATTGTGTCGGATTTATGTATGAACATTTTATTGTAATTTTTTTTTAATGAATGACTTAAATTGTTTGACATTTTAATTTTTTACGAATAAATGCTCTTAATATTATAAAGCTGAAAAGCTTGTTTGTTTGAGCGCGCTAATATCAGAAACTATGAAAAAATATTTTTTCTTATGTAACTATTTTTTAATTAATTATTCCCCTTTGGCTATGTACTATGTGATCCCTGAAGGATACAGACTTTATAAATATGTACCACGGGCGAAGCCGGGGTGAACCGCTAGTTTAAGTATAAAACAGAAAAACATTTAAGAGACAGATATCTCTGTCAAGCGTTCAATGATCTCTCTACATACTGTTCAATTATTCAGCTATATATTAAAGGCTAGGAAAATCTCGGAGTCTGCATACAAAACTGTTTACGACGTCTAGGGGTACGTAACCTATAAGCAACCTAAATAAATATTATGTCAAGACATCGGCTTTGATATAAATAATACTTATAGATCTGATGTTGAAAAGTGTTACACGTTTTTGACGGATTAAACTGTTTTAATGAATTTCAGAATGCAATTTCAAACGGTCAGAAAAATCTACGACTTGAAATTGTATGTTTCTAGGCGATACTTTTTCTTTAATAATTAAGATCAATAAACTGTAGTTAGGGATTACATAAATTTGGGTATAAGTGCATTTAACCAAATGTAGTTAAAAACATTACAAATTAAAAATACACAGCGAAAAGTAAACTTACGGGTATGTACTCAGAGGATTATTATAGTTAATTGTTAACTATGATAACATAGTAATAAGGTTGATATCTGTTAGTTGTCAACTATAGCAACTTGCAATTTGCAACTTGCAGTTATTATATGTATATGGTAGCGCAAATTTTTGCCCAAAGTAGCATTGTTGCAAGTTCCATACATCCTAAAAACATACAATACAATAACTCTTTATTAAAAAGCCACAAAGCACAAAAAAAACATCAAATAATACAAAACAGAAAAAAAAATCTTAGCAATTTAATTGGCGGCCTTATCGCTTAAAGCGATCTCTACCAGGCAACCGTGCAAGACATGGTATTGTTAACTTAAAACCCCCTCATACTGTGAAGTATTGCGGTGGTAAGTAATCTCATCTCATCGCCATACATACATAAATATTCACGAAAAGTCAGTTAGAGTTATCTTGAAAGTTTATAATCTTATAAAATTTAATATGAATTCAATGTACAATTTTAATACTACATTAGCTTCATACAATAAAGTTAAGAGTAAGACTGTCAGAACTCATTTGGAAATACCTATTTTAAATTTAAAACATCCAGCCACTTCAATTTGATCCCCTCAAATTGTTGCCATCTAATATTATAAAGAACTTACACACGCATCAACGACCTCAAAGAATACCATCTTTTGTCAAGGCCCGGCGGTTCAAAGCGACAAGGAGTATAATACTGCTTTTCGATGGAAGTAATTGTACTCTTATTGGATCAGCGTAATGAAGGCGGGACTCAGGCGTGGTTCGATAGGAACCTGATTTAAATAGTTGCTTTGCGGTGACGCCTAACTTAGCATACTTTGATGGATTATTCTGGAGAAATATATAAATTGATATACACAAAAAGTGTCGATAAGTTTCCTTTGCAAGGTTTCGTTCTGAGTGACTGACATGACAACGCAGGAGCTGAACTGTCGTTGGTTTTAGACATTTATTTGAAACGAACATTACATGCGCAAATTTCAAATACAATTTATAAAGTATCCCATTGTAGAGTAAATTTTGGGTTTAAAATTTGTAAAACAAGATTTCAATAAATACATTTGGGAATCTATAAGAGTTAAGCTTTGGGGTCTGTAGGTGTTAAATAAAAATAACTTAACATTTCTGGTATTTTTTCTCACTAACGTGACACAAGTTTCTAGATAATGTAAATCTCACTAACGTGACACAAGTTTTCATTATAATTATACCTACATTTTAAAATCATATTTACTAACGTAGAACGTACGTAGACGGGCGTTTTTACGTAACACCTAAACCTTTTTCTGTCAATTAAAAATAACGCAGGAAAGGTCAAAGGCATGTACAAAAAAGGATCGTGATGTGATTAGATTCGTTATTGAGCCAGTACCCGATTCAATCGCAAATCTGTCAAAGAGGAATCGATCAAAAGCTGAATAATGTAATAGGACCGTCCAAAGGGAGAGAAGCACGTGTAATTCATGAGATGTCTCAAATATTGGCAATATAAAAGGAAATAATTCTTTAATCATACGCTGTTTGAATGAATAGCAGATACTATCAGATCTGAATTTGCGTGGCGAGACACATCAGCTGTTCCATTGAAGTGAATATATTGAGGAACCATGTATAATGTATATCGCGTCTTTTCAATGAATATAAGCTAGGAGTATCATCAAAGATAAGTTTAAAAAATACATTTATAATCTTTGCAAGAAGTTTTTAAGCAAACTCGAGTTCACAGTATTAATCTTTCAATTATTATTCTATGGAACCATAATTAATCTAAAAGGAGACGGAAACATCACTTTATTATCGGACCGGAACTGAACTAGCCAACCAATGAAACGTTACCCAGCAGCTGAGAGTAAAACCCTCTGCACACGAGCCCTAAAATCAGAGGAAATTACGTAAAACTAGTGGGGAAGACCCTATATCGAACCTAAATAACCAATCATAAATATGGTGCGATTTAGGCTCCTCCCCACAACTTTTACGTAATTTCCTCTGATTTTAGGTGATTTATGATGCGATGTAGGGTCCTCCCCACTAGTATTACGTCATATCCTCTGATTTTAGGACTCGTGTGTGGAGCGTTTTACACTTAAATAAAAAGACACTTTATTTGGGACAGCACAAGTATTAGGGTGTGACAAGTTTATAAAGTTAGGCTAAAAGTTAAGGAAAATCTCCATGCAAAGAACTCAGGGAAATACACAAAACAATTGAATATTTTATCGACTTCAGGGTTCATGACAATTTATGTTGTTAGAACCAGTTGAAGTGAAAACTTCTTTTGACGCGCAACTGACAGATTTTTCGTGGGTTGTGAATTGAATTCTAGCGTCATGCTTGGGAATGATATGAAACCTTTGGGTAAACTTGGGACCATAACCATTGGTCAACTAAAAATGCGTCAGCGTTACCCATTGGACTGACGCATTTCTAGATGGCCATGCTCATGGCCATGCCCTCCGGCTTCACCCGCGTAGTTTCCAAAGTAAGCTATCAAATTCTGAGTTATAAGTTTTCACTTCTATCGGCAGTTCCTATGACAGCCAATTTTTTGAGGGGTTCTTGTTTCGCATATGTCTGAAAGGAAATTTGCAGAAATCTTATATTATTTTTAGATTTTTAAATTTAACATAAATATGTATACTATAATTAAGTACTATATTTAAGAATTATGATTTGCTAATATTCATCACACAAGTATTTTTCCTGGATGGGAACCACGACCTACGGCTCAGCGAGAAGATAAAAACAAATTCAAAACAAATTCAACCACGTGACACCTGTTAAAAAAATACGTGTAAATTCAATAGTAACGATACTTTTTTAATTATCTCATGGTGGAATTCTTAAGCTTTTAAATAATCCGAAGGTACTATTGTTATCACCAAGTGCCTAAGATGCTCGAGTTGTAGCTCTATTTCCTATTACAACATGTCGAGTGAAGCCGAGCTGAAGGCAGGTCGGCTGCGATAGGCGACGGCCTTGCTACCTCCCCCCGCGCCCGAGCGTGTACGGTGACGTCACTCCACGCACCGACACGTTCAAGTTCAATGTTGCCTATTAATTTTACCGTGCCTTGCCACCACTAATAAACTGCTTCGGCAAGGACGTTTCGTCTGGTACAGCTTCGGTACACTTTAGTACGAAACTAAATAACAGCCTAAAAAAGCATTTAATAATAATAGCGACTCCGACATGTGGCCTTGGGTTATAAGAACGAGTATCATTAGCGACGACTGTTTTTGTACAATGTATTGAATTATTCTTTCTCTGTAAGTATATCCCGGCCGTCGACTGCCCGTATATTTTGGGAAACCGTCGGATATCTGGGTAAAATAAATTATTTATGTATGGCAACCTTATCGTCAAGGCTAGGCAGTTTTGCTTTGCAAATCCGCATCGTTCTTGCTCTTAAAACTTAAGGTCCACACGTTTCGCTTATTGATTGAACTATTTCGCAACAAAAACTGACAAGTTGCCTTTTTTGTTTGATTTGTTGGTATTCACGCTTAATTAGTAGACAGTTAAAGGTTTTGTGTTTCGATTTGATACGCTTATTTTGTTGGGTGTTAATTTTGATTATATATATTTCTTGTGGCTAAGGATTTTTTTACCATCTCATCTCAGTCATATTCAAACAAGCGTTCACGTTGGTCATAAGCGTAACATTCGTAAGGTTAATAGAAAAACGTAACTTCGTATGACAAAGGAATTGTTTGGTCTTTACTTCCACATCCATTACCGCTTATTATTGAAGTTTTAGCGAAACGTTTTCAAAACATACACACTTAACTTCGGTCCATTGAGAGATGCTCATTCCATGAAGCGCGTGCGCAACCGTCAATAATTTCAACAATCGAGCACGCAGCGAGTGCCACGCGTGACAGCCTATTGTAATGTGTGACGTCAAGCGTCACACGAACTCTCTACGAAAAGTTATTATTTATTTCCATGCGTGAAAACAATGTGTTACCGGGCAGCCTGTAACCGCCCTTGCATTATTAAATAGATCAACAATCAAACAGTGTCAATACACCCGAAATAGAAAAATATTTATAAACTCTATTAAAATGTTGCCCGCTCTATTATTTACTCGCGTTTCAGATGCTAAAGCCAGTTTTATTTTTAAATAATTACAAAAAATACCGGTGGCCAGTGCGGACTGGTCTAGTCATTCCAACTACTCGTTGTTATAAAGTGTTCCACCTAATTGTTTTAGTCGCCGGGATCGCATCTAAATTGTTTTATTTTTGGAAACGGAGCAGTTAGACGCAATTAGAGATGTGTCCGGAATCGATTTTATTGGGATTTAGTGTGTTTTGTGGAATTAGTCGAATCAGGAGTGCGTACGTGACCAAAGTCTAGAACAAGTTTAGTTTGATTCAGTTGAGTTTCATTTATTCTTTTTGAGTGAGTTTTCTTAATTCTAACCGTCGCTTCGTTCGTGTTCAAAATTATTATACGCAGATCACTTGTTTGTAGAAATTAACGTTTCAGGATATCAAACTTTTCAGTTTGGATTTTATTTATCTTTAGACTGAAGAGTCTTCCATGCCCATTTATTAGTAAACTAGTATTAAGATCAATGTTGTATCTTTGACTACGTAAGATGTCACAAACGTAGATAATTTCTAAAAGGCTTGGCTAAAAAACTGATTATTATTGAATATAAAAATTATTAGAATGTACTTAGTGTGTATTCTTCTCTTCTGTCATTTAAATTGTATCTTGTTTGTATTATTTCTGGTATTTCCAATGCCATACCATTTAAAACTTATATTTCTCAAAGTGATCAATTAAATGATTCAAAATATTTATATTTTCACGTACTGACCGATTCCAAAACTCCAAAACATAAGTTTATCGCGGGGTGGCAAAGGTTAAAGATACGCTCGAAATAACCGCACCTAGCAACTAATGCTGTTTATTTCGAAATATCAACACAGCAATTAATGAAACAATTATAAACAGAATTGATTAAATTTCGACGCACGACCCGGGAAGTGCAATCTTAAACGAAAACAATAACACTGAAATAAGTCATAATAAATAAACAAATATTATTTGGACATTCCTGATACAACACTAAGCAAAGCTTGTATTATGATAGACAGAAAGCTGATGTAATTACCTATCTATACTACCTATACTAATATTATAAAGTTGAAGAGTTTGTTTGTTTGTTTGAACGCTAGGATCTCGGGAAGTACTGGTCCGGATTGAAAGATTCTTTTTTTATTGGATAGTCCATTTATCGAGGAAGGCTATAGGCTATAGAAAATAACGCTACTATGAATAGAAGCGGAGCATGAATCAAGAACGTAACAAAATCGGGAAAAAATATTCCTTTTGAGAGTTTTCGTACGTTTCGTGCTTTGACATGAGTGACATGACACATGACAGCATGTGTCTAAGATTGCGTCATTGAATATCACAGATTACATACCTCTTGATTATAAAACCTTTGCTAATCATTTTTTTTTCTAAATCTGAGTTGGTACAACCAATTTCCGACAGGTGGCGTAGCAGGTAGCTGAAGAGGTGTTTTGTTTGAAAGCGATATTGGAATGAACTGACTGAACCGATTTCAGTCATTCTTTCACCGTTGGATATGTACGGGATCCTGATGAGTACTATATAATGTACCACGGGCAACGCCGGGGCGGACATCTAGTATATAATAATGTAGATTATAGACATTTGTTTTCTCCCTTGGGTAGCCAACCGCTGTATTAAAATGCTTAAGGCCTTGTTAATTGGCTCTCTCTTTAATTTCGAACTAAAATGTTAGTAAAATAAAAAATAAATAAAAAGAGATACAAAAATAAATAAATGTTGATGGAGATTTCTCACATAAAATCAAAGTTATTACTATTTTAGGTAAGAGGTAGAAGGGCCTCAATCTCAATCTTCCCTCCCACTATACTCCCTAAAATAAGCTCAAAGATCTCTTTATTTTAATATATAACGAAAATAAAGAGATAATACTAGAAAACAATAAACATTTCCTTTCTGAGGTAGAGACTTCAACAGTCTACCCAGGAAAAAAGCAGTCATTTACATATTTATTCCCAGTTTACACAGAAAGATAAATATCGAGAAAAATCTGGGCTTTAAAATGCGATGTTATTGACTATCATTAGTTTTCCAATTAAAAACTGACGCAATAAAATCATGAATTTAATCATTACAGTAGAGTAGCTATCTAGCTATAAATGTCATTATTTAAGTAGAATTCTCAATTACTTGTTGTGATGTGATGCTATTCTATCACGAGGGTAACCTTAAAATGAAGTATATCTTTCATAGAGCCATCGCTCTCATTTCTCTCTCTCTCTCTCTCCCACTCACTCTCTCTATCTGTGTTTTCTCTATCCTAATTCTGTCTGTTTCTATTGCATAATCACATACAACAGTTTCAATTTTGATCAAAGAATACCCCATTCAAATGAAATGTTCATCAATGATAAAATTTAAAAAATAACCACTTTATTGCATTAGCCATAAAAGTGTAATTCGTTTCCATTTTGACAGATAATGCATTCGATACCTACTTTAATAAGGTATTTTATGCCCTTGTCTCAGATAAATAAAACGTAGCAATGATTACGTTAACCCGTATAGCAGTTTCTTCGTCTTCGACGATATCATATTTAATATCGATTACGGCAAAATAGCCACCGCTTGTCTTAATTTGTGCCTAAATATAGACTGGCCTCAATCACAAGACGACATTGTTTTGATAATTTTGTAAACAAATTATTTTTCGAAGTTTTCGAGATAACCCTGAGAAATTCGTACAACAGTCCTTTATTTATACTGATCAAATATGCAACAAAAATAATGTATATCGAATGTAATGTGTTAAAGGCTGGAAATATGTTTGTAACTCCTTATATTACTTAGTGTGGTTAACCTTTGAGTATATATTTACGATTCTTTGCATTTAGCCTTACCTACTTCCTTTTATACGAGTACGTTCCAGATAAATATCAACTTTAATTAAACTATGCTTGTTCACATAACAACTACAATAAGCTAATTGTATTCCAAATCTTGACCCGGTACGTACAGAAGTTCCGACGCAATTGAGCAACAAACATCCAAACTTTGACATTTATAACATCAGTAGGATTTAAAACGAATACAATACATTTGAGCAAATACCTACAACACACTGAATCCGAAGTGGAATTCTTTCATTAACAAAACGAATGACAAAAACAATCGACTTAACATAATGACATCTTTACACGTGCCGATCGACTTGTTGCCAAATGATCTACTTAAAGAAATATAAACACTGATAATACTGTTTGTTTGTATTACGGAGCTCAAGTGGTGGATAAATTTTATTTTTAAGGACCGCACGTGGTTATTTCACATTAGTTATATACACACACGCGTTTGTGCACTGTAATAGTGTACCTATATCATTTATAAATATTGTCAAGATTTCGCTAATCGGATCTTCGGCGTTTGATTACAAGAAAGTAGATCCCTCTCGTGATCACTATTGTATTTGACACTAAAGGTACATTCGCGCTGAGACCGCGACACGAAACCGCGACAGGCACTTGACTCTATAGAATTGTATGGGCGCCAGTTCGCGCCGAGACCGCGACACATGTCTCGCGACACGTGTCTCGGTCTCTTATCGCGGTCTCGGCGCGAACTATCCAATTCCATAGTGTCAAGTGCCTGTCGCGTTCTCCAGTCGCGGTCTCGCGTCGCAGTCTCCGCGCGAACCATCATCGTATCTGCCTAACTAATCGGCTTTGGCTTCAGTTATTGCTGTCTCTATAATTTCAAGCGAAAAGAAAAGAGAGAGCAATCATAGCTATGACAATATTTCTTAGGCGGTAGACCCTTCTGTCAAGTATTCCACTCCTCAATGCAAAATTAACGCCCTCGTTGGTTGATACGAATTTTAGTTCACTGCTGGTCATATACCCTCTCCTATGACAGAGCACTCAGCCCTATCCTTGGCTTTCTTTCATACTGATAGCACTAGACTTATTTGAGAACTTCGTCTTTGCATTCTAATCATTCCAACATTTCGAGCTCGGATATAATACAACAATATTATATTGTATTTCTGTGCGAGTGTTTGGATTTTCGCCACACGGAAAACATTGGTACGTTGATTCACCATCTATTCTAAACTTAAAGCTTAGGTCATCGCCTGTTAAGCATCTGCGTACTTTGCCTACATTCCGACTCCACGTTTGGTGGGGTGACCCCGTCCTATGCAAATCCTCTCATTGTAAAAGGATTGAAAGAAACCACCCACAAAGTGCACCTTGAAACTTTAAGGTAACAATTCTCTATCAACATATTTTAATAAGAATCGTTCTTATACGTGAATCAGCCTTTTGAAATAATAGACTCATGTTGGCATTCAACTGGCGTCACCCACTTGTATACCGAGTTGTTCGGTGTCAATGCAAACCGTGTAGCGACAAGCGTTCAATGTTATTTTGGGAAGATAAAATATTCAAGTAGTAAAAACAAAACAAGTCGAATGTCGATAAGAATCAAGGCTGTCGTGTAGGCCGAATACACTTTGTAGAATGTTTTATTAAAGATGCAAGCATAGTAAATCGTTGCCTAAAAGTTTGTGCCAGATTCCAGCTCCGCTCAGAGGTATAATTTTATGGATGCGATAAACATCGGTTTCATCCGTATGATAGCGTGTATCAATGGTCGATACGTACGGCTGCTTAGCATACAATCGTCGGTAATTCCTGCCGACAGGTTAGTCACGCGGCCGTTCTCAGCGTTTGATATTCCTCAGACAATACGAGTTGCCTACGCGTGTAACGATCGTACACCGAATCGAAATCATTCGATATTCTGCGCCTAAATCAAGGAACGATAACTGTTCGATAACACGAGGTCGGCATCGATATGTTTGCTAATACTTCAATTTAATATTTCAATCGCGCCCTCTCTTCCTTTCTAAGTGGCAAGCCGATGCAACGACCTTCTGTGAGATTCTCACCACGAAACAATGAAGATTACCGTAAGCCATAACGCGGGTGATATAAGGTCGAGTCTCAAGCGAATTGGAACGGTGAAGAACGGGACAGAGTCCATTGTTTATTTATCGAATGTGGAATGTAGAGGCAAGAGCCGTGCGAGTGTATGGTGCGTGGCTGGGGCGAGTCTGCGATCCGGCGAGCCAAAGGAAAGCACTCGGCAAGACTTGGCAGGAATGTCTACCGACTGCTGGCGAGCCATTGATTGATCGCACCAGCTATTTTCAGTAACACTTAGTACTCAAATATTTTGGCAAGTGAACGCGAATTGGAAGAGTAAAGCTTTTACGATGAATTGGATAGCTTTTATCGCTTACATCGTAACAGTTTTGCTCTTCAATCTGGCGAGATAATTTCCTGTTGATCAAAGCATCAGTCGTTTTGTAGTATTTCTAGAATCTAGATTGTATTTTACTGCGTGGGATGTCTTTTCAGCCAACAACATAGTATCCTGACGCTATTTCATGAAATTAAGGTGACCCAAAGATCTATTTCACATGAAACATTCTACTGAAATAGTTCCTACTTTGGTTGAACCAGTTCACGATCTTGCGATCAAAACTTGTGAGAAATTAGTGTTATTTCCGGATGTGATGTCTGTATTGTTGTTCCTAAAATATTTGCCAGCAGAAAACATACGGAATAAATAAAACAAATCCCAATCACGTGATGACGATGAGTTATCTTTGATCCGTGGATCTAGAAATGTGTTATGAAACTGGCTGATCTAAAATAACTCGGTTATGTAATTCAAAAACTTTACTACAAAAACAATGTGATCTGTCGGCATACACCGGACGGGCTGTCTGTCATAGATGATAGCAAAAATAACCTACAGTCACTGTGGAAATTTATATTTAGACTTTGTGCTCCAATAAACAGATTTGTTTGATGTTTATCTGTGTTTTCAATTTATAAGATCTTGTAGCTTCGTCTCTGAAGATAAAAAGACGTCATTGACTAAATATATATTAGCGAAAATATTTCTGTTATACATACATTTGTGTCTGCGTTCGTATACCAAATCAAGGAAAAAAGGTAAAGTTTTTCTAGGCAACGTTTAAACCTTGTCTCTAAAAACTTATAAAACTATAATTCGTTACAACCAATTTCAATGATTTATTCATTCAGTATTAAAATACTTATTTTATCGTTCCTTAATCTAGGGTTTATCTGATTGCTAATAGGTATTGAAACTCTGAATTTTCGTGAATGTGTGTGTTAGTATTTGTGATTTGAAACAATAACAGTTCGATGGGTTTGCATAATGCTAGAATTTTGTTTAGACGTAGGTTCTCCAAAAATAGAATGATAATGACAAAACAAGTATTGTGACAAAAAACTTAACTTAATATTAAAACTATTACTAACGGTTTCAATAAACGTATACATATTCTTCGGCGTAATACCCCAGCGACACGAGGCTAGTTTTTCATCCTAGGATAGCAAGCTAGCAAACTAGAACTTCTAGTTTCGTGTAGACAACGCTACGCAACGCTAGTTTTGTCTACACGAAGCTATAAGTACTAGCTTGTTAGCTTACTAGCACTAGCTTAAAAAAGTAGCCTCGTGTCGCTCGGGCATAATGCTTCGTTTGCAGTTAGCTTTAGACAGAACCACGGAAGGAAGCCTAGTTCGTGCCCCTACTCGTATCCTAATACGTTATCATCGATAACGAACATTATAAAGATAGTTTAGCGGAGGGTGACGCAAATTCGATATCATTCATTTCAATTCAGGCAATCACTGACGTACGGCGCAAGAGGCTCGCGATTGTATCACGTTTGATAGCTTACATAAAATTAACTCTGTTCAGTGAATGGTGATTATTTTTAAAGCTATCAATGGTAAGTTTTATGAATATTGTTTCACTTGTCGCGTAATAACATTAAATAATAAATATATGGCTGGACATTTCTGTCACAATACCATCTAGCACCAAAGTAAGCAAAGCTTGCACTTGAGCCACACAACTGATATACCTACACAATGCTTTATTAACTGAATGTATCCTTGCTCTGCACCTGGGATTACTTTTTCTTGAAATTAAAGCCAATCAGAATAAAGTATTAAGCTCATTAAAGTAACAACTGTTTACCCATGTAAATATAAATAATTATTAGGAGTATGATGCTTTTTACATAGGGTAAGTTATTATTTTTAAAATATTTATATCACAGAACATTCCAGTTACAAACACAATCCACGCTAGTGAACTCTTGTGAATTCTTTCACTATTTTCAAATACCAAAATAAAAGTGGAACTGTACAGCAACCTCATTACAGACAAAAACCATATAATATTCAAATGCAAAATATGCGCTCAAATTATAATAAGAAGCATGGACATTCTTTAATCCGTTTATTTAAGCGAAAAACTCCCGTGTTGTTTTACTTCTTCTGCAGAGATTGACTGTTATCTCTTTGGGAAAAACCATTCCATAGTCAAGTACTTCGGTTTATAAGCAATAATTTTATGAAATTAGTAAACAAAGACGTAATTAGCAAGAGTGTACGAAAAGGCATGTGAATTATTCATCACTCGATTTTCTAAGAAAACACTACGGTATCATTTTGATTATCGGAAAATAACTATAGGTATAACTCCAAAAGTCTAGATAAAATAGACGGATGATAGCCTAGCTGAAAGATGAGTTTCGAATTTACGCCGCCACGTTAGTTAAATGTTAGAATTTAATCATTCATTAAAGCGTTTGTTTCGGAACCAATTTTATCGCAATTTAACATTTTTTCTAGGTCGTCCTTATTTTATCTTTCAGATAAGGTAATAGGCGTGTACCAAAGTAAATGGTTTTACAATTAGGCGCTCGGTACTTTCAAGTCGGCTTGTTTAATTACAAGCTCAATTAGGCTTCGAAGCTAATTTCACACCGTATTGGTGAAAGCGGTCCCGAGACGCGAACAACTTACATAAAGACCGCACCTTTTCACAAAAAAAACGTTTCAAAGGAAGAACGAAATTTTCTTTTTTTCAGCCAGTATTTTTTGCGTATATAAAGAGGCATTTCCAGCCAGGAGGCTGTGAAGCGAGCAAGATTTTACGGTTCAGTTGCTCCGTTTTAATTTAGCCGTTATTTTGGGATCAATGTAAATTAATTTTCTGGCGACGCCCGTCCCCTCCTGCAAGCAAAGGGACCTTTAATCAATCACGGTCCGCTAAATTTATTTCAGGAGTTGAGACAAACGGTCCTTGTAATAGATGAGAGCTTGGTAATTTGTAATGTTGATTTAACGGATGTTTAGGATTTACGTTTAAAATGTTCACATGTACTATCTGTAATATAATTATGTAAGTGTAAGCTGTGGTCAGGAAATGCTTGGAATGACGCATTTTCGTTGTAAAGAGTAAAAGTTGTAATTTTGACGAAAATTTAAAAGTATAAAGTAATAAATCTATGCATATGTGTTGTTCTACAATTCCATTTTATCAGTCCAAATCCATCAAACAGTTTTGCATGAAAAAGTATAAACATCCGTTCATGTAAGTTTTAGCAATTATATTATTAGTGTGATGATAAAAAACAACAGACAGGCAAGGTATAACTTAAAATGACAAATTGCATACTATTATTATTAATCTTAAATGATTATATTCATGTAAATAACAATAAATACTTTATAATTCACTAGAATGTATCCACTAACCTAACTATACGTAAGTACATTAATCATTTGAAGTGAACATTGAATAAAGTAATTGCGTGTCAGTACGTTATACGTTTAGTTCAATTATTTTTAGAGGTTATTGTTCTAATTCAAGGTATTAAATTATATAATTAGATAATTTCATTTAGTTCTATGTAGATATTTATAACCCAGATACATTTTGCAATGAATTCATTTTTTCTGTCACGATCCCAAAGCTAACTACAAAAAGGATATACTCGTTCTTATTTCATCAATGCAGAATCAAATTTAAACAAATTTTTGATAACTATTATTTGGCTTCGTTATTAAACTTCTGAACCAGTTTGTATCTGTAGGAGCTGCCTAAAATATATTTTAAATAAATGCTAAGAAGACTTTTTGAAATCATTTTAACAGATGTATGACGGATGTATACATAAAAAATTAAAAAAAAACTGAGGGGTCTATGAACTCCCCCTGTCTGGTCGAAACGAATTTGCTTTCGCTTTTTGGTAGACGTTTGTTATTCAGTAATTATTATAATACATCAAATTTATAGAGTTCATTTTTAAAAATCTATGATAATATACATTGAGTATGTACATTGTACAAAATAAATAAATCAAACACTACATGGTCTGGGCTAATATAGTGACAAATAATTTTAGAATTGTATACATTTATGATTTGGCTTTTTTCGTTAATACTCGGCTGTGAAGAAGTATCGGTAAACCCTCTTATTATGTTTTGGTCGGTCTAGCTCCCACTTGCTCATAGCATGTAACGTTCGATAATACCACAACCGAACAGAGAACCACCGCGGTTGAAAATCAGACAAATTCGTAAACTAGCAAGAATTTTCACGTCAGGCGACCCAACGGTCAACTGTTGATGGAACTCAGTAAAAATTTATTGTAAAAAATTTATAAAATATTCAGCTGTGGACGATGGATATTTCCTTTCGTCGTGTCATACTAGATACACGAATATAATAAAATTCAATGTCTGTCGTTCTAATTAAGTTCGTGGTCAAACAGTCTTATAAAGTTAAGTAATATAATTCATTTGTAAGTAAATTACTTGGCAAAACTGAGTCTGAAACTACGCTATCGTTAGGATTCATTCACTAAAAATGACAATTCTTTTACGATGAATTAAACTAAATTTACTACTTAAACTACCGCGACAAATCTACATATACCTACTAAGCACTTCTCGTAATCTTCAGTCGGAGTATAAAACGGCGGGATCACGTCACACGATAAGTAGTACCACGTCAATACGTTTTTCTTGTATAAACAACATTAAAAATTCACAAGCGACCCGTTTTTAGAAAGGTTGTGTACGCATCTAATGTGGGCTTAAAATACCGTCCATTTAGCGGAGGTCGGTGTAGGCGGCCGGCTGACACTCGCCACATTTTCACCTACTTAGAGGATTTGTTTACTTAGAAATTCTCGGAATACTCATTATACCTAGGCACAGCTAGAATTGCCTAAATTATGAACTCTCTGCCAATACATACTCACCTATTGGGATGTAGCACAAAATGTTGTCGACTGCTTTCAAAACGATACACATTCTGATTAGCACAAGTAGAGAGGTGAAATCTAAAAACAATTAGTGCACCTCTGATCGGAGTTGTTTACATTTCATGGAAGTAAATTAGATGTTTTACGAATGGGACGAAGCTGATGTGGATCAAATTAGAATAATTTGTGATAACGTTTCCAATTTTATGGAAGGTAGAGTACACCGGTTCCAACTTTATCATGATCAGTCATGTGACTATTACTACATTTTACAGAAGCTTTGGTTAGATGTGATGGGATTTAGGATCTATTATTATTAGTAAGTTTCGGCCAAATGTCAAAATTACCAAGGTTCAAATCAGAATAACTCCTGGTTAGCGTTTCATTGTTGTATAGATATGACACTCAACGCGCTATATTAGATGCAAATACGTGTAGTAAAAAAATATCGAAACCTATGATAAGATACTAAGAACCAAAGGTGCTTAAAAATACGCAATATGGAAATAATTTATGTGCCAACCATCACTCTCCAAAGCTTATCTCCAAAAACATTTTCTTAGCTTGGAATTGATTGAATTCGTCTCAACGACAAAAAATATCAGACGACACATTCCAATGAATCAAAGCTTCAAAGCACATTATGCTCGTTTCTCGCTAACTACGATCATAGATAAAAAATCAGGCAACATTCAGGCGTAAAAAAATTTTCGAGATTTTATTCAAGGTGGATCTGAATTAATGTAGCATATTAAACACTAAAATATATAGTAAAATTCCACGTCTACGTCAAACATAAATAAGAATTACTAGAGAGGCAGTTGTAAAAGCGTGCAAGAAAAATATCAAATGTTTGATATTAATAGATGTCTACGCTGTTCTACACTGAATGGTATTTTCATCGGGGACGCATAAAAATATCGAGCATGGAAGTGGCTGCGTGGGTGACACCGACCAATCAGGCCACCAGGCTCCACGTGACCGGCCCTCTTGTTATGTCTACTCTACAGTTTGGCTCTTACATTATGCCGGTCGTCAAGAATTAACTACCGTAAAACGAAACGTAATGGTTAAATTATAATAAACGGAGCATGCGTAGCCACTTTTGGCCATCTTGGCGCGAAAAGGTTTTTTTTTTCTAAAATCATAATTATAGACAAACAAACCTCTAAAACGTTCATGTTTCTAGGTTGTCAGTCACACATCTATATTTTCCGTACATTATAGTAGGAGATCCCACTATACAACGACCTTCACCGAGCTGTTTATTAGATGAAAAGTGTTTTATATGTAATTTAATATGTCAAAAAATATATTGCAAAGGGGTTGCCTAAAAAATTTCAGTCCAGAATATGATTAATTAACAATTAAAAATTATTTTTTTAAATATTTCACTTAAATTGATTGAATTTTAGAAAAAAACTATGTAACATAACTTATTATTTTGGCTTTACTCAGTGCTTACGAAATATCATTACGAAATTGAACCCCTAAGGGTGTAAAAAACCGGATGGAAGTTTGTATGAAAAATTTTATTCCTTAAACGTATTCGCATAAAATTTCGCACGAATTGAGCGTGATCAAAATAAGGAATTACTATGTATTACAGTACTTTTCAAAACTCAACCTCCAAAGGGGTGTAATAAGGGATGAAAGTTTGTTTGAAACTTTTTATTGTTTGAAAATATTTGCATGAGATTTCGAAAGCACTGAGTTAAGCCAAAATAATAAGTTATGTTATATAGTTTTTCCTAAAATTTAATCAATTTAAGTGAAATATTTCAAAAAATAATTTTAATTGTTAATTAATCATATTCTGGACTGAAATTTTTTAGGCAACCCATTTGCAATATATTTGTTGACATATTAAATTACATATAAAACACTTTTCATCCAATAAACAGCTCGGTGAAGGTCGTTGTAAAGCGGGATCTTAAACTATTATGCTGTTTAAAAACAAAAAATAAAAATACTTTTTTAATAAGAGGTATTGTTGAATGTTTACCAGTTTTGGACGGCTTCTCCAACCTGAAGTTTTCCGTTTCCTGAGGGAAATTTACATTTTTCGATGTTTGCGTGACAAAAGCTACGTACCTCCTCTTACTGGAAACCTTAGTAAATACATAGGTAGCTATAAAATCTTTTGACAACATTTCCTGAAATTTTTTCTTTGCTGTGTGATTATATTTTGATAAATATATTATTAAATACGTAGTATTCGCAGTGACTTAATTTACCAATGGTTGTGACGACATTATTATTTTATTTTTGATACATAAAACAATTTAAGAAAAAGCAGTAAAAATAAATAAAAGTATAAACCTGTCTTTTTATAATAACTTAAAAATTGCTTAATAGATTCTTTTTTCTTAAACTATGCTCTTTTTAGATTTTTCTTAAACAAACAAGCAACGAGAATTGTATATCAGGTTTTTGCGACGACATACACCAACAAAACAACGGCATCCCATCACCTCTAACTCTATCACTCTCCAATACCACAAAAAAAAAACACAAAAGAAAACAAATTATTGAACGCCGGCGAATACGACAAGCAAAAAAAAAGTGTGCCTTAGGACCGCACGGCAGAAGTAAAAACCAAAATAAGAAATGCTTAACTATTTCAAGGATACTAAATAATTTTAACAATTAAAAATAAAAACAATTTATAAATTGAAATTAAATATACCTATTAAGCACAGCAACACGAGAATAACATGCGGCTGAATAATTAGTAGGTATTCATGGCCAAGAATAAATAAAAAACATTTTTTTACGCGGGCGGAAAAAGCGTTTGACTCGCAATTATTTTAGTATTTTGCTGTTTATTTATCTAATAGAGCATTTCGCTAAAAAGCATAAATATGGTGTGTTATAGTGTAAGTGTAATTACTGTGATGAAAATAGGTGCCATTTTGTGTGTTTAGGTACGTAAGTGCTGTGATAAAAAAGTACTATATTACAGTATATTATTACGACAAAAACATTTTTTAAATGTATGTGAAATTTAATATTTTGTAATAGGTTTAATGAATGTTTTAAGTACCTAGAAGTTAATGTCGCGATAAAAAAAAACATATATATACTAAACATAGGAAAGTGCAGCAGTTTACTATATCATATTTCTCACTCTGACGCGCTTGTTCACTATATTTTCCTTCTCGCTCTAGCTTCAAGAGTTAACCCGAATTTTTCTTATCATACCCGAGCGTGACGCTAGAATTCAATTCACAGCCCACGAAAATCTGTCTAGACGCGCCAAAAAAGTTTTGACTTCAAAAAGAACACATACTCTAATGCTTTTAAAAGCTATTTAGCTATTTTAAGTACAAACATTTTACAATCAGATAGCGCATTGAAATAGTGTTTGTAAAAGTGATCATTAAAATAATTAATTTTGCTTTGCGATTTTAAAATTCGTCTACCTCCTATCTTCATAGCTTAAAAAATATGTATAGTTATCATAAGAGCATCCATTACCTATTTAGGAAATTTAAGTGCGAAAACCGGTACGACTGATAAAACACATTCTAGTCAGAAAGTCTGATAGGCACATTTGGAAACTCGCATAGTTACTCAGACAATGACAAGTAATATTTTTGCTGATATGCCAACAAAAATAACTAATATTCGTAGGCATAAAACGCTTTTTAATATAGACATATGTATTTACACGTGTATTTATCAAACCGGATTAGGCCAGAGTAAAATCTGTTGATACAACAAAAATAGCTCTATCAGTGAGTGGTCTTCGAATTCAAAAGTATTTAATATTCTATAAATGGTAGTCGCACCGTATGCGCAGATCTAAATAAAATAGTTTTATATTGGTTTGAATTTCGAATTAGAATTCGATCAGCATAGTTTTTAGGGTTCCGAAGCAAAATACGGGACCCTTATAGTTTCGTCATGTCCGTCTGTCCGTCCGTATGTCACAGCCACTTTTCTCCGAAACTATAAGAGCTATACTATTGAAACTTGGGAAGTAGATCTGTAAACCACATTAAGATTTTGATACAAAAAATAGAAAAAAAACAATCATTTTTAGGGTGTCCTATACCTACTTAGAACTGAAACTCGAACATTTTTTTTTATCAATACCATGCGTGTGGGGTATCTATATTGAGGTAAACTGAATAGTTTGCGTGAGGGTCTTCCAAAGTGGTAAAAAGTGTGCCACCCCTCTCTAACTTCTAAAATAAGAGAATGACAAAAATTAAAAAGTGTATGATGTACATTACCATGTAAACTATCAACGAAAATTGGTTTGAATGAGATCTAGTAAGTAGTTTTATTTTAACAAAGTCCAAGTTTTGTATACAAGAAGTCCACTTTGTTATCCAGGCTTGTAGTGGTCTAGTACCGACAAGCGACAATATACAATTTCATTATTCTGGCGGGATTCAAACCTAGCAAGGTTTGAATCCCGTCATCTTTAAGTAGGTAATATCCAAGTGCAGATCAGCAAAATTAACAACTAGTTTACGTCATAAATTGACTATTGTTAAAACACTGATTAAAGTAACAACGAACTACAAGAACTTTTATATTATGTTACTTGCTGCTACGGAAACCTTCATGGCCGAGTCCGACTCGCACTTGACCACTTTTATTTTATATATTTTTGGCTACTTTTTCTCTGAAGTCTTAGACTGTTGGCTATTCTATGCTGTTGGTCTTAAATTTAACAGAAAATCACAGAATTTTACATGTGATTAAAGTAGAGCAGGTTCTGCCAGATTAGCTAGTTTTATATTTTTTTATTTTTCATTTTACATTCCTTACAGAATTCGTTCAGCTCATAATCTTCAACAATTTGAACAGGGTAAAATATATCATTATTCTAACATGACTTGGGGAGTACCTACGGATAATTTTTTCCCTGAACGTACAGAGTCCCAATTAAGTAATATCCGTCGGTCACTGAACTTGTTCATTAGGTATTTAATCAAAAACGGCGCGAATCGATTCAACAAAATGATGACCACGTTTAACTAATACTTTCTTTTAAAAATTTCTTGCACATAACTTCGCCTGTTTATTATTTAGTTTTGACTGGAAATAATCATCCAGACAATTTTTTAATATAATTAAATATGCTCAATACGAATATAGATGAATTGTTTTCCTTAAACAGAGCTTTAGGTAGAGCACTAGGGTTTTAATTCTATCTAATATTGTATGGTAACAAACTAACAATAGGTACATACTTCAAGAATGGACAAAGGTAATGCTACCACTTAATGAAATTTACCGTTTATTACATCGGTATAGTACATCCCGATTTGTTTTTTCACTTTCTATGTGCAATATTAAATGCTAAACGTTAAATCATAATTCCTATTTTAAGTATACTACCTACAGTACTATACTATATACTACTAGTACCTACTTACCACTGTTTTTTTGTAAGTTCTACATTTCAGGTTACGTATTAAAAATGTTTAGGTACACAAATTTGGCTTTATGTACTCTAAATATACTGCAAGGTATAATGCAAATCTATAGACTTCAGGGACGTCATAAATTAACGATGATTAGAAATGAAATGACTTTACAACGCCGCGATGGCGCCTAATCATTTTATTTATAGGCAAGAGTAGCCGCCTGGTATACAATGGCACATATGTGGGTGTGCTAATGATACAATGGGCTGCATTGTACTCGCCACATAGATTAAATAATACTCACTCTTACATTTAGCCACTTGGTTCAGGGTCAGTTGTTTTACATGAGTGCCCAAAAGCAAAAGCTAAGTGTTAGTTATGTAAAATTGCAAAGATCGTCGATATACTTAGGTATTTTTGTTATCACCGTATCCCCAAAATGTCGAAAGGCTAAGGCAGGCATACACCTGTAAAATTTTGAGTATATAAATATAGTCTAATTGGTATAGAAATTTTCGTAGTGTATTGTGTCAAACAAACACAAAATTTGTTTCAAGTCAAGTTGTAACTGTTGACTATAGTTATATTACGGAGTGTGTCATAGGTTTAATTGCCTATAAATAACATTTATCTAGGACTCGATGAGCAGGCTCTAAATATACTTATATCTACCTACATACTACGATTATGAACTGAACAATAGTTGATAATAGTTAGAAACAATAGTTGATTGCAATGAAAAATACCACTAAGATTGTTTGCTAATGTGTTTTTCATGTTTTAAAGAAATAATCCGAGATATTCCCTTTCACACACCGTGTTCATGGGTAAACTGACGAATTACAGGAGTTGACTCAAAAGTAAAACCATGGTAAATATCCTGTACTCAACTATTAATAGTTGTTTAGTATAGCAACAATGCCTAAATTTAACTAATTTTGCGAAATATTTATTTAGCAGTGGAGTAGCAGAATGTACCTATGTAGGATATTTATGTGAATCTTTGGTTGACATATGTATGTGTGTCTGATGGGTAAGTCGAAAAATTTACGACACGGTACGACGCCCCAGTTCTGGTCAACTGATCATATTGAAAATCTATTAATTATCGAATGGCACTACACAGAAGTATGATCATTAAATAATCAGTACTTAAATATCTGCATGTAATACTGCTCTCCTCTCGATTGTGATGCTCGAGTTCCCCTAAAAGTCCAAATAAAAACTTCGTTTCGATCCCAAATGACAAAGTGTATATACTTCAATCTTCATAGCACGGCGGAATGTTCGTATTTTGTCATTTTTATGGCAACATCGTCGTATACGTAAATATAGAAGTGTCGAGCGTAGGCGAGGTTGTTTGCCTCGGTGGACCTATTGCGTGATATTCTCAATAAAACTGCTGCTTTACTCGAATCTGATCGTTAAAACTGAATAACTGATATGAACTGCCATTATCATTACACTCTCAACGAAAAAGTCTCTAAATAGCAAGGGGTTCGAAGAAAATCGTATTCTTGACTTACTTAGCGTAGAAATTTTAAAGATGGAAAGATCCAAACTTCTGCCACTTTTTTAAAAAGAAACCTAAGACAGTTGGTTTGGCCTCTACTGCAACTGCTTTAATATAAAATCTACTGGAGTGAAACTAATACCAGTTGCAAACCAAACATTGTCGACAACGATGACAATTTACCCATATTGACTCCATAAAAAACTATAAGAACAAAATAAGCCAGAGATTGGGATCAATCCAAAGACCAGTTTAAGCACGCGAACATCGCGTCAGTACAGCTGCAATCGGTGTCCTTAGCTCAGCTCGTTTCTCGATAGCGATCAAAACGCGAATTAATATTATAATTAGCAATACTGCAATGCAATTAACACGTCAGTCTTTTTACCGCAAACAAGTAAAGTGTGGAAACTCGGGTTTACGTAACCTCGCGTGACTAGACATTCATTCAGCACAACGCGCGACCCGGTCGACGTTTATAAATCGAACGTCTTTGAGTTGCCAGCATAAATATTATAATACACTTCTATAGCTATTTTCAATTTGTCCCTCTCTCCACATAACGAGATTCGGTGCCAATGTCTACAAAATTTTATGACTGCTATTACGTAATCGATTGACTTTAAATTCGATTCATTCACGTTCTAGAAAACAACACCAATTAATAGCTAAAATACCGATGTTATCAGTTGTTTACTGAATTCTAATTACCTACGACGACCTATAAAGTTACTGTGGGCTGCTACCAGACAAATATTGGCATTCGGAAGTTATTACACGTCGTTTGAATAATTTGGCAACACAGTTAATTTAAAATTTGATTTACAGTAGTGACGTCAATCATTTAGATTTCGTAAGCTAACACAGGTAATAGATGATAATAGTATACAAACTCGCATATGTTTACGTTACATAAAAGCGTGTTAGAATAATTTATTATGGTTTAAGCACCGTATAAACGACGTGGAAAGACGTTGTGAAGCTCTGATAACTGAGATCAATTATTATAAGTACCTACTTACCCACTATTATAAATCAACCTCATCTCTAAAATTAGGTTTAACAGCTGTGTTTGTAAAACACTAAAACAACGCTCTAGTGTACGCTAAACGAAATACGGTATACTCTTAAACGTGTTGATGAGTTTTATACATTTCTGAGAAGCGATATCCGTATTGACAGACTTTTTTGAAGTTTTTTTTTATAACCGAAGAGGCGCTGCATGTTTCATGTGGGTAGCATCTGTTCGAAACTTTAAATACAGTATACATAAATACAATAGCCGGTTGTCTCAGACAGTGAACTATAATTAAGTTTGTTACATAGATAATATTAATACAGTAGCGCTGTGCGCCGTCGACAGGTGACCGATATGGTTGTTTACAAAGGGCTGCCAACTTTTAAAAACATGATATCGAGTTTATTACTGACAAAAAATTGGGACACGCCGCGTCGGTGGAACTTGATTAAAAGTTGTCAAATTAATCCCTCAAGCGTGGGCTTACTTTTTGTCGGAAAAAAAATATTTCAGCTACTTGATATTTTTTTGGCATTATAAGCCGTAACATTAAGGGTCTACGAATTAGGATACCACCACGGTATATTTTTCACATAGTTTATATTTTCTTTTACTATTATTTGCTATTCTAATTTTGATGTTGTCAAATTTCATTGACAGGTTCAGTTATACATCACAAATGTAGGTAGATGAAAAACAGCACATAATAGGTCCACCTACAACTAGGTAAGTAACACATAAATTACCTTTTCATAATAAAACACAGAGGAGATATAACTTCCGTACCATACTATATTTTGACAAAGAATACAATAAACATATATTATACTAGCGGCCCGTTCCGATTTCGATCGGATATTGTCATATTATAAAGAACATTAATCGAAATAAAAAGTCCCATCATTCAAGTTGGATCAAACACCACATGATGTGCGAATTTGATTAAAATCGGTTTAGTAGTTTGGGAGTCAATCGCGGACAAACAACGTGACGCGTAATTTATATATATTAAGATTAGTTAGTGTAAATCTGTAGAAAAGTATGTATTTCCATGTAAAATTAATTATATCACCTCCTGCCAACACTACATAACAGGAATGATCTAAATAGAGGGAGAAGAAAAGTAATCTGGCATATTTCCTGACATCAGATACGAACGAGCAACGACGTCGTTGGCTGTCGACGTTCCTTTCATATTTCATTAATGAAAGAGTCATGCCATTAGCTACGAGCTATCTCTGTTATGTATATCGCTAACGTGTTCTGCTAACAGAAATGACGATGACTTCATGCAAATAATCCGGTAACCCTATTCCACATCCGCGACAGGTGATCAAAACAGGTGGAGCTCTTTCCATGACGTGTCTAATGCCTACCCGCATAATGGAAACGTAAATAAGCAACGTATGACCCTGGGCTATCAGGCCACACAGCTGATGGAAGGAAACCAGACCGACAATACTACCACGTAGTTGTGTAGATATCGCGTTTTTAAACAGTTTACATGTTCGTGTAGTTACATGGTAATTCTAAATTGCACGTACGTAATTTATGTAAGCCTAACTGCGCTCCTGAAACTCATAAACCTAATTGACTACGCACACATCGGAAATCGTTAACTGCCTACATTACACAAAGTAGAATCCAAACACGAAGATGTTTGTTATCAAAAATATACAATGTAACCTTTAGAAGTTAATAAAGTAAATTTATACTTCGCATAGTTTTTGTTATTTCGGAAAGGAAACCTCCAGAAAATTCATGTAAACGGAGCTATGATAAAACAGAATTCCCGGAGCAAATCAGGCGTGGAGTCAAAATAATACTGCCATTTGTAAGTTTCTGAGCGTCGGGGGTAGCCTCCACCGGCGGTGGTGGCAAGACGCGGCGTGAATGGCGGCGGCAAGGTCACGGGCGCCGGAAGTGGGTTACGGGCGGCGCCCTATCGACCGCCCGCCCCCACGGCACATCCGACCGCCCGCCGCCCGTCGCTTACCCGACACGCCGCCTAATATAATAACACTTACTCTCTATGAAGCTATTATGACGGAATTTTTCATTACAGAAAAGTGTTAACGATTGTCTTCCAATCGCAAGGACGTTGCCAAGAATCGTAAAATTATGACTACCTTTTTGTTAGAGAACATTTAAACCTCAATAGGTACAACGACCCATTGTGATATCGTTTTTCCTACGATTTGAATAATTCATTGGTGTCGCGTAAAAAGCGTGAAGCTTAACAGTGAACATTTCGGCTAATTTCGTGATAAACGTTTGGCTAATTAGCGTAGGATTGGCCTCGGTTCAACAACACAGCCAGGTAGTACCTATAGGAAAAACAAAATTCAATCCGACACAAAATGAGCCGCGTTTGTTTAGCAGATAGAAGAATAAAACTGAGTACACAAACAAAGTGTGCACTAATTCATATACTGTGAAGCCGGCCGGGCGGCGCGGTCACAGAAGCGCGGCGGCCATGTTGAGATGCGCGAGCGCAGCGCCGCGTGATGTAAGCGCTTCCGCGGGCCGCTCGCGAATTTAGGCTCGCCATTCATGCGAGGTTTTTTACCCCACGGCCTTGCTGGACGCGCCCACATCCACAGCGGTCGCCGGGCCGGCGGCGACCACGTTCACGCCAAAAACTAAATTAGAACACAAATGATAACGCACCTACAATAATCATAATTGTCTAATTACATTTAGACCATCTACATTTCAGGAGTACACATCTGTTCATTGTTAACGAGCGGCACGTAAACCCGATCACTTTAATCGCATTATGACGCCCAAACATTGCCTCGATACCGAGAATCTGAAACTGGAAATGCAGGTGGCAATCTGTAAATAGCCGAGCTTACGTAACATAAGAACACGATTTAGCTTTTGTTAAGTGAATTGGACAGCGGTCGGAGCGGCGGGGTTCTGGGAAAAATAAAACCAAAAATAGTCGAAGCGACGCGGCGCAGCGGACTCGAGAGCTAGCTAATTGGCTTGAATTTTTAAAGCCTTAGTCACGATCTCAACATCTCTTTGTTTTTTCTGAGTCACATCAGCAAACATCGTACCTATAGCGAGTTTCCTCATTCGTGAAAAATAATGTGGTGTTTTTATTGTGAAAATTATCAATCTCCTCTAATTCATTAGCATTGGCTAATGCAAGACATTGTTTCATCTTTCCAAACAAGTAATATATATAAGTAACAGTTAACCGACATCCTAAAAAAATAGCCTTTATTGCTGTTTCTTCTCTTATAACTACTTGGCACATGCCTACTTCTTAATAACTAAATAAATGTAATCTATTATAACTTCAAATTAAATTATCGGCAACTGGATGTTTGTGTGGAACAGCTTGTCTGTCGACAAAGGCCTCCTCTAATGATATCCACGTATTTCTATCTCTTGCTAAACGGGTCCATACTGGACCAGCTATTTTCCTGAAGTCTAAACAAACAAACTAAACTGAAAGAAAAAAGGATGAAAGGAAATTTTGCATATCTTAAATATGACAAGTTAGTAATCAGAGAAAATAATACAACCAATGAAAAAAGAAAGAGAGAAATATCTTCATCGCCAAGAGACAATACACAAGCAAAAATATATATCATAAAAATATATATATATATATATCCTTATTTCCCTATTAATACATACATACTTATATTTATATCAATGCGAAAGTAACTCTGTCTGTTACGCTTTCACGACTAAACTACTGAAACGGTTTTAGTAAAATTTGCTACAGAGATAGTCTAGTGCTACCTCTGAAAATCTGAGCGGTTGAAATAGAGAATGAATGTTTGTTTGGAAGTTTCAGAATTGAAGCTAGAAGCTTGAAACATATTTTTAGACTTATATATTCATAAATATAACATTCAAAGTATGTCCTCGAATCGTATTTGGTGAAAATAAATTATCGCAATAAACTGGTAAGCTGCTGGTTATAAGTACCGCAGCTAGTTAACTTTTTTTTTTTACTTTAATAGGTTTACACTTGACCACCATCTCGCCTAATTTAAAGCGACAATGCAGTCTCTGATGGAGCGTGTTTACCTAGAAGATACCGATTTACTCTCGATTTGAAGACACCAAGATTGTAACCATCGGGAAACCCCACTCATGCAACGCATTCCACAGCCTAGACGTTCTTATCACAAAAGTAGAGTCAAACCTCTTCGTTAGTGTCTTTGGAACATAAACCATAAAACGATGTCGCTATATACGCCGAGCGTAATAACTATTTATTTATTTGTAAACGATTTTGTTCACTCTACTCATTAATAATTAATATTAATAATCGCTAATACAATACGAAAATAGGTCGAGCCAAATGGTTTGCGATGTTGCATTGTACGAATGATGTGTATTACCAAGTCCCAGAAAAAACAGTTCCTTTCTTGTTAACAACTGTTAAAACAGTGATATCCGTTGGATTCCCACTAGGCAAGCTTGTATCGGGAAAACCAAAATCAAGAGAATACAATAACACTATAACTAAGCTTCGTATTTCAAGACAGTCAATAGTTGACAACTAAATACAAAACATTGTTAGCGTAAGTAGCTAGAGCACGTAGGTATAAAAGGCTACAAAACTTAAATACAATTAACCATCTTTAGTACATCTTCTGTCTCATTATAATTCTTATTTTCGTAGATATTTTTAGAATATACAAAGATTCGTAATATTTTACATTTTTTGAAGTCATAGAACTTTGTAACCTCGTAGACATAAAATCAACAAACCTTTGCGCAAAGCACCAACATTCACTGGTGATAGAAGTTTTGCATAAACTCTACGAGCAAACAGAGAATCATAATAAGGAGAGTTGTATGGTAGAATGAGACATTAGTGCATGGAAATACATTAAAATATCACATACCTAACCAACGTACTCTAAATTAGTAATTAATAAAAAAATACTAGGATAGTGAACAACCGTGACAGCTTAACACAATGTATGTAACTGATTTATTCGTAGGTACGATTCATATCAAAGCTTGCCAACATTGTAAAAACACAATTTGCGTAATCATGATATTAAAAGCGTAATAAATGCAGCTTGAAAGAGTTGCCAAGTTTTTTCAGGTTTACAAGAATCGCAAGGCCGTGGAGGGTTCGTGAAATCGCAACCGGTCTAGAACTAAAAAGTAGGAAATCTCGTCTTGTGCAACACTACCTGGTTTCACATCTTTTGGCGCTATTTAACGGACGTTTTGTAACGTTTTTTGTACTTTGAACCTAGGCGACGGAATATCTAGACTTTCGTGTTGCGAAATTGCTGAAAGGTGTGAGTAATCAGAGTGCTATCGGAGAGGTTACGCAATCTGAAATAACGACGTTTTTATCAAGTACGTATTACGTACGTATTACGTCGACATATTCAAATCTTCAATGATATTCACTGCATAGTTATTTCTCACTTCCTTGAGTGAATCGTAAAATATGAAAACCGGGTTCATCGCATGACAAAATATAATTTAATAATTTAAATAAAAAAAAAAATTAATTGTATTGCTTTGCACCCGCACACGTAATTGTCACAATATCAATGGTGAACCAATGTCAAAAACACACTCCGGTACCAAATTTCAGTCTAGGAGCTAGGGAATTTCCGGAGTACCTATCCTTGTTTGAATGACTGTATGTTTCTTTATATTTACTTATTGGTCACACCTAACCATGGATCAAGAGCATCCAGTGGTCGTTGATAAATAGTCATGTTTAAAATACTTCGTTGTTTTCATTATTTCATATATATGTATTTCCATAGAAACAAAAGGGTTCATCACTTCGGTTGTAATAACTTGTAGAAGATACTATATGCATAATGGATGACTGATACCCATCTAACATATGTGCAAATGGCTAAAACATTTTCCTCGTCCAGGAAGTACCAAGTACATAAATATGTAAAGCATTTAATACGCAACTACTTAAGTGCGTAAGTTACGTACATGATCCCTTGGCCAGTGAATGTACTAAAGGCGGGTTTAGTTCGACTAATCAGAAGTTAAACGCATTCAATTATATCGAATTTACAACACGTGTATATTGACAGCTTAGCAGAATTAGCTGGAGATTGCTTCTTTTTTGTGTATTGTCGAATTACGAGTATTAAGGTAATAAATAATAGTACTAACATACTATAGCGGGTATGTATTCTATTGGGTTCATTTCATAATGGGAGTTGTGGAATTTCCTTACTTGATTAACAATTTAGCCTGTGCTACTCAGTTTTCTTGTATTTTTTAAATTTAACTGCTAAATTTTCTCTTTTTTTATTTTAACTGCTAAATCTTCTCTTTTTTAATTTAATTCCTAAATTTTCTCTTTTTTTGATA
This sequence comes from Ectropis grisescens, assembly GCA_017562165.1. Taxonomy (NCBI): domain Eukaryota; kingdom Metazoa; phylum Arthropoda; class Insecta; order Lepidoptera; family Geometridae; genus Ectropis; species Ectropis grisescens. The sequence continues at coordinate 10,473,971 of CM029777.1, read as the reverse complement.
ATAAAACAACTTCTACCTGTCTATATAGTCCAATCGTTATTTATGTATTAGTTTATTTTACTTACCTACGTTTTATTGAGAAACACTTTCATTTTGTATATTTTTTTTTATTTTAGATTTTTTTCTGTTAGTTACCATTATTCTGTTACTAAAACATTTTTAAAAATACCTAATTTAATAAAGATAACGAGCTAAAAGCGCGCGGTTATTAATACGGTACAAATAAATTAATATTTTGACTACATTGGTAGCTTTTAGTGAGTCTAAACGCGCCTTAACTCGACAAGAATGTTTGCGCAGGTGCGCGAGCGCATACTTTGTTCTTCAAATTATCACCGCAGACATGAGGGAATGCTGCGTCCACAGAGCGTGACTGCCCGTGTAAAAGCTCTTCTGTTGATCCTTCGACGGAGAGCAGTGTTTTTGGTTTTTTTTACCACGACTAAAAAACTGTGAAACATTTAATAAGTGACCAGTAAAATGTTTCTTTTTTTTTGGTAGAGCCTTTATTAACAAAACTAAATTACAATGAGAACTACACTATGCTACATACCTAGCAACTTACAATAAGCACATCTGAATTATCCACAACCCAATGCAAAAATAGTCTTTATTGCGCACCACGTTTTTAATTTTCCTATCCTTTTCTCCACCCCAAGGTTGCCTGGAAGAATTCGCTTTCAGCGATAAGGCCATCAGCTGTTTCACTAGAATTACTGTTTTCCTATATTTTATGTGTTATTTTAAGTTGTGAACAATAAAGACTTTTCAATCAATCAATCAAAATTAATTGTTACCTACTTGAGAAAACATAAATTAAACGTGGCCCATTATTTATCTAACTAATCGACTTTTTCATAATAAGGATCGTTATATAAAATTCTTGTTTTTGTTTCCAAATAAATTAACAAAAGTGCGTTATTCTAACAAAAAAAATATTTATCATCAATTATCGATCTGCTTCGCTCTACATATGAACACAGAACGTACAACATCAGGAAGTAGATACATTTTCCGCTACTTATACAACAAAACGATACAATGTCATTTATTACTGTGTTATTTCATTAAACAACTGCAAATTACATGTGACAAGTAATGTACGAGGCGAACGGTCACCGATAAAGCGAGTCTACGGAACCCTAAAAATAGATAGTTGTTTATAGGTGCTACTACAGACTCGTCAGCGTCATGCGATGAGGAACGCTTACCGAGAAGAATGTAGATATACCACATTTGTGTACCACTAAACTGTATACTATTTGCATATATGTAAATAGTTTCATACAGACTTGGATGTATACACAAACATATACATAAATTTAGAATTTAATAATCTAGGTTTGTAAATTTGTATTTACAAAATCGGTTTAATTTTCGAAAAGAGTCACTCCGCTAATAATTTACTAAAAGTAAAAAAGTGTTAGTTTTATTTACCATAACTTTGTATATTTATGCTGTTGATCAAAATAAAATGACGACAGTGCTCGAATTTAAAAAAAAAAATAACAAAACTAAACAACTCAGGTTTCAAAAATGTTGATTTGTCACTAGAACATTCATAAAAATAAAGAAATACTCACATGTTTGCATGTTTTATCTGTGAAAAGTACTCGTACGCACTAATACGTAGGTATAGTATAGAGTAGGTACTCATGTTCGTAATGTTGTCTCGAATAAAACGGTGTCATCAACTTTGTCTCATCATTTTGGCATGAAATTATTTGCCGTATCAACATAGTGCGGTTGTGCTGATGCATGTGAATAAAATCTATTTATAATGTTGACGTCGCCGCTCCACATTCTTATCTGGCCGATACATTGAGGAATCTTACGCAGATGCTCCTAACAAGGGCCGACTTGTTTGCGTCTTGCAAATGGTTTTAATTTTCCACGTGGGTAGCACTGTGTCTCCGACGTTTTTGGTTTCTTTGTGAGTACTCTTTGCTTGCAGACATTTTACAAATTAAAAGAAAATAATTCGTGTTTTCATTAAGACTAAGGTGGTGTATTTTTCATTAGGTTGTGCCTTTTTACTAGATACGTGTAATATTATAATTTAGTCTTACCTATTAATTTGACTTGAGTTTTTAAAATATCACATTTTTTTTAGTTCGATCTGGCTCTTTAATCCTTTTTCTTCTGTAAGTTGGTTTTCATTTTTGAGGACGTGCGTGTTTCATTTTAATTAGTTTGTTGTCTTAAATGTGTGATTAGGTGACTATTTATCAACTTGATTTCCGTTAACGTACATCGTTTACGGTACGTTTTCTATTATATTATGTAGTAATGAGTTGTCATCCGCCTGATGGTAAGCAACATGCCTGCCCATAACCACAAAGTGAGATGCAGCTATTAGAACATAAAGAGTCCAAATCATTTCCTAGTACTGCATTGCGCTCAAGTGTTATCTCTTAGACCACTAATTTATCTGCAAACCTGACCTTTCAAACCGGAACGCCCCGAAAGTAATATTTGCTTGTAGGCAATTTCTACTTATAGTTATCTAACAGACTGTATTGTGTTGTTCCAGCCCGTCCGATGATCTCGGCGAGCCTGCCCGGCGAGGGGTGCCTGGGCGCGCTGGCCCCTCTGGGCCTGTACCCGCCGCCGCCGCCGGCCGGCATGACTCCCGAGTTCCTCGCGCCGCCGCCGCGCCCCTACGCGCGCTACAATCCTCGACGGCGCGACGCGCTACCCACACCGCCAGCACCGAGCCCTTATTCCTCCGTGCCCTCGTACCCCTTCCTCCCGCACCCGGTACCTTCCTACCCCCCCTACCTGTACAGATCGCGAGCGCAGCCCACGCAAGGCTACCCCATACGCCCGCGACCGTCATCCGGCTTCGTGCCACCGGCGCCTGCGCCGCATTCTCCGCCAGTCTCGGCGCCCGCACCTGTTCCACCACCCAGAGAAGTGAGTATTCAACCATAAAATAAATATTATACTATTTAGATAGAATATTTACCACATAGATGCATTTGAGTTCGAGATTCTGTTTCTCTTTACAGAAGTGATATTATCCTTCAAATGTTACAAAAAATGATTGTTGTTCATCACTGCTGAACGGATCGGGTTGAAATTTGGGCCATTAATTAGATTATAGTCTGGAATAGCAAATATGCTACTTTTTATTGACCGCGTTGTTATTTAGCTGCATACATTTCTAATTATCAAAATCTTAATTTTAAGTATAAACGTTGATCTGCTTTCAAATTACCCTCAGAAAATAGAAAATAAATTCTTCTGTCAACTGCTTCCAGGAGCCGGCCCGATCTCCCGAACGCGCCGCACCGGCCCCGTACTTCTGCCGCGGCGCTCTGATCCGGCTAGAAGATGGCTCGCTCCGACGCGTCGAGGAGATGCGAACGGAAGACTTCGTTATGAGCGCCGACCGGAGCGGTGAACTGGCGTTAACGCAGTGCACGCTGCTTCGGCTCGACGAACGTGGAGATAGACTATCTCTCACACTTGCTTATGGCAGAAACAGGACTCAGGTCAGGACGCTTTCAGTGTTTCAATTTCGATACAAAGAAATATGATTTTCCTAAAGTAATTGAGCATCCAATGTCACTATTTGCAGATGACAGCACAATAACAATAGCATGTCAAGATAAAGCTAATTATGAGGAAGATATCAATGCCGCACTAAATTCATCTATCCATTGGTTAAACATTAATAACTTAAAAATTAATTTAAACAAAACCAATTTCATGCAATTTACTCAAAGAAAAAATTACTTGAGTAACATAAACATAAATTATCAAAATAAAAAATTGCAGAAGTCACTACAACAAAATTTTTGGGCCTAACAATAGACATGAAATTGAATTGGAAGGCACATGTTGAGATTCTCTGCAAGAAGCTGGGTAGCTCGGCATATGCTCTGCATAGGCTTACTCCAGTGGTAAAGAAAGATGCTCTTCTTACATCTTACCATGGATTGGTGGCATCAGTCTTGAGATATGGGATAATTTTTTGGGGGAATTCAACTGATACGGCCTCAGTTTTCAAAGCACAAAAACGATGCATTCGTGCTATGTTCGGGATGCAAGTTACAGATAGCTGCCGACAAGTATTCATAGACAACCAAATATTAACCCTGCCATGCCTGTACATATTTGAAGTTATGTGTTTTGTAAGGAATAACCCTCATTATTTTCCTCTATTGAGTGACAAAGTAAAACGTAACCGGCGTGATAAGTGTAGACTGCTCATAGACAAACGCAAAAAAAAGATTATGAGTGACAGCATTTTTGTATGGCTCCTCTTTTATATAATAAGCTGCCAAATGCCATAAAAGAACTTAACATAACAATGTTCAAAAGTAAACTAAAAAATGCTGATACACAAATGCTATTATACTGTAACTGAATTTTTAAATGATAAGGAAATTAATTGAATACTAATATTTTAGACATTGTTTAACATGAAATTTTTACAATCTTTAAACCTTATTCCATTAATATCTCAATAGATATTATTATTCCATGATGAAATTTGACAGTCAACTGACATAAGACCATATAATGATATATTGTATAATGATGAATTAGTTTGTACTGTATTACATTTTGACATTCTTTGAGTATTTACATGAATATTATAATTAACGACATTTTGATTATATACATTTATCACACTTTATACATTCTTTGACATTCCTCACATGGATGAACTGCAAGATCTACTAATGCAAGACCTTAGACCCTGGATAGATATATTGATCAAACTCAAAAACACAAGACAATATCCTGATGAAACACAAGATGTTGGCGAAATTGTGCTCACCAAACATTTATCTCACACAAATATATATCACAACCAAATAGAAGCCAGAAATTAATCTAAGATGAAGAATCAGATGACATAAATAAAAACCAGAAATTAATAGAAGATGAGGAAGAAGAAGACTTTAATCAGCTGACTATTATTTAATTATTTTTTTATTTATAAATTACTAACAAATTGTCTTGCCAGACATATTGCATGCCTCTCGCAGAGGCCAGTTTGTATGGGGCAACTTTTAAAATGTTTTGTATCATCTTATCTCACCTACAAACAGCAATAAAGATTTTTGTATTTGTATTTGTATTTGTATGCCATTGACGGCAAGTCGGATTACTAAGATGGGGAACATAGTTTAATTTTAAACATAACAATTAATTTAATATCCAGTCGATAAAGACTGGTTATTAAATGAGACTGAACCTAACCTAACCGTATCAGTAAGTTGTGAAACATCATAAAAGCCCAGAACTGGTATCACTTCGCTAATTTATACTGTTGTGACTGCGTGGTAGGTAAGGTCTTAATGCACCAACAAGACTAATATGAGGAATATAATTTTATTTCAAATGCAAAAGTTTAATAGCCAATCGGTAAAGACTGGTTATTAAAAGATGCGGTCTAACCGTTGCTGCTTAATGATTAGGCCGGCAGGCCTCGGATCAACCTGGATAGTAACAAGATCATAGACATAGCTATCGCCCACGTAACTCTGGGACCGGTTCCTATGGATGGCCTCCTTATTTAAATTGGTGATAATGCCTGGTTTACATTATTTCAGTCAAGTGATCCAGCGAGAACTGGATTGAAAGGCAATGTTTCCAGAGAAATTACAGGGCTTAGAGATATAACATCTTAGATCTCTGGGTGATGAGCGCAGTGCAGTGCTAGGTAATGATTTGGAATCTTCACGTTCCAATAGCTGCGTGTCACTGTGCTGATATGTGGCAGGCATGTTGCTTACTATCAGACACATGTCCTGATCGTCTCGTCAATCTTTATTAAAAAAAAAAGTAACGATCTTTTCAAGAATAGATCAGTTTCGCAATTGTTTCAAATGGCACTGAATTGGCCGTCTACATTATTCCAGTTGCACTGGATTAGTCACACTAGGTTCAAAATTAGACTGGACTAGAATGCTAACTAGATTCATTGCTTTCCAGTGCCGGTTTACATTTTTCCAGTAAACAGTCCAGCGCTGGATTCGATCGCTGGACTGGAATAATTTAAAAAGTAAATATTACATAGCCGTACAGTTAAAATGGTCCATAAGTTCAAAGTCGCACAGTTCGCTATGCTAGTTTATCTGAAAAAATGTATACAGAACGAAGACTTCCGTCAGAGAACGAAATTACAGACTTAGCCCAACACAAACAAACTGACGTGGCAAATATGAGGTGGTCATATCTGCAGCAGAAACGATAATCATCGGGGTAGACATGTTCGTGAGTCCACTCAAGAATCGCAAACATAGTGTAGTATACCATGAGAGTAGATGAAGTGACGATTTGCGTAGAGTGTGGAAATATAAATCTGAGGAGTATCGGACGCCATGGAAGACGTCTATGTTTACCAGTGGACTAGGATGGGCTGGTTAAGTTCACCCTAAGCACACAAAGAGTGCCATGAATAAACACCAATTGATCTAATGTAGATAAAAACGTTTCCTTTTCATTTAATTCGAAAAGAACAGTTGTTACAGATAAAGCTAAATCGGACTTACCTCAACAAGGTTTGTCTAGGACAAACAGTTCTCATGATATTACTTTTACAAAGTGAACAATAAACCTACAAAACACCAGAAAATGAAGTGACTGTACGCGTTTTCTTCCAATTATTAAAGGCATGTACTCTGAATTTCAGGTGGAGTTGGAGTCAACGGTAGAGCACCCGTTCTTCGTGTATGGGCGCGGCTGGGCGTCGTGTCGGCCGGAGCGTACGATGGTGCAATATGGGTTGCGTGTGCAGCGGCTGCAAGTTGGCGACGTGTGCGTCTCGCTGGTGCCGCGCAGGCCCAGCGCGCCCGCGCCCCCGCCCGCGCCCGCACCCCCTCAAACGCACCCAGAAAACCTCAGCGTCAAAGAAGACGCCCGCAAACGCCGGTGGTCAGCCTCCGACGCGGCCGAAGACTGCCCGCCGCTCAAAAAACGCTGAGCGGAAACCACCGCTCCCACATCGTCGTTGGACTTGGAAGTGTTGTGATGTTCGTTCAAACTCCTGACTATGTGCAATGCTGCGGCCCCAGTGAGTTCGGTCGTGGCCGTACTGTATATGATTTGCGATTTCGCGGCACTCCGCAATGGTACGCTTATGATATTCTATTCGGGAACTTTAGGTGCTTTTTCTGTCGGGTGCTTCTGTACGCGATCGTGTACGTTGTAAATATGTATGTAACTTGGACGTTACGCTCCGTGTGTCACAAAGTAGGGTATTTACAATTACGTTGCCGGCAACGTGGGCCATGAGAGTCATTTATTTCCAGAACATAATATTGTAATCGTGTATCGTCCATTCGTGACAGAAAATCCTGTACGTCTTTCGTAATCAAATTTATCGTTCAACGAAGGAGTTATTTTTCATATGAGCACAAAAATAACAATTTATAATTTTCTACCAGATCTTAAAGTAGTTTATATATTGTGATAATAATGAGATTTTAAATCGCCAGTCCACACTGACACGTGGCAATGCATGTAAGACAAAATAAAAGGTACAATGAATGTTAGATTGTAGGTACTTGTAAAGGGCTGACGTATGCTTAAATCTTGACTGATTACTTTGTTAATGGACGGTTTCAGTTCTCGAAGCAGTGATGCGCCTCCATTCGTTTCCGAGGGTTGTGAGTGCAGACATATCCATGACGGCAGTGTCACTCGCGGCACTGCCCTCCAAACCTGTACGGTTCTCAAGCGATACGTTTCCCTGCACAGTGTTGGCAAACTCTTCTGACAAATAATTTGATCGTGTTAATATTAAATGTTGATATGATAGTTATATTTGTAAAATATAAATGTATCATGGTTATTTAGATGTCATCTCTATTGCTTTTTACGTCCACGTGTGATACACATCATAACTTTTTCTATGAGAAGATGTATACATAATAAACACACAGTCTGTGATATTTTGTAGTTATTGGTCAGAGTAGGTATGAAGTATTGCTTGAATAAAACAAAATATTATGTATGTTTAGGAAAATAAGTGCGTTATCGGTAAGAAATTGTATAGTTGTTGTATACTCAAAAATAAAACGCTGAATACTATAACTAAAAACAAAATGTAACAAGTAGCGTCTGTGATTTAAATACATATATCGTTGTAGAATAACGACGACAGCCTTGCCATATCAAAATCAAATTAATTTTATGTAATCATTAAGTGTAACTGCACAGTTGTTTTTAGTTTGGCGTTCAGCTCAAAATTTTTATTTCGCATAATTATCGCTCGAACAGAAAAATTATGTTGTCAGAACTTATCTGGGAGGTGAGGTCGCGAGATCTTTCTAGAAGAGTCGCATAATCGAGCGCAGCGGCCTCGGACCTCAGGCTCTTTCTGTTGTACAGTCACCCTTGATTCGTAATTAGTTTGCCATAATTCGCGACAGTAGTTACAAGCGACTTGCCAAATGCTCCGGGAGAGTGGCTGTCGGAATACAGCACTGGATCGCAGTTCGTTTCATTGTACCGTCTACTGCGTGCTTGTAGTCCTTCCTAGTAACCGATGACCATTGAACGTGGGTGAACGGACGGTGTTGTAAAAAAACATTAATAATTTGTTGTATAATGTAATTCTAGTTTTATCGTCTTTATTATTAATATTTGTAATTGTAATGAAAGATCTCATTTTAATAATCGGTATTTTCTAACCAGGCGCTTTCATTAGATCATGACTAAGCCTACCTCACAAACTTAAAGACTAGGGTCCGACCGCGGCGACCTCACGCGGGCTCCGGTCGCATACAAGTCTAAAGAAGATCTCAATTTGATGAAAATAAACATATAAAAAGACTGGGACGCTTTACTGAATGTTGTGGGATAGTAGTTTCTTGAGGATATTACTTAAATTATGAGATAGGAGCATTTATTTCAAGGGCGCGACCTCGTTCCGTCACTTCAAACGTTATCACGAAGCGTCGCTTCCAAATCGCTGGACAATCGTTTAGTACAAAATTTGTAGAAAAGTATTATTTCCCAAAATCAAAATTCACAAAGTATTAGGTAATTTAGTTTCCATGAACGGTGCTAATATATTTCCAATGATAATCAGGTACAATCCCGATTAGAGCGAGAGCTTTGAAGGCAATTCGTTGTCTTTGTCGCCAATGCAATAGCTATTGGCACAATCGATGTGCTTCCCGCGCCTCCTAGTTTTTAGGGAGTCATTTATATTTAACAATCCTTGTCTTTCAATAATTTTGTTACTATATTCATACTTAGTAAGTCGATCGCATATACGATTCACTTTCAACAATCGACTATGACTCCGCTGTGTGCAAACATAGATAACTAATATCTTAGTTTAACCCCTGCAAAGACGTTGATTAGTTACACTGTTAGTAACTTCGTTCGATAAATGCAATCAATAATAATAATCCGACAATATATAGCAGAATAGTGCGACATTATTATAGTTCTTCTGGTGTGTATTCGAAATACGTAAGTCTGCCGTTCAGTATGAATGAATCCATCCATACCTACCACGAATCGATTTTCATAATGAATATTTTTACATTGGAGAAGCCTTATAAATCTTAAAAGGGGTACGAGTAATTTACAAATTTACAACTTTTTTTTTATTAATTCGTATTTTGTCTGGCAACGCCCAATAAGAAATATTTTAGATTTTATAGCATTTTGTCGATATTCCTTCTTCTATCAACAGTAACATATACACTTTACTTACACACATATACCCTACAATACAATATTTTCTATCTAATAAATGTGAATGCATGATTGCTGTTTCTATAGTCAATAGTTTTCATTTTGTGAGTAGTAGAAATATTGGCGGTCTTGGATACTTTGTTGAGTTTTACACACTTTTTTGAATTACCAATGGGTATAAAACGGTTTTAACGGGGAAACAGCTTCGAAAGAACAAATGGCCATTAGAAGTTTCGCCTATGTGACTACTTCAAAAGTGGATTGATAGGAAAAATCAATGTGTCCGTTTCCTGATAATAATAAAACGACAACTACTAGAATATCAGTAATAACATCCTGAGGCATATCGAGGAAGTTGTCTAACCTTGTATTATAAATTGTATTAACGTTGTCCAGACTCAATAAAAATAACGTTTTAATCGCTTTTTGTATTTAAACCCGTCAAATTTCTAATTATTACAGAACTGTTTCGAATTTTTTCCAATTAGCAAAAACGTAAGAAAATGTAAAAAAAATATTATAGACACTACCGGAGATCTAAAAAGATTGCTTTAGACGAAACGTCAATGAATCGTAAGCTGACGCACTTGACAAAACGGACCAATGAAAGCTCGCCATTTTGCCAGTGAATTCTACTTATGAATAATAGATAAGTATTGTACAAAAGCGATCTTTTTAGACACACTGGTGTTTTTAAACGTTGTTTCGCAATGTATCGTCGATGTTGCCAATGTTAGGTACGGCCAGTGTTCCATAGTCCATAATATAAGATGCACTATAAGATAACACTAAGATTGTGCCATCGAGAACAGATAGTCTTGATGATTTGGTAAAGCTGATTGTCAGTAGTATATTTTGGTATGCATGTTTATAAATATGAATAACAGTGTGGATGCTACGTGGAACTGTTTGTGTCCTAGGCTAATGAAATTCATTGCACAGCTGTGCATTAATTTGCAATGACAAATACTTATATTAATACCTTGAAATACGTGTGGGAACTTGTGATGGGAATGTTATTATGGAATAGTGATACCACAAGTAATCAATTTTATTTTTATGTATCTTAATGAGACGTTTTGAGTATGTAAATACATGACAAAGATAGTTCTCAATTTCACCAAAAGTGGCGTTTTATTTTGTTAAAAAAATTGCAAAATTAAGCATTGCCGAAATTGACATCTATTTTAGACACGTATATTTGCATTTTAAAACTACTCATTGGTGTGCCGTTTTATTATGTATTATGTTTAATACAAGACCGCGTAAACAAAATCTTACCGAAATAAAATCATTGCCATAAATAACTCTTACAGCTCAGCGCCCACACTGTTGTGTAATGTAAAATGTGAAATTTTCGCATAAAATGACCAACAACTGCAGAAATTTTAGCTAAATGCTTTTCCAATTTATTTTTTCTACAGATAGTCGGTCATTTTGTCCGGACATAATTGTTTGAACAGTTTTGTGGAAATATTACAAATTGTAAATATCCGCTCGTTTATAAAAATCACTTATTGGCGCTCAGAAGTTGGGTTTTATACACAAAATATAAAATTATTTAAACACACAAAATGAGTTGTGTTATTTTAAATCATCACAGTAACAATGTGTGGTAACTTATCAGGCCGAGTAAAAATATCTTAACGGTTTAAAGTATGGTAACCTATTTTTTATTTTACACTCTAAAAAGTACTTAAAATTTGTTTATTGGACAAGAAATCCCGTCTTTGTGTAAAAAAAAACAATTTCCGAGGCCATTGTAGCATTAAATCATCCGAATGTTTCCAAAACGTATGAGTGTAGACAAGAAATGTTGTGTCATTTTAATAAATAAAAGTAATTATAAAAAAATGTTATATAATTACGACAAATATGGCAAAACATTATAATATTTTATTGTATTGTATAGCGGAATGAATAATAATTCAGATTTATTGTAAATGGAAAAATGTTATAGATCGAGATGTTAAAGATAAGTTAACTGTTTGTAAAAAGAAGAGGAAATATGTATAACTGAATATTTGCTAAAAATGCGTTTCATTTCATAGTTTTCCCATCTACCAACCGACTTACTCAAAATGACTTGACTTTGACTTACCAATTCAATGCCTAAAAATTTATTTCTGCCATTGTAAGCAGTAGTGATAGGTGATAGGAGAGTAGTGGTAGGTAACGTACTACGCTAGTACTTGATATTTGAATCCTTAATAAACAAGAAATACTTAGGAAATAAGGTTTAGTAATTCGTCTCCCGTATCTTTTTTTTTTTTTTTTAATAAAGAATGACGAGACGATCAGGACATGTGCCTGATGGTAAGCAACATGCCCGACACATAACAGCACAGTGACACGCAGCTATTGGAACATGAAGAGTCCAAATCATTACCTAGCACTGCACTGCGCTCGTCACCCAGAGATCTAAGTTATTCACCTTCGCCAGTAACTCTACCACTGGAAACACAATGTGCAATACATTACTGTGTCTCGTTTTGAAAAGCAATTTCCCCCACAGAGTTTGCGCAGTGAAAAAAGCGCAGAGCACTCGTACACTGCGAGGCAGTGATTTGGACTTGTTCAAATCGCTAAGTGACAGTGCTGTTATGGACAGACGTAGAATTGTTTGTCCCGTCACTCTGTGTTATAAAAAACAGTATAGCCGTGACGATCCAATGATATTGCGAAAAATATACAAAAATGCTCTTTCAGCTCCACAAAAGGCATGAAACAGCAATTTTTTTTCCATAATGACGAGTACAACGCAAGAGATTATTTTTTTATCTATAATAGGTTTTCACTTGACCGCCATCTCACCTGATACCGAGCGAAAATGCGGTCCACGAAATAGCGAGCTTACCCTGAAGAAACCGATTCACTCTAGATAGGAAGATTTCCAGATGAACAGCTGCTTACGAAGATATTTTTCGGAGCAAAGAGCGGTATTTTTTTTTAGTTTAGTGTGACGAGACGATCAGAACATGTGCCTGATGGTAAGCCACATACTCATTTGATTATTTATGTACGGCATTGGATCCATAACAGTTTCAATACCTCTTCTAATCTATTATTCCACGGCGCCACGCCGTACAAAATCATGCCACACGGAAAAAAGATTGAGGGTTGCAACCCCCTCTCTTCCCCTGCACTCAATTACAGCTTAGAAATGAGGAAATAGTGCTGAATCTTATTATTTTTTACCCTTTGATCTTTCTACATTTACAAGACTTTTAGATGAGTTTACAAGTCTCCTGGTGGTTCAAATGACCCATCAATTGTACACGGGCCTGTAGTATATTATGTGTATTTATAATTTCCTCACGTATAGAACATACGAATTATACATTCCTTTACCCTTCTCTTCAAGTGACACGCAGGTATTGGAACATGAAGGAGTCCAAATCATCACCTAGTATTAAAATCATTATCAATGGTTTTCGATGATAGTAAAATGGGCGATCCATGCTTGTAACATTTAAAGTTTTTGCAATAAGTACTACACAACAAAAAGAAGCTTCTACCTACTATATTATATCTTAACCATGCATAAATAAACATTAAAATATGACTAGAAGAGCCTACTGAAAATGGTCACAAGGACGCAAAGTAAAATATTTTAAAATTGTGAGTAATAGGTTCTGCCGATAAAAATGAAAACTTATAACTTAAGTACATATTTAACACCACTAATGTTGCACAATACGTCACCTGTGAATCTACAGATACACAGTGACGCGAACTGCGAAATCACAACTGCTTTTTATAAAGCTTTTGACAAAGGATTTAGCTAATTAAAATAGTTGAATCCGTTGGACAAGGCCTCTTTACAGCCGCTTACTGTTAAATATTGTCACTTGTTTACGTATTTAAACTCTTTTATTATTTTGTATTTGACGTTACCAAGTTTTCTTTGTAAAATAATGGTTCGAAGAAATAAATTGAATTGAATTGAAAAAAAGGATTCACCCATCCAAAACACGTCTCGCTCCGCTGCTCCGACGCCTTACGGTGCGTCCGTGCGTCCCCCCAGCAAAACGAGTTTTTTGTCTAGTTGTTTAAGGTATCGATAATGTTTTCCCTTACCAGAAAGCGAGCAAAAGAAGTGTAACCTGAAAAATACTTTGCAACAAAGTTCAAGCGCCTTTTGATATAGACAGAGCAACTGGAATCAAGTACCTACCTTTAGTACTACCTTTGGACAGCTAATGATATTTGGTTGGTAATGTTGCATTGTATAGAATTACCGACAGTGCTGCTCTAGGATACATCAGTACTAGTAGTTCCCACATTTCTTTGAGGAAAAATCAAAATTACGAGAAGTATGTGAAACTACGTAGGGCAAGTAAAAATATTGAGATATTTAAAAGTCAGGCATTACCAAATAGGCTCACACAACAATATCTATCCCCAAACTAAGCAAGTCTTGTATTATAGGAGCCAAATACCTGCTACAATACTTATATAATAGTAAATACACTCTTATGATACATAGAAACACCCAGAGTAACAAATATTTGTATTTTTCACAGAAATGTTTTTGTCTTGAGTGGGAAGGTAACTCATGAAAATAAATAAAAAATCCACTGAATAACTCTCAAAAATACTGGAAACATTTTTATTCATGCGTATTACATGTGTAAAATAAAATAAATACTAACAAGTAGAGTGCACTGGATGTCCGTCTGTCCTGTCTGTTCATACATCCGACTTGAGGTCCAGGAGTACTTTCTCGCCGGGCTTGAAAGCGGGCATACCGAGGTAGGGACAGGACGCACAGCGGAATGCATCGCCGAGGTAACACTGGAAGCAAGAGATATACAATGTTAATATTCTGATACGTCAGAGACTGGGACAACAGCTCACTTCATAATTAATACGTAGCGTATGATGCGCCTATCAGTTGATTTAAAGAATAATAATAAGAATTATTAGATTTATACTTTTGACTTAATTTTCTTGATGTGTAAATTTTCATTCTCTTTTCAATTTGATTTAATTACTATGATATCTTAATATATATAAATTTCGTGTCACAATGTTTGTCCCCAATTATTCCGATTATTTGTCTTTATATGACAATATCCGAGCGAAGCCGGAACGGGCCACTAGTGGATTTATATAATCTGGATTATATTAATTTCATTTCATACTGCTACTGGTTATGCAACCAAACAGAAAAAAAATATGAAAATATGAAGACTTCAAATCAACTGACTATTTTTTATTCTCATGCAATGAATGAACTAGACTAAAAACTAACGGTCTTATTCATAAAAAGTTATAGCATGTCTAAAGTCTTGCTATAATACGTCTTAGGAAAAATGGTATTCATAACAGCATTTTAGCGCTAAAACGTGCTATAAGCCTTTTATAAAGTTATAGAGCCGAGAACCCTACTTTAGCGGTGTTTTAAGGCAAATATAGCCGACTCTTAACAGCTGATTAGTGTCAAAATAGCGTTGTGACATATTCAACTTCAACTTATTTTTAACCCCCGACAAAAAAAGGGGTGTTATAAGTTTGACGTCGATGTCTGTCTGTCTGTCGGTCTGTCTGTCTGTCTGTCTGTCTGTCTGTCTGTGTGTGTGTCTGTCTGTGGCACCGTAGAGCTCAAACGGATGAGCCGATTTCGATGCGGTTTTTTTATTTGAAAGTTAATATCCGTGCGGGTGTTCTTAGCTATGTTTGGTTAATATCGATTCAAAATGGCCGCCTCCACAAAATGGCGGACAAAATATTTCTTCACAACCTACCTCAATATGGGTATCAAATGAAAGGGCTTGACTAGCAGAGTACTAAACGCTATAACAAATTTCAAATTCAAGATGGCCGCCACCACAAAATGGCGAATTATATAATATTTTTCACTACTACCTCAATATGGGTATCAAATGAAAGGGCTTGATTAGTAGAATACTTTGCACTATGACAAATTTCAAATCCAAGATGGCCGCTACCACAAAATGGCGAATTACATTTCCTTTTTCACAATTCCCTTAATATGGGTATCAAATGAAAGGGCTTGACTAGTAGAATGTTGTACAGATAACAAATCTAAGGTAGTCGGGGGTTAATCAAAATTTTTAATTTTGTTCTTGTTTAGTTTCCATTCGGTAATGCCACCGTAATTTCGCCAATGTCCAGCGTTTGAGCGTTGGAAGTATCTCTGTTATATTATGTTCTTAATTCAGGTGCTCAGTCTTCCATATTCTTCATAGCTTCTGAGAATTAATACTGTTGCAATTTAGTATTATATTTGTGAATATAAGGACATGCACAAGGGAGAAAATACAAGACGGATGATTGGAAAAGTTTGTAGGACGGGGAAATCAGGTGGAATCATAAAGGTGACTCCCCTGTGATCTAATACATTAAAAAAAGATGTGATCGGTGGTGCCTTCTGCTAAACCGCCTTCACAGAGTGAAATGTCGCGTAATCTTAATTTTGCGAGAAACACCGGAGTACAAGCAAAGCCCAATCGTAGGTGACAAATAGTAAACGTAGTCTGTTTGTTAATTTTTTTATGTATGAAAAACCATGGTTTTGAAGAAATGGTGGGCTGTATTTGTATTCCTGTAATATTTTTGGAAAGCTTTTGGGTTCTATTTTAGCGTCGGCTCTTATAGTATATAACAGTTTCCACTAGCCTGTCGTTTATTTTGTACACTGTCTTATCTAGGGATTCGAAGCGATTTTGAAGTTCGAGGTGAAAGTTATCGAGCTTTTAGATTTGAGCATTATTTGGTCAGAGCGTGTTTAACGCTGAATCTTGAATGGTCATGTCTACATGACCTTTCAAGATTCAGCGTGCCTCTTGGCATACGGTGATCGCTGCCAGTCTACGATAAGTATGATGGTGTTGGTACACGATAAGTAGGTAGTGGACTCCCCCCCTCTGGATCCGCGCCTGGTTTGAATGCTCTCGATACGATTGAACAGCTTGAAAGTAATCCACATCGACGAAAGGTGTATAAAAGTAGGAGTGATCCTTTACTTTCGGAATTTATTTCAAATTTATTTCTTTAGCAATTTCTCTTATAAAATACAATAAATTAATGAGAGAACGAACAAACACCACTACGTTTTATTAGTAATATAACTTTAAATTTCCCCGCTTCATAATTTCACAGTGTATGTGATTTTTTTTTTATTCTGTAACATTATCTATGGTTCCACCATCAAACTCGTTTTATCTGTGGACGATTCTGTCAGTTTTTCTATAAAGTCGATCGATTTCACATCAATTTCATAATAATGGCAACATTTTGATCCTAAAATTGATATTAGTAATGCTTCAGTTATAGAAGGCTTATAGCGCGTTTCTGAATACGGAATTTTATAGAAGGTTTTATAAGCTTATCGAGCGTTTTAACTAATGAATGTTTTAAGTATTCTATAAGCATTTATTATGAATAAGACCGTAACTGTTTTGACAAACATAGTACATGTCTCTCGAAGAGGCGAATTTGTATGTATCCCGTTTTAAAATGTTTTGAATCATCTTATATTACCTGCAAACTGCAATATAGATTTATGTGTTTTATACTTGTATTTGTACTAATTGTGTAAATTTATAGGCTACAACATAAACAGTCAACTAAGTATTCCCACTGCTGCGACTCTGTGGCCTCTCTCAAGGAGTGAGTTAAGGCCATAATGCACCACACGTGCAGAGTGCGGATTAGTACATGACAACGAAAGATTCTAGGGACAAACGTTGTTTTCTTCACAATATTTTCTTTCACTGTTTTTATGTCAGTGGCATTACGCACATGACTTCGAAAAGACAGCGGTGCGCGTGAGATTCGAACCAGGTATTTCGGAACGGCAGTCGCCGTTCTCCCCACTGAGTTATAATAAATAACATCGACAAGTGAAACTCTGAAGCTTTTTTTACTATTAAGTCATCTCATCTCCCCTGATGTTAAGCGACGATGCGTTCTACGATGGAGTGTACTTACCCAGAAGGAACCGATTCAATCTCGATTTGAAGACATCAGGATACAGGGGGCTTATCCACCTTCGGCGCCAGGGGGTAGGTGGTGGGGGGTCACATCGTCATGGTCAAGTCATAAAATCGTGGGACAAGTGCGTGCGTGCGTTTTAATTAGTGGTTCAACTAGGTTCTGGATACAGGGGGGGGTCATGACTCCCATGACCACGTGACCACCTCTCATGTTCGGGCCTTGTCAAGACCCAGCTAGAGTAAAATATATAATTTCAGGGTACATACGCTTCCGCAAGACGACTTGGGCGTATCCTTGACTTCCCCTCGCAGTTCCTCCGCGAGCCCGCAAGAGCAGTCTGCGCACGCCTTCCGTTTACCCGTCGTCGAGCACACTAGAAACATTACAAATATTCACAATCATTTACAATCAATTAAAAACAATAACATAATAAATAAGGTAAGAGATAAATGCAGAAGGCGGTCATCATCAACACAGCGCGCATCGTCAGATGTTCCTCACTCTGCAGCCCTAACCACCGGTAGCTCGGGCCCTGCCCCGCTGCCGGGGACGATTAGATTTAAGTTTTTGTATTGTTTTATGTTGTTATTTGATACATTTATTGATATGGTAAAAACAGGCGAACCAATGACACGCGTGCCATTGATGGCACGCGTGTCATTGATGGCACGCGACGCAATATTTTAGGCACGTCGCCGATCATAAAATATGTGTAAAAAAAAATGTGTTAAGAAGGTATTTTATGACGATCGAACTAATCTGAAAAAATAATCTGAAAGTCAAAATTATTTGATGGCACGGCAATGCCCCCATTAAACAATTTTTTAGAAAAAATGGCACATTGTTGCACAAAGGTTTGCCTACCCTGACCTAGATAAATAATTGCATAATAAATAAAAGCGATAAGGCCGCCAATTTAGTGCTTCACCAGATAGTTTGTAAGTATATATTTGTGTTGTCTTACGTGTGTGGTCTTTTAATAAAGAGTTTATACACATATTTATTCAGTTTCTTAATTTTTACTAACAGCACCTCGCGGGTTTTTCCCACGCAGTCCCCGTTCCCGTTATTTTCCCGTGATATAAAGTAGCCTATGTGTTATTCCAGACAACAATCTAACAGTGTTCTAATTTCTTTCCAAACAACCATAAATAATAATCGACGACATCGTCGCTCACCAACTTACCATCTGGTGAGTTGGTGATCATAATCGTAGAAATAAATAATTCATTTTCTCGGAAAAGACAACAACTGACTTCAATTTAAAAATTCAGGCATCCCACCAAATTGAATAGGACGCAATCACTAATTAACGAGGTAACTAAAGTAAATTTTTGTTGTTTTTTGTTCATATTTCCATAACTGCTACACCGATTGGAAATTTTGTATGGGACCACCTCTGAACCATCAAAATCAATTCACAGTTGGCGGCGCTATCGCGAACATACATACAAACGAATTGAGAACCTCCTCCTTGTTTGAAGTCGGTTAAAGAAGAACGTACTTAACGGACTATAATGCTGAACAGGTGACAAATTTCTTTAAACTCATTACCTGGATGACTCATTTGTATTTATACACAAGTACAAGTAATTGTTTTTCCTAGTTGTAATAGTATACAACAAAACAAATCTTTTGTTCCAAGTCGGATATACGAGGTATACATTTCTATCACGTTAACTACTGTCCAGTAATTTCCTTATCAATGCCAAATACGTAGAATGTTTACCGGTCGTTCCCTTGTTAGCTGAGAAATGGTGGCACTGACATTGCGCAAACTTAACATTCTTTCCGCGAAGCCACCACTATCGCTTTTGAAAGCCTATCATACAGTTATTTTAGTGCACTCTTTTGGCCGACTATATTAAAAATGTTTGGCAAACATCAATGACTGTGCGTAGATTAGGCAGCAGTTTGTGGGTTGTAAAAAAATTCAATACGACGACGTCATTATCCAATGAAGCTTGGAACTCGAAACCTCAACGTGGTGTAGTATGAAATCATGGCAGTATGAGAACTTTAATGAGGCAATAGTGCCATGAATCACGTAAGCAAATTAATGCAACGACCTGTACACTGTGGTTTTATTTGTAGCACAAACATGATGAACTAATATTTGATAAATGTGTTTCAAATATCTATGTATAGTATTTTTAGATAAGTTTAGGATCTTGTACAGAACTACGTAGTTAGATAAATAAATAAGATATATAATACATATAATAGATATATAATCTCCTAAACGAAATAACAAAAAACGGCTATGTAGTTAGTTTATACGCTGTAGAAGTGGGAGCGAGAGGTATACCAGCAAAATCTCTCTATAACCTGCTGAAAGACCTTGGCTTGTCCAGAAGTGCAGTAAGTTCTATACTAGAACGAGTATCTAAAGCTGCACTAGTAGGCTCATATCAGATTTGGCTGGGCAAGGAGAGAAAGACGAGTAGTGAAGGTGAGTGTTGATATACGTCAGAAAGGGGCCCCTTAAACCTACGCCCGAGTCACAAGTCTCGGGGTCTACTCGGGTTTTCTCTCTCTGCCACACGATGGACCCGGCACCAGCACGGTGAATCCATGGAATGCTAAGAAAATCGTCTCTCTACTATACAAATTTCAGGAGTTCTTTTACAAATACATCTACAAAAATCTTTATTGCTGTTTGCAAGTAAGATAAGGTGATACAAAACATTTTAATAGTTTACCCATACAAGTTTTCAAGACTAGCAGCGACCCGCGGTGTTACCGGCGTAGTTCCCGTTCCCGTTATTTTCCTAGGATAAACTAGGATAAAAAAGCCTATGTGTTCTTCCAGACCTGTGTTCCTAATTTCAGCCTGATCCGTTCATGCGTTACGACGTAATTGAGCAACAAACATTCAAATATCCAAACATTGGCATTTATAATATTATTAGGAAGTAGGATGCTGATAACTGCAGTGGTAAAACTTTACAACAATGAGGAATAACATCTATCACTATACAATCGGTAACTCAACAGATCAGGCTTACATTTAGATCTCATACATACCAATCTGGAACAGCCCTTGTATAAGGAAATTGCACTTTCCCTCTGAATATATTCTGAATTTTTAGGAAACAGTCCAGTTTTAAACTCAATATGGACAAAGTCGCCTCGATATACACATACATAGTAACTTTATAAAGTGTGAAAACCAATGTGGCTGTTCCATAAATTTAATTAAGTCAATGTTATGTTTAATAACTCACTTGTGATATGATCGGTCTAATCCGACTAAGTTTCCACCGAACAACTGGCTTTGGCACAGTGTGGCGAAAACGGGCACGATCGCACGTGCGCTTTCTCCTTGAAAAACTCAACTTGGCCTTTTTCAAGAAGAGTCAAGTCAAAAGGGCATACATACTTCCCTAACCTTTAATACAGTTATAAATTCTAATACTGTATTACTGAAGTTATTAACATATTGATACCTTAATTTGCAAAACGAAAACTCCATAGTAGCAAATTTCACAGGAGTCACACTAAATCACCACTAAAATCTATTGCGTAACTGGTATTTTCATTATTTTAAGTGTTTATTAGTTAATAAGAAACACAATTTCCAAAGGAATATTTGTTTTTTTCTTTTGATGCTTTAATTTTTTTCATATTAAGTTTTTAGTGGCTCCTGTAAAATTTGCTACTATGGATTTTTTCGTTTTGCAAATTAAGGTATTGATATCTAATTTTGTTGAATGAAATTTTGGGAAGTTGATTTACTGTATTTTTGTACTGCGGCATACGTGATTGTTCCGAAACTTGTAGCAGGAAACCTCAACAGACAAGTTGTTTTCAGATTACAACCACTTGATATAATGTTGATGTTATCAGTAGTTAAAATTCGATCTTTTTTGGGTTATCTGAATGATATTATCTTTTGTTCCGTTATTATGCACGTAACTACTAATCTAGTCAACAAGTGGTTTTTAGGTCGAAATTTTCTCGAAAAATATCTAGATTCCATTCAATTCGGAATAGAATCTATATATTTTTTGTGAAAGTGCTAAGCCCATGTGCAAAAATTGCAATAGTTATAAGAATTAAGTGAAAATAAAATAGGGGGTTCTTTTCGTTATTTGCGAATATGTCGAAAACTATTTGAGATACCTAATTTCAATTTGAAAAAAGATTAAAAAGAAGAGGAAATTTCCAAAAAAATCCTATAAAATATAAGCCCGAAAACAGAATTAAACAATTTTTATTTTATTTTTCCAACAGGTATCTATTCTAAGTCCTTTGAAAACAAGCTCCCCATTCGGTTCGGTTCTATCTCTCTTCCAAAGTATCGGCCTATCACCCGATGGGTGCGAGTAGAAGACAGACAGTGGGAGTATTATCCAAAATAATGATAATTTAGGGATAATAACAATTCAATTCATAATAATGCAATTTTCTTATTGCATTATCACCTAAAATTATAATCCATGCAATGACAAGTGAATCATTTTTTTTTAATTTGTAGACAGTTTCAAATCTGGTATGTATTGCTGGACCAGGATGATAATAGCTTGTTTAAATATTATAAGCTTTACATACATCTAAATGGTGGCCATCTCGAAAAACCTTAAGGATTGGTGCTAAAATTGTATTGTGATGTGATAAAAAAATCTCACCACGCAATGACTCTTGGTCAGGTTTCTTCAGATCATCCTCATCAAGCAATTGGTCATCATCAATAATATCATCATCATTGTTCCCCGTCCATGCTGCCTCGACTGTGTCATCCAATTTCCACACCACTGGCTTTGTTGCTTTACCATTCAATTTTAGGGAAGCTTTTGATCCAACCTAGAAACAAATTTAATGCTAAAATTGGTAACTTGATTTAAAATTAAATGTTAGGAACAGATTTTTTATAATACTACACTATCAAACCTAAAACAATAATGGAAAACAGTTAATAGGATAGTACCTAAATTGAAATAAATGAAAATGCAGTGTCATGATGTGTATTGTCCCAATGATCTTTTCACCAAGGCAACTGATATTCACAAAAGTTAGCATTGTTGTGTAATGGATAGTTTTTTTTTGACCCATGTTATTTAAGTATATGACAATATACAATCGAAGTCAGAATGGACCAATGATATTTAAAAACATTGAGAACAAACATCTACACATCAAATAGGTGTTTTGCACTGTGCTGTGATGAGCAATACTCTTATTGTTTCTGGGGCATATCTTGCTTTTCTTATGGCTTTATATTATAAAACAAAACGTACATGTTTGTCATATGCAGAAATTGAAACCCACAATCATACATACAATGGACAAAGTTACTACATAACAAGCTATAAGGTCAGTTTGTAATCAATGCAATCAAAAAAACTGAAAATAATTTTCATTTAGAGGATTTATCATCTAATTAGATTAAAACACAAAAAGACATCAACAAAACAAGGTAATCATAATATTATTATATTTATACTTCAGATGAGTATTGTTAATAATTGTTTGATTGATATTCATGCACCAATTGCTGTGTAAATTGTACATTTATGAATAGAGTACTTTGACTTTAGACTAGAACATATCATTTAAGAAAATAGGTAGGCATAGGCCCAGGGTTGGCATGATTAAAACAAGTTGTTTTAAACACATGTTTAAAACAGTGTTTAAAACAGTTTGAAATAAAACCGTGTTCTTAATCATGTGTTTAAAAACAAAGTTTAAAACAAGTTTTAAACAATGTTTAAATCATTGAAAAAAATACAAAGTTTAAAACAACTTTTTATAGTAAATTAATGAAAATAAATTAGTATTTAGAACTTTTAGGATTCCAAATAGTTTTACATTTGAAACCAGTAGAGTCTATGCTATTTGTTTTACTTATTTTTTTGAACTTATGTAGTTATTTTGGCATGGTAATTAAATAAAACATATTGCTTTTATGACATATATGTGTAACTTATTAATAATAATGTGCTACATTGCTGGTAGTGTGCCTCCATTCTTTTCACAAGTCCAACTAGTTCTTTCTTACATGTCCTGCAACGCACCCTATTTGTCTTCAATGTCGTATTTTCTTGGGGAATCAACGTAAATTGTTCCCAAATACTATGCTTTTTGCGTCCTGGAGTTGACATTTCTGATTTCCCTGAAGCTGTTATTACTGTTATCTTCTTATGACTTATCACTCACCAAATTAATAATTAAATGCAAAAGTAAAAAGAAAGGCACTCCTATTTATAGAATTCATAGGTAATTTCCCACCGCGCCGGTCCTGCTCGGAAAGTCCCTATGTCGGCCGTAGAAAGAAAGTAAGCGTATGTGGACTAGTTGGGTATTCGGGTATTCCCCTTATTCTAATGTAAAATGAAATTTCAATACTTGGTTTTCCCCTGTTAACATGAACGTTAGTTTGATTATATAGGATGAATGTAAAGCGTATAGTATGGATTAGATATAGGCAGATAGGTACGCACGCAACATAAAATAAATGTTTAACCAATAAACATGGATCGATTTCTGTAAATATTTTATTTACTTCCGAAATTTACGGTGAATTTGAAAATACCTATCCAGCAATGAATGAATATAATATCTATTATGTGTATTTGATATGAAATTAATGGCCTAAACTAAAAAAAACAAAAGAAAACAAAAAAAACACTGTTTAAAACATTTTGAACTGTTTGTTTTATAAAATTTAAAAAAAACTGTCTTTTTTTCAACCCTGCATAGGCCAGCACATGACCTGCTCTTGTTTTTTTAAGGAACAAGCTTAAAACTGGTTGATGTTGTTATGTAATTGTTACAACTCCATGAAACTCACCTCAAACCCAGGCTTCTCAGCTATATAAACACCCTCTGAATCCTTAGACACATTCACAAAACCATTTAACTTGAGTGAGATATTCAGATCTGTATTATCTTGTAGAACTAGCTTCCCACTTGGCTTTAGGAGTTTTATAAGAATAGCGAGCAGGCTATCACTATGTGTCACTGTGTATGGGGCTATAAAGTTAGAAATCACAACGTCGAATGAAGAATGTGTACGGGAAGCTGAAAATTAACACTGAACCGTTAATTTATACTAAACACTAATAAAATATGCTTTTACAACATTAAGAAAATAGGATCTCTCTACAACGCCACGTATATGACATATAATCTATTTCTTACAAACTAAGAGGTTTTGTAGGACTTACATTCGTTTATCATTTCAGAGTTTTCCAGAAACACTGAACCTTTATTTGCGAGACCCTGAATTTGTTCCACGAAATTTTTAATTCCATTTTGTTCAGCGTTTTCCATATTATCAAGACGTTATCGCTGCTCTTTATTGTATTCATTTTAACTCAGTTAATTATTAGTATTATTATTATGATAACTCAACAATGGAAATATTTCCTAAAATGTAAAACACACCAGCTTTCTGCAGCAAAAATCAATTGTAAATGACAACTTGAGAACTTGACACTTGACAACATCGAACTTCCCAACAGTGTTTCCACTTTAATAATTTGCTTTCCCCACGCCTCAACTAAGATTTTCCCTTTTTTTCCCTCAAAAATAATTCTGGAGTAGTTTTGACACCCCTCAGGATGAAGATTGAGAGATTCAAATTTTAGAATTGCAACCAACCTCAATATTTAAGCTTTCATGCCTCATGCATCGAAAACCATGTTATAAAAATCTGAAGTGTACGAGGTTCATACCTTCCTCGTACCTCGTACGTAACACCCCAAAAAGAGTAGGAAAATAACCGCTCGCTTGCCCGTCGCTGCAAACCGCGCGACGCACTATGCCCCGCCCCCTGTAGCTTTGCTAATCAAAATGCCCGGCAAAAAATACTTGCGCACCTCGCTATGCCCCGCGGATTTTACGCTTGCGGCGCGCGAGTCGAGATTCACGCAATCGTTCCTTGTGGATCAATTTGTTTTGAAAGATTATAAAGTGTTATATTTTTTATATTTAATATGAAACTAGCTATACAATGTTATCTTTTGTTTCTCCGTTTACGATTCTGGTGAAGAGTTATGGTATGTTGAAATTGAGATAGCGCGTTTTAAAGCTCGTCTTTTTAAAAACTCATAAGTACCTCTAAAATTGAAGCGATGACATATGGGTTTTAATCTTTGATTACGTGTATTATCTGTCACTTGTTTGTTGAAACTAAATTTAATAGTAAAATCAGAAAAACTAACATACACAGCCCGCACTGAATCAACACTCAATGACAAGATTGACAAGGAACGTTTTTTTTTAATTTCTTTTCTTTTTTCTATGGCTTAGATACTCTACTGGAATTAATATGACGGGAACTTTAACATAGAACGAGATAAATAATACAAACTAAACCCTAGAGGAATAAAGACGAGTAAATTAAACTTTTTCGACCGCGGGAGCCATGTTAACTACAGGTTGACACGGGCATTTTGAGTGCGACGCCATGTCAACTACTAGTTAACACGGGCATTTTAGTCTGAATCGCGATGTTAACTACTAGTTGACACGGGCATTTTAGCATTTGAGATTTGTTAACTACTAGTTGACACGGGCAAGCAAGCGGATAAAGAAAACTGTGACGTTAAAAAAATTTTAGGTCGGCAGAATTATTTTATTTTTATATTGAATCAATCAAACAGATTAGGAAACGGTTTGTGTTTGTTGTCAATTTGTTTTAAATGCAACAGTCTCAAAACTGTAACAGTTGGATTAATCCTGTGCTTAAAATCGCACTTGAAAAGAACGGAAACAACCTCTGTTCAACATGCAATGCTGCGCCATTGTATCTTTTAAGAGACGAGACGATCTTCTTAGCATTCCATGGATTCACCGTGCGGGTGCCGGGTCCATCGTGTGGCAGAGAGAGAAAAACTCGAGTAGTTCCCGAGACTTGTGACTCGGGCGTAGGTTTCAGGGCCCCTTTCTGACGTACATCAACACTCACCTTCACCACTCGTTTTCTCTCCTGCCCAGCCAAATCTGATATGAGCCTACTAGTGCAGCTTTAGATACTCGTTCTAGTATAGAACTTACTGCACTTCTGGATAAGCCAAGGTCTTTCAGTAGGTTATAGAGATTTTGCTGGTATACCTCTCGCTCCCACTTCTACAGCGTATAAACTAACTACATAGCCGTTTTTGTTAATTCGTTTAGGAGGTCGTAATACTTATTTTGTTTCATCGCGTGGTCTTTAGGTATATTAGTTTCCCACGGTACGGTAAGTTCTACAAGGACTATGCGTTTCGTAGCTCTAGAAAAAGGAAAATGTCCGGTCTGGATGACGAAACACCCACATCCTCTGGGATTTTGTAGTGCTTTTCATACGTGTCCATTAAAATAGTCCAATCAGGTGCTGTACCCAGGATTGAGTAAGGCTTGTTCCTGGAGTTTGAAGTTGAGCCTGCTTTTACAAAGTTAATTTGTCTTTTGTTTGTCGTCAATCCCTTTTGGGCTCTAGCTACTGAAAGGCTCATGGCTTCACGTATGATTTCAAGTACTCTGTCATGACGCCGTGAGTAATGACCCCCATCAAGGAGCACCTTGCATCCCACCAATATGTGCCTTGCTGTACATATCGCCTCTCCACAAGTATAGCTTTTCCCCACCTTACCAAGTTACTCTGGTCAGGGAGGGTCATTTGGAATGCATTTAGATAAAATTTTAATAAGGCAGGAGACCAGTCATAGATCAAGGTGCGCCACTTTAGAGCTAATGGGATACAGAACTCACCTATGGTTAACCACTCACTTTGCATTTCTAAATTCATAGCGTGCACTTTGTAACCGTTATTTTCGTCTTGTTGTAGAAAGGTTTTACCATGTCTCGGTCTTCCTTTTCCTTCTCGCACCCAACCCAGCAGTATTTACTTGTGCACCTGCCATAAATTGTTTATGGAATTGAAGTCTAGATTCAGGTCTGAAGCAGTTTTGTCTTTTGGGAGAGATGTAATTAAGTCGTCTTGCGACTTTCCCAAAACATGCGTTTTGTAACTCTTAGGTGTTTGTAAAGTTCAGACGGTTTCTTTAGTTTCAGCCCAAAACTATTTTGATCCCTAAAAAGAGTAGAGGGATCAGCCGGATGTGCCAATCCTAACCATGACTTCAATATCTTTATGACATTGGCATCTAGCTTTGCCAGGAGAGTTTACCGATGTCATATACTAGGAAAGGCCAAGTGAGACGTGATGTGAGGTAGTTGTCATATATCCATGCTTTTTTGATATTGCTGATAGGCTGCTGGTCTACCTTATTGAGGTTGTTCATGAAATTTTTAACAACCACCTCTAATGATGGTGTACGTCCTTTGTGATCTATCTTTCTACCAAGAAATTTGAAAGGCACTGCCTCTGCAATTGTGGCAACTCCTTGTCCACTTCTGGAGAGTCCCGGATCGTAAGACGTATATTTGGTATTTCGTCTACCCAGACAAAGACAATGACATTTTGATGGTTTTGTCCTCATTCCCTCCGTCCATGTACAGAACTCATCGACTTCGTTCAACAATTCTTGACACTGTTTAGGATTACGTGTAAGTATTGCAAGGTCGTCCGCAAAGGCCAAGATTGACTCAGTGTACTTATTGTTGATTTTAAACCGGTAGCCCCATTTCTTTTCACGGGATATTATTTTGTCTACTAAAATATTTATAACTATATTAAATGCTATTGGTGATAAGCAGCACCCTTGGAATAGTCCTACATTGTATTCAAGTGGTTTTGTGTATTCCTTGTTTACTGCTATGACGAATTTTAAGTGGCAATAATAAGAATTAATTATGTCAATAATTTCAGCAGGAAAGTTATACCATTTTAGGGCAAATATCATAAGTTCATGCTGGACAGAACCAAACGCGTTCTCTAGGTCTATCCAGCAGACTGTTATTTGCCTCTCATGTGTTCTGGCATCTTTCAAACTTTCTGCTAGTAATGTATTGTGTTCCAGGCATCCAGAAATACCAGGCAAGAACCCTTTCTGGTGATTGGGCCTGAAATACTTATTGCTAGTCATAAATGTGGTCATTTTGTTTGCAATATACTGAAAAGATTTTAGAAATTGTATTGGTTAGGGCTATCGGTCTGGTGTCTTTGGGATGAGTTACTTCCTGCTTTTTTCTGTGTATTACCGTAAAAAAGAATAAGAAATCTGTATGGACTAATTATAGGAAAAAATCCCTCAATATGACGAAGTTTTTTTATTTGTTTGATTAGGTTTTACCCATGATTTCCCCTTTTTATTCCCCCTCAAAAAGGGAAGTTCTCCTCATTGTGGAAACACTGCTTCCCAACCTTTCTTTATATGAAAGAGAATGTAAAATACTAGAGTGCGCGCAAGATAATCTGCGCGCGACTGGTGGCGTACTTAATGTTGCCACGTCAAGATAATAGGTTTCCCGTCCATCGACAAATTAGAAGTAATGAACGCCGTTGCAGTGCTGTTTTGGTTCAGCATGGCCAGATGTTATTGGTACAGATAAATAGCTGTCGGAGTCTCTTACCACCATAAGAACTTTATTATTGTTTATTACATCATAAAAAAAATATCATTTCAACCTACATCATCAACGAAATAAGAATTTAATTTAATCTTGTAAATCTTTTATTGAGCACTTAGCACTATTTGAAAATTTGGCGTATGAATGCTCTTAGGGTCAATGGTATCTATAGGATCATCTGTTCTTCTTTTTTCAATAGTGCTAAGATCAGGATTGATCATGCAAAACCTCGTGTCCATGTTCCTTTAACAGTTATTCTACTTGGTATTGTGGGTCTCCTTTGTGCCTCTTTATTCGAGTAACTGCTTTTTTGTCCAAGAATTGTCGAAATCTATTTAATTTTTCTTAAGCCACTTTTGCAGTTCTGCTTTATAATTGCCCAGTATAGGTGCTTTATTTATCTGAGTGAAGTGGTATCATGCGTTATCCATTACCACGTGATTATACGTTCTAAAACGCCTATAATAAAAATACTGTTATTAATACAGAGTAAGTGATCAAAAAGCGTCAACGCTAACGTTTAACATTGTTAACGTTAACGTATATTTTGGCGCACAGCCCACAGATTTTACCGTAGGTGGTAAATAAAGCTGACGTTGTTAGGTGAAAGGCAATCGGGTGCTCTTCCCTGCTGTATCACGTGTAGGTACCTGAGCGAGAAAGATACAATACCTGCTCTTCACTGCTGTGTCACTGTGTTTCATATTTTGATTTGTATAGAATAAAAAAATGCAGTCACCGATCACAGGAACTGCCGATAGAAGTGAAAACTTATACTTACTTACTTAAACTTAAAAATATGCCGATAATAGGTGGAGATTTGATTGCTATGGTATCCCTAAATATTGCCTGTCAAATACCTCTGCTTTTGAAAAACGGCAATTTTGGCCCGTTATTGTCTCGTTCTTCTTCACAACTAGGTATGATTGATTTTCAAGAGCCAGGGCCGGCCAGCAATTTTAATAACTTTCTGCTTAATTAAAACAATTAATTACTTTAGAAATTAATAAAAAACCAAACGTAAACACAATCTCGCCAATCTATCGATCTCGCAATTGTCGCCTGATGTTAACAAGAAGATGACGGTGCGTCATTTAGTTTCTATTTTTCAACGAGCAGAGTTAAATTGCGCGGAGTCTACGCTGTATAATATGTTGGATGTAATATTGTGTAATGTGACTAGAAATTAATAGGCTGGAAATTCCCTCGAATTCTGACAAGAGCCTATACCGCCACAATATCACTACATTGTAATTAATTAAAAATAAAAAAAAACAATTACATATTACATTACATTATCGTCACCTGAGTGCTTGTTTGTTCTAACTACACTTTGTAAAATTTTACATGAGAAGGTTTTTTTGTTTTTTATCTTTGAAATGTTATATTTGCTAGGTGTAAAGGGTTTTTTTTCATTTGTAAGTTCCATTTGAACTGATCGTTACTGATTTTCTTGTAAGCTTATCATTAGTTACTTCATATTTTACAAGTTTTTTGAGGAGAAATGACAAAGATGCACATAAATAATTTGAAGATGATTTGTTTTTTCGTGCTTGTTTGTTATATGACCTAAATGTATATTTAACGGTACGTTTTTGAAGTGAAAACTTTTTTTGGTGCGCCATAGACAGATTTTTCGTGGATGGTGAATTGAATTCTTGCGTCACGCTAGGGAACGATAAGAAATCTTTGGGTAAGCTCGGGACCATGGTCATGCTCATGGCCACACCCTCCGATTTTACCCAAGTAGTTTCCAAAATAAGCTATCGAATTCTGAGTTATATATTTCGTTATAAGTTTTCACTTCTATCGGCAGTTCGATTTTTGTAGTGGTAGGACTCTTGGCAGAGTCCGCCTGGGGAAGTACCACACCTTTGCCAGTTATTCTACCGCCAAGCAGTAATGTGCCAACATTACTGTGTTCCGGTTTGAAGGGCAATGTTTCCAGAGAAATTACAGGGCTTAGAGATATAAGATCTTAGATCTCTGGGTGACGAGCGCAGTGCAGTGCTAGGTAATGATTTGGACTGTTCATGTTCCAATAGCTGCGTGTCACTGTGCTGTTATGTGTCAGGCATGTTGCTTACCATCAGGCACATGTCCTGATCGTCTCGTCACTCTTTAAAAAAAAAAAAAAAAAAGTTCCTATGACTGCCATTTTTTTGGAATAATTTATATTGGAATATGATTTTAGTTCGTCATACAACTCAGTAGTACTGTTTTACGGTTTTAAGTTACGAAACCGATCAATCCACTCAATTGTCATTTTTTCCAAAATTTATAGTTATATATACCAATCAATTGTCATTTATTTCCAAAACGAATAGTTGCATGTTCTAAGACAGGAGTTATGATGACAACATAATTGGAAGCAGCACTGTAGCAAACATAAATCTGTTAAAACGTCTAAAGTCAGGTTCTGTTGCGGGTTTTTTATGCTTTATGGGTTTCCACTTGACAGCCATCTCACCTGATGTTAAGCGACGATACGGTCTATGATAGAGCGTGTTCACCTAGATAAATCTGATTCACATTATTTAATATTATACACACATTACTTCATATTTACCTCAATCGTGTTCATTTATTGTCACATTATTTCATATTATTTAATAT
Source organism: Ectropis grisescens (assembly GCA_017562165.1). Classification (NCBI taxonomy): domain Eukaryota; kingdom Metazoa; phylum Arthropoda; class Insecta; order Lepidoptera; family Geometridae; genus Ectropis; species Ectropis grisescens. Next base: position 10,442,258 of record CM029777.1, on the reverse strand, counting down.
TGTAGTGGTGGGTCTCTGGCAGAGTCCGCCTGGGGAAGTACCACACCTTTGCCAGTTATTCTACCACCAAGTAGTAACGTGCAAACATTGCTGTGTTCCGGTTTAAGGGGTAATGTTTCCAAAGAAATTACAGGGCTTAGAGATCTAATATCTTAGATCTCTGTGTGATGAGCGCAATGCATTGCTAGGTAATGATTTGGACTCTTCTCGTTCCAATGGCTGCGTGTCGCTGGACTGTTATGTGGCAGGCATGTTGCTAACCATCAGGGACATGTCGTGCTCGTCTCGTCACTCTTTATTAAAAAAACCCTAGTCAAGCTTAATTTCAGTGGGTTTTCCCTAAAGTAGGAAAAAGTCTCTAATAGTGGTAGCACTGGAACTACCAAAGACAAAAAAAAAAAAAACAAAGACAAGACAGCATTCAAGTGAAGTTGACAGTGACAGCATGGCACAATGTTTTTATTTATTTATTCAGTTTTTGATAGTTTGACACACTGGTTTTAGTGTTGGCAGCTTAGCGACTTTGTCGCTGAAACTGGCGAATTTCAAAGCGTTAAGCTGACGTGTTAATTGGATGTTTATTTGTAAAGTTATCATCTTATTCTGGTTTGATATCAAATATAAAGTAACGTTTTCACCCGAAAAAATTGGCGATTTCTAGCGCTTTTTTCCACTAATTCAATCAAAACTAGCAACTTTTTCATTAAAGTTTGGCGAAAGTCAAAATCGAGGTAGCAACACTGACGGATTTACAGGACACAGGATCACTGTCACCTGTCGCTGACGTTGTTGCCAACTTAACGGATTTCCCATTATATCTAGCGGATTTAGGTACGTTGAGACCTTGAGACCGGGAAAATAACTTTCGAAGGGCTAACGGAAAATTTAATTTTATAAAAAGTTCATAGTTTCATCCATAAATGGCTATTGTGACTTATTTAGATGACAATGCTTTGAAGATTTATTCCAGACTAGCAGACTTTACCCGTGTAGTTCTCGTTTTTCAATTACTTCCGCGGGATAAAAAGTATCCAATGTATTCTTCCAGACTGTAATCTTATTGTGTTTTTCAAACGGTCTCGTAAGTAATATGACTTAACTGTCGCCTACCTAATCTAACCTACCTACCTAACCTACCTACCTAACCTACCTAACCTAATGACCGAATTACTTTATGTGATGACAAGATCGATTAATTACTTTTTTGTAGCAGACACAAACTTTTCTTTGTTTATAAGCGGCACTTATCTCTGCTAACTGTTAATCTTCCAAATGTCAGCCCAATCTGTACATACGTTACGACGTGATTGGCCGCAGACATTCAGTCATTGACATTTTTATAATAATTCGATACTGAAAGCTAATGTGCTTGCAAATATAAACATTTAGAAATTTAACGGTTATTATTTGCATGCAAAAAATTTTACGGATTTTTGAAGGAAATTCACAAATTGGCGAATTTAAAAAAAAATTGTTGGCAGCACTGATTCACTGGTCAAGTTCAATTTCGTCATTATTGAATTACACTGTTGCCAGATTGGGGGATTCCCCCCAAATTTGGGGGGTTTTAATAGCCATGGAGGGAAATTAGGGGACAAAATGTTTGGGGGGATTTACAGGGGGGAAATTGGGGATTTTTCATTGCCGAGTTTTGCAGTTTTTTAGCGAATATGGCACTTATCTAAGTGAACTTAGTACATAAATTGAATCGGCTTCTCTTATGGGAACTTACCGAAACACTTTATGGAGTAATAGAAGCTATTTCTAAAATAGCGTTATATTGTGTTTTAAGAGTTAGGAAAAGTTTATCAATTTTGTGTTTTTTTTTTTAACTTTTATAGGTTTACACTTGACCGCCATCTCGCCTGATGTTAAGCGACGATGCGGTCTACGATGGAGCGTTTATTTTTTCTTGAAATCCGGTGGTTTGGGGGGATTTCAGGAACATTTTGAAGAGAAATTGAAGTGGTCGTCAGCGTAAATGTATGTTTTAGGGGTAAACGAATTTATAATTTACTTTGGGGGTTTTTTTTTCAAGAAAACCCGCTGTTTGGGGGGGAAATCGCGAACATTTTGGGGGAAAATTGAGATGGACTTCTGACAGCACTGCATTAATTTTATAATTTTCTTTTTGGCTTTATAGTTGAATAAAGTTGTATGTAGTTTTCAATATTTATTTATTTATGTTTTGAATATTTCAATTAGAAACAATAATTTGAGGATAAATAACTGCTTAATGTTACATAGTCATAACAGTGATAATATTTTGTCTGCCTAGTTCCTACTCATCTCGTATCGTTGCCGCTTAGTTGTAAAGTTAAATTCATCATGTTTTACGAAGCGTTTTTAGCTGGAATATGGGCCTCCGTTGGGAGTACTCTCGGGAAATTATCCGGGACAAGTAGTATAGTGGTGCGTAATGACAACTTTCGCTTATCGACACAGAAAAATATATGTTCATGTCTTCAGGCTGAACATACGATTATGATTACGAAGATACGATTATTCCAGGCCGATTTCACCATTACAGTTTTGTGTAAATTATGTTACAAGTCTGAGAATATAAGAATACTACCTAAACTACCTATGGAGTAGGTGAGGTGTAAATACTAAAGTGGTGAGGTAAAAATAGTCATTATTGTTTGTAAACACTAGCAAATTGCAGTATAGTATGGTTAATTATTTCTTGGAAATACCAGACAATTAACTTAAATTTTAGGAAATTACATATAATTATGTACATTGTTATTTAAATTTACTATCATAATTACTAAGTTCTTTGTTAACCTTAAAAATAGCTGATTTACCCCTGCACAGTAATTACCCACACAGGCTAGGAACCCATGCTCCATATTAACCCATTCCTGGACTTCTCTCATGACATAACTCATAGGTACTCACTTAAATCCTAAATGTCCATATCTGGCCGAGATTTTAGGATTAGAGTCACGGCGCCCATGCAGGGCTTTGGAGATTTGGGGATACAATGGCTATAATGTTTCAAGTTTAACTTTAACCCAAATATGTGAGATTTAAGGAAGTTGCATGGATATTTTTCTGAGCAGCCATGGGATAAATGGTGCCTCTTCATAGGTATAACCACGCGCGGTCCAAAGAGGAGGGTAATAGGGGGATACATGACTCCCCTCCAAAATCATATATTATTAGGGGGCGTCCATAAATTACGTGAGGTGTTTAAGGGGGTCGAATCAAATCTCATGTAATCTTACGTTGGAGAGAGGTCTCGGGAAATATCATGCAATTTTTTTTCTGGTTAAAACAAAAAAATTTTGTTTCCAATAGTATCTCTTAAGACCGCGCTTGACTCCATGGACTGAATTAGAGTAGACATTCTTTTTTTAATCACAGTAGTTACGATTAAAGTTTTCTATTGTTAAATTTTTATTCCACTTATAATTAAACTCTCAGCAATATTGATTAGGTACTGGTCTTAACTAGTCGTAAATAAAAGCACGAAGCATTTTTTTTTATTTTGACAATAACAATCCAACGTGTTTACGTAAGAAACCCACATTTTGAAAAATCTCACGTGAGATTGGGGGATGGGGGAGGGGGTTGAATAAAATCTCATGAGATCTCATCAGGGGAGGAGGGACAGAAAACTTAAAAAAACACCTCACGTAATTTATGGACGCCTTATGTTAAACAAAACATCTAAAAATACATTAAAATATCTTATGTACATAGACTATTTTTAACACGGGAAAACAACTGGAACAGGAACTATGTGACTAAATTCGTGGAGCACTATTAGTAAATTATTTTTACTCGATTTATTGTATTTCTACTGGTGACACCCTCCAAAATTCGAGGTTGGGACCTGCCTGTGTATAACCAGTAATAGGCTGATTCTACACAGTGAGGAATGCTATGAATGTTTTGTTTAAGGTTGAAGCCTTATGAGTAATATTATAACATTAAAATTAGGTATTTTCAGACTACAAATTTACCTGTCAGAGATGGCAATGTTCCATTTTGCACAATTAATTAATCAATTAAAACATTGTTGTAAACAATAATAGAAGATGATTAATCTCTTTGCCATGTAATTTCTCTGGAAACATTGCCCTTCAAACCCGAACACAGTAATGTTTGCACATTACTGCTTGGCGGTAAAATAAATAAATAAATATTGGTGGACAATTCACACATAACACCATCTGACCCCAAACTAAGCAAAGCTTGTACTATGGCGGCCAGATAGCTGATATAATACATAAAGATAAAGACAGCCTTTATTTCTAGAGTATTGAATACATTTTTACAGTATATATTTATTTTATTCTAATTCTATAATTTACACCCCAGTTTGTCTTTCGACATAGGCCTCCTCCCAGTTCTTCCATTCCTCTCTGTTACCTGCCTTCCTCGTCCATGTGGTTCCTGCTGTCTTCTGCACATCATCCTCCCATCTACGTATTTGTCTCCCTCTTTTCCTCTTTTCTCCTCGAGGATACCAGTGTATTACCTTTTGAGACCACTTTTGAATGCCTCTTACCATATGGCCTGTCCATCTCCATTTTAGTTTTCTAATGGTCTTTGCTATGGGAACTGCCTTCGTTCTTTCTCTTACGACTTCTAGTCTTATTCTGTCTTTTAATTTATTTTGTAGTGCACTTCTCTGCATAGAGTTCTGACACACTTCTAGCTTCTGCATATTTTTGTTTGTAAGAGCCCATGTTTGGCTACCATAAGAGAGGCATGGTGGTATGCACATGTTCATAATTTTCCCTTTGTCTGGTGTTGGTATATCTTTATTTTTCAAGATGTCTTTCAATTGCCAGAAGCGTTTCATACAAAACTATATATGTATTATTTCGTAATATAATACATATAGTATAGTTTTAAATACATACTTATTATAAATAGAAACACCCAGACTCAGTGCAAACATTTAATAACTGGCAAAGGTGTGGTACTTCCCCAAGCGGACTCTGCCAAGAGTCCTACCACTACAACAACATGATTCTTTATGTAAAAGAGTGGTAGCATCAGGTAGTTTTATACTGAAAACATAAGATTGTTTTTTTTTTCAGGGTGAAAGTTACGTAATATGGGGTAGTCTCCTGGTAACCATGGTAGTAGCTAACACTTGGGGCTGCAGACACTATCTGCGGTCACTGGATTCTGCTGCCAATTCTGTTGCTCCAACTGTTATATCCGCTACTTCCAGCTACATCTTGTCTGTAAGTATCAAAATTAACTTTTTGAAGTTAAAACTTATTTGTCCATGTGGATCACTTTTTGGTGGGATGAAATGTTAAGGGTTCGCATCACCGGGGGTCTACCCTGACTAACCTCTAACCTAACTAAAACTGTCTTAACTTTGATATACCTAGTTCTCTCTTTTCTTTTCGCTTGAAATGATAGAGACAACAATAGCAGAGCCATAGCCGATTTCGTTAGGCGGTAGAGGGGCGGGCCTTCTACTGCCTAAATCTACTAAATAAATCGGTTTTGGCTTTGCTATTGTCATCTCTATCATTTCAAACGAAAAGAAAAGAAAGAGAAACATTAAAACTAAGACAGTTTTCCTAAATCTACTAAACTAAATCGGTTTTGGCTTTGCTATTGTCATCTCTATGATTTCAAACGAAAAGAAAAGAAAGAGAAACATTAAAACTAAGACAGTTTTCCTAAATCTACTAAACTAAATCGGTTTTGGCTTTGCTATTGTCATCTCTATCATTTCAAACGAAAAGAAAAGAAAGAGAAACATTAAAACTAAGACAGTTTTCCTAAATCTACTAAACTAAATCGGTTTTGGCTTTGCTATTGTCATCTCTATCATTTCAAACGAAAAGAAAAGAGTAGACCCTCGAATCGGCAGTTGAGCGGGACATACGCGTTGAACACTTTTTGCGGTTGGTGAAATGTTGTGAATTCGCATCACCGATGTGTGTAATAGCAGTTATCTGTATCTATACTAAACTAACAACTACACTAATCTGTGCTAAACGAGCTGCGATAACGCTCGCGCACTCTCCTTGAAAAAGATCGCCAGACGCGATCGAAACTTGAGTCGGGCTGGACCAAAGAGCTTACATATACCACGTATAGAGTTGGAACAAACACTTTACACCGAAAGTACGGATCTGATCGCTCTTGCCTTGTCGCCCTTGCAGAAACGTCATTATTTTGTCGCGGTACATCACTCTGTTGCCGTAGCAAGTATGCACGTCCTCTGCTTACGATTGGTACAAAGGAACCGTGCGGAAAAATCTATTTACATATTCTCTATCCAACCACTGGACTATCAAACGTGAATTATCAGTGTATTTATTTAAAACTAGATGTCTGCCCCGGCTTCGCCCGTGGTACATTACGTGGTACATATATAGCACTCAACAGGATCCCGTACATATCCAACAGTGGAAGAATGACTGAAATCGGTTCAGTCATTCCTGACAATATCGCTTTCAAACATAACACCTCTTCAGCTACCTGCTACGCCACCTGTCGGAAATTGGTCGTACCAACTCAGATTTAGAAACTTTGATTAGCAAAGGTGAGGTATGTAATATGTGGCAAAGGTTTATGTTCAATGATATGCAATCTTGACACATGCTGTCATGAGTCATGTCAAAGCACGAAACGTACGAAAACTCTCAAAAAGGAATATTTTTTCCCGATTTCGTTACATTCTTGATTCATGCTCCGCTTCTATTAATAGTAGCGTTATGTTCTATAATAGCCTTCCTCGATAAATGGACTATCCAATAAAAAATAATCTTTCAACTCGGACCAGTACTTCCCGAGATCTAGCGTTCAAACAAACAAACAAACTTTTCAGCTTTATAATATTAGTTTAGATATATCTATACATCTGACGTATTGCACAACATAGCGTTTAATTTTAACAAAACTTGAAGTTACAAGTTTTCACTTCTGTCAGCAGTCCCTATGATTGAATTTTTTTAGACCACTTGGCGTCCTCCTTCGCCGATATATCTTGTGCTTACTTTGTAATGGTCTAGTCAGTCTGGTGGTAGTGTATTGTTCCAAAATTTACGAATGTTGTCTTGTCGTCAAACCATCATTTTCTGCGCGTACTTTTACGTGGTATTCTTTCTAACATAATGTAATATTTAAGTATATAGTGGGAATATTTAATATTACATCAAATCTTCGATTATCCGGACCTCGTTCATCCGGACCCTCTATAGGCATGACGACTCATTTTTGATTTAATGTGCCATCTAAAGGCTACTCAATAATTGAAACATATGTGAAAGAATTACTTTGTTATCTTAAAAACTTCCCGAGATATCACAATTTTGGACTCTCCCAAAAACGCTTCATACACATCACTACAGATTTACAGAAACGTGACGTCACACTATCGTATTTTCTATGCGTCGCGCGTAAACTTTGTTTGGTAACTTTATTAAATATTGCGTTTATATTGTCTGCGTGAAACAAGGCGTGAAACAAGGCGACCCACTATCTCCAAAATTATTTACCGCCACTCTAGAACAACTTTTTAGAAAACTTACCACCAAGTGGGAGAATAGAGGCATACGCGTTGGAGGAACGAAGTTAACGAATCTTCGTTTTGCCGACGACATTATCTTGTTTTCTCCGTCCGTTTCTGAACTACAAACAATGCTCGAAGACCTGAGCACAGTGAGCCTTGAAGTTGGGCTTCGAATGAACATGTCAAAGACCAAATTAATGACCAACAGCGTCAAACGCAGAACCTATGTTGGGGATGTGGAGATTGCATATGTCGAAGAGTATATATACTAGGGCCAAATAGTTTCATTCCAGGCGAGACAAGACAATGAAATTACTAGACGCACCGAAAACGCCTGGAAGAGCTTTTGGTCCATGAAAGACCTGATGAAAGGAAACCTTCCTATATCCTTAAAAAGAAAACTTTTGGACATGTGTATTCTCCCCATCCTTACGTACGGCGCACAGACTTGGTCTTTGACACGCAAACAGAAGTTCAAACTCGGGGTCTATCAACGCGCAATGGAGCGCAGTGTACTTGGAGTTAAACTCACCGACCGCATACGCAACACAACAATACGCTCAAAAACAAAAATAATAAATGCCGCTCAAAAAGCAGCCATGCTCAAATGGGACTGGGCGGGTCATGTATGCCGAATGCCGGAACAACTCTGGGCCAAACAAACAACTATTTGGGTCCCACAATATGTACGACCAGCTGGGCGACCCAGGAAGAGATGGTGGACCGAACTCGATACATTTATGGAAGATTGGTGGACTGTTGCTCTGAACAGGGAAAATTGGAGGGAGGGGAGAGAGGCCTTTGCTCTGCAATGGGACAATATATAGGCTGAGATAATAATAATAATAATATTGTCTAGTAAAGAAACAACAACTGAACAGTCGGGATCCATTATTATTCTACAGCCAATCTAATTGTTCAATGGAGCCTGACTGTTCACTTGATATGTTCCTTTACTAAACTTACTTATTATAGAATTCTAGACCACCAGAAATCTAAGTGCTTGTTTTATTCTTTTCAGTTTTTATAGTATGTAAGTACGTACCTACTTTGGTTCAAATTTTATGCAGTCGGGGTTTTTGAGTTTTTAAATTATATTTATTTTATTTAAGTTCTGCTCATTGTTCATTAGTTTTGTTCGTATCGTTTATAAAAAGTATCTTTTTTTTTTGTGTGTATAGTATGTTATTTTATAAACAAACAACCCGTGCCACGCGGTTATACCCGCGTATGTCCAGATTCCGTGTGAATGTTGGGATAAAAAATATCCTGCTATATTAATCAGGGATAACGTAGATTTATAATGGTGAAATAATTTTTGAAATTGGTTTAGTAATTTTGAAACCTATTTAATACAAACAAACGAACAATCAAATCTTCACTGATTACAATATTAGTGTAAAAAAATTAAATCAATGTAAGTACAATAACAATAGTAACACACTGCGCTCGTCACCCGTAGATATAAGATGGTTTAACTCTATGCCCCATATTTTTTCTGAAAACATTGCTCTTCAAACTAGAACACAGTGTTTTTTGTCCATTACTGCTTACCGATATAATCAAATGGCGGACTCTACAAAGAGTCTCACTGCTAAAATATACCTACCTACATTACTGCTTTTAATTTTAAAATAGCTATGAATATCATATCTAGACTAAAGTATATTTTGTTAAACTTTTTCAATATCATTGTAACATTCAGAAACGTCTCGTTTCATCTTTATTTTCCTTGCCGTGTTTATTTCGGCGGAAAGAAAGATCTTGGTAACAGTTCCACAGTTCAAACACTAGTTACTACGGAGACAATGGCGAGAATTTCTCGTTTTCTATCTAGAAGAGCGACGCCATTAATCTTTGGATACAAAGAGACGCTGAACCGAAATTATTCTCGGGACTATCGGCAAGGGTATGAAAATGACTGGGCTTAGGATATACGAATTGGACGAAAGAAGGACGTTTTTAACTGACTTCTTCAAACATAGTTTCTGTTGGTAGTTTTTTTGTGTACATCTTTAAAAAACCAAATAGGGTTACTACGAGTATTCGACGTTTGTTTATCTGTGAACTCTGAACTTAGACTGTATTTTCCTATCTTCCAAGGTAAATAGTTCGTGAAATTTTTATCGTTAGTACCTAAGTGTTATCTTAATATTTGTTTGACTGGGATCGATACAAGCCTGATTTTGAAAGTGAAACTTTTATTACATCTTCTCAAACTTTTTCGTCCATCTATTGCATGTTGCGTGACGGTCGGCTGCGGTTACTTAAGTTACTTAAATCTTAAGTAACTTACTTGAATCGACAAAACTAGCGTTGCGTAGCGTTGTCTACACGAAGCTTGTGAAGCTTGTTGTGTACTAGCTTGTTAACACTACTCGTAGCTTGGCTATTCTAGCTTGAAAAACTAGCCTTGTGTAGCTCGGGCATACCTAACGCCGCCGTATTAGTGTCGGCTGCTCTGTCGAGCGCCTCACGGTACTCAAACAAGGTGCTTCTCTCCCAAAAGCATATTGAACGAGCGGCACAGTTTTGCGGAGAGAGAGAACTTTTAAAATCATAAAAAATCATCGCTCTAAAATATTTTCGACTTCATTCCGTCGATATAAACCATTAGATGTGCCCTGAACACCTTTAAATTGGTAAAAAACTGCGTCTGTATGTGTAGCGTAAGTGGTTTACACACCACCTATCTACTTGACCCCTAGAATCTCTAGCCGCGAGGCCTAGGGTTGCAACCAAAGAGTTTATCTACATATACTACGTATAGAGTTGGCACAAACGTTTTACCTACTCCGAAACCACGGGTAGCATCTTTCTTGCCTTGTCACTCTTGTGGAAGTGTCATACTTTTGTCGCGGTTTGAAATAAAACCGTAAATCCGCAAACGCGGCAGACGTGGGTGAAAATCGCTTCATGAGTTCTTGGCCTATAGCCTCTTACTATAGTTATTTGGTCATCGCCTCTAACACAAATAACCTTTCCGGTCATTCACCAATCCGCGTACTTAATTAGACCTCGCTTAGATCCAACTTCTTCTGTCGAAATCTGGGACGTCTGACGTGTGGGTCGAATCACCATTGAGATCGATAATCCTTCTCGACTCTAATTAGAGGCTTTAGGAGATAATAGGAAATAAATAGCAGAAGCTACAAATAAAAGTGCTTAGATTATGTTACGTTACAAATGGAAAAGTTTGGATGTTTGTTGCTCAATCACGTCGGAAGGCCTGAACGGATCTGGTTGAAATTTGAAACACAGTTAAATTATAGTCAGGAATAGCACATAGACTTTATATTTTATTGCGAGAAAATAACGAGAAAGGGTACTACGTGATTTGACCCCAAAATTAAATGCGTCACTCCATCTCGATTCTCGTCGATTTGCGGTCTCCACTCCAGAACCCGTCTTAGATATGACCGACCCTCTGCCACTTCAGTTTGCTAATACGCGGAGCTCTGTCGGTGACTTTAGTTCTGTGACGAATTACTTTCATTGCGAATACAATGCCTCAGAGAAACCCCAAGCATAGTCCTTTCCATAGCTCGCTGAACGACTTTGAGCTTACATAGTGTACAACCAGTGCGTCCTACCCGTTATGACCTACGGTGCTGAAACATGCACCCTGACAGTGAAATTGACCCGTAAGCGAAGTAAATCGTACCTATATAAGTACATGTTTTGCTTAATTCCTGTGTCAATAAAGATTTGGTTTGTTGTGTTCCACAGGGGTTGATCGGCATATTCCTGTTTGAAGAAGGCTCATCGATTCGGTGGTGGATCGGTGCTTTCCTCATCATCACAGGCCTTGCGCTGGTGGCGCAACCAAGAACGAAGCACAAACCGGAATAGCATACCTAACTCAACACAAACCTCTGCGAGGTTTAATAGTGCTGATTGCTTGTACAAATTGATTGCACTTAATTTATGAATAATAAAATTTATGAATAATAAAAAATACTGATAAAACATTGTAAATATATACATTCCTTAAATCAACAGCAGTATTTAATTTCTTTTGCCTCTTCTATGCACTGTTACCTTTGAAAAACCTGCGTTTGCGATAATATAAGTAACGAATTATTTATTTATATGTAGAGTATATAGTTTATTTTTAAAAAGAATATATGTGCTAGGAATAAATTATAAAATGTTATTTTTCAAAATCGTCGCGGGCCACAAGGAGGTAAGTTTTGGGCGCGCGTTGCCGACCCTCTGGCTTAGTATATTCAAGCGTAATAGCGTAAAGCAGTAAGATATATGAAATTATTTTATGTACCCATTATTTATACGTATGAATAAAACACATCCGTAACGCAAATCCTTGGATATTTATTCGCTCCATTTGTTCTTCAGCTAGAAAAATACCCCGTTTCCCCATTCGCGGAGGATATCCGTCGGTATTTGTTACAAGGGCAAGGGCGCCCGTCTCTCGTCCTTTTATTTATCATACCGTTGTATTAAAAGACGCTAAGGTCGTCAGTTAACCGGGTAGTCAAGACGAATATAGTATATCTATCCACACTTCTGCAGTGGTGGCTAATCTGTAGGGATGTGAAAATTGTTAATCGATTATCTGTTGTGTATCGTTATTGCTACTAGTATGTAAGTAAGTAGAATATACCTACTAAGCTAAAAAAGTAGTTTTGAAGTTAGTGTAGATTTTTCTTTTTCAATTTATTTTATTTGTATCTTCTCTTCTTTATTCCTCGTGCTAAGAAATCCAACTTCAATCAAAGAATAAATGAAATCTTTAACGCAAGAACTATTGAACTTGACCTGGCCTGAATCTGAAGTTAGCAGAATAACTAAAATATTGACTAGCTTACTTCAGGGTGTCCAAGTTTGTTACGGTGTGCGAATCGTAAAAAAATTACTTACCTACTCATAATTTTTCTCTAATGTGCCAAAAGAAATATAAGTTCAGTAAGCCAATAAGTCATCTATATAAAGCAATTGAGATCTTTGAAATCAGTCAAGTTATCGACAACTTGCGTCACAGTTATCGGCGAAGCCCATCCCTCGGACTATTATAGACGCAATGACGCCGGCGGGCACCCGGCCAGCCGGCACGGCACGGCAGTGGCGCGTCACGGGCCGAGCCCACCACACGTCCGTCCGCGCTCGCCTCGCTCCGGCCAACTTCACCTCGCTCAACTCGCTTCAGACGATCGATAACATCAAACTGCACAAAAAATAACCAACAACAAAGTCGCTCGGCCCAGATTAACACACCTCAAACTTTATGTAATTTGCTTGTCCGATGGCAGCCTCGATAGTCGCGTGGCGCACCGGCGTCAACAATGTAGTCATAGTGACGCGCTCATGTTGACGATATGACACTTTAAATGTTTAGAAATGTTTATTTCGATAGACTTGTTTGTTACGTGTTAATTGTTGAAAATAAATTGTTATGATGACAATAATCTTGTGTGGTTAGCGTATTGTGTTACGGCGAAAATGGGAAATGGAATGAACAAGGTAATATTAGTACATAATACAACTGATTTATATTTAATTTTATTGAAAGTTTCATACAACAAAATTGCAAGCCGTAGTAAGTTACGTAACTCATAGTCGCGCGTGGCTCGTTGCTGTAGCGTCCGTAGCTGTGTAGCATCAGTAGAGATCTACGAGATGCTACGAAATCACGTCTGCTTCAATTGCTTTTCTTTGGATAAAAATATTTCCGGGATAAAATAGGGATTGTGAGTTGTGCGTCTGTTGGTAAATAAAAGTTAATAGTTTACTTATTTTATGTTATGTTACTGACCATAATATTCAAAACGAAAATCATGCACTCTAAACTACAAAAATTGCCTATGGATTTATTGAACAAAATAACACGCTTATATTATCCACTCCTAGGGTTATATAAAACTTATACCCTATTAGAAAAATATTCATTTATTATACATAACTACCACTTAAACACAACTGTTACGTGTTTCTAACTGTTGATGCAATTATTCTGATTTCAGCAGTTTACCGAACTATGTTTATAATGGTCGCTGAAACGGGACTGAAACTAGCATTATTAGCCGTCGTGGACTATAGACCGTGGTGACCTAATGGTTACAGCGAAAGATTTCACGATCGTGAGGTCGTTGGTTCATATTCCGTCTATATCTCTGAGAGTATTTTCCCAAGAGCAACTGTACAAATTTATTACCCACTGCCTCTAATGGTCAAGGTAAAACAACATGAAAAAAACCGGCATGTCCGAAGAAATACATCTTTCGAGGACATGCGTCATCCACTCACCCGAACTTGGCCAGCGTGGTAGACTACGGCCTATACAACCTCCTTGTGAGAGAAGCCTCTGAGCCCAGCAATGGGAACATAAATTGGGCTTATGATGTTAACTAGGTATAAGTCTTCAAAAAAATAATAGGCACGTTTTAACATTTTAAATATATGTATGTATGTACTCGCAATATATTTCTATTACTAGCTGGTTCGGTGAACTTCGTTCCACCTTTTAAATCTTTCCTGTACCTACTCCTAATAATTCAAAACCAAAAAACCGCCAAATAAGTCCGAGTTCTAAGGCTTTTAACGAACAGCAGTTCATTTTTAAATATAAGGATGATAATAGTATATATTTTCACGTGGCAAAATATGTACGAGTACGTGTTTAAAAAACACTTTATAAATAAATAAATAATAATAAATTGGTGGACAATTCACACACACAACACCATCTGACCCCAAACTAAGCAAAGCTTGTACTATGGCGGCCAGATAGCTGATACAATACTTATATACTTTTAAATACATGCTTATTGTAAATAGAAACACTCAGACATAGTACAAACATTTGAATTCATCACACAAATATTTGCACTGGGTGGGAATCGAACCCACGCAGCTTGGCTTAGCAGGCAGAGTTACTACCCACTAAGCCACGAGGCCAGCCACCTTATACACCTACCATCAGCGCCTCGCGGTTTTACCTGCGTATTTCTCGATCCCGTTATTTTCCCGGAATAAAAACTAGCCTAAGTGTTATTCCAGACCATTATCTATTTTTTTTTAATATGAAGTGACGAGACGAGCAGGACATGTGCCTGATGGTAATCAACATGCCTGCCACATAACAGCACAGTGACACGCAGGTACTGGAACATGAAGAGTCCAAATCATTACCTAGCACTGCACTGCGCTCATCACCCAAAGGTCTAAGATGTTATATCTCTAAGCGCTTAAATTTCCCTGGAAACATTGCCCTTCACACACACACACACAGTAATGTTTTCACATTACTGTTTGGCGGTAGAACAACTGGCAAAGGTGTACTTTCCCAGGCGGATTCTGCTAGGAGTCCTACCACTACAAAATCTATATATGTACCAAATTTCATCCAAATCCCGTAGTTTTCGTGAAAGAGTAACAAACATACATTCAAACAAATAGAATCTGAATCTTAGAGACGGCTCTAACGATTTTAGATAAATTTTGTAGGTATACAGGGGGTTTCTGGGCCGATAAATCGACTTAGCTAGGTTTTTTAGAAAACGTTTTATCCGTGTTCCAAGTGAAGCAAAGCTCGGTCATCCAGGTCATTAAAAGTATTTTTAACTACATGCACCCCTTTCTAAGCAAGTAGGTATTTGAGAAAGTTCTCATAATGGAAAATGAAACGAAATGCTGGCTTTGTTCCGGAGTAAACTCCAATTTTATTTGGAAACCCTACATTTTTGTGTTTCACAAAGCTGCCGACCAGTCCGCCTTATAATAGAACCTTATCTTTAATTACGTTAGTCTGCTTCATAAGGGGAGATAACACAGAATACTGAGAATCTGAGAGCTAATTTTCCAAAGGCTGGGCAGCTTTCAAAGAATTAGTTATGTCAAGGTCAATTTTATTTTTAATAATCTGGAATATAACATAGCCAACAATGGGGGTAATCCACCACGTTGACCAACTGCAGATTAGATTATAACTGAACAATGCCCATTTTAACTCTTTTTTATCATAGCTTTACTCTTACTTTATAAGAACTTGCTGTACCTAATTAGTAGTGGTAGGACTCTTTGCAGAGTCCGCCTGGGGAAGTACCATACCTTTGCCAGTTATTCTACCGCCGAGCATTAATGTGCAAACGTTACTTTGTTCCGGTTTGGTGGCCATTGTTGTCGGTGAAATTATCGGGCATCGAGATAGAACATCTTACATCTCTGGGTGACGAGCGCAGTGCAGTGCTAGGTAATGATTTGGACTATTCATGTTCCAATAGCTGCGTGTCACTGTGCTGCTATGTGGCAGGCATGTTGCTTACCATCAGGCACATGTCCTGCTCGTCTCGTCACTTTATACTAAACAAACAGTATGCTCGTTAAGCCAGCATTTTAATCAGTTTTTGAAGCGGAATCTCTCTGAATATCTAAAAGATATGATTAGGTATGTGATGCCTATGGCACATTTAATTTTCTTTCTTGACCAAAACAGTGTAATCACAAAAACGCTAACATTTTAATTGCATTCCGGAGCTACAAATTCCATTTTCCTTAATAAGGACATTACCATCGTAACTGGCATAGCAACTCGACTACGTCAGCGAAATATACCACTGATATGAACCAATGTCGCTTCGGCTAGCATTATGTAAAATTATGAACGAGAGGGATTGTGAGGATCAATGGATGCTCGGACGGATAGATTTTTGTTACTTATTTACGCAAAAATCATGGTACGTATTGAGATAGGTACAGCTTTACAGCAATATGATGTAGGTATTAGTAGGTATTTTTTGTAGTGGTAGGACTCTTGGTAGAGTCCGCCTGGGTAAGTACCACACCTTTGCCAGTTATTCTATCGCCAAGCAGTAATGTGCAAACATTACTGTGTTCCGGTTTGAAGGGAAATATTTCCAGAGAAATTACAGAGCTTAGAGACATACCATCTTAGATCTCTGGGTGACGGGCGCGATGCAGTTCAAGGTAATGATTTGGACTTTTCATGTTCCAATAGCTGCGTGTCACTGTGCTGTTATGTGGCAGGCATGTTGCTTACCATCAGGCACAGCTCGTCTCGTCACTCTTTATTTAAAAAAAAATTGTACCAATATTGAGATTAATGGAGGAAACGTAGGTACATGTTGTACCGACCCCACCTAAAGCGGGATAAGGGTAGGCGAATGATGATTATACCAATATTACGAGTACAAATGCGAAAGTGACGTCAGAACGGCTGAACGGTTCTATTAGATATTTTTAACCGACTTCCAAAAAAGGAGGAGGTTATCAATTCGAACCCAAAATTTTTTTTTTTTTATGTATGTTACCTGATTTCTCGAGAACCTCTGAACCGCTTTTAAAATTTCTTTTTGTGTTCGGATGGGTATGCTTCCCGAATGGTCCCATATAAATCTTTTCGAAATCGGTCAAGTACTTTTTGAAATATGAACCAAAAACTGAAAATTTGCGTACAATAATTATCTGGATGACGTAGTTGTAGATTTCACAAAAGTTATGAATCTCGACCCTGTCAATACAAAATTGTGTAAATGCTTTAATAAAAACTGGCCGCTACGACAAAATGGCGAATTATATTATATTTTTCATTACTACCTCAATTTGGGTATCAAACGAAAGAGCTTGACTAGTAGAATACTTTGCACTATGAAAAAAATCAAATCCAAGATGGCCGCTTCCACAAAATGCCGAAATACATTTCTTTTTTCACAACTCCCTTTATATGGGTATCAAATGAAAGGGTTTGACTAGTAAAATGTTGAAACAGATAACAAATCCAAGGTAGTCGGGGGTTAATGAAATTTTTTAATTTTGTTCTTGTACACTAAAAAGAGTAAAAAAACTATTTTCGTACAAAAAATTAAACCGACTTCAAAACCACAAATAGGCACTCAAAAGCGAAAAATAAACTAAAATCATTATTATAAGCGCTACTCACTCATCTATTTGAAGTCGGTGCCAGTCAGGTCAAAAAGTTAGTAGATTGAATGCTATGTAGGCACAGGTAAGTAGTATCTATCCTATACCTGTTAGATTTGGCTGGCACCGACTTCAAATAGATGCGTAGCGCTTGTGAGTAGCGCTTATAATAATGATTTTAGTTTATTTTTCGCTTTTGAGTGCCTATTTGTGGTTTTGAAGTCGGTTTAATTTTTTGTACGAAAATAGTTTATTTGTATTGTTGATATTTTGAGTATTAGATCGTATTCATAGTTAAATTATAGTCTGGAATAACACAAAGGCTACTTTTAACCCGCCCTTCTACCGCCCAACTAAATCGGCTTTAACTTTGCTATTGCTGTCTCTTATCTATTCAAGCGAAAACTACGTCGCAAGACCCTGTAATCACACAAAATTAACACAGGTACGGAGAAATTGTTCAAACCACGGCACATTTAATGAATCGCAGCTTGTATTTTGTGCGTCAACTAGATTTACCATGCGATGACTAAAACGCTCCACACACGAGTCCTAAAATCAGAGGAAATGACGTAAAAGTAGTGGGGAGGAGCCTACATCGCACCACATGATTGGTTATTTATGGTGCGATGTAAAGTCTTCCCCACTAGTTTTACGTAATTTCTTCTGATTTTAGGGCTCGTGTGTAGAGGGTTTTAGGCTTAGTCAATTCGAATTGAATCCATGCGCGTTCCGAGGGCGGGGGGTCACAGGGCACATGACCCCCCCCCCCAAAATCGTATACGTTGAACAAAAAAGCTAAGAAAATCAAAAATATCTAATAGTACATAGACTATTTTTTTAACGCGGGAAAACAACTAGAACGGGAACTACGCGGGTAAAATCTTGGGGGACTACTAGTAAAGTATTTTTTGCTCGATTTATTGTATTTCTACTGGTGACCCCTCCAAAGTTCGAGGCTTGGACCGCGCCTGATTGAATCGGGTTGTTTTAAGCAAGCATGCTCTTTCGTAGACCGTATGGCCGCCTAACAATACGCGAGTGATATACAAACACAAGCACAACAAACGATAGTACAAGCAATTATATTTGAATGTCAAAAAAAAGTCGGATTAAGACAAGACAATTTATTACCTTCCGATATCTGATATAAGATATGCATTTTCAGAGTAAACATTATTTCCATTTTCCGCGGCGTGAATGCGGAGCAAATAAAGAGATAAACAAACGTTTCGATTTCAAGTCTTGGTGTTTCTATGTATAATAAGTATGTGTTTACAATTATAAAAGTACGAAATCAGCTATCTGGCTCCCATAATATAAAGCTTTGCATAATTTGGGGCTAGATGCCGTTGTGTGACAAATGTCCACCAAAATGTACCTATTTATTAGTATGAAAGCTAACGTGTATGTGTAATGTATTTATTACTAGCGGCTCGCACCAATTTCGCTCGCTTTGTTTTGCCTACCTGGGAACCGTTCCACTAACACTTGAACGTTATAGTAAGGTATTAAAGTTCAAATTGACTTTTAAGTATATTCACGAATCGTTTTGTATGGGAGTATGGAAAAGTGCTGTTTTCTTTCAGACCTTTTCAGGTACTTTTTTATTTTTTTCTCTGCTTTAAGAACTATCCTCATACTTCAAGGAATATATATACCTATTCCTTGAAGTATGAGGATAGTCTACGTCACGCCAAACAATTTAAGTGGAAACGGGCAGGTCACGTAGTACGCGCTCTCGATGATAGATGGACAAAACGCGTCACTTTATGGCCTGGACCAAGCAACCAAAGAAGTGCAGGCCGACCGCAGAAGAGATGGGTCGACGATAATAGCATGGAGAATACTGGAGGAGGCCTATACCCAAAAATAAGGGCCTTACTGATTAAATTTAGCATGTTAATTAATTAAAAGTATATATTGTTGATTTTAACATTAAGGAAATAAATGCTTATTATCTATTATAATACTAAGCTGTACCCTGCCACGCTTCGCTGTGGCACATTGTGATGCAAAATATAGATAAAAACAATCCTTGATGCGGATTATATATCATTCTAAAATTTCAGCTCGATCGGAGCAGTACTTTTTGAGTTTTTGATTTTTGAAGCGTGCACAAACCAACATAACATTTTTATATTTAGAGATGAGGATAGTTCTTAAAAAATAACTAGCGAAATTAGCTCAGCTGTTCTCGAGATTTGTGCTTAGCAACACGTTTAACGATTCATTTTTATATTACTTATTATAGATTATTTATTTTAATCAAGTTTTTTCTATCATAAATGTATACCTACGAACTATATCAAGATTTGAGCTTCTATATATTGAGCTCAAATAGCGACATCGGTCCGTATGTAAATTGGAAAGATCTAAATTCCTCACGGGGTCATAAAATTGCCAGCGGGCCTAAACGCAATAGCTCGCATCGTAAACCCAGTTATAGCACTAAGATACGACTGAATTGCCTAATACCTATCCAAGCCTACGCGATCACCGATAATCTACTTATACCTACATATACATACAGCGATCTATTACAATAATTTAATACCGTTAGGGATTAGCTATTAATTCGATTAATTTGTAATAGAGATTCTAGGAAGTTTAATATTCTAACTTTGATTTGATAGCCAAATTATTGGAAGCACGAGTAGCATCTTTCTTGCCTTGTCGATCTTGTGGAAGTGTCATTCTTTTGTCGCGGCACATTACTCTGTTGCCATAGAAGGTATGCACGTCATCTGCTTACGATTGACAAAAAGGAACCGTGCGGAAAATCTAACTCTATGCGTAGTTTATGTAAACTCTTTGGGTAGTGTGAAAAAATTTCAAAGTTTGGATGTTTGTTGCTCAATCACGTTGTAACGTATGAACGGATCGGGCTGAAATTTGTAACACAGATTAAAGTCTGGAAGAACACGTGGACTACTTATTCCTACTGTATTCCGGGAATGCAAAGGGAATTGGAACTACGTGGGTAAAACCGCAATTTTTGCCTTATTTTTCGCCATTTTGAGCGTAATCCCACGGCTGTAACCTGTAACACGGTAATAATAAGATCGTTAATTGCTACGTTTACTACAATAAAGAATTAACCGTTATATCCACATAATATTAAAACTGTTGTTCAGAAATTAACTGTATAACTTTCCAATAAAACTTATTTTACTGCACCAAAATCGACCTCTAAAGGACCTGACCAAACACGAAAAACTTACACGGCTGAATCAGATTAAAGAGTAACATATGGTCGGCAACGTAGAAGGAAAAAACGTTATTTCGAATCTGAACAAACAAGCCCAAGGTTGAAGCTGTTTGCGAATAGCTTTGTCTGCCTCAAAAAATCACCCCTATGGGGCGCCCTTCTGTTTACTTAAACTTGATGTCTGATTATTAGTTAAGTCACCCGTTCTGTAGTGCCATACTTAGGTACATTACAAATCATTGTACATAAATTTTAGGATGAAGTTGGCTCGTGTTTCACACTTATCCGGAATCACGCTCATCATGAACGGATTGGGACCTAGAGTGAAAATAGTGTAACATTTTATTTTTTTCGAATTCTTCTTGCTATTGCTATAGTTACAGCCATATTATGAACTTTATTTCAAACGGGGATGCATAGACCCGCTTTTCTAAACATGAACTCTTGATTTTTGATTTGAACAAAAATAAATGTATTATGTGTTTATTTTATTACTGTTAGTTGTAATTACCTACAAATACTGTTTCGCTACAAGAGTAAATCTTGCAGGTAAAATTTTTGGTGTTTCACACTTTGAATTTCATGAACGGATTGGGCCATTTTATTAATTCTTCTTTATTGTTTATTATGAAATTGCATAGACCCGCTTTTCTCCTGAACTCGATAAATGTATTATGTTTATTTTATCCATATATACTTTTTCGCACAAGAGTAAATCTTACTTTGGTTTGGTTTAGTAGGCCTATTAAATTTTTGTTTTAATAAAATTGAATTTCTCCTCGATAAATATGTTTTATCCATAAATATTTTTCGCACGGTAGCATAATAAAGAATGTAGGAACCTATGATTTTAAAAGAGCCTTCGAAAGAACTCTCCCGAGATAGTAGATAATGCGAAATTCGAGTACAATTTTTGGACTCCCAAAAATCTATCATAGTTTTATGGAAGTGAAGTTAAACTGGTATGTTCCAGTTTTTGCGACGACACCATGAACTGAATTTTATTTCTGCAGAACCATGATCTCTTTTCACTTCTATGGCGATACAAATGTGCTTTTCAGGTAAGTTTCAACCTAGATATATTTTCAGTAATTTCGTATTAGTGGTTTTCAATTCACTATTCAATTTCTACTTCTAACTTCGAAGCAAAAATAAGGAATATATAACTTTAAATGTATCTGTCTGTGTAGTGTGTTCTTAGACATGGGCCGATATCCCAGCGTTATTTTTGTAAATTGATAGAATCGAAATAGGTCTCAGCTATAATTCAAATTGGAAAGTTTTCAATTTTTATTTTGTGTAAGCACACTTAAAGTAAAGAATCAATCCTCTGGCCACCTGTTCAGTCAGAGCTCGAGACAGTATAATGAAATTCTGAACACGCTTCTATTGCCTACATGGTAATGAGAGAGTTTTCGTACCAATATCATTACTACTCAATGTTACGATTACCATAACGTGTTAAGTATTTTCGATTTCGGAAGGTGTTTGCGCAGTCAATCGAATAATGTGTAGCAAAAATGTTCATGTACCTAATCTGTTAGTTTTTATGTATCTGTAACATCTGCACTCGCAAATTAAATTCTGCCGTGATACATTATATTCAACCAAATGAATGACAAAGTGGAGTAATGGTACGATATGATGGTACGAATGATTTACGGTGGAACGCACTTACCCAGCAAATTTCGTTATTACGTAGATATAAAGAGCAAAGTGATAGATTAATATGGTAAGCTCCGGTACTAAATTATATGGAACAAATTCACTGGACTATTTCCTTTTTTTGACATAGGTTAGCGCATGAAATAATAGCACATTAACACCTCTGTTTTCTAAATGTAGATATAAATAACATACTTGTATCTGAAACTTCGCTCGCATAGAACTCGTTTTGTCTATGAGATATTTCGATCCTCGAAAAAACGATTGTGGATAATAATTATTCGAAACAAAGAATTTTCCCTATAGATGTTTGATTTCACTTTCAGTAAACGTACAGTCAAGCGCTGCAATATGCTGCCTGAGTGGGTCTTTTTCAATGGATTCAATGTTTTCAACTCTTTCAACCGATAGTAAAAACGAACTAGTTTCTTTTTTGTGTAAAAAAAACGATGATCACATTTTCCATACATTGCCCGAGACTGGCAAGAACTCTACTATTGTCATGATTGTAATATACAATTGACAGTCAGAATTTCGTACACCTCGACCTAGAACTTTATCGAATTTTATCTCGACTTTATCGCTAGATGATTCATTGTCGCGATACATGAAATATATGAACATGAATTGAATCGAAAACCTCGTATTATGAGCTTATCGTACAGAACCTGGTGTGTTTAGGAGAAATACGTCAACTTCATAGCCTCGACAGGGCATGGAAAGACACGCCATCAGTCCGTAGAAGTCACGCGACTACCAATTTACCAAGGATTCATACAATAGTGAGTAGTATTTTTATTGCTTGTGCATGCATTTATATGAATCATACAAAGGTTTCGTGTTTATTGAAGTGGTTTATGGATACAATATATAAATAATACATATCTACGTGAATATTTTGTACAGGGTAAATCTAACCTCCGTATCATCAAGAAAAGACTTTCTTTACAGGCTACACAAGTTTTTCGATACTTTTGTCTATTGTAAACAATTTCTACTGTTTATTTTATCAGTATAAATATCTCTTTATATGTTCTTATTCCCGGGACAGGCTTATATCCACAAGCTTAGAGTCGAAGCCATAAGCAACCATTTTGGCCAAGTGTGTGTTGGTGAATGTTACATGATCTTGAAACTTCTATTTCTTAGAAAATGTATCTCTACGATGTTTTCTTTAGAAAATTAGAATGATAACGTCAGTCTCTAAATATTTAAAAAAACTGTTATTTTATTTGAAGGAAAACTTTTAACTTTCACGGTGTAGGTAAAAGATTACTAGGTACCTAAAGATTATGAGATGACATTTAGTATTGTGATTATTCATAAACCCAAGTAGTGAACAGAAACAGCAGCTACCTCAAAATATGGTAAAGAAATTTAATCAGTACTTGAAAACAAGGTAGGTATAAATGTAATGTAACCTCGGGTGACATACGCGATTTATTTCAGCCACACGATGGTGGTCCCGTACATTACCTAGTGCATGAACGATGACAACTGTTTTGAAAGTAAAAAAAAGAAAGAAAAGAAAATGTGGGTTAATATCTATTTGTTTTTTGTCTTTTAAATGCCTAATCCTACTAATATTGTAAGCGCGAAAGAATGTATGGCTGTATTTTTCACGCAGAAACTACAAAAGGGATTTGAATGAAATTTATCCATAGATTGATAATAATATTCTGAAATAGCACACTATTTACTACGAACTACGCGAGGAAAACCGTAGGGCACTGATAGTTAACAATATTCTTAAATACTCGTTTGAACTTTATACACATTTACACTCTATATCAATAAACATTTAGTTACTCTATTTTCAAACTCTACTACTGGATAAAGAGGGCAACTTAAACTCTGGTTGTTAGTATTCGCAAAAGGGAAATAAAAAAAAAACCTTTTCTCGGAAGTCGTGTCATGTAATAGCGATTTAAATAAGAGGATTATTTAATATAGTTTGTTAAGGGTTCCCCACTAACTTGAGCCGTAATAAACTAGACGAATATGAAATTGTAAGCCGCTTATTAGTAAGTCGACCACCATGCCACGGAGTAAGCCCTTAATCCTGATGACTTTAAAATTTACAAATTTAAGTGCTTGTAAATGAAATGACAAGGTTCGTCATGTGTTTTGAAAACTATTTTATACATTTAAAGAGATTTTATATTTGCTTCTGGCGCTCTTTCTATCAGATGAAAGTGAGAGGCTTTGAAATAAAACTGCTATTTTCGATTCATTTCTCTATATTATATATATTGAGTATGCAGAGTACGCTGCATAATTCGTCCTTATCGATGTTTTCGCATAAAATTAAGAAAAACTTTTAAACTAAATTTCGACCTAAAACCGAAAGTGTGCGCATTTTCATGATATGTAACGATTCTACTAAAACTCGCAAAATTAATTACTTGTTTAGTAGCTAGACCACATAAACATACCTATTACCGACATAAACACAGAGGCGTCACTTCAAACGTAGGTATAACACCCATTTAATTTCATTACATACATTTACATTATATAAACCACCATAGAAAATAAAAACCCAAAAGCCGTGGATTTGTCGCGAGGACATCCGGTTTTACAAACGTGAGCATCGATATAAACCAATGGATGTGCCCTCCAAAACTTCAGGCGCACGGAATTATGTTATCATTGGGAAGAGTGAGTTCATTTTTTCCGTTCTAGTCCGTTGTAGGAAGCGGTGAACGCCGGACGTTTATACCTATCACTATTCGTTGTCAACAACCAAAATAAGTAGAACGTAGAACCGCAACATATCTCGTTGCTAGCGATTCTAGGGGTCAAGTAGATTGGTAGTTCTAAACCACTCACTGGCTACGCAACGCTACACACACAGACGCAGTTTGTTAACAATTCCAAGGTGCTCAGGGCACATCTTTTGATTTATATTGATGAACGTGAGGCACACACAAATGGCGGCCAAGTAGTGTAAAATCTAGTTTCGGTAAAAATCTATATGAAATGACGATTTTTAACAGAATGAAAAATTGCACATCTCATCATTTTAAACTGCTCTGACAGTATTGGCTTCTTTCGTAGCTCCGGTAAGTAAAATCAGTGTTTATTAAATTAAGTATCCATAAAGGCAAAGCGAACACCTGTTCGCTTTACCGGTGCGGTTGCAGTTTGCACCTCTATGTGCAGAATTTCAAGCATCATCAAAAAGTAGGCAAGAAATATATTAAATAAAAACCTACAGTGCACTAAATACGCATGCACTGGTTGATATTTGGATGTAAAAATAATAGACTCTTTTGTACATTTGTTCTTTTTTATATAGGAAGACGATATCAAGATAAAATATAATTGATTATTATTTAATACATATTTAATATTTACAATTATTATTCTAGAGTACAGCACATGTTTGTTTGTGAGTAAGAACGTGTATGCAGTGACGTGAAAAAAATAACGATATAACATGTTTAGGAGAGTATATTTGTGTACATGAATGTATGTGTATTTGTGTATAGATATAATTGTATTAAACGCTCTAAACAAATCTAACTAATTCAATTCCAAATCTCATTTCTACAGTCTAACCATAGATCGTGGAACTTCTTACCTACATAATATGTTTCAGCATTTAAATAAGGCGGCTGAAATGTAGTCGAGCTGGATCTACTATTACAAACGTCATTTAATAAAATAAAAATGGTCAAGTGCGAGTCGGGCTCGCCCATGAAGGTTTCCGTAGCAGCAAGTAACATAATAATATAAAAGTTCTTGTAGTTCGTTGTTACTTTAATCAGTGTTTTAACAATAGTCAATTTATGACGTATTAAAATAAAACTACGTACTAGATCTCATTCAAATCAATTTTCGTTGATAGTTTACATGGTGATGTACATCATACTTTTTTTTTTAAATTTTGTCATTCTCTTATTTTAGAAGTTACAGGAGGGGAAGGGGACACACTTTTTACCACTTTGGAAGAGTCACTCGCGTAAACTATTCAGTTTAGAAAAAAAAAATGTTTCAAACGTCAATATCATTTTTGATGACCTATTCATAGATACACGTATGGTTTTGATAAAAAAAATTGTTGAGTTTCAGTTCTAAGTATGGGACACCCCTAATTTTTTTTGTTTTTTTTTTTTATTTTTTGTATCAAAATCTTAATGTGGTTTACAGATTACATCTACTTACCAATTTTTAATAGTATAGCTTTTATAGTTTCTGAGAAAAGTGGCTGTGACATACGGACGGACAGACAGACAGACAAACAGACATGACGAATCTATAAGGGTCCCGTATTATGCCATTTGGCTTCGGAACCCTAAAAACAGACGATCAAATTCAATGGCGATGACCAATGATTTGTTGGTTTAACATTCATCGGATGTCTAAAAAATTATGATCATACTTTGCGTGTTATGTACACCTCAACTTAAATGATTATTTTCCAGATACATGTATTATTTTAATCCGCACGATATGAAAGAAACTAATTCAAATAAAAACTTTGAAATAACGTTGTCAGAAAAACTACACAAACTTGTTATCTCCGTGAAAATTCTAATAAGTGTACCTGTACGTGCACGGACATTCAAACAGTAAAACCTTCTTGAAAACCCCTCACGTTCACTCTCAATTCAGACAGCGGAGCTTATAACTTCAGCAAAATAAAATCCCCTTACCTTTGGCCATCAATCATACATCTCTAGCCACATGGCTCCCCTAAGGTAACATAAAAATATAAGCAAAGAAACGTGAAACCTTTTACCACGTACCTTCTGAACCCACCGTTTTCGTAAAATCCTGCTTATTGGACCGTGTAGACCCACTCTCCCGAATATACGACGTACAGGCTAAAGAAACAGCCTATTTTACTTAAAACAAAACTAGCAACGATGTATTTAGACTAACAATCTCTATATAAAAATGTTATGTTGGTTTGTGTACGCTTCAAAAATTCAAAAAGTTCTGCACCGATCGAGCTGAAATTTTAGAATGATATATAATCCGCATCAAGGATTGTTTTTATCTAATTTTTGCATCACAATATGCCACAGTGAAGCGTGGCAGGGTACAGCTAGTGGGAGTATATTTTTGTTTACTTGTGCCTTGCGAGGTCTTGTATTATAAACTTAGAAAGCTATGTTTTTGTGATACATTTGACACATTTTTAGCGTACCGCGACCGCACATTTACATTACCATTACCAACGAATACAGTTCAGAGTCACAGTACACAAAACATTAGGTGCAAATTTCTCAGATAAACAGTTTTAGGAGTAGTATTCCAAACCAAACCATATACATATATGCCAAACCAGCAGTATGGGACCCGCTAATAAATCTGCACTAACGCAAAGCCATTGGAGATCAAAAGTAGTCCTTATGATTTTTTTAGATAATTTTTAATAGTATAGAATAGAATAAAAATATTATATTCTATTTATTAGCCCTGTGTGAAAACTTTAACTAAGAGGTTTACACTATAATAAAATAAGAACCCTTTCATAAAATAAGAACATCTAAACCGGAGAATACGTGTCTTGAGAAGGAATTCCCTAATGGTACTATAGTCTGTGCGATCTTTACATCAAACTAGATGGCGGTCTAGTGCAATCCTACAATCGACAAAAAAGGTTTTTTTTTGTAATCATATTACAATAAGATATACCTATAAGATATATAAGATATTATAATTGTTTGGCATAAAGTTAACACATTAAAATCATTGCAAAACATGTGAAATGAGAAAATAAACACAAGATACCGTAACAATATGTTGAATTCTTAATATTTGAGGTTTCAATTTTATCAACGTATTTTTTACTAGCTTTTACCCGCGACTTCGTCCGCGCCACATATTTATTAAAGTAATTGAGGCAGTACCTACTCGTATGTCTACTACCATACAAATTCACGTTTCCTAATCAAAATCGGTCTAAGTCAAAGTTTTATATTTATTAATAAATGTACAATTTACACGACAAATTACAAAGAAACTATGTTCTCAAAAAATTAATCAAAAACAGACTTTAATTTAAAATCATATTGGGACGGTCCACCAAATTTTATTAGAGTCTATTAGTAGATATTAGTAGATATATTGACTGATTACATGAACGCAAATTTTAGTTTGTTGTTCATATTTCAAAAACCGCCGCACTGATTTCGATAAAATTTATATGACCACCTCTGAACTATAATCTACCAACCAAAAAAATAACCATCTAAATTGATTCACAATTGGAAATACAACTGGATTGATAACCTCCTCCTTTTTGAAGTCGGTTAAAAATAGCATACAAAGAGTGCCAAGATCCTTCCATGCACACTTTTACTCCTCATTTCCACTCTTTTCAACTCTTTTCTGTGATAAAAGTCGCCGTTGTCCTTTCCTAAGTCTAGGTAGTCTAACTGTGCACCAAATTGTAACAAACTCTTTAAGTGGCTTAGGCGTTAGACGGTAACGGACAGAGAGAGTTACTTTCATATATATATAATTTCATATGAGAATTGAAAACAGGTGTTCCTGATCATTTTATAGGAGGCAGTTGTAAAGGTTACCGAAAAGTAATACGTTTACTACTCCAAAAACTCATTTTACAGTTCTTAATTTGCCTTAATCGAGCGTCCATCATGCATAACATTTGATAAGACACCATGGAAATCTCGTCGACTATCAAAAATTCTGTCTGATAGTCTGATACGCCATTTAGTGGCTGCGCCCAACTTAAGTATTGAGGTTGTATAGTGCACTGTATTCTTCTTGTCAAGCCCTTTTATTTGATACCCATGTTGATGGGGTTCATAAAACCTAAGTTATCCGCCATTGTGTAGAGGCCGCCATCTTGGATTTTAATTTTATATAATACATTGCATTCTACTGGTTGAGCACTTTCATTTGATACCCATATTGATGGGATTGATAAAACCTACGTTATCCGCCATTGTGTAGCGGCCGCCATCTTGGATTTCAATTTTTATAGTATATTGTATTCTGCTTGTTGAGCCCTTTCATTTGATACCCATGTTGATGGGATTGATAAAACCTACGTTATCCGCCATTTTGTAGCGGCCGCCATCTTGGATTTCAATTTTTTATAGTATATTGTATTCTGCTTGTTGAGCCCTTTCATTTGATACCCATATTGATGGGACTAATAAAACATAAATTATCCGCCATTTTGTAGCGGCAGCCATCTTGAATTTATAATGATAATGAATAAACATAATTGTATTGTCACCAAAATCCAAAGTGTATACAAAATTTCAGATTAATCGGTTGACAGGAAGAGGGTGAAATTTGAATTACTAAATTTGACCCAAGAATAAATAATCATAAATAATAAAAAAGAAAACCCCAATTCCACCCCCGTAGGTACAATTCGAAACTACAAAACTGCTAAAATATACATTTTATGGTTTCGTGTTAAATATCTAGACGTAAAGTTTCATAGTTCTTCAACAATGACGAAGTTTTCCATATAACTTTCATCCCTTATTTTAACCCTTTCAACCCTTTTTTCGGAACAAAAAGTAGCCTATGTCCTTTCTCGGGATCTATTTTATCTATGTATCAAATTTCATCAAAATCTGTTGGTTGGTTTAGGCGGTAAAGACGGACAGACAGACAGACAGACAGACAGACAGACAGACAGACAGACAGAGTTACTTTCGCATTTATAATATTAGTATGGATTATTGTGTAGATTTGACACACACAACTAAATGTGTATTAAAATTGAGAAAACAAAATAACTAATGATTGTAGTAAACTGTACACAAGTTCCGACAGTCTTAAGATCATCATCGACCCTACTACCAGACCCCTTAGATATAAGTTTCTAACCCTACATTGTTATTAATTATGTTCGTTTCGTTCTAGAAAACTTGATATTTCTTTGAAAATGTCCGTTGTTGTTGTCGACAAAACACTGAGTGTAAAATTACTGTACTACAAGGCAATGAAAATGTTTACGCAACGATTGTTTCATGTTTAGAGCTGTTGAACAAATTCGAGTTAGACCCGCGTCACTCGGCGATTAAACGACTCCGACACTTGTATCCATGCTAATACGAATTTTGGAAAAAAAAATCTTGATATAGTTTTTTTACCGATTTCAAGAATTGTATAATAACTGTGATTAATAAATGGTACTAGTGTACTCTACACTGGTATAAGATATTTACTGTGGTGGAGTGAGTCCGCGATAATTCTGTAGTATGGTGACTAGAGTTCTCAAAAAATAAAAAGCTCGTTTTATATTTGAGACCCTAGAATGTAACTTGGAACGAAACAAATAAATGACAATGTTGTATGATGACAATTTTTTGTGTGGACAATAGGTTGATACTTCTTATATTTATGTATGTTATATTATTTTTATTTTAACTTATACTATACATCAAAATGTATTAAATAATAACTCTTAATATGTCAAAACCCAAATAGTATATTATTATGATATTTTTTACTATTGTTCAGGTTTCCCATATTTTAACTCCGGAATATTTTGAAGAGTCGTTTCCGAAGCTGATCCACAGAGAAGAATGAAAATTAAGTTGAATTGGTTGCTGCGTTTTTTTGCCTACTTCAACTCGGAGATTGCTGAAGTTTATGACGATAATTTACACAAACGTTCGTTTGTATGTATTTTATGAATATTTGGATGCAGTAATTGCTGTAAAACGTTGGTAGTGGAAGTACTCGTTGGTAGAGTCCGCCCGGAGAAGTACCACACTTTTGCCAGTTTTTCAACATCCAAGCAGTGATGGGCAAACTTTGTTGCATTCCGGTTTAAAGGGTGATGTTTCCAGAAACAATACAAGGCAAAAAGATTTCATTTAGAATCGGGCGAAGAGCACAGTACAGTGCTAGGCAGTCATTTGGATTATTCATGTTTAAATAACTCCTTAGCTGTTATGGACTTTTGCTTAACCTAATGCGCATCTCTTGCTTGTTCAGTCTCTATACAGAGCTGCCTTGCAAAAAACTAGTATCTTCTAATTATGAAAATTGGCAGAATTTGTAAATCATTTATTGACAGATAATATTTAGAACACTACTACGAAATGATTTCTAGTCGAAAACAACAATATCATTCATCATCATCATCAGCCGGAAGACGTCCACTGCTGAACATAGGCCTCCTCCCTAGATTCCCACAACGAACGGTCCTGCGCAACCTGCAACCAGTGGTTTCCAGCGGCCTTTGTGTGGTCATCTGTCCATCTAGTGGGAGACCGTCCAACACTGCGTCTTCCGGTTCGTGGTCGGCACCTTTGTTCGCCATCGGTTGTCAGTTCTGCGAATATATCATTAACCATATTTAATTGACAGTGCACTTAGCCGCAGTGTCGTGCGGCAACTTTGCGAGATATCCGCAATATCGGAGTTTCCATAGTAACCAGCACTTAGTTGTTGGAGCCCCAATCCCCAACCTACTATAACGTAGTACGCTAGAACAAACTGATTTAGTTCGGATCTGTCTCTAGGGAAACAGTGGGGTAAAAGTTTTTAGATAAATATTTAGGTGTCGAGGATTTTCGACTAAATTCTTTGAGAGGATGTTAATGAGTAACTGTGACGGGAAAGTTTGCTTAAAATCTAAAAAAGAGTTCTAATTTCAAGGGATTTTATTTTGGTATTGTTTTTTTTTAAAGAATATTATAGGTAAATCTTTTTAAACTATAATTAATCAAACCAACGTGGTAAGCGTGATGATAAACGGTCTTTCCCATCTCTGATCATCTGCCGTACGAAAAGCAATTGTATTATGTTGATCTTTGTGCTTTGCTTCGGAACACCACGTTCGAATCTGTGTTTCCCGACAGCTACAGAGGCACCACAACTTACTCGAAGTAAACGGGTTTCTTTTAAATGAGCTTCTTACCTCTTAATCCGTAATATTGCTTTTTAACGGTTAAATATTGGCTGCCATAGTACAAACTTTGCTCAGTTTGGAGTCAGATGATGTTCTGTGTGAAATGTCCACCAAAATTTATTTAGGTAATTATTATAATAATTAAAGTAGAATCGGATAATCGTAATTACAAACAAAAAATATAGAAATCTAATGATAAGTCTTTTTAACATAGTGTTTAAAAAAATTGGCCGTCGTGGGGGCTGCCGATGGAAGTGAAAACATATATCTTAGAATATTAAACAGCACTAATATTGCACAATACGTAACCTTGTACATGTATACTTTTGTTGTATGTCGGTGACGCAAACTGCCAAGATTTCACACCTTTCAAAAAGCGTCTTACAAACACGCTTCTATCCGCGGCTCCGACACAACGCTACTACGCCGATGCCGGGTGCGTCGGCGTAGTGGCGCTATCGCCTGACAATAACATGTTGACGTAAACTCGTAAGATTTTAAATTTAACTCATAAGAGTCTTTGTATCTTCGAATCGAGAGTGAATCGGTTTCTTGTAGGTAAACACGTTCCACCGTAGACCGCATTGTCGCTTAACATCAGGCGAGATAGCGGTCTTACACCAATAAAAGTAAAAAGAAAATCCCGTAATCAAAAAATGTTCAACGGGCTTAAGTAAGATATCACTTCAGTAACGAATTAGGCAAAGAAAATAAACATATGTGTTTTTACAGGTGCTCCCCGGCCTCTACGTGGGAAACTACCGGGACTCCAAGGATCCGATGCAGCTCGAAAAATACAAAATAACCCACATCCTTTCAATACACGACGCCGCGAGGCGACTACACTCCGTAAGTTCCTAGAAAATATTTAGTCAAAACATTCGAACAATTAAGCAGGTAGTCCTATTAGGAAATGTCTCATTTGAGGTTTGTCATTACTCCTTATTTGGGCGAAGACCAAATGAGCGGTGTTTGGCGATTAAATCCTGCTTATTGTTCCCATTATGAGTTCAAATCGTGAAATATCCCAAATATCAGTCCCATTACTTCAGCCGTTTCATCGCAATTGAGCAAATAATTCCAAAGTTTTCCATTTATAATATTAGTTGAATTACTCACCTATCCCCAGTAGAGTGTAAGTTAACACGTTAAATTATGCACAAATATAGCAGTTAAGGTGAGGCTGTGAGTTATAATTAGTTCAGCAGCCCCGCCTCGTGTTGATGAGTTTAGTCTGACACAATCTGACGTTCACACACTAATTACTGGGCTCACACGTGAGGGGAGCGATTTACGGGTCGAATCTGAGAGATCATTCATTCGACGTGTTTTCTTCTTCATAAAAACAATTAAATAAAATAAAATATATAAAAAAATCTTCATTGTGTACAAAATCTTTGGATGTTTTATTATTATTAAATAGGAACTAGTAGCGCCCCGCTGTTTCACTCGCGTAGTTCACGATCCCGTTACTAGTTTCATCGCGTTGCTTTCTATATTGTTTGCGTGAAAGGGTACTAACCATACATACTCGGAAACTTTCGTATTTAAAGTATTGGTAAAATTTGTTTATCTAGCACCCAGTTTACTACTACTGTTTCAGCTTGTTATTGTTAGATTCAGTACAGGCTATCGGAATTTACCGGAATTGAAAAAGAAAGTTTGTAACTCTATAATCAATATATTGTAAAGTCACCGTGATTCTTCATAGTAGGTACCCCATTCACCTGGGGTTGGAAGTCGCGTTTACAAATATTCTACTTTAATAAAACAACCAAAGTCATGGCTGTCACGGGTTTACTCTATGATTCCATCATGGCAGAAACATTTTTTTAATGGAGCCCTCTCATACGTTGTTGTCTTTATCTTCACTTCTTCTTTGTGTTTTGTTGCCACTAAAGCTAGCTTGGAAGAAATCGCATTTTTTAAAAGATTTTATTTCTACTCAATTCAATTTAATCTTTATCGATAGAACACAAAAGTTACATTTTTACTTTATAATATAATTAGATATTACACCAACACGAGCATGTATGAACTAATTGCTATTTGTGAAACTGACACCAGTTACTTATGCTAGGTACATAACCTGTTATATAGGTAACCGTTTTCGATATTGCACAATTTCATATTAGCGACAAGGCCGCCATTTATGGCACTAGTTGTAAGTATTTTATGTTTTTTAGGTGTGTCATAATAAAGTGTTTTTGTCTGTCTGTGTGATTTGAAGTTTCCATTTCTCCTTGAATTTCATTCTGAAACAAGCTTGGTATTTTTTTTACCTAGAATCAGTCATCATCTATTTATGTTCAATGAGACGAGTTCTACCTTTTGATAGACAAATAGACATAATACAAGATTATGACTAACGAATTACGTGGATTTGTATATGCCATCTATAATAGACGTGACATAAAAAATAAATTCCGCTGGCACAGTATCTAAAGAAAATTACGACGAAGAGACGATTATTAATAACTCACTATCGATAAAATAGGTCGTTTGTTTAACGGCCGACGTCGCTATATATTGGCATACGCATTATAACAATTCAGTGAACTCAATAACTAGGACGGTCGCACGAAACGAATAGTTAAAAGAAAAGTTTATGGATCCATTTGCTAATGGATCCATTGTGATGGAAAGCAGCTAGGATCGTGCGAAAGTAATCTAGTTTTAGCGTTACTTTGTTTCGTGTTTTCTTATTTGTAATAGCGAGAGATTTTTCGGTTGTTTCTCTTTGGGATATGTTAAATAGTTCTTACTACAATGCTAAATTTCTAACGCTAAAACAATCCAATGTTTGACTCTTAAATCACTCTTAGCCTAAACTGCCCATAAAATTTCCCACTGCTGAAATTTTTAGCCTTCTCGAACAAGGAGAGATTCAAGCCCTCTTCCTCTGCGCTGGCCAGTGTAGATCAGCGAATGACCTGTACATGAAAGACGTCTTTCTCTAAGAAAGTGGATTCTACACAATGTATTCTTGCACCATTAAAGCTAGTGGTTATAACAAACTCAAACATTTGCGCTTGCAAATACATTCAGAGATGAATGTGGAATGTGAACCTACGACCGAACTTTTTCCGACTTTCTAAGCCTCGCCACCAAGGCTTTTGATACCTACATTCAAGATAATATAAAATAAATATTTATGGGCATTAAAACACTACCTAACCTCAAATTAAGCAAAACTTTTTAGGAAAACCAGTTGGTTGATATAATATTCATATACTCGTAAAGTCGTAAATGTATTTAGGGTAAATAAGTCTTTTGCACTCGAAAAATGTACGAAGCAACGTAAAAATGTGGCTTAGCCCAAATGAACTGTCTAATAGATATAGCCAAGTAAAAATAATACAAAAGCATCAAAGTACGTACGTACTTAAGCAAATGAGGCGAATTCAACATTTTTAGGGCCTCTACAAACACGCTACGAGATTACGTCGTAGCCTAGTTTTATTTTTCAATATGATAATCCTTGACATAGTACAGTACCTGGCACGCACTGGCACACACAGGTAAGAGCAGGTTAAAAGCGAAATAGTGTCAGACGTAGGTCGTTTCCGTTGACAGACGTAATTAATTACCCACCGCCGTACGCGTAGCTAATTCTCTACGAGGTACGAAACTGTGTTTTTTGGAGGAAACTGGTTTAATTTATTTGTATACGCATTAATCTTTTTTGCACCTAAATATGATTTGTGTTGGTATTTCAGACTACGAAACTGGTATTTCTGTTTTTTCTCCCTGTGCGACCCAATAAGGATTTGTTGGTTTTTAACAACTACACACACAGCTTAAGAAACTGTAGGTGTTACTGTTAGTAGAGAGAGGGAATTAAAGCACGTCACTGTATAAACTGCCGATTACATTGTTCTTATCTGTACAAGTGACGCGGGGCGAGAGACTCGGTCTCTGCTGCAACCCACTTATATACTAAAATCTTTCTTCATAAATACGTGATCCTGAATCTTTTGTTCTTAATAGCCTATAAGTGAGTTTCTCTGAGTATGTGTGCGGTGTCTACTGCACCGTTGTTGCTTCTGAACAGATGATCCAATTTGTAACCAGTTTGTTCGTTCAATAACAGATTATTTAGTGTTGGCGAGAAGGTTTTAAAATGTAAATAAAGTATCCAAGGTTTGAATTTCAGCTGAAAAAGAAATCCATGTCTTAAAAACGAAAGCACAGTAGTAGAGCTAGTACTTAGTTATACCCTTTTATAAAGGGTAAAACGCTCAACAGGGATAAACAGTTTACTTTCGGTTTCA
The DNA here is from genome assembly GCA_017562165.1 of Ectropis grisescens. NCBI lineage: Eukaryota > Metazoa > Arthropoda > Insecta > Lepidoptera > Geometridae > Ectropis > Ectropis grisescens. The sequence goes on along the minus strand of CM029777.1, from coordinate 10,405,851 downwards.
TTTTTATGTTTATGTACAATTATAGAACATAATCAAAAGGTTGCGTGTCATGTATCAAATCTCAGTTACGTGCTACCTTTATGGCCGCATCTTAGTCCACTCGGAAGCAAAGCCTAGGCTAGCGGACTCACCTCGGATTCCTTCGGCTTCACTTCACCGTGGGTGACCAGCCCACGACTATTAATCCCTCATCCTACCTCAACAACCCTACCCTATTCCTTTCACCCCGTTTTCGTGGTAAAAAGTAACCTGTATATTATTCCAGACTGTAATCTAGTCGTGTTCCTATTTTCAATCTGATCCGTTCAGCCGTTTTGATGTGATTGAGCAACAAAGATCACAAATAAAATATTAACATTTTTTTTTATTTATCTCCTCTGACTCAATATTATGCATTATAAATTATTTATAATGAACATGTAGCAAATGTCTACTAAAAAGCTAAAAACCTTCATTCCTACCGGGGTCCAATAGGCACCTCTCGGATTTTTGTAAATTATCTTTTACTCATATTAATTCGTGTTCCAATAACATTTTAAGCAAATGCGGTGGTTTTATAATATAGCTTTGATCTTCTAAGAATGTGTTGAATCTAAATTGTGTTCGAGAAAGATCTTCGGTCCCTTCCTGTTCTTTACCGATCAACCCCTAACCTATTTATAAAGTTATTATTGGAATGCGGCCATGCGAATTGTTAAGAATCTTTGGATTATCGCTTAGAATACACAAGATAAGTTTCGGATTTATAATAAATTTATTGCTATTTTACTTATATCTAAGTAAAATTATGGCTATTATTGCCATTTTACTTATATCAGTGGTATTTTGTTTAAAAATTAATAGCTGCCGTGCGAAACGCTCTGGGTCGTAAAAAGTATTTACATAATAATTAATTCTTCTTGCAAGAAAGAATACATGATTTAGTCAGTCCGTCTTGACGCACTGTTGGGTCAAAAGACAAAAGTGGAACTGTCGACAATAATGTAAATTAAGATTTATCATTGTACGCAATAGGGTGTGTTGCCCTATCTCTCGCACTAGGATCCCCATTTTTGTGGGGGCTAGTCAGTTTCGTTCGGTGGAGCCACAGAGATGTGGTTATGTATGTGGTTTTTACTATTGTCTTCGATAGTACAGAGAGGCTTTTATCACTGGAGAAACATTTTTTGCTGTGGATTTGATTAGGTATATTTGCAGTAGTATCTTTTTTTTTTTTTAAATAAAGAGTGACGAGACGATCAAGACATGTGCCTGATGGTAAGCAACATGCCTGACACATAACAGCACAGTGACACGCAGCTATTGGAACATGAAGAGTCCAAATCATTACCTAGCACTGCACTGCGCTCGTCACCCAGAGATCTAAGATCTTATATCTCTAAGCCCTGTAATTTCTCTGGAAACATTGCCCTTCAAACCGGAACACAATAATGTTTGCACATTACTGCTTGGCGGTAGAATAACTGGCAAAGGTGTGTAAGAATAGGTAATAATTGTACTGTAATAATAGGATCTACTTATTCAATTCTCTTCCTGAAAGGATTGGTTTATGCGATATTGACGACAACTTTCATGTGTCAATTAACTTTGTGCCTCTGTAAAACGAATGTCGATTGCTTTTGTCCGGCGTGTTGGTAGCGCTTAATTATTATTTTTTGTTGAATACCATAATTTATTCAAGTATATACAAACAAAGGCTTATTCTTAATGATAATGGGCGTTCTTCGCCTAAAAAATATTACAGTAAATCAGTTCTAGAATGCCAAACTTTGTGCATAAACAGCAATCCGATTGCTATAAATCATCATAGTTGTTTTTCTTACGTAGTATGACATACAAGTATGGATAGTAGAAGGCTTTGTATTCATATGGCTCCGTGCCAAAAAGTCTACTCTACTGAAGTTGCTTTTTGATTTAAATAAACAGACGATATTGGTTTGGTATTTCTGCGCAACATATGTAGTCCTAGCTGTGCCTCTTGATATCACTCATTGATGTTAAATATTGGAATATTCTAGGCTTGCTAGTTAAGCTAGTTAATTCAACTATTAGTTCCCTAGATTAGGGCGTCCAAACTAAAATCACAAACAGTTTATTTACAGGATAATATGAAAAAACTATGCAAACCAAGTGTGTTGAATAATAAAATATTCGTAAACAAGACAGCAAAGATTTTTTGCATTATATCAAGTATCTTATTAAGTATCTTAAGGGATATTATTTCTACCAGTAGGGCATCGTGGTTTTACCTGCGTAGTACCCGTTCTCGTAAGTTTTCTGTTTATAAAATGTATTATTACTAAGGTATAGTAGCTACCACAGTATGATATGTGTTCCAAATTTCAATCGAATCCATTCAGACGTTCCGACGTGATTGATCAACAAACATTCAAACTTTTGCATTTATAATATTAGTAGGGTTGTCACACTACGTATTCGGAAATCGTGGTGACCTAGTGATTAGAACGTTCGATTTCGCAATCTTGATGGTTTGAATATCACACTTGAAACTCATCTCTTTAGTGTGTATCCGTGTGCAAAAATACAAGTTTGACCACCACTGGCTTCAACGGTAAAAGAAAACATCGTGAAACCGGCGTGCACCATGAAGCTTTCGGAGACATACGTCATACCGCACTTTGTTTTCGTAACGGATTTTGACATTGTCTTTTTCCTTGTAAGAGAAATCCCCGAATTCCAGCAGTGGGAACATAAAATGGACTAGCTATGGTAACGGAAACTACGCAAATGTCACTTGCCATTAATATAAATGCTATAATGAAGTTTATAATTTAACATTAAAACGCCGATATATTTGGATGTTCCAATTATTTTTCTTGTTTATTTCGGCTCAGCGTTCAATTACGTTTTATATTAAGCCATAAAATGTAAGCACCCATTTTGTAAGATTAAAAAAAATCAGTAGTACGTACATACGTAACAACCGGTGGTTCAGCCCACTTCTCATAACGAGAGCCTCTAACTTGAATATTCAGCGGTCTGCCGGACGCTGCTATAATATGCAAATTGGATCCCACGTGTGGTAAAACTACACGCCGGTTTTATTAATTGATATTTAAGCCTGTAACTTCATTACGTTATAAATGTAAGCTATTTATTTGATTACTATCAACGCCTCTCGGTTTTACCCGCTTAGTTCAGTCCCCTTTAGTTTTCCGTGATAAAAAGAAGCCAATGTGTTCCAGACGAAAATCTACCTGAAGTTCTATCTATGTTTCAAATTTCAACCCGATCCGTTCATATTTTTCGACGCGATTGAGCATCAAAGATTGGAATATACAAACATGCGAATTTATAAGAAATATATAATGTATAGTAGGATAATAAAATGTTAACGCTACATGTTCCACATCTAAGAACTATCTGACCGGATTTTAAATTCAACTCAAATCCTAAAAATGCCTTAAATAAGATTTATTCTCATCTAAACTTTATCACAAAAATAATAATGGCGTTCATGAGTTCAAGAGCTACAATGCTATAAGGCAGTTGCACACAGAGAGGTCCCCAAAGGTTCCTTCTCGTTTCGTCTATTCCTAAATACGACAACTAGATCCATCAGAACTGTACTGCAATCACAACAAATGTAGCCCATTGCCAGTAACGGAAACCCACGAACGAGCTCACATATTATTTTCATCATAGTTATGAGTATGAGCTTTGCGTCGGTTATTCCATTTTCCTTGATTTCTCTATATTATAATAAACGGCATATTTTCTAGTTTACAAGGCATTTAACAAAATACTCTAATGAACTTGGTATATCTGTTTAACATGTCTTCTTAACTATGTATATAGATCTATCCACTTAATTTAATCTTTAATTCCTTTAGGACCTAATTACGCTGATTTTCTGTATTTTTTAATCATGATTAATTTCGTGAACGGTGCGTAATTATTTATAGCATTACGATGTCAGTTTTAAAATAAACTCCAAAAAAGAAGAGTTTTTTAGTAGACTGTATTATGAAGTACGTTGGTTCAAAAATACGTTAATGAGTTTCCTTCATAATGTAATTACCTATCTCAAAGGACTATACAATGGTTTCAGCTGCTTTTTTAAACACAGATAGAGCCAAGCTATTCACATCTCTATTTATAATAAAAGTGGTCAAGTGCGAGTCGGACTCGCCCATGAAGGGTTCCGTAGCAGTTAGTAACATAATATAAAAGTTCTTGTAGTTCGTTGTTACTTCAATCAGTGTTTTAACAATAGTCAATTTATGACGTATTAAAATAAAATTACTTACTAGATCTCATTAAACCAATTTTCGTTGATAGTTTACATGGTAATGTACATCATACTTGTTATTTAATTTTTGTCGTTCTCTTATTTTAGAAGTTACAGTTTTTTTTCTAAACTGAATATTTTGCGCGATAGACTCTTCCAAAGTGGTAAAAGTGTGCCCCCCACACTTTTACCACTTTGGAAGAGTCTATCGCGCAAACTATTCAGTTTAGAAAAAAAATATGTTAGGAACCTCAATATCATTTTTGAAGACCTAGACATAGATAGCCCACACGTATGGTTTTGATAAAAAACGTTTTTTGAGTTTCAGTTCTAAGTATGGGACACCCCAAATTTTTTTAATCAAAATCTTAATGTGGTTCACAGATTACATGTAACCCTAAAAATGTTATGCTGGTTCGTGTACGCTTCAAAAACTCAAAAAGTTCTGCACCGATCCAAGCGCGGTCCGAAGGGCGGGGGGGGTGGGTCACAGGGGAAATGACCCCCCCCCCCCCAAAATCGTATATGTTAAATTAAAAATGTAGGAAATTTAAAAATATCTAATAGTAGATAGACTATTTTTTAACACGGGAAAACAACTGGAACGGGAACTACGCGGGTAAAATCGTGGGGTGCTACTAGTCAAGTATTTTTTGCTCGATTTATTGTATTGTATTTGTTACTGACCATCTTGAGGTTTTGGGCGTTTCTTTGTCATCGACGCTCAATTTTGGCACGTTCATTGAGTCTAAGGCTAAATTAGCCGCAAAAAAACTTGGTGTCCTCTCAAAGGTGCGAAGATACTTCAATTCTGAACAGTTGCTCACGTTATACAAAGCACAGATTCGCTCCTGTATGGAGTACTGTTCGCACCTTTGGGATGGATCGGCTAAGTATCAGCTGGAGACTCTGGAATCGATTGAGAGACGCGCCAAAAGACTCATAGGCAATGACACTCTTGTGCGTAAAAGACTTCAAAGTCTTGATCATCGCCGCAAAATTGCTAGCTTATCGGTATTTTATCGGATACACTTCGGAGAGTGTGCAACTGATCTGCATGATCTAATTCCACTTTGCCCTTTCTTCTATCGGACTTCTCGTTCCACAAAAGGCGACATCGTTTCATGGTTGATGTTCCAAAACACGAACGAAGCGATTTGACTCCACGTTTGTGATAAGAACGTCTAGGTTGTGGAATGCGTTGCCTGAGTGGGTTTTCCCCGATGGTTACAATCTTGGTGTCTTCAAATCGAGAGTGAATCGGTTTCTTCTAGGTAAGCACGCTCTATCGTAGATCGCATCATCGCTTAACATCAGGCGAGATGGTGGTCAAGTGCGAACCTATTCTAGTTAAAAAAAAAAAAAAATCTCTATTAGTGACCCCCCCAAAAATCTGAGGCTGCGTACTAGTGACCTCCTCCAAAATTCGAGTCTGGGACCGCGCCTGCACCGATCAAGCTGAAATTTTAGATTGTTATATAATCCGCATCAAGGATTGTTTTTATCTGCATCATAATGTGCCACAGCGAAGTGGCAGGGTACTACAGCTAGTAGTAAATATATTTCATTCTAAAGATCTAATCTAAAGTTAAATAATGATAAGCAACATGCCTGCTCATAATAACACAGTGACACGCAGCTATGGGAACATGAAGAATCCAAATCATTACTTATCACTGCACTGCGCTCGTCACCTAGAGATATTAGTCGGTATGACTTTTCCCTTGAATGTTTAATACAAAATAAAAAATTCGGAAATATTTCGCTAAAACTTCTTAGATTTTTTGGTTGATTTTGAACTTGAATTGATTTCGAACCGATTGACTGTTCGGAATCTTGAGATCTGCAGAAATATATCGCGGCACGTTTCCGTTGGATTGGAAACGAACTCAACGATTTTAACACTTCCTCAGGAAACTACTGATAAAAAGGGAAGGAGGGTTTTTATTATGTTCGCAACGTCGCACTTTTTATTTCATGAATATGTATCGAGGTTCTTGAACCACACTTGTGGAGATCTAGGCAAGATGTGCCACATACGGGTACTTGAACTTTTCTGACTTCCCTTATGTGTCTGAGTATATTGTAGGTATAGTTGTGATCTGAAGAAGAATTTAATTATATTCTACGTAAAAAACAGAATTAAATATGCCAAGGACCGTATTGTACTACTATTTGAGAATATGTTTCTATATATATATCTATAAAAGTCTCCATGTAACTACACCTAATTGTACTCCCGGTCTTTCATTATCCTTACATCCTATTATCATTATCTTTATATCTTCTTTACTATCCTACGGTAGCCTGAAAGAAATCGCTATTAGCGGTTTGCTACTTTTTAACGTTTTTATTATTTATATGTAACAAATAATTCATCTAAGTTACGAATGGTCTAGTCAAGAGAACGGCGCCTGCCGATCCGGATACCCCGGGTTCACACCCCACACGCACCACTGCATTTTCGAAGTCATGTGCGTAATGCGGCTAACGCTAAAACGGTGAAGGAAAACATCGTGAGGAAACCGACATGAACCAATAACCGAAGTCATATGTCATCCACCAACCCGCACTGGGCCAGCATGGTGGATTATAGCCTTAACTCTCTCTTTGCGAGAGAAGGCCTGAGTCCCAGCAGTGGGAACATTTAATGGGCTGTTGATGTAAAAGTAAGTCAAACACCTAGTTAAAAAATAATGTTTAGAAAATCATTGTCATAAACTTATCACATAACCCACCCCTAATGGTACTCGGCACAAAGGGATTACGCTGACAGCATTACCCCACACTGAATGGTAATATTGAACAATGTTTATACCAAGTAGAAGCCGTAGCGGAAGGAAGTCATCGCTGTTTTTGTCCAACATCTCTGATAAGATCTCTCGCCTCAGCGCCCAAAATACCTTGCGTTTTCAACTGCCCAGTGTCTCCACCAAGTACATATGTGTACGACTATAATACGTGTTTTATTCACTTAAATTGATTTTCGGCATCTGAAATCAATTCATTTGGATTAAGTCCTGGGTTACAATACATTGAACAGGTTTATTTATAAACTGATCGAAATTTAATTGAAAGGTTTTAAATAGATTGGAAACGAAATTGGCGATTTGTATGCTGGCGCTGTGTCGCCCTGGTGACTGGCTATTCATTTGTAATTTACGAACACAATGTGCAAACTGATTTTTAAAAATATTATTATACGTTTACACTTTACCGCCGTCTCGCCTGATGTTAAGCGACGATGCGGTCTACGATGGAGAGTTCTTATCTAGTAAAAAACAGCACAAGCACACTTTCTACTTTAAGGCACCAAGATTATAACCATCGTGAATAACCCCCCACTCAGGCAACGCGTTCCACAGCCTAGACGTTCTTATCACAAAATTGAGTCAAACCTCCTCGTTCGTATATTTAGAATCCTTGAGTCTTTGGAATAACAACCATGAAACGGTGACGCCTATTTCAGTTTTGAGCAGTCCAATAAAAAAGGTCAAAGTCAATTAGATCATTCAAATCAGTTGCACACTTTCCGAAATGTATCCGATAAAAAACGATAAGCTAGTCAAGTCTACACGAAAACGCTATCTATAGAATCTATCCCTAACTAACTTTCTATTTGTGAACTCTGTACTTTTTTTATTTTATTTTTTTATTTAAGTTATCCACTCCACAGACTCCGGGGTCCGTGATCTTTGTCATTACAATAATCTTTTTTTTTTACACATTTCTTGGATAAGGAGAAGAGGAAAATAGAAGGGGATTTGGGTACATTTAAAATCTAATTCTAGTGCTCGTCTGTAGAGCCGATCACTACCGGTTGGGATTCCGCTAGTAATCGACTCGACATCGAGTGTTTGCCTAATTGCCTTTTGCCATTTGCCTAAGCTGCCTCCTCCCGGCCCAGAGCCTCCACAACGGCCGCATTTCTGTCCCTGATGGCCATCTGTAGGTTGAAATCGCGGATGGTCTTCGGTGATGCAGCCCACGCTCGCCGCACGAACCGACCGATGGCGTCGTCGGTGTCGTCAGCGTAGTATGTGAAGGTCCCCGTGTGCCGTGAGATTGCAACTACCGCATGGGGCACGCTCTCGTGCAGCTTCATGTTTGCCTTGGTTCTCTGTACTTCATTTACCAAGTACCATATTATACTTATTCAGAATTAACAATGACCGCATTGTACTATAATACATACTCGTATGTACGTGTTTATGAAAGAATTCCGTGAATCCGAGGGTAGCTTTACAGATTTCAGTAAAATGTCCGTGTAAAAAACGTTATATTTCCGCAGAGGGGAAGGGAGCTGGATCCCTTGCTGCGGATTTGTGGTCGCGGTTTCGGCTTACGGCAGGATGTTGCCCTGACCCACAGACGGCATTACGTAAATACTTATTTTGTTACGTGTAACGAGACGTACATTTTACAACAGAGTTAACAACTATTAAAAGTAGGTAAGTACTCTTTTATCACATTTAGCTTGCAACTATTAAAGATGTTTTTTTTTGTAATTTTACAATTTGCAGTCTGAATTTGTTATAATACCTAGTAGGTAGGTGTTTGCTTCATCATAAAAATAAATTGTGAATCTGTAGGTACCTATTTATTTGCAATTGTCATCATTATCTCCAGTCGTTTTAATTACATTGATGAGTCTAGATCTTGTGATATATTTGTTTATCGGTGCTCAGTCAATCTAATAATGAAACAGAAACCTTTCTATGTAACTAACAGCATCTTTGTAGAGCTCAAACACGTTGTGAGAACTAATAAATCAGCCTGAATGGTTTAAGTTGTATTGTGATTACATAAATAGATCAATTTGGATTGACACACAGGCTATTTTTTATCTCGAAAAATCTAGAGTTCCTTAGAGAATATACTTAATAAACTTTTTTTCAAAATGTTCGTCAACAAGTCAATGCTAGTGTTACATATTACGAATATATGTTATAACTTGAGACTGAAAAGCCAATTCATTCTAAAATCTGACGTGAGTTCAATTCCGTTTTTCCAATATTGTAATATTTTTCTCTCGGGACTTCGCGAGCTCAGAGCTATTTGTAGGCATTTTCAAACCTCTTACCTATTCTGAAAGTAAGTTAGAAACAGCAAATTGTAGTAAATGAGAGTCTGATCTGCTTACTAATGGTGGGACGGCGAGTTTTCGAACAAACATCCCGGAATGTTTGCCGGGTTCGCGTGAATCGATAATCTCTTCTCGTGTAGAATGTCCCATGGATAAACGGATAATATTAAAATGTCTGTCTAATCAACTTTCTAAATCTTACTTGAACACCCAGCTTACATTAAATGTGAAAAAAACTCAAAGCAATTTTATCATTGCGTGTAAGTTTCCTACCGCAGCCATTGTTAGATGCCATAGGAATCTAAACGTATGTAATTAAAGCTAAAATTCAGTTAAAGTTCTTGGTAAATAGTCTATTTTTGTGTGGTTCTTCTCATTGTAAATTTGTTTTTCAAAAAATGGTACTGCCAGTTAAAAAAGTAGTCTAAAGTAAAAACTATCTTATAAAAGAGCTAAAAATTTTAAAACCGCTGAATGCTTTTTATCGCGGTAAAACGGCGGGAACGGGAACTACGCGGGTAAAACCGCAGGCGTAACTACTTACTTATAATGCTGGGGCCACACTAACGGGAAATGTCATTAATTATCGCGTTAACGGACGTTAACCGTAGGTGTAAAATACACCTTCGGTAAACGTCCATTAGGTGTATTTTACACCTACGGTTAACGTCCGTTAACGCGATAATTAACGGCATTTCCCGTTAGTGTGGCCTAGGCATAAAAAATATATATAAGACTATATACAACACCTATACCACACCTCTGTAAGGTGTAAGGATTGAGTTTTAAATATCACTGAAACAAGATACGATCTTCTTAGCATTCCATGAATTCACCGTGCGGGTGCCGGGTCCATCGTGTGGCAGAGAGAGAAATCCCGAGTAGATCCCGAGATTTGTGACACGGGTGTAAATTTAAGGGGCCCCTCTTTTTACATCAACACTCACCTTCACTACTCTACTATGAAATCAACCCTGAAATGAGAAAATATAATTTATTCCCTAAAACATCCTTTGATTCAGTTACAGTTCAGTTCAATGCATTTTTTTTTGGATTATACTTATTAATCTAATATACTTATAATAAAATATTTATTAATCTGAATCTGAATCACTGTCATAAAATATATTAATAATTATATAATAAATTAGTTGGACATCAATTGTGTAAATACAAAAAATTTTCATATAACATTTTTTTTAACTCGCACACTAAAAATAATTAAATTAATTTTGGCATGTACATACGTTAATAAATACAGAGTACCTAATTGAAATCACTTTTTACTTTTAAAGTTAGAGTAAAAACGCGACCTCTTCGGCGAACTAACGTTCTTAGTAACTCAATCAATAATTCATTTATTTCGACTCTCGTGTTTTGTGTTGGTATAATATAAAATTCATTATTCGAAAATATTTTGACGTGCATGTTGTTGGCAATGGCACTCACAACCGTAGACAATCAACTTTAATCTTTAAATAAATCAACTCCATCAACGCAGCAGCCCATTCACCCTTCAGCAGACGCGTGCGATTAACTTGAATAGCTCAATTTATTCCGCAATGGCAACAAGCCGTACATATTTCATACGTATCTCAAAAGCCCTGGGAATGTGTTTTGCAGTCCAGCGAGTTGGTTTGCGTTATTCGCTCTCACCCGCCCTTGTGTCATGACCTCAGTAATACGTCATCATTAATTCAAGGTTCACCAAATTTTGTGGGAGACAGAGTCACTAGAATTTATGACATTGAAACATTAAACATCGGTTCGTAATGAATTATGTCACGCTTTAAATCCTAACAAATGGTAGAAATGGGATTGTTTTAAATTATACAAATTTCTATTACAATTAAATTGGTCAGACTCAGAATAAAATAGAAATCTGTAATAAATGTCAAAGTTTAGATGATTGTTGCCCAATATCGTCGGAAAGGCGTAACAGTTCCGGTCCACAACATGGAATGCGAATTTTTTTTATCGCGAGAAAAATATTGGATTTTTTTTTCGGAATTGTAATAAGTTTGTGATTACCAGTTATTTCGCCTGCTGTTCAACGAAGATGCAATCTACGATGAATTGTAGCTGTTTATAATCTGTATGGTACGTTTTACAAGCTTTTTATTTTGATGATATCGTAAAATTGCAGACAACAGCACTGCGGCCCCAGCCGGCTGTTATAAACTTATGACCCTTAGACAATAAAAATGTCTTCGGTTCATACAAACTTTATGAAGATCAATTTATGAGAGCGGTTTTAAAGTTTGTTGTTTTGTGAAATAAAGTTTTACATGCGCAGCTGATTTATAAAACGGCACGCGTAACACACTGATATATGCAATCAGTGTGTTACGCGTGATAAGGAACTTCATTAGAATGAAAAATATATAATACAATAATAATTGTTATAAACGCTACCGAAACGTCTATTTGAAGTCGGTGCCAGCCAAGTCTAACATGTAGTACCTAGATAGAATACAAATTAAAATAAAACGCCTTATAGTTTTGAACTCGGGTTTTTAAACGTAGTTTTTTAAAATTTGAATTTGTGCTAAAACTCTAAATTAGTAATACTACTTACCGGGAATTATAATGAATTACTTAACATAAACGCTATTAAACATCTGATCGGTTCACGCAGTTTTTATGACTCCCAAACATTTAACAAGCCTATAAATATGCCACTCGTAAAATAAAGGAATATCTAATGAAAAATCCAAATTACGATGAACTTACTGTCGAATGAGAGGAAGTAATTGTCTAAAATTATAACTCAGAAAGGAAACATGCCTTGGCAGTTTTAATTTAACTAGTGCGGTGGTTCTCTGCCTGGGTTGCAAGGTGTGTGAACCCCACATATGCACCTGTGGCTCCTTGGTAGAAGCCGATGGCCATCACGCTCTGACTTATCGACGGTGCGCGGGAAGGTTTTCGCGTCATTACTATCTTTGTTTCACACAATTTAATAATAGTTATTTGTTATACAAGAGTGCAAAGTTGATTTTTAACCGCGTGCTCAATTTTGATGACCGAGCAAGCGAGGGGATTCAAAATTAGAATCCTGAGCGTAGCAAGGGAATCAAAAGAGCACAAGGTGAAAAATCTTTGCACTCGAGTCCAACACGTAACTTTTCATTCCACCTCAGCGAGGAAATGACGAGATGCAAATTTTTAAATGTTTTCGCGCTAAACAAATTAAAAAAAGTAAGTACACCAAGGAGGTTCCGAGTAGACGTGTGTAGCTCTTTGCTGAAACGACTCAGTGACACGAATCTTCACTGTGATCCTAATGATTCGTGTCAGTTGGCCGGTAAAAGTGTCTCAGTGTCTCATTGAGAACGAATCAGCGGAACGAATGAACTCTAAGAGCGAATTGTAAGCTGAGCGTTGATTGCCGACACCGGTCGATAATAATTTATAAATGAAGTATCAAGTCGTAGCATGGCGCGAAAGAGATAAACGCTGCGTTGCCTAATAGTAAGGATGAGATGCAAAACAGTATGAAGTTCGTTCGTGTCACAAGAGTTGCAACTTTCAATGCTAACCAAAACAAACAGGTTTGTTAATTACTCTGGTGTCTTGAACAGTGTTTTGAAATTACGAAGCGTAGTTTGAAAGTATTAATATGATAAATAAACCTTATTTGAGGGTAAATAGTAAAAGTTGTAAATAAACAATTTAGAATAGTGTAAATATGTGAGTTACGGACTTACTGCATAGTGAGAAAAAACAATTCCTTTAAATCAGTGTTTTAAATTTTCCGAATATAAATAATATGATAGTAGGTACTGTGCTGTTAAAATTAAAAAAAAACTGTAAAGAAACAATTAGGTGTTCTCTGAAACCAACTCTTTACTATTTTAAACATTACTCTGACTCAGTGTTCAAAATGAAACATAATATCACTGATCAACATTGCGATGCTCTTTGAAATCAACTCTTTAGCTTCTTACTATCATCGTTACTTTGACTCAGTGTTCCAAATGATCCAAATGATACATATCACTGTTCCGGATCTTACAACTGATACAGACACAAATGATCCAATCTCACCAAAGATACATTTTTACCACGTCTAGTTCCGAGTCTGAGTTTTTAACATATTAAAAATAAAGTATGATGCATTCGGCAACAAGGAGGTAGAAATAAATAGGTTGAATTATGTTTTGAATTAAAAGCCTAAGTACACACGATGTTCTAAATTCAAATTTACTTTAACCTCTAGAGGGTAAAAACGACTTTTGCGCCCTGATATCGAGGAGCAAAAGTACTCTTTCCGAGCTGGTGGGATGAAAAAAAAAATTAATCTAAAACATAAACGTTATGTACGCGAGTACCATAGAAAAAATACAGAGACATACTATTTTTGGTAGTGGTAAGAAAGACTCTTTGCAGAGTCCGTCTCGAGAAGTTACACATCTTTGCCAGTTATTCTACCGCCAAGCAGTAATGTGCAAACATTACTGTGTGCCGGTTTGAAGGGCAATGTTTCAAGTGAAATTACAGGGCATAGAGATAAAACATATATATCTGGGTGACGAGCGCAGTACAGTGCTAGATATTGATTTGGGTTGTGCTGTTATGTGGCGGGCATGTTGCTTACCATCAGGCACATGTCCTGCTCGTCTCGTCACTGTATAGGTACTGATATATATTATAAAAATATACACAATGCTCAAGATTCAAGATTCAGACTGAATATTTAGAGCCGTGATTCAAACATCTGATTGGAGATGAATCCAATCAGGAATCGCACGTTCTTTCTGTATCTAGATACACAAAGAACATGCGATGAAACTAACCTGCTTATTGTCATATTGTCGTAGATAAATAACCAAGAAAAATATGATCAATGATTGCAGTCCATACACATTAAGTTTAACTTACTAAATTGTACATTGCTTTATAATTGAGTAAGTTTTTTTTAATAAAGAGTGACGAGACGAGCTTGACATGTATTGTGTCTGATGGTAAGCAACATGCCTGCCACATAACAGCGCAGTGATACGCAGTTATTGGAACATGAAGAGTACAAATCATTACCTAGCGCCCATCACCCAGAGATCTAAGATGTTATATCTCTAAGCCCTGTAATTTCTCAGGAAACATTGCCCTTCAAACCGGAACACATTAATATTTTCACATTACTGCTTGGCGGTAGAATAACTGGTAAAGGTGTGGTACTTCCCCAGGCGGACTCTACTAGGGCCCTACCACTACAAGTTCCATTCAACTCAATTGTTACACAAAATCTGTAGAAGTCACAATCGATAACCTAGAACTAAGTTTTACATTGGCCGACATTTTCCGCTCTAAATTCATTCTTGTAACTGTGATTGAGTACGTGATTGAGAGACGAACTTGGCTTTATAGAGCCAAGAAGTTTCTACCGCATGTGTTGTTAGTTAAGAGTTAGGGCTAGAATGAGCCGCTTCTTATGGCAAAAAAGATATCAGTAATTTGGTAGGTACTAACTTTTTTTACATAATGTTAGATTGAGCTAAATACTTTAGTTTCATCTCATCTCATTTCATTTTACTAAAAACAAAAGGTGGTTCAAATGACCCATCCATTATGTACACGGGCCTGTAGTCTATTAGCCACGTAGCCAGTCATCCATGTCATTCCGAAACCTTTTGTGTAGAACCTAGAAGCTATTTACACTATTTCTTGTTCACACGGATATCAGGTGCTTGTTCAGTTGCTACCTTGTTTCATTACAAGAATTATCTCAAGAATCATATATTTATTGGCTGAAAAGTTTCCTCAGTTGCTCATTTACCTCATATTTAAGTTTCAGCGAATGTAACTGCACAAACTCATAGCCATTTTCTAGAGCCACATCCTTTGCGATCCTTAAATCAAGTAAGTACACTACGTAACTAAATCTATGATATTCTCAATAAGCAGTCTTAGTTCAATTATTTATCCAACTGTGGGTACTGGTCTGGTACTGGTCGCTCAGTACAGTCGTACCCGGGAGACCATCCAGCGGATTGGATCGCCGCAGATTACAAACCTGCAAACGTATTTATTCGATTGACTTTGATCCTCTTCGAACCTCGGGAGATCGAGGCCCTGTGATCTTAACTGCGGAAAATATGGGTATTCTTCGAGCAGTAAACACAACTGTATTTGTGCCTACCGGGTTATTCAGGAAGGCAAACGGAACACATAACTCTATTTTCGACAAGCAGCCTGCCCTTCACCTACTTCCTGACGGGGATGTTCGAATCCGGAATAAAAAGTGTTCAGTTTATGTTAAATTTTATCCAAATCATAATCTATTACGATGTTTGTAACTTCCTAGTTCCTACTAATCTACTATAATACTTATTTTTATGAATGTGTGGATGAGTATATGTTACTATCATAACTCGCCAGGGAACGCTGTAATAAACATTTGTTTATGCAAAACCAAAACTATTTGTACGACCCAGTGATTGCATAAAAGTGGGGAGATACGGAACTAGCGACTTGTCGTGCATAGGCAACAAACGCACAAATTTTAATAAATAAATAAATATTGGTGGACAATTCACACACAACACCATCTGACCCCAAACTAAGCAAAGCTTGTGTGATGGCAGCCAGATAGCTGATATAATACTTATATAGTTTTAAATACATAGTTATTATACATAGAAACACCCAGACACAGTGCAAACATTTGAATTCATCACACAAATATTTGCACTGGGTGGGGATCGAACCCATGGACCTAATTTGTGCCTTCGATACCTAATTCACAATCGAAAAAGTCGTTTGTGTATCACGTATTATACAAATAGCATTAATAGTACCTTCCTGTATTTTCACAAAAGTGTACAAATAGCTCAAAAAACTTATACAAGTTTCACGGTATTAACAAGTTTTATAAGTTATAGCCTTTGTGTTATTCTCATGTTGTTGATTTTTATAAGTTATCTGTGTAAGTACCAAGTTCAGTCATTGCGTCGGAAAAAACGAGTACCTAAGACATGCATTGGAACCAATAAGGCTAATTTAAAGGCTAAGGAAAATTAAAAAAATGTATGGATCCATTTTCCCCGCCTCTCACCAGCCAGGTCGGCACCTCCGTGTTGAGAATAATAGGAGAGCTATGAGACAAGTTTTCAGCTTGCTTCAAATACCTACCTAAAACTTTCTAGTAGCTCTCGGAATATAAAAACTGCTTCATGCGGCTTAAAGTATTCACTCCGAAAAATTCGTCGCATCTACATTTTACCATTAAACCAGTCGTGTAACGGCGCTACATTGTACTTTTTACTCTTTAATTTTGCACAGTCATCAGTATACACTCGTATCATAAGAATAAAGGTTAATTGTACCAAGCAAAATGTACATAAAACCGAATGAGTGCATAAAAAAGTTAATGCTGTACAAATGCTTTCGGGGTAACTTTATGATTCCGAGAGGTCGAAATAGGGACAAGTTTCGTATCGAAATGCGATAAAATGACTATTTAAATATTTTCCTGTTATCACCAATAATGTAACAGCATACTCGTAACTTAGAGGCGTAGATTGTAGGTTTGATATCCAACCAGGGCATAAATGTGTGTGATGAATCTGAATATTTGTTCTGTACCTAGGTGTTTTTATGCTTACCTAGCTGACCCGTGAAATGGCGAAATTCATACCACCATTTTTCTTTCTTCAATATGTTTTAAATTCTCTGCTATCCTTGTCCCGGCAATAACGAATACATAAAACAAAGAATCATCCAATTTGGTGCAGTTGTTCAAAAGTTAAATTATAAGACTGTTTGTTCTTCTGATATTTGGAAGTAATTAGTAATTAATATTAACGAAGCTGTTACCTTAAATACCTTAAGTTTGTACATAAACTTTTTGAATCATGATTAAGTCCACATTTATCATATCCACGTCGTAAACCGTGAATAAAGTTTGGTTTCACCACTCTGTGATCTAAACTTTATGAATGTACATAAATCTTCAAGAAGATTTTAGAAACAAAAATGTTCGCCCCTTTTTATGTAGGCAAGGAGAATAAAATTGACGCGTCATTTTCATCTTCTGCACTTTTCATTTAAATACAGGTATATTTTTTTAAAATAATAAATGTATGTTCGATTTAGGCTTTCTAAGAGGAAAGTATTAGTACATACATAGATGAAATTTCATGAATTAAATAAATGTATTTAAATCATAAACGTTATGTACCTATACATGAGCAAATTTGTATTTACTTCAAATACAGTTTTTTTATACTTATGACAGTTGATCTCGAAAGATTTTTCTCTACTCCTTACCAAGCCTTGGCCTTTTACAGCCTTAATTATAGACAGTAGTTGACAATAAAAGTCTAGTCTTTCTGGCTTTAGAAAAATTAATCTTTAAAATGTATAGCCAATTGTGGATTACAAGCTAATACGGATAGGTTACCAAATACACGTTAGGTACGTTTGGTTGCCTAGAAGAGTTAACTTTTTAACGATACCCAAGATCGCCAAATGCTTGACTAAGTTTAGACATTTATCTTTTTGTTTATTTATTTTTTGTGTTGTGGGTAATAGACTTTTTGAAGTCAAAACTACTTTTGGCAATCCACTGACAGATTCTTCTTTTAAATTGAATTCTAGCGTCACGCTCGGGAACGATTATAAATCTTCGGGTAAACTCGGGACCATGCCCAATTGGCCATTTGCCATCTAAAATGCGTTTGCCATCTTCAGCATTTTATCATCGCTTATTAAGCTATCAAATTCTGAGTTTTAAGTTTTCACTTGTATCAGCAGTTCCTATGACTGCCAATATTTTTGTATCATTGTTAAGGGTAGGTATAGCAGTTAGCCACCTCAAAACTTCGGAACTTTGAGCTAAGTAGGCGCGGATCCCTACTACACATTACATTACATTTCATAGTTATAATTTGCGTTGTTGCAGGATAAACACTACCTGTGCATCATGGCGTCCGACTCGCCCGAACAGAACCTCACGCAGTACTTCAGTTTATGTAACGACTTCATACATGCAGCTAGACTCCGCGACGGGAACGTTCTCATACATTGGTAAGTCTCGGGAAAAAGGCAGAAAGTAGTGTTATCCTACTTATATTACAGATTACAGTCTGAAATAGCACATATGCTACTTTTTCTCACAGAAAAATAACAGGAACGGGAACTAAGCAGGTAAACCCGCGAGGTCTTTTAGTATACCTGTATAAACTCTAAACCGGTATGAATATAGACTATAAACTGGTATGAGTTTATAAATAACTTTATAATACTAAAAATAGGAACTAGTTTGGTGTAAAATTGTTTATTCTATTACAAGAATGACGGCCTGAATACCCGAGAGTCTTGAGGGATTGCGGGCGGGTACGAAGTTTCTTCGCGAACCGGAGTAGATAGCTAAGTTAAGGCTTCACTGTAGCTCTCTAATGCATGTTGGAGTATTCCGTTACAGTGGAGCGAAGTTTTCAACAGATATTACAAGTTGACGCCCTCGGTGCTCGTAAAAGACGAAACAAAGTATGATATGGAATGTATGATGTAAGATCTTAGAGATGTCAACAGTTTTGTTGCTGTTTTGAATATAGAAGTTTACTCGATTTGGATAAAGCTCTAGAAATGCTACGCATTCCGTGCAGTTCAATAAATTTATTAATTAGTCGTGATGTAGTTCGTGTCTGATCCGGGGCTAAAAAGATAGCCACATATTTCCTTCCCTTATTCAGATGTCCTACACTTTTATGTATTCAGTGAATGAATGAAAAAATGAAAATGTTTTTAACCCCCGACCAAAAAAGGGGTCTTAGGTATAAGTTTGACGTCGATGTCTGTCTGTCTGTATGCGGCACCGTAGAGCTCACACAGATGGACCACCGATTTTGATGCGGTTTTTTTATTTTAAGGTTAGTTTTCGTGTGGTAGTTCTTACCTCTGTCTGATATCGATTCAAGATGGCCGCCGCCATAATGGCGAATTACAATTGTTTTTTCACTACTCCCTCTATATGGTTATTAAATGAAAGGGCTTGTCTAGTAGGTAGAACGTTGTACAAATTTATAATAAGTATGTATTTAAAACTATATAAGTATTATATCAGCTATCTGGTCGACATAGTACAAGCTTTGCTTAGTTTGGGGTCAGATAGTGTTGTGTGTGAATTGTCCACCAACATTTATTTATTTAATTACAAAAAAAAAAAAATCTTGTTAAGATATTTAGGGACGTACAACCAGAGTGTAATTGGATGTGTTAATGTAGAGACTTTAATTAGTGTAATTATCAGAAAATACAACTAAAAGAAAATGTGTAAAACATAGCGTACATACAAAACCATGTTAGAGGAATAAAGTTTAACTATTGGTGAATATTATGTTCTTCACGCACTGTTTCGTTAGTTCGCATGAATGGGCGCTTAGTGTTAACTAGAGCATCGAGTACTTCAGTGCATAGATAATGCGATTATACCGCCGCGCCGGCGGCGTGCAGACTATTCGTGCCTTAGATGAGACAAGGTCACAATTGTATGTTATTTTTCACATTTAACGTTTTTGTAGGATAATATAGTGTTTTTAAGCCCCGATTAAAAAGATGGGTGCTATTAGTTTGATGTCGATGTAGGTATGTGTGCATGTGTGTTTCATTGTGGCATCGTAGCTCTCAAACGTATTGACCAATATCGATACAGTGTCTTTTATTTGAAAGCTAGTTTCTTTGCGGTGGTTCAATCTTAGCTATGTTTGGTTAATATTGATTCAAGACAGCTTCTTCCACAAAATGGCGAATAAAATGTTTTTCCACAACCTCCCTCGATATGGGTATCAAATGAAAGGGCTTGACTGACTTCTGTAACCACCACCAAATGTGCAGCTGCACATTTGGTGGACCGCTTATGCTCACGATTAACTTAAGGATAAGAAAAAAAAAACAAATTACAGAAAGCAGTCAAGCCCGTTCATTTGATACCAGCAAGGGTGCTGGGAAGATTTGGTTCAACTTCAGAGATAGGATAGTTTTTTATTTCGATTAATGGTATTTTTGTCCGGGCGAAGCGGAAACGGGCCACTAGTAGTTAATAATAATTTCGCATTATGTTAAGCAATGATGCGGCCTACCATTAAGTGTGCTTAGGAGAAACCTATTCACTGTCGATTAGAAGACACGGAAATTATACCCGATGGTGAAACTACGAGAAGTAGGTAATTGAAAACACCTGGATATCTTTCTCTAGTGAATAAACTAGCGTTTTCATACTTCATCGGTATTTCTTTTAATTTTTTATTGATGTTTTATTATTTTTGCAATCACTACAATAGTCATTCAAATTTTTTTTTATTGAAGTTAAACCGTGCGTGTTGTACAAGAACCCATAAGTGGAAGGTAAACATAATTATATTTTTAAGCATTCTTGATTTAAACTCAATTTGAAAACATCTAATTTAAACTCATTCAAAAATAGACGTTTTGGTCGTGATACGACGAACGTAGTCACGAGAAAACAACACAAACACTGAATTTATTTTTCCAACAGAAAAATTGAAAATATTTATATTGATTACTTTACTTACTTTGTTTAGACAAAGACGTATATTTACGATTACACACATTTACTTTTAGCGATTATTGAATGTAATATTTTATATGATTTACTAATTTCATTTCCATACGTTCAGGAGTTCCGACGTGATAGAGCAACAAACATCCAAACATCTAAACTTTTACATTCAAAATATTACTTAGTAGGAAGTTGGATTTTACACAGGCTACCGATAAGTTAGAGACTACTATAAGGAAAGTGTGATACAATAAGTTATGGCAGTTTTCCATTTCGTGACATTATGTCCGGTCCACGCCCATTTATTTGCCGCCGTAATACATGAAAGGGGATCGCCGTTCCTTCCATCAATCATTATTTTCTGTTGACCCTCAAACAAAAGCTTTCTGTGAAATCAGGCGCAATATATCCGAACAAACAGATACGCCCGAATTTGATCTCTGTATAAAAGTTTCTGATGTATTCGTTATTGAACTGGGGATGGTCATTGAAAAAAGAAAGGAATTAAATAAACTAAAAAATCATTTAAAAACCATCTGATTGTTTTGATTTTGTAATAAGTTTGTGTTTGAACGCTATTTCGTTTGTATCGGCAAATATTACTTGATATGACGATAGTCAATTTGCAGCACAGAGCATGGAAGTAATTGTTTTTCATTTGCTCAGGTCTCAAATTCTCAGAAGTAAGAAATACATATTTCATAAAATATGTACTTCCAAATTGAAATCTTTTGAAATAACACTGAAGATGTTTGTGTATTATTTCGCAGTAAACCTAATAAAGCTGCCATTTTTTATGTTCACCTTGTAGAAAACTGCCATTTTTTAATTATGCGATATTTAACAAATGTTAAAAACCATTTTTTTTATTGGAATATTAGTACATTATGGTACAAGTGTGTAATGTTGGTGACTACAGGCTTGTTCGCATTAGGCTAGTAATTTAGCCTAGTGGCTAGTAATTTAGCAACTAAACGTGTATGAACAGTAAAAATTTAGTCGAGTAGTTTAGGAAGTGATTTAGTCGAGTCAATCCATTTTGTTCTATTTTCAACGGGCGAGTAGCACCCCTCACCACGCGTTCGTTGCGAGCTGTGCACTCATTGGCTCGCCGATTAAACAGGTTCGAACTTGTCGAATTAGTCTGGAGAGAAAAAAAAAACTTCAAACAATTTTCCAAATACGAAATTCTCTGTGGAATAACTTATTTTATTGATCACACAAATTTCCTCATTCACCTCTTCTAAAATATCCATTACGATTCGATAAGATTAGCTTATTCATTCATTTATTTTAATGCGTTGTAGGATCTTCATGTTGCGAAACGCTACTCACTTGTGAACTGTACTAAAGCACGGTGCGAACGATTTTTGAATAGTAGCGAATATTTTAGCTACTAAATTACTCGCTACTAGACTAATTTGCTATCCTAATGCGAACAAGCCTGACGGCTGATCCGGTTTTGAGGCGCGAGCCGGAGGCGAGGTGACGGTACGGACAGACGGTTATCATCAATACACACGTGTTATGGCGGGAAAAATTAATCAGTTGTCTAATGCCCGCGCAACTAACAATGCCGACCAGCCACAGACTAACAAAAATAGGTTCGTTTTTTAGCTTTCTGCGGATAGCTTTTTAGTCACGTACAAAATATGGAAGTCAAACTTTCTTACGAAGAAAATTTAAGTTATATTTGAGTGAAAGTTTGATTTTTAAACACGTACAACTTGAATGCATCTATTTAACTAAATAAGTACAAAAAGTTTTTAACAAAACTTTTTTATAAATAAATATTGGTGGACATTTCACACACATCTGACCCCAAACTAAGCAAAGCTTGTAATATGGAAGTCAGATAGCTGACGTGTATGCTATGTTTTTGTATTCAGAATCACGTTTCAATATCTATGCAGATATTAAAAAAATGTTGGGAATTGTTTACTTTAATGTTGCTGTAATCTCTCCAAATATATTTGATTTTTATAATCTGACCCTACTTCTTGGTAGAAAAAATATTTACTCGAACTCGATAGAAAATTGTATAGTCATCGAAATTATACGTAACCAGAAATCATCGAAAATAAAAATACTTTGCCCTGAAACACGCTAATCCAATTACTTCATGTCGGTGACTTAGCACTTTTATTACCTGGCTGTACTTAAAAAGCAATTACTCGTTAGGAACTTTCCGATGAGTGTCGTATCGATCAGGGATTCACGACATTTTGTCGCTTCGGACGAATTTCCAATGAAATGAGAAATGTAATCATCAATCACTTAACTGGAGCGTGACTAGAACTGGACTGGAGCTAAAACTGGAATTGGATTGTCAATAGCACTGGTGCAACTGTCACTGCTTCGGTTTGATATGGGTCTACAAATTTTTAATTATCTTCAAAACTATCTTGAGAAATAACAAAAAACGGCGAAAAATTTAATAGATGGCGATTTTAACATACAAAAAAGAAATCAATTAACCCGAAAATGGTACTTTGTACAAATAATAGATTTTAAATCAAGCAATCAACAAAATCGTTATTTTAACAGTATTTTGAAGCCAATTTTAGTAAATAATGGAACGGTAACACAATGTGTCTAGGATGGCACCGAGTCCCAGCTATAAAAACAGAAAGATGGAAAACTAGCATTACATATCCTTTGAACTGTCGTAACTAAAATGTTGGGATAGATTATGTTATGCTATGCGGAATATTAGTTTTTATGAAACAAAAACAAAACATTAATGTAAAATGTTTACATTTGTTACTTCTAAGTAAATCTTGGTATTTTTAAATTAGGTCATATCTGAAAATAACTAAAAGGTTTTATAAATAATAAAATAAATAAAAAATGAAATATGTTTATTTCAGGTAAAGTAAAATAACATTACAACCCATAGATCAAGACACTAAATTAAAATAAAAATACTATTAAAAACATACTAAGTAGGTATTCAAATCGTACAACTTCGTCATAATATATCGTCATACATTTACATTTATCTATTTATTTCCGATTCGCACTCTGATGCGTTGTCCTCCACGATTTAAAAATCGGACTACCATAGCAGTCCACTAAACACTTTAAAATGCCGTTTTGCGATCTTCTCAACCCATCCCAGAAAGAAGCGATTCGGGACCTGATGACGGCGAAGAAATCCGGAACCCGCTCATCGGCGAACATGCCTGATGTGCTGCAAAAGCGCGGTTTTCGCATTAGAATGCGAAAAGCATCATTGTATTGCACCCTAATGGTGTGATGCGTTCTACGAGTGTATTTTGTCCATAGCTGACACGTGTACAGGCATAGACAGTAGGCTTTAAACAAAGTGGTTTTGACCTCTATGCTGCAGCTGGAAAACCGGCGCGCAAGCATGTTGCACCTTATGGACAGGCTCCGTCTCTCCCGTTCCATGTCTGCGTCGTCCCTCAGATCGTCCGTCAAAATGTGGCCCAAATACTTAAACTGCCTAACGACCTTCACCGGTGAACACCTCAAATATACATCCGGTATTCTCTCTATAGATACATAGATACTCTTTATTGCACTTAAATAATAAAACAAAATACAGAAACATCTTAAAACAAAGTAACAATGGGCGACCTTATCGCTAAGAGCGATTTCTTCCAGGCAACCGTGGGATGGTGAAGAAGATATTAGTAATGGATGACGGGGGTACAATTAGGAGTACATAGAAGCTTACACTTCTGTATAGTAATATACTAATAACTACTAACATATTTAATTTAATTCTATACAATAATAATAATATACCAATATTAAACATTAATAATTTTACATCCTAATACACAAATAAGTATAAAATAAATAAAATTAAACTAATATATATAACGTATAACTAACAAGAATATATGCATACAGAAAAACAATTCCGACAATTAAATTAAACAATTACAAATATATTATATCATAAATAATGAATTCAACTTGCTGATGACTGCAACAAATAGAATTGTTTGACTTGGTCCTTAAAGACAGCAAGAGATGGAGCTTGCCTAATGTTGACCGGCAAGGCGTTCCACAGCTGGACAGCTTGAAAACCAAATGACTTGCCATAAAAAGTTTCACTGCGCGCCGACGGTGTTTGAAGGAACAAGTTATATTTTGACCTGAGAGGTAGATTATGTGCTTTGCTCCAAAAGGTAAAAGTTTCTTCAAATACCGCGGAAAACTGGGGTTAAATAACACGTTATAGAGAAGTGACATAATATGAGCATTCCGACGAAAGCGAATGGGGAGCCACTTGAGCTGTATACGAAATTGAGACACATGATCATACTTGCGTAATCCAAATATGAATCTTATACAATAATTTTGAAGACGCTCAAGTTTATCTAGCTGATCTTCTTTGAGGTCGAGGTAGCAGACGTCTGCATAGTCCAGGATAGGGAGAAGAAGGGATTGTGCAAGCGCAATTTTGGTAGCAGTAGGTAAAAAATTTCGCAATCGCCAGATGCAAAAAGTTTAGAGCTAATCGATTTAAGATGAGGTTCCCAGCTCAACGTGCGGTCTAAGACAACGCCAAGATTCTTGACTGAATCGCTGTAAGGTACAACGACCCCGTTAAAAACAATTTGAGGGATTGTGGCCCAGTCGACTCTGGATATCATATGAGCACTACCTAGTATTATAACCTGAGTCTTAGTGGGATTTACATGTAAGCCGAAAGAATTACTCCAACGGACAATTTGCTGTAGATCGGCGTTTACCATGTCAATGGCCACACTCAAGTCAGAGAGCCGAGCTTGCGAGTAAATTTGGAGATCGTCTGCATAAAGGTGGTAGGAAGAATTTAAATAATTTGAAATGGAATTGATAAAGATGGCAAAAAGAAGTGGAGATAGCACGCCGCCTTGAGGGACTCCAGCATTTGTATTACACCAAGACGAGAAAACCTCGTCGAGGCGAACACGTTGTCGGCGTCCATACAAGTAACTGTGAAACCAATTTATCACCGATGGAGAAATGTTAATAGAACGCAACGTCGCCAGCAAGATATCGAAGTCGACGGCATTGAAGGCATTACTGAAATCTAACAGAGCTAGAACAGTAAGCCTGCCGTCGTCCATACCTTTGCGAATGTCGTCGGTGATCCTAACAAGAGCAGACACAGTGCTATGCCCAGGACGGAATCCGGATTGAAAGGGTTGAGAAGGTCTTGTCTGTTAAGAAACTGGTTAACTTGAGAGTGGACAAGACGCTCGAGGACTTTGGATAAGAAAGGAAGGATAGATATAGGGCGATATTCGGATAAGGAAGTAGGGTTTGGTTTCTTTGGTAAAGGAATAAGTTGGGCATCTTTCCAGATAGCTGGGAAAACACCACAGGATATGGAATTATTAAAGATGACACACAAGATGGGAAGGATTGCGTCAAGAATGGGCAATAGCATGTTGCGACTGATACTATCACCGCCAACAGCATTGGAGGAAATCGACATTACACTCTTCTTAACATCACCTTCAGTGAACCGATTGAAAGAAAAAAGGAGAATAATCAGGAGTTGGAATGGCAGAAAGATAATTTATTGTAGAATTTTTTACCGCATTCGTCATAGTGGATGCAGAAGAAAAAATGTGTGTTTAAAGCGTTTATATCAATTTTATTTGAAATAGAATTTTGAGGTGATTTGCCAGTCAGTTTTCTCGACATTATATGTAAGACCGTGTTCAGCTGCGTATTTTTCACATATTGTTAATAGCTGTCTCAACCCATTGATCGAGGGACTAAGGAGCACCATATCGTCCGCGTAACTCAGATTATTAACGCAGACGTTGCCGATATGACATCCAATTCTGCTCCTGCTCCTTAGTTCCTCTATCAGCTTGTTCATGTAAATATTGAAAAGGTCCGGAGAGGTCAACCCGCCTTGACGCACACCGCAGTTCAATTTATATTCGCTGGAAGTCGCGTCGCCCCATCTCACTGGTTGGTTTGGTTGCCGTACCAGTACCTCAAGAGATTCACTGTGTTTCTTGGTATTTTTGAGTCGAGCAATTTATCCCAGAGAATATTATAATTCACTAGGTCAAAAGCACTACTAAAATCTAGGAAACAAGCGTATACAGAGGTCTCTTTACCTACATAATAATGTACCGCTTGTTTGAGGCTAAATATCGCGGAATCCGTTGAGAGACCGGCACGGAAACCAAACTGTGCGTCGTCAATTTTGATGTTGTTCACCAGCGAAGGCCTCAACAGACGCTCAAGCACTTTACCAATCACGGTTCCTAATGAAATAGGTCGATAGTTCGCGGCATTACTCAGATCTCCAGTTTTATTTTTGGTAATAGGGACCACTATGGTTTTCATGAGATTATTGGGTAAGTATGAGTACTGACAGCACAGGTTGAATAACTGACTTAGCTTACTATAAATTAAGGGACTAGCCCATTGGATGTGTTCGATGCTCAGGCCGTCGTGGCCCGGAGACTTGCCCCGCTTCATATCTTTGACCGCGCGCATGACGTCACTGGGTGAGCAGAAGGCTCCGCCGGCGGCGCGCGCGCCGGCCCGGCGCCCCGGAGCATCCAACACATCCAGCTTTTCAGGTTCAATCTTAAAACGTTTCGCAAATATTTCAGCAATTTTGCTGTGTTCCTGCTCGCCACCAAGCGTCACCGGGAGAGCTTTTTTATTATTAAGAGTTTTTTTTTATAATGAAACTGAACGCTTTTCCAGTCAAGAGGTTTTTCTTCAGATCGGTGTTGAAGATAAGACCTACACTTAACAAGTCAGGTCAAGTGCCAATCAAAAGGCTTCGCCACACTTAGTCACGTAGAGTTCAGCTAATTCTAAGAATAAGCCACTCCGGTTAATTGTCTACAATTCTATTCAATATTTATAAATATCAAGAACTCTAGTTCTTGATGTTTATAAATATGAAGTTATTTATACAGTCTTTGTACGACATAAATTATTAGTGGGGTTTTCTTAGCTGGGTAAATCTATATTCAGCAGTGGATATATGAGTGCTGATAATGAACATGTAGTGGACTAAATGAATTTACTGTGAGCATACAAGGTATACCTCGATGGTATGGATAGACTGTTGGTATCTCATGTATCTTAACGACAATGAAGTATGAAAGTTACGACTGACGTGTGATATGATCGGTCCAGTCCAACTTAAGTTTCGGCAGCGTCCGGCAGCTTTTTTTACAGGGATCAGATCCCTGTCCGTTTTGCACTGAAAAAGGCCTCTGGACGCGGCCGAAACATAAATCGGACTGGGCCGACCATATCACACGTGACTTACATAAATATTAGACTAAACTACATAAATATTACGAGATTGGCAGTTCAATAGCATGTGTACTTAAATTTTTAACCCCCCGATACAAAAACGACGGGTTGTTCGAAGTTTGACTCTTTATCTCTTTGTGTGTGTCTGTGGTATCGTAGCTTCCAAACGAAAGAACTGATTTTTTTAGGTTAATAAGTCGCTAGTGTTCTTATCTATGTTTGATAAAAATTGTTATTCGCTAGCCGCCGCCACAAAATACCGGATAATACTTATATTTTTTGCAACTCCCTCAATATTGGTATCAAATGAAAAGGTTTGAGTAGTAAGTAGTAATAGACTATATACACTGTGACTAATTTCAAATCTAAGGTAGTTGGAGGTACCTCAAATATTTAATTTTGTATAGTTTAATGTGAACGGAGTTTTAATATAACGTGTAATAATAATAAAGTAGCGTGTGGAATCAATACGTGCAATTTTACCAACGTAGTTACGGCTGTTTTAGTCGCAGTTACGGCAGTTTTAGTCGTAGTTATGGCTGATCTAGTCGTAGTTACGGCTGTTCTAGTCGCAACGCTCAGCAACCAAACTTTGCCCTAAACATTTGACTTCTGAATAACGTCCTATTGATATTTGTAACATTTTTTCTGAGCGAAAAAAATACTTTAGAATCTCGATAATTGCAGTTACCCTTTTTGAAAGTCCAGTAACGTCTTCGGTAACATTAGCCGCGCTCGACGATCGACCTTCGAAATAGATCTAAGTAATTGAGTTCTCCAAAGCTAGTTTATTTTACGATCCTCGGACCCTTTTAATCGGGTTCCGGCAGAAGACAAGGTTCCTAATAAACATAATAATAAATCCGATTTAAGTAGCTGTAGATTTACGAAAGTAGGTGAAGCGCGGGATGCTCTGGTTTTCGCAATTCAACATTTTCACTGAAGAAATTAATTCAACTCAAGTTAGACAAAATCCACTTTCGCAACAAAAACGTGTAGATCGTGGACTGTGTGGCCTGAATGCGTTTTTCCAGACGGACACAATTTGGTGTCTTCAAAGCGAGAGTGAATGGCATTGTAATTAATAATACTAGTGTAATGAATAACTGCCTAAAACAATGTTTGACAGAACGAATGCACGTTACATGGT
This sequence comes from Ectropis grisescens, assembly GCA_017562165.1. Lineage (NCBI taxonomy): Eukaryota > Metazoa > Arthropoda > Insecta > Lepidoptera > Geometridae > Ectropis > Ectropis grisescens. Next base: position 10,376,573 of record CM029777.1, on the reverse strand, counting down.
AGACCGCATCGTCGCTTAACATCAGGCGAGATGGCGATCAAGTGCAAACATAATGATTGATAAAGAAAATACTAAACTGCATTTTTTTTACTTGGTTATTTAAACGTTAAATGAAGTGAAAACTTTTTTGGCGCGCCATAGACAGTGATTTTTTCGTGGGCTGTGAATTGAATTTTGTTGTCTTCGGGTAAACTCGCGACCATGGCCATTGGCCATCTAGAAATGCGTCAGCATTTTCCATTGGCTGACGCATCCCATTCTTATCACATTTGTCATTACGACGCGAGTAGGTCTGTCTTCTAATCCGCTATGTGAAAAATGAGAAAAGGCCTTGTTTTCCCAGAGACCATCGGACAAATGAGCACATCACGTGACTGAGGTATATAAAGACCGTTGCTCACCACTACCACAGAACTAAATAAAAATACGCAAATGTAGGCCTAAACTCGTACGATATAGATATATTACAGTGAGACATAAAATTGCAAACTACGGAGTTAAGTCAGTTTTTCGTAATTTACATATTGTCAGTGCAAAGTACATCTAATGTTGTTGAAAATAAGCACGTTATTTCGTGTTAATTTATGTGTTACCCGGTGTCTGTGTGTGGTGTGATCGTTAAATCCGAGACGTACCACATCTTTCTCTCTCTCACTCTCACTGCAGAAATTGAACATTGAAGCATGAGCCTAAACTCACACATTGTAAGTAAAGTCACAGTGAAAGGTTAAGTTTTAGGTCATTTCCCGCGCTATTTTGTATCTACGACAGGCGACTTAAAATTCGAATTTGAATGCTCGTTTCTAGTTGTCTGGGAGTGGTGTTGTATAAGTATATTACGGCTTAAGGTATGACTCCGAGATAGACTGCAGACTGCAACCGCAGGTGATATTGCGGCTAGCAGCTGCAGTTGACTGCAGTGCTGCCAGCGGTCATGGTTGCTTCTATTTCCAAGCGCGGTACACTTCTCAGTAACAGTACCTTTGTGCGAGACAAAATATTGGATAGCGTTGAAATTCGTATACGTAACACGCGTTAACTCTCTGTGGTCGCGACACCACTGGTGGTCGCTGCGCGCCGCTTCAGATTCAGAACCAGATTTTTAATCATAACAAAATAACAGTTAGGTACATGTCAAAGCAAAAAAATGCCTCAAACACAAAACAATATATAGACTAAAAATACTATAGACTTCCACAGGCCGCACCGTCGCCGCGCTTGACATCAATTTCATAGAGATGCGTAGCCTTGTAGTGTCGCTTGCAACCTGCAGCTACAATTTGCGGCCTTCGATTCGTAAACTGTACGTTAAAAGTGAGTCTTTAAAATAGTTTTTCGTCCGCAGCTTAGCAGGGATGTCGCGGAGTGTGACGGTGGCAGTGGCGTACATAATGTCGGTGACGCCGCTCACGTGGCGCGAGGCTCTGAAGGTGGTGCGCGCCGGCCGCGCGGTCGCCAACCCTAACCTCGGCTTTCAACGCCAGCTTCAAGACTTCGAAACCTACAAGCTAGTTGAGGTATATCCTACTAATCCTATATTATAAATGTCAATGTATGGATGTTTGGATATTTTGATGTTTGTTGCTCAATCACGTTGTAACGTATGAAAGGATCGGGGTGAAATTCGGAGCACGGGTAGAGTCTGGAAGAACACATATGCTACTTTTTATCTCGGGAAAATAACAAGGAACGGAAACTACGCGGGTAAAACCGCGGGGCACTGCTAGTACCATTATTAAAATAAATAGACACCTTCCTACTATTTAATTAGTACTATCAAACACTCTAACGAAGAGATTTGCGTCAATTTTTTGTGATAGGAACGCCTATGCTTTGAATGCGTGGCCTGAATACCCATTCAGGCAACGCATTCTAAAGGTTTGTTACCATAAGGTTTCTCCCTATCATAGTGTTTTCAAAAGGAATACGAATACGTTCAAATCACGAAAGTTTCAAAACAATATGAAAGTGAATTGGTTTCTTTTAGGTAAGCACCAAACTCGACCCAGGAGTGCATCGTCGCTTAGAAAGCAAGAAGGCGGTCAAGTGAAAAACTATACAATTTTAAAAACCATAGAAGAATGTTCACAATTATGTGCACGAGTATTTATATAAAATGTGTTAACATAAGAATCGCAAAATATATCAACCATAAATGGGTGAAAATTATATCAAAAGATAAATTGGTTATTTATTCATACCAAAAATATAACGCGATCGCGAAAATAAAAGTGAAGAAAACAAATAGCAGAAATTTAAGGTACCTATGGCAGATGGCCTCAAATAACGGCCTTTGCTTTCTACGAAACTTTGGGCGAAAGGCGTATAGCCCTACCAACCTAAGCTTAGTGACGAGACGAGCAGGGCATGTGCCTGATAGTAAGCAACATGCCTGCCACATAACAGCGGAATGACACGCAGCTATTGGAACATGAATAGTCCAAATCATTACCTAGCACTGCACTGCGCTCATCGCCCAGAGATCTAAGGTGTTATATCCCTAAGCCCTGTAATTTCTATGGAAACATTGCCCTTTAAACCGGAACACAGTAAAGTTTCAACATGTAATGTAATGTTTCATATTACTGCTTGGCACACAGGCGGACTCTGCTAGGAGTCCTACCACTACTAAATAGATCAAAATCTATCAAGATCTAAAATAAATACATAAAAAAGATCAGTGCTTTTCAATTTACATACTTATAACAAGGTACTATAGATGTTTAATAGCCCGAATTCCAATAGGATTCTTTCGGTACAATCAATACAATTATTATAACAAAATTGAGAAGCATTTTTAAAGCACATAAAAACTTTCCCTGCGGGCGTTCACGTTACTTATTTATCCCGAAAGAAATTCATTTCTTAAAAACATCCTGGAAACGGAGTTCCGTAATTCTGTTTGGAATTTTTCCTTAGACAACTTTCCTTTCTGGTACACGTGGAGGGGAAATGAGGGCTTAGCAACTCGTGCGGGGATCATAATGTCTACAGTTTATCTCTTTATTTTCTCCTTGCTTGTTTCGTTTTGAGGAGGTAGGACTAGAGAGTAAATTATCAAGCACTAATACATCCAAGATATGAAATCTGCTATAGTATTTAAACGTTCGCGATTTGGAGTCATAAAAAACATTAAATACTTGTAGAGCTTAACCGCCATCAAAATTATTATTTACTAGCGCGTGTGGTTCGCCCGTGGTAAATATATCAGGGATCACGTACATATCCAACGCTGAAAGATTTCTTGAAATCGCTACAGTACCTGAGATTATCGAGTTCAAACAAATTAACTCCTCAGCTTTATAATATTGGTATAGAATTACCTTTACGTTTCGGCAGTCATCTCATCATTTCCCATTGAAATCACCCGGAATTTCTTCAGTTTTCTCGTGACCACCGCCGTAGCAACGCTGCCGAATCATCGAAGTAACAATTAAATACTGATCCATTAAGTTCTGAGTAAAATTAATAATGTGATAGCTTCTGTCTGGATAATGTATTTATTTGTATGGTGTGCAGGAAAGAAGACGTCTGAAAGAGCGATACCCCTCGTTAGCACTTGCGGACCGCGACATGGCCGAATGCCGCGTGTCGCTCGACTCGTACCAAACCATGCTCAATCAAAGAACCATATGCGAAGGAAAATGCGCAATGGGCCGACAGTGTCCCACTGGTGAGTGTCTTTCCAAACTTTCTGTTTATACTTTTTGTTCTATCTAGATCCGGAATCTCAGCTGTAGGAACTGTAAAGTGGGCTGTTTATGGTTATGGCGTAAGTATATCTAATAGATAATAATTTAAGTCTTAAAGCACCCTAGTGGATAACCGAAACGGGTCTTTTATTTGTCGTTGTTGATAATTAATTCCAATTTTAATTAATTTCATTCATTTGTTGGCATGTAGTTATCTTTTATGACTAACAAGCCTTTAACTATAAAATTAAATTCACTAGTTATAATTTATGATTTGAGCTGTTAGTTTGTAAACGTTTTTAATCGACTTCAACAAAGGAGTACGTACGTTTTGAAATCGGTTGTACGTCTGTTTTGTACGTATGTTAGGAACGCGATAGCCAATTGCGAATCGATTTTATTGTTTTTTTTTATTTGGTTGATAAATATGTCTAATATATAAATGTTATCGAAATCGGTATGGTGGTTTTTGAAATGTCATAAACTAAAATTTGCATGGGCGACGTACATCCTCGTAGATTTCATAAAAATTACGTAATTAAGTCTAGAGTTTGTGTTTAATTTTAAATTGGAGTCATTTTTCGTTTTTTTTTTGGAGAAAATTAAATTACTAGTATGTTTGTGTAAACTTGTTATCTCATAACATAAGTAGAAGTGTTACGCTGGCAAAATCACGCGTAATAACGCGGTAGAATATAATTATTCTATGGGCGTACATCGCAGCGGGTGACAGGAGGAAGGAGAGTTGGGAGATGATTAATGTCACTCCTTCAGTATGCACACGTCGTAGCTGGTGTCTTTGTTGCTGATATATTCTAGTTATTTGTCATGTGAGGACTACGAGATTTGCTAGCTAATTTGTTCTATGTTACTCACATAACAGGATTTTTCAAGAGCAAAATTAATATGTTCCTTTTAAGTTTGCTTTCTTCGTTTTCGACCTTAGGTATATGGTTACAAGTTGATGGTCGGGTTGTTTTGCCTTTAAAGGTATATTCCATATATAATAAGAATATTTTTTTAAAACGTGCTTGGACATGGCAATGAAATCATCAGGGGAGTGTTCAAAGTAGCGCCAATCGTGGAAAAACTGAAAATATATAGTCTAACGGTAGAAGATGGCTATTAAAAAAGGTACTTATTTATTATACAGGTTTATGTTTCTCACCTATCATTATAGACGAGTTATTTTCCTTTCTCGTGTCACGATTTTGCACTTGACGCATTCTCTTGACACTCACCGCCACTCTCGTTTTTCTTTACACATTTTGTTTGATAATCGTAATCCCTGCACATGTCATGTTCAATTACTTGAACCATATACTTATTTAGTTTTGCTTAGCGTATTTATACCAAATGCAATATTAGCATTCCCGATTACCTAATGAACTGAGGTAATGACGGCAATTATTTATTAAAATTGAACTGTAATATCGTTCACAATGTTACGAAGGCAGTATACTATTACTTGTTTTCATCATAGATATAAATCAATAGATGTGCCCTGAACACCTTGAAATTAGTAAAATTAGTAATAAACTGTGTCTTTGTGTGTAGCTTAAGTGGTTTACGCACAACCAATCTATTTGACCCCTATGATCGCTAGCGGTGAGATATTCTGTGGTTCTACTTATTTTGGTTGTTGACAACGAATTGTGATAGGTAAAGACGTCCGGCGTTTACCGTTTCCTGCAACCGATTAGAACGGAAAGAGTGAGGTCACTCTTCCCAACGATGACATAATTCCGCGCGCCTGAAGTTTGAGAGAGCACATCTAGTGGTTTATATCGATCGTTTCCATTCCATCTTTGATAACACTTCACGTAAATATAAGGACCGTCACCTAATTAATGATCAACTACTCGTAGCGTAGCGGTTTCTTTTCCATCTTTCAAACTGAAACCACTTATTTAATGCTTATTGCACTTCAAAATGTCTTTATAACGTTCTCAATACTCACCACTGGTCAGGTGTATGCAGAACTGGATCCAAGCGGCAGGCTCGACCTCGCAAGCCTTCGAACGCTTCAGCGACAGTTGAAGCGGGTGGCATGAAGCGGTCTCCTTCTACTCTATCTACCACTTCTACTGCGTCCGGGTACCGGCCAAGGTCGTCACCAGCTGGACTTTATACGTATACTGGAGGTAAAATTAACATTTTTCTAACTTAATCCTATGTTTAAAAAAACTTTTTATCCGCATTTAAAAGTAGTTTTTGTGCTGTTCCGGACAAATAGTAGGATCTAATATTGCGCCATTTTAAACACGATCCGTTCAGATGTTCTGACATAATTATGCCCCTAATATCTTAAATTTCGCATTTATCATATTTATAAATAAGAATAATAAATAGTGACAAATAACACTTTAGGGAAGGGCCAAATACCTAGGTACTGGCTTTATGTATTTTATTATTTCTTAGAGAACTTTAGTGTCGACCACCATCTAGGTCCTGGTATTTGAACAACATATACAAATATAGTTGTCAATACATAGAAACACCCAGATACAGAGCTATGATGGTGCACATGACTGCTTACCGGTAGAATAACCGGCAAAGGTTACGGAGTCGGTTGTTCCAGCGCCGAGCAGACCGTCGCGATCGGCGTCGGGCATCAGCTTCACCCGTGTGTTCGACGTGGACGGCTTGGATTATATTTGGCTCCCATAGTATAAAAAAGCGAAGTTTGGACTATAGGTGCCAGATATCTGATATTTTATAATACTTATGTTGTTGTCAATGCACATAAAAACGGAGACACTAAGGGCGGATCCAGCTACGACTCCAAGGAGTACATAGTCGTAGCCAAGTCATATAAGTGTGCGATGAGAATATGCATGGTTTTTAATTAGTGATCCACCTACTACTGGACCCAGCACAGGAGGGGTTATGGTCCCCATGACCCCATCCCCCTGGATCCGCGCTTGCAGCAGGCACAGTGATGCTTGGCGGTAACTGGCAAAGGTTACTGAGTCGGTTGTTCCAGCGCCGAGCAGACCGTCGCGGTCGGCATCAGGCATCAGCTTCACGCGCGTGTCCGACGTGGGCGGCTCGGCGGTGGCAGTCGGCGGCACGGAGTACACCCGGCGGCGCGCCGCGTCCGCGCCCGCCACGCCGGCGCTGTCGCCGGCTAGCTCGCCGCCCGGCTCGCCGCATCGTGCCGTACCTCACAGGTATGGAAGAATGTTAAAAAAACTAGCTATGAGTATTAGGAGGAAAAAAGTAGCTCCTAATGTTTCGTGTTACATAATATATGACGCGGCTCGCCAGTTTATTTACATGAATTTGGCTTGCCAGAGTACCGTGTGTCCATTCATTAGATCCATGCTTTAGTCCCTGACACAAATGTTTATTCGACTTACAAACAAAATAATCGTTTCTTTAAAAAACAACGAAATAACTGATTTCAATTCAAAAACTACTTCACAGATTCCGATAAAATTTTAATAGAAAGGTTCGGAAAGTACACCCTTTCAAACAAAAAAAAGAGTCTTCAAAAACTGTTCTCTCAGTCAAAAGTTTTGAGTTAACAAACATTTAAAAAATAGTTGAATTTTTAAGTCGGTTTAAAAGAAATTTATGTTTATTATTTTTTTTTGTTTGTAAGTCGAAGTACATTATTCATAAATGTACAATTTAAACGTAATTTATAAAGAAGTAGAGACACAAAAATCGACTACGATTTATACAAATTGATATATGAACAATTCCGTTTTATTTAGTTGATCTATAACATGCCATACATATTTTTATTAATTCACGAGTGATTCACTTGTGTCGAGAGTCAGTCCAGTTTGGCTTAAGTTTCACTTGTGTTGAGAGTCAGTCCAGTTCGGCTTAAGTTTCAGCCGCATCTGGCGGCCCTTTTCAAGGAGAGTGCACGCGCGTGACCACTCCTCGTTTGACACTTTGACTGGACTGACTATATCACACGTGAGTTACCCGCAAATTAATGTAATAATCTGTTTACAATACGTTAGTTTTCGTACTAATAATACCACATATATTTGTTGCGTATACATTTTTGTTTGTTTCTCCACACCAGGGGTGGATGTGCGTGGGTGATCCCCACTGTGGAGTGGGACCCCAACTCCCTGTAGCCGATTGTTCCTGTAATCGTTCGCCCGCACCTTCATTGTAAGCTTACCATTGTTTTATTTGCTTAATTACATCCTCACGACTCACGAATAATGATACTTAAGCAACAATAAATCCAAGTAAAAACCATCTGAAAACGTACTTCGAAATTCAAAATTTTTATACATTCTATCTCAAACATTTTTTTTCCTAGTCGTACATAATCTATTTTTTCGAATGTTATAGTTCTTGTAAAGGGGTTTTCAGTGCATTTATTTAGTGTGTGTACCTTGAAAATTAGACCTAACCACTTTTATCTCTGAGCGTTTTTAGGGTTCCGTACCCAAAGGGGAAAACGGGATCTAAGACTCCACCGTCCGTTCTTCTGCCTGGCATCAGGATCTCATGTTTCTCATGAACCGTGATAAACAATTTTGATTTTCACAGATAATGTTATTCTGTTGCCGCTATAACAATATTTCCAGAGAAATTACAGGGCTTGGTAATATAACATCTTAGATTTCTGGGTGACGAGCGCAGTGCAGTGCTAGGTAATGATTTGAACTCTTCATGTTCCAATAGCTGCACGTCACTGTGCTGTTATGTGGCAAGCATGTTGCTTACCATCAGGCACATGTGTACTGCTCGTCTCGTCACTCTTTATTTAAAACAAAACAACAAACACTGAAAACATAATAAAACAAATGTTTAGGGAGGAAATACAACAAACGTGTTTGCTGTTTTAAGAGATAATGGTTCGAAACCTTTCATACGCGAGTACTCCCGCATTTGGCCAATTTTTTAATCTTGCTTCACTGGCAATCTCATTTGACGCGCTTTTACTGTATTATATTTTTTCATACGGTACGACTTTACATAACATTCATCGATGTCGAGAAACCATCATCTACCTCTAATATTATGGACAAAATGATTTCGAGGAGAATTAGTTTTGAGTTCGTAATTTGCTCCCTATTGTCTAAGTAAGTTGGTAAGCGCTGAAAGAAAAAGAGACCAAAATACTAATTTAATATTTTTTGTGAATCGGAAAATCTTTCAAGATCTTTTTTTTATCTAGTAAGTTGATTTTACGTGAAAAGCTGAGACTGAGGGCCTTACAAAGCACTGAATCTGATAGATAGATCTGTATCTAAAGAACTCTGAGTTCGTTTGACAAAATCGATTCGAAGATTTCTACGAGGATTTGTGACCATTAAAATTATTGAGTGGTCTTTGAATCGCGTAGATTTTTTTATGCATCAAGCCACCCACGTTTTAAGTTATGGGTAATCGCGTAACTAAGCCAACAACAAAAATACCGAACATTGTCATGTGTTACAAAGTTATTCTACTTGAAAATGATGCCCGTGAATTTGTTTTTCCACTGTACGCCACCTGTCTTTCAATGCATGCTGTATACAATGTAGTCAGTGTAAACATAGATGTAACAGTATTTGTTGATCCCCTCTTACCTAATACTTGAAAGGGTTGAGATTTGTAGTCATCCAATGTACGAATAGTTAAACAGGTAAATATGGAGATACCCCAATAAATGCCTCAGTTTAAATTTACTGTCTCAATATAAGTAATTGAATATTGTGTGATTTAAAACATACTAAGTTACACGTGTTTATGTAGAAAAAACATGGAGGGCACATAGTGTTTAAAAAACCTGTAACTAATACTATGAAACTGCATGAATTTCCTAATAATACTGACTTTGGCTATGCTAAAATAGAGGTAAATATTTTTTAACTTCCACAAGTTGAAAGCGTTGAGAGATTTTGTAAATGGTTATAATAATAATTACTCAGTTGCCTTATTTTAAGTTTATAATCATTACAATCAGCTTTTTATCAGTTATAATTGCAGCATAATGACAAAACACCTAAATACCAAAACAGGCTGTTTTAAATGAGATAATTAAAAAAAAACTCGCAAACTAGAACAATTAAGTTAAAATTTTATGAGTATTGTTACAAAGATTCATTTTGACACATGATCTCATGGACTCCTAAGTAGCCTTTTTAGATGGTCATTTTCCTATTCTGAAATTCGCCGTCCCAGTTCCCTTCCTTCACAGTTAATTGACCGCAGCGTACCCTCGTTTTAAGGTTACGCTTTGTTCTCCTATTTAATCACACTTTTCACTAAGGCTTGACGTTTATATCGTAAGTACATTAAAATTCCGGATTTTTGCCGTTGGATTACGTGGTTGTATGTAAATAAATATAAAATTATATTTGTATCAAAAGATAAATAGGTAAAGACTGGAAGATAACGTACAAGGCGCACCGTTCTAAATTGCGCTATCAAAGTTTAACCAGCAAAATATCCCGTTCCATTTAGATATTAGCGTTAGACATCTGTCACCAAAAATTCTCATTACTATTATTAAAAGTAACTCTGGCTTCTCGTAATCTGATGTAGTACGTTAAACCATAAAGTTTCTTTTGACAATTTAAAATAATGCCGTGAACTCTTAACTATTATTATCTATATAATATATTTTATTGTATATATGTATATTACAAACAAACTTTTACTTCAAATTTAAAATGTGGAATCCGAGTGGTGTGAACAAAACACTAAAACATCATTAAGATTAGTTTCTTTAATATACATATCTATCATTGCTTTTGACCTTACCAAGAATCGCGCGAGAACTTCAGTCTCTCTGAAATAGCTGACACAAAGGAGCTCATAATAAGCGTCCCCCGTAATAAGCAACTCTCTCGAGACTACGAGTAGCTAGCGGGACGAAGCCCTAAATCTGGAACGAAACGCTAGATGAATGAAACGACGACGACTCTAGATATGAATAGAATTTTCAAGAAGTCATACAATATACAGAAGTGAAACGTACCAAATGTACAGAAACTAGTTCTATCTTAAATAAAAGAAACGATATTCACAACGTTTTTCTAAAACCTATTTTTTTCTGTTGTGTTTTCGGTTATTAAGATACCAAGTACTTATATCATAGAATATCACTTAAACCTCAAAATATAAGATATAGACGATTAGATATATAATAGAGGTTTCTTGTTCAGCTGTGTGTACCAATTTTATAAATAACTGCAATTTTAAAAACCCTACTGCAAAAACAAAAAAAAACATAATGTAATACTTTTAGTATTAAAATTAACGTGTTTGTTACACATATTTAATTGGACACTCACTTATATATGGTCGGTCAATCCGACTCGAGTTTCGGCCGCTTCCGGCGGCCTTTTTCAAGGAGAGAGCACGCGCGCGATGGCTGCCCGTTTGGCACTGCCATACGGGCAACCATAGGTAAATATCTTTCTAAAATTCTTTATTCCCACGTATCTTCCAAACGGCTAGATGGATTTTGATAATTAAGATATCGTTAGATTTGTCTTAATCACATAAGTCTCCTTAGGTATAATAATTAAGGTAGGTTAGGTATAATAAATAGTATTACATTATATTTAATTGGATAACGGGACTCTCACGTATATATGGCCGATCAATCCGACCATATATATACGTGAGTGAATAAATAATTTTAGAAAGATATAAGATACGCGCGAAAAACATAACCCTTCTTTAAGTCGGATAATAACATATATTTCTAGTTTTTTTGGTAATTAAATAAACTTACTGAATAGAATGCTATATTATCCTTAAGTAAAACAGGTTACCTATATTGCAAATCGAGCTAAGCTAGGTCTCCACAAAAAAGCCAAACAAAATTACATTTCGTAAATGGCATGTGCAAACAAAACGCTCGATAGTCCATAGAACAAAATCATCCTACAACTTTTTAGAGCACATTATTGTTTCATATGAATGTTATTTTTTTACTTATTTTTTTAAATAAAGAGTGACGAGACGAGCATGACATGTGCTTGATGGCAAGCAACATGCCTGCGACATAACAGCACAGTGACACGCAGCTATTGAAACATAAAGAGTCTAAATCATTACGTAGCATTGTACTGCGCTCGTCACCCAGAGATCTAAGATGTTATGTCTCTTAGCCCTGTAATTGCTCTGAAAACTTCAAACCGGAACACAGTAATGTTTGCACATTACTGCTTGTACTCTTATGCTGTAAATTTAATCTGTGACAGCTCTGATTAAATTTAAATGATGAAACAAATTGTATACGTACAAATAGTCATTAACAATTACTAAATCCAGTAAACCTGATCTCTAATCTACAGTTACCTATAATGTGCAGGACAAACAGATTTAATATTGTTTTACTTCTTTTACATAGAATAAAAACTATTGAATAATTAATATTGAAAACTATTGAATCACGTCGGGTCACCACTGTAGGTGTTTCTGTAGATCACGTCGGGGTCACCACTGTAGGTGTTACTGGTACTGGAGATGGAATGAAACCACGTCGGCCGTAGCACACATATTATTTTTGTGTCAAGCAACGAGCATTCAATCGTAAAGATTTGTTGGAAACATCTCAGGCTCTGCAAAGCTGTGCGATTCTCAGAAATAAGTCAAGGCCCTCTTTTATCAATTATTGTTTCGGCTCACTGGTTTCTGTGCTCGACTCGAACTAATATATTTTCATATTCAACATATGAATATTAGGAATTTACTCTGATCGTTTGAAGTTTGCCATGTTATGGTTCTGGGACAGCCTTTCACAATACGAAATTGGAAAACAGGACAATAGCGCGTAGGTTTTTGCAAATCATGGCTGAATACAAAATACTACAATGGGAACGAATTTGTAGCAATCCACTACGCCGTAGCTAACGGCAACGTTGTATTCGTTGTCTACTCTGTAGCATAATTAATTTGCCAACGTATTTTTAACGCCCGACGTAAAATCGATGTGATATTATAAGTGTGACGTGTTTGTGTATGTATGTGTTTTTGTCCGTGGCATCGTAACTCCAGAATAGACGGATGCACCGATTTTTTAAAGGAAGGTGAATTAGTACGAATTGGTAGACAATTCACACACAACACTATCTGACCCCAAACTAAGCAAAATTAGTATAGAATTCTTTTCTTAATCAAAATCGGTCATCAAAATCGGTTCAGCCATTTTAAAGTTATAAGCTCTTTTGTTGGCTGTTCTATAAATCTTAGACGCATGATGCTTTACTTGAAAACATGATATGTTTGCAAGTTGTAAAATTTTATATAAATTTTAGGTCACATAATATAATATAAAATTTGATTCAGTTGCATTGGTGGGTTTTGTAGATTTATGAATTTTCTGTATATTTTAATTTGCTTTGCTGTTAGGTTGCGAATGTTAATAAAGCACGCTTTCGGTAAATAAAAATCATATTTTCTATACTTAATCATATAACAATATAATTCATGCAGTTTCTGTTCAAGATTTTTGGTATGGGACTAGTTGAGTAAGCCAGCCGACTCATTTGCACATTCCTTTTTTTTTGTATATTTGAGACGCCCGAGCACAACATGTGTGCCTGATGGTAAGCAACATGCCTACCTATAACAGCATAGTGATACTCACATATAAGAACAGGAAGAGTCCAAATCATTATCTATCTAGCGCTGCACTACGTTCGTCGACCAGATACATATTATATAAGTGTTCTATCTTTATGTCCTGTAATTTGACTAGAAACTTTTAAACACTTTACAAAGTTTATAGAAATAATATTCGTACTGAAATCAGTCAAAAATGTTACTTTCGTGATTTCATCTGTATTGCTACAGATGAAATTATTACATCATTCATTTTCATTAAAACATATTCACTAAATTATTAATGTTTATTTTTTTCACACTTATTTTCCTACCAATAAGCAATATAAGTCGATTATTGTAACCTTACTTATTGATTTGATGTTTTTAAAATATAAATACTACATATAGGTACTGCAACACACGCAAAAATACTTTTGTGGCGTAACAAAAGTATTTTTCTTTTTTGTCATATTGTATTTAGAAGAAATTTATGTTCATATGTACTTGCAACCTAATAAAATAAATAGAAATATACTCTACAATTCTCTGTCTTATTCGCAGATCTCACGCTGTTGTAACTTTACTTATTGATTTGACTTTTTTAATATTAATACTGCCTACACTGTAATACTATGTAGGTACTCTTCTGATATTTGTCCTGTTCGCAAATCTCGTGCTGTTATAACTTTACTTATTGAATTGATTGTTTTATATAAATACTACATATACTAGTATATAGTATACTCGAATATTCTCTGTCCTGTCCGCAGATCTCGCGCGGTTCAGCGGTGTTCGTAGCAGTTGGAGCGTCGTCTCTCGTCCGCCCACTCGCACGCTCGCATCTTCGACGCCTGCTACCCGCGCTCCTATCTAGAGACTATCGACGACGTCTAACTCCGTCAACCGAATACCTCTTATGTCTTGGTGACTAAGTAACAATTTGGTTATAATTTAATGATTATCTTGTGAGTGTTTACTTCAGTGATGTACTCAAAACTGAATACAGGTTTTGGAAGTTACCGGGACGCGGAAGTATGGACCGCCTAACTAAAACTGTTATGGCTTTGCTATTGTTTTCTGTTTAATAGATTGCCTGGAATAAAACGATATAAGCGATGAAGCCGCCCTTTGTTACGTTTTCCTTTAGTTAAAAGGCTTATTGTTAGAACAGCGTCAAAGCTACGACAAATGTAGTTGGGCGGTAGAGTCTTGGGAATTCGGTCAGACATTTATAAACGATGCTTACTTACTACTTGGTACATAGACTAAACGTTCGCTTCCGTACTATACAACAGCGCTCGATGATGTCTGAGTATCGTTCTTGTCTGTCTCTAAATATGTTACCCGCACTCCAACATACCTATTGACGACAGGGAACATCTTCTGCATTCCATAATTAATTTACATAATACCTCTATAATTCTGCATAAGTTCATTAATCTATCTTAGCGAAGCATCTAACATAGAATTTGTAAAGAAAAAAAATAATTCTCTAAGGAATAGTAGGTACAGTCATGAAAAAAAGTGACAAATGAAAATTAATTTTAAGGTGTTACAGGTAAATTCAGTTCGATACGATATGGTTTTGTACAAATATACCATATATATATTGTACAATTTAAAATTTAATTCTTTTACATGGTTCTTTTTTAACAGGTATATTTCTACTATAGGTACTTGTTTAATGAAACATCAAAATACATTCAGGCCACAAGTCTTTTGCCGAATCTGTAAAGCCTTCGGCTCAACTCGTTATCGCCATTGTTTTCATTGTCTCGTTCATCTCGTTTTCACATTTAGCAATTGCTATTTTCACGAGAATTATTCAGCTGGAATAAAAACAATTTCGGCTGCGCTTAAGTAATTTATTTTCGAATTTAGCTCAACAAGACGAAGTCTGGCGGCTTCCAATATTTGCATATTATTAATAAAATATGTTTTGAGGGATTTGTGCATCAGCGATGAGATCTGTGAAGTAAGACAACAAATAAGTAAATTTTGGTATTTTTTTATAGCTAAGGTGGTTATCATACAGCTTTGGTGGCGTACTACAGAACTAAAAAGGTTTACTTTTAAATACAATTTTATACTCCTCGAACTTTGCTCAAGTAAAGCAACAGCTTATTAAATGTATGGCTATATTTGTCTGTTCAAGTTTTTTTGTCAGGACGCTCATAATCACTGGTACCACCTACGTTATGAGTTATCGTTGTCCATCCATCCACCAACCCGCACTTGGCCAGCGTGG
Source organism: Ectropis grisescens (assembly GCA_017562165.1). Taxonomy (NCBI): domain Eukaryota; kingdom Metazoa; phylum Arthropoda; class Insecta; order Lepidoptera; family Geometridae; genus Ectropis; species Ectropis grisescens. The sequence goes on along the minus strand of CM029777.1, from coordinate 10,361,111 downwards.
TGGATTATGGCCTTAAACTCTCTCCTTGCGAGAGAAGGCCCCGAGTCCCAGCAGTGGGAACGTTTAGTGGGCTGCTTATGTTGTCCATAAAACATTTAATCAGTATTTACGTATCAAAAAGACTCATTATAGATCCTCAAATTACGATGGTTATTGGATTTGCATCAACCTTTGCTGTGATAGAATACTGAATGTATGAATGTATTAAGTTTTGGAGGCCGAGCAGTCTGGGATGCAGTAAGTAGCACAGAATAAGTTATAGGCAATACTCCCGCCTCCCGCAGTAGCTCCACGGTGAAGCGCCTGAATAAATGAATTTAACATTAAATATCTCATTATGATCTTTATTTTTAAGGACGAACACATATTTAAAAATTACGTAAGTGTAAGGAATGCATCTCAAAAGATTGTTTTTAAACTTTCGCAATTTGAACACATAATGTATATAATGTACAGGACTTAATCACGATTTAATTCATTGTTTAAATAGTCTTCTCGTGACTTCGTCGGTTGTTACGTTGCCGACGTTTCGGCAACGTAACAACCGACGAAAAAGGTATTTAAACAATGAATTAAATCGTGATTAAGTCCTGTACATTATAAACATTATGCATCTCAAAAGCTCCGGATTTTTAAATCACTAGCGTAAAAATATGTTTTCCACCTACCTATAATTAATCTGTTAAGATAATTTAGTTTTACGAATGTAGGAAAACCTATTAGAATTGTTTGTGAAATTGTTCTTGCGAAACCCAAAATGTTCAGTTTCGTTTGGATGTATAGATTTAAGTGTGTTTTTGAGTGCTAAAATCTTATACATTATTGCAATTATATGCAGAAGCTAAAATGTGATAGCCTCGTCAAAGTAACCACGGCAAAGGCTTTAGTGGCGCCCTTTGAAAGCGCCAGGAATGTTTCGTTATCTGTGAATAGGTTAAAAACCCTTTTTGGTCGGTAAAGTAACTAACCTGTGAAAAGTTCACAGCTGTGTCGAAAAGGTTCGTTAGTTCGTGGACATTAATGAAGCGAAAGATAATTATATTTGCACGTTTATAATTAGAGGACTGACTTTGATGCCAGATGAAGTATTTAAGATGAGTAGATAATAATTATTATTAAACACTGAGCTTGCAGCTAAGCTTTGTGCCTGTTAAGGATGGAAATAAATTTACTTAATTCCGAATCGAAAAACGTGTGGATTTGTTTTTGTCGATACACGTTTTATTCGGGTCTGCGGATGAGAGAGGAATGAAAGACTCGCTGTTGAAAATTCATGATTAATTGAAATTTATCATCATATATTCCAACCCTAACATAATAATAATGAAAAAGATACGTACATATTACTTTGCAATTTATCTCAATATTTTAAATAAATGCCGATCTTCTATGGCTTTATTAACCATTGGCATTTTTTGTTTACGGAGTAGTTGTTTACCTATAATTTCTAAAATATGACTATTAGCTAATGTCATTATCAGTTCATAACATGAATTTGACTACTTAAGTTTTTTCGGAGTTTTGAGTGCAACGGGTATATTTTTTATTGTTTGAACTAGATAGAGGAACAATTTCAGAATATAGAAAAAAAATAGTAGATTCAACATGAACCATGTTTGAACTAGATAGAGGAACAATTTCAGCATGATGTAATCTACTATTTTTTTTCTATATTCTGAAATTGTTCCTCTATCTAGTTCAAACAATAAAAAATATACCCGTTGCACTCAAAACTCCGAAAAAACTTAAGTAGTCAAATTCATGTTATGAACTGATAATGGAACTTGTAAACAATAAATTAAAAAGCCGCCGACGCGTTAAGTCTTGAAACGAAATACCACAAAAATATCTGTGTGAATGTCTTCATCGTATAAAACCCAACGTTACAATTTATACAGCGCTTACGCAAGTCTATTTTTCATCAAAATGTGATTAAACGATACGGGTAGATGTATTATGAAAAAACAATGTACCTAAGTCTTTACTTATATTGCATAAATGAAAATATGTGAGGTACTGATTTCCAACACCACGAAAACATTATAAATAAGTATCTAAGTAAGCCGAGAAATGTCTTATTTTGAATGTTTATAAATTTCGATGAGTAGGTACAACGTACCTACTAACGTAGAGAATGAAATTGATATAAGTAGCAATTGACTATAGATTAAACATAAGATAACATAAAATATGGTAAAACATCTGGCTGGTTCAGATTTGCTAGAAATTATGTAGCTCAGATTCTCTTCAATCTTTTCTATGATACGTAGCACTAGATCTAAGCTAGCTTTATTTATAAGCCTTTCTCGTCTATTGTAGACATAATTTAAAGCTAAGTATTAAACTACTAAGCCAAAGCCAACGCGTGTTGTAAACTTCAGACATACTTCGAGCTGGAGCCTTTCTGCTATTTTGCTAGAGCCCAGCTGCTTGATTTATTTGAAAGTTACTGGTCACGGATTTGAATGATTGTAGCACTTGGCTAAGCCATTGAGCTAATGTTTTGACTGAGGCTTAGTACACACAGTAGTATTTTTCAATCATAGTAATATTCCAGCATAAAATGTGTAAATTTTGAAGAATGAACTCATGAAATGTAACTTGAAATGAGTTATAAAATTGTGATAAAAACGTACCTATGTGAATCGAAAGTAATATCTAGTCTATTTTAATCGTCACAGAAACACGAATTGCTAAGCAATTTCAATATTTCTCTCTGAGATATTTTTTTATCAATCTCTGAAGCAAAATAAGTACCTGTAATGTATATACTGTACCTATGTTTGCTTACACGCTTATTCAGCTGCGCTTTGTGTACGTATTCATTTATGTCTTTCCTTACACTATACCTTTGGTATCACTCCGCTCTTTAAATTCGTGGCGGAATCAAACGCTGCGCTGGCAAAGACAAAGTCGACTTTTGGTTGTTTATCGCAGGCGTGTTTTGTTTGTAACTATCTTTCCTTTGTTTTCTAGCGTTAGACCGTTTTTTTTTTTTTTTTTTTTTTTTTAACTATAATAGGTTCGCACTTGACCACCATCTCGCCTGATGTTAAGCGATGATGAGATCTACGATGGAGCGTGCTTACCTAGAAAAAACCGATTTGATAGAGACGTTTGAGTTGGCGGTCCGATGAAGCTGGCCTTCGCTTTCAGTACTGTGTAAACACTTTGTATAACAGCGGCGATCACCGTTAGGCATGGCTATTCATTTTATAAAATCGAACGCAATCTTCAATAATTTTTGTAAAAAATATGTTGCGCAAATAAATTTAATTTGAACTCTAAGAGCTCGTTGATTTCATAGCTTGTTGTTAAGAATGTATGTCGACAAATAATGAAGGCCACGATAGCAATGAGTTCTAGCGTCAATTAAAAAAAAAAACTAATTTTAAATCAGTTTGTTTTTGCAGAATAGCTATCCCGAAAGTGACTTGTTACCTATTTATCGCCCTGTTTGACTTCGCCTTCTATCAAGGGATCCAAAAAGGCCACTGTCTAACTCAATTGTCAAAATAGTAAAAATGTATTGTCCCATTTCGACATTGCCGTCTGAATGTATGAATTTTAGATGTTTAAAATAACTGTGCCTTGTGCATTTGTAGATATTCCACACATGAAGTTTTTCCCTCATGTAGATAAATGCCTACTAAGACTTGTACTGGTAGGTAAAACTTCTGAACCTTGTCTCTTATATTAATCGCGCCTTCGTTTCGGGCATCAAACTTTGCTCAAATCGGTAAACGAAATCCGTTCCTACCAAAGCACAATTTTGATTTAGAATTTGTACACTGTAAAAAACATCTCTTTAGCCTTCAGTCTTTATCTTCTAAAGTTGTGAATTTTTGCATATCTCTTTCTCATTCTTCTTATACGAGGCTTAGCCTGAACTAGTTTGTGATTTATATGCCTTTAGCACGGTGGCATTCGTAAGTATAGTAAAAGGGCTAATTCAGTAATTCATCCTGAGATTCAAAGACGTAGGTAGACGTCAACCTACTAATATTGTAAATGTGAAAGTTTCGATATATCGATGTTTGGGGCTCAATCGCGTCGGGATAAGGTTGAAATTTAGAATGTAGGTATCTACCTACCTAAGTAGATAGATTTTAATCAGCAACAATTTTTTATCTTGACAAAACGCAAGATCTTTAGGGACTGTTACTTTTAAATTCATCACAATATCTATACGCAAAAATTGACGCGTATCCAAAGTACTTGCTGGGGAATTAAAATTAAGACCTACTTAGATTAACTCTTCATTTTACTTATATTCAAAAGGACCAAAAATACAAAAAAGCAGAAAAATCATGTGATTTTATCGCTAAAAGAGATCCAGGCAACTGTTCGATGGGGTAACACAGAGTGATGCGTTATGAATATCTCTCTACGTCTTTGAACAAATTATTTATGTAATGCTGCCACTGTAGCTTTGTTAACATTCTAAAATTAATGTAAGTAAATAAACATTATACCTAAATACTATGATCTGTGGAAAAGGATCGATTTTTTTTCATAAGACGGATAAGGTTTGATTTAATTAAAGTAGAAGAATGGTCCCAGTTTGTGTTTCTTTGGAAGTTGCTTGGTTTTTTTTTTTTAAATGTTGCTAACATCTATCCCGATTCCTGTAGTACCTATAGAAAGCATTCAGGATACGCCTGATGGAACTTTTAAGAGTGTCCGGATAAAACTTGTATAAAGCTTACTAAATATTTCACCTCTTACTTAAATTGATTTATACCTATATGGGACGAAATGCGGAATTGTTGGAAAATTCTGGGATTTTGGAAAAGTCTGTGCTTGGTATCTGTTATTTTGTATGACCGTAGACCTATTCAAGGCATATCCTAGCATAAACTTTTGATGGACTATCTCCAATACATATTAACTAATCTACATAGGTAATACCAGTATTGGATATACCTAATTACTCGTATCGCGCTTTTGAGAACAGAAGCGCTCCAACTGACCTCTCCATGGTGGTTGAAAATTGCTTGATTTTATACCTATTTATTCTGCATACCTACCTATACCTATCTAAATACTTGCAGTGAGTTATTTTGCGCTGTACTATTCGAAATCAAATAGTTTTTCTACTGTAGCCAATGGTATATAATTATCTTTAAGCACCTATACCTAACTCACCATTATAGGATATCTAAATGTGTTCGATTAAACGACAAACATAATTAACAGTTACATTAAGATATATCTATCACATGTAGAATTCAAATGCAAATCGGCTCTTTTTAGCATACCTACAGTTATTTTCTTTACTTTATGAGTCTGAAAAATATAGGTAAGTGTAAATTTTTCACACAAATCTATCTAGCCTCAAAATTAAGCTTCTCAAAAGCTTCTGACTTGTGTCATGGGGTATTTGAATTTCGTAATTGAATGCATAACAAGCGTCGATAATGGATGTAGGTCCTAAGAACACATAAACACATTTTAATTTGCTTAGGTTAATCGGGTAACTATATAAATAGTAATGTACTTAATGTACAACTAACATAGGCATTATGTACCAACACTACTTAGTCTGTGTTATGTACCTAAACGGTCGTTTAATCGAACATGCCGCAGATCATCCCGTTATAATAACCAAAGAGTTTACATTTATACTACGTAAAAAACTCTTTGATAATAACAAACTGAAACTGTAATCCTTAAGTCTCTAAAGAAATAATGGTCAAAATGTTGTTCTAATGGATTTATTATAGCCTGGAGGCGTACTTTGGGTACCTATTTCGTCGTGGAACGCTAGCAGCTTCATGGAAAAACGTGGCCTTTTACATGTGCTAGAGGCTAGAGACACAGACCTAATTTGCCAGACTTGGTACATGTTGACGCTAAACATTTTTAATCCCCGACCAAAAAAGGGGTGTTATAAGTTTGACGTCGATGTCTGTCTGTCTGTCTGTGTGTGTGTCTGTCTGTGGCACCGTAGAGCTCAAACGGATGGACCGATTTCGATGCAGGATTTTTTATTTGAAGGTTAATGTCCGTGCGGATGTTCTTAGCTATGTTTGATTAATATCGATTCAAAATGGCCGCCTCCACAAAATGGCGGACAAAATATTTCTTCACAACCTACCTCAATATGGGTATCAAATGAAAGGGCTTGACTAGTAGATTACTATACACTATAACAAATTTCAAATCCAAGATGGCCGCCACTACAAAATGCCGAATTGTATTATTTTTTCACTATTACCTCAATATGGGTATCAAATGAAAGGGCTTGACTAGTACAGTACTTTGCACTATGACAAATTTAAATCCAAGATGGCCGTTACCACAAAATGGCGAAATACATTTCTTTTTTTACAAATTCCTTAATACGGGTATCAAATGAAAGGGCTTGACTAGTAGAACGTTATAGGTACAGATAATAATAATCCGAGGTAGTCGGTGGTTAATCAAAATTTAAAAAATCTCTAAGATTGGTGTTCTATAAACATAGTAGTGATAGAAATACTAGCAAAATAGTGAAAAGTTAGAGCACCTCTCTATTAGTGTATTCCGAAGAACATTGCACCGTTTTTTCCATACATTTGCTAGCGTTTACACGACGTAACGGAAAAGCATTCGTACTTCGCATACCTGCGTTGTAGTTAGTACCGGCTTCGCTATGATGGCCTAGTGACAAAAACGACTGTTTTCATAAGCGAGGTCGAAGGTTTGAATCCCGCTTGCACATGTGTACTTTTCCAAGTACAGATGTTTAAATTTCATCATCATTGGCTTCAACAGTGAAAGAAAACATCGTGAGAAAACCGGCATGTTACAAGATATGAATCTTTTGAGGATAGGTAGGTATGTATCATCCGCTAACAGGGCAACATCACATGGCAGGGCGGTGGGTTATGGCCTTGACTCTTTTCTTATGAACAGATCCCGAGTAGCATTAGTACGCGCATGAAGGGCGTGAATAGGTATGTCATTATAGTTAATCGTCCAAAATCTTTCATGTCAGACTAGCATAAACAGCCCACTAAATGTTCCCACAGCTGGGACTCGGGGCCTTCTCACCCAAGCAGAGAGTCAAGGCCATTATCCACCACGCTGGCCCAGTGTGTGTTGGTGGATGACACATGACCTCGAAAGAATATGTATACATGTCGGTTTCTTCACGATGTATTATGTATTCCTTCGCCATTTCAAGTTAGCGTCATTACTACTCACATGACTTCTAAAAGACAGTGGTGCGGTTGGGATTTGAACCCGGGGCACCTGATAGGCAGTCGCCCTTCTCCCGACTACACCAGCTGCAACACTATGCCAGATTAAATGTGACATATTAATTGTAAAACTTTCCATATTCAAACCGTATCATTACGATCCTGATATTTTCCGGTCTAATTAAAAAAATCCATTTTGAGGAAAATGTTAAACCAACACAAAATAATATTTTGTGAATAGTTTTCTAACACTTTTGAAATTGTTTTGTGTATTGTACCACGTTACGACAAAAATAATGTTATCTATTTATAGTATTTATAATTTGTTTGAGATTTGTGAAAGATATAACGAATTGTACACTCATGTTAATAAGATATGTAGGTATTTGGGTAGGTTTATTATATTTTATGCACTATGTACCTATCCCACGTTACATTTTACTACATACGAATGGATAAAGAAAGCAATAAATAATATACATTTTTCAAGAAAAGTTGTTTATTTTATAATTTTCTTTAAGTGTAGATATATATTTTTAAATATAAAATATAATAATACGAACGCCTTTTTATTTTCCTTTCAACTGCAATAATTCTGTTCCCTGATCCAAACTGTCTGTCCATGGCCGTCTGCGCCGGTATCGTGCCTGCGCCGTACGGAAACTGGACGTCTACTCAATTTCTACGAAAAACGTAATTTTGAAATAAACTCGCGCGACGGTTCTTCGATCCTCACGTTTAAATATTCTAAGCCTTCCCAAATTAGAGTAGGCTAGAACATTTAAACGTCAAACAATGTTCGATCAGACGAAATGAAGTAGAACGTCCTTTCGTTTTTTCGTAGAAAGATAGTAGACGCTGTTTCAGGCGTCGCGCGCGTGCATCGACACAGCTCGGTTCGTTCCCACATCAAATATGGATATAATATATCCTTGTTAGTGTTTCCACTCAATTTGTATATGAAATTAGTACATAATTTTGTAATATTACTTGAAATTGGCACATAACTAAGTTCATACGTAGGCATATTCAAGAATGAGAATATAATACGACAAGAACCAGCAGGTCTACTACGAAGTCCGATAAGCGATATATCGGCCGAGGTTATGGACGTTTTACACCACGAAACACAATCGGTCGGTTGATGACACAAATACTGTCAAATCAGCGTCGGTCGGGATGAACGAAACGCCCGACCACATCAACCGACCGATTGTATTTCGTGGTGTGAAACGTCCATAACTTCGGCCAATATATCGTGTATCGGACTTCGTAGTAGACCTGCAGATTGAATGTATGTATGACAAATGAAATAGGGATAAGCCATGTAAAAATAAAAGTCGTTTTAATTCGTGTCATTATTTATTTATACATACTTAAAACTTGGAGCTAAAACTTTCTGCATAGAAGTGCATCAGGCGCCGGCGACGAAGTAACTTTGTGGCAACTTCCAGATCGATACTATCTATCATATACTTTTAACTCAGGCTGGTTGAAACAGTTGAGTGCCTAAAAATCTCAGTAGTAGTCCGTACGACTAAGAAGCTGCCAGTAGCATACAAGGGCACTTGTCCATTGGTCAGTACCTACGATTAATTTAATATCTCTACTATATTCAGTACATATCCTTGTAATGTAATATTTCTAGTATCCTAAATATCTGCAATAAGCAAAATTATGATGATTGAAATATATTTTCGTATCTGCACCGAACAATAGTAAAGTGGCTGAAGCCCTCGCCTGATGCACTAATATTATTTAACCATTAAATTATCTAACGTCTTAAATATGATGTCATCTCTATGTCCTTTGATATCCAGTTACAAAAATAATTTTATTTATTTAAATCGAAGGTCAAAACGCAGTTCCTAATCTATCTTCTCAAACTACTTTTTGAATAAACTCAAGCCAAAATAGGAAGTATTTGTGTTTGCTATTTTTCATTTGGTATTATTTATTGTATTTAATGTGATTACCAGATGGATACACACAAATTTGTAAAAATTAACTCGGAATAAACCGAGATTTGTGTCGCTCTGCTGTCTTATAGCGTGCAAATGTGGGGTAACAGATATCGTGCTTCATTTGGATTTCAGCGAGGTTTATTGCTGCAGATTTAAGTACTCATAACAATGTTAGAATATTATTGATGAGCTGAGAGATAGGTTGATAGGAAAATACCTAAAAGCCATATTGAAGAATATTTAATTACTCACAACGGGTTTTGTAAAACATCTCCATAAAATGGCTTGAGTAGTGGAATTAGGTACACATCGTTGATAGAGTTGGATTTTAATTGTTCAAAAAATTTTATTTTGCTATATTTTTTACTACTTCATGGTAACAATAATTCAAGAATAACGCTTGTTAACAAAACAATGTTTTCTCTTCCCTATTTACTGTCACCTACATAATGGCAAGTACCTAGTAGGCAATTAGGCAAGTACGTAGATATACAATATATGCATTTTGAATTAGATACATCATAAAAGGTACATTAACAAACGGTTTATTGGATCACGTATCAAAATGTCTACCACCTTAGAAATATCGTTTGAAGTAGGTACCTTACTCAAGTTCAAAGTTAGCTTACCGCGTGGTAGACATAGGTCTTAAGTAAGTATTAGTAAGTACTTACGATAATTGACAAGTATGCGATCAAATCATATAATTTACACAAAAATGCAATAGTAAAATAGTGGTGAAATTTGTAAATTAGTATTTCTTTGGTTCATTCATACACTTAGGTATTTTAAGACAAAAGGCAAATGTCTATTTATCCTCTTATTTACAAAATATAGAAAGTTGGCTGAATTAACTGTTCAAATCAATGCTAAGAAGTATTAATAATGACGTCTCATCACTCTTTATTAAAAAAAAATAGGTCGAAAGAGACGTTGAATTGTTGGCCTCATCAAATTATTTTATGAGATTACTTCGAGATACCCATAAAAATAGGTCAGTTCTTGGTATATTTAGCTACGAATTTAACTCTACGGTGGCTGCTTTGAAAAGAGCAATGAAGCAAAACTATACGGAAAATGATTTCCTGTTAATTTTTAAACTGTGCTACGATAAATTGAACCTTATCTATTGCTTGTAAATAAGAGGTTTCTATTTACATAATTATTTAAAAATAGCTTACGCATGGGTACATTTAAATATCTAGTTTTAATATATAATAGATACAAATACAAGGTACCTACACAGACACCTAGAATAATAAATTACTAAGGTAGGTACTTAAAATAAGAGATTACCTTAGCTTACACATAGTATGGTGCAATAGGGGATTTGTATGATAGGGATTAAGCATGACTATTTTTACTACTTAAATACTATCGAGTGCCATAGGTACTTAAAATATTAAGTCTTTGGGATTCGATAGATATTCGTGCAGTAACACTCATGATAAATCCCTTGTCCCATCGTATAGGTTTGTTCGAATTCGAACCTAATTACCAAATCACACTTTACGAGATCTATCAGATAGCCGCATACAAAATCTGTCACCTCTTTCATTTTCAGGCAAGTTTCAGAGCATGAGAAGTGTTCTGACGTATGAAGTATGGTTTCATGAAATGACAATGTGACAGTGAAACCACCATTGATCGTCAACTTCCACTAAGGCCTCTATCTTTAGCTTGAGAAAACTCTACCAAGTACTTAATAACGAATAATTCGAAAACAGAGCCCTAGTTTCAAAAAACACTTTATTTTTTTATTATAAGTTTTCACGATTTCACTCATGGTGTTAACTATTATTAGCTTTGAAAAACAACATTAGCAAGTATATTTATTTAAAATGTGTAATAACCACGTTAGTTTTCATACTAAAATAGAAAGTGTAGTTGAAGGGTAATTCGCACTTCTACAGAGGTATACCTACCTGATGTTAGGTACGGCGGAACATTAAAAATTTACGTCAAATAAATGTTTAAATGTTAAAATTTGACAGAACACTTCTAAAACAGCTTAGATACCTTGCCAATATTTATTTAAAAATTACCTAAAGTGAACGTTTCTTAAAATGTGTGTTTTTGAATTCCAGTAAGTACCTGTGTTTCATTTAAATACTGAAAACCTTGTTAAAATTTTTATGAACGTTTTTTAAGTTGAATCATTTCAAAAAAAATCAACTAATAGATAACTCGTACTGCGATCGAACGCCTAAAGTTTTCAAGACAATAATATGGATCAATAAATTTGACTTTGGACGGCGAAGCAGAGGTAAGCTCACAATGCATTTAGCTATTTAAAATTTAGGTAAACTGTACATTTTCAATATTAGGTTTATTTTAAGGCAGTGATGTTACCGCTCTTGATGTAGATACCTTTCTTTCTAGATATTTCTATTACTAAAGGCTTTTACACTATTAAAAGCTACAATTTAACCATAAGGATTATAAAAATCAGTGATGGTATTGGGGTGATTGTCTATTTAACTAACTCAACATCAACTCTGGTATAATAAATCACTAAGCAGATAATATCTGAAAACCGTCTTCGTTAGGTATCATAATTTATATATGTAGTGTAATCGATGATGGTATGGTATATGAGTTATGATGCGCCAAAAAGTGATGCGTAGGTAATATAACTGTTTTTTATATTACAATAATAATATACATCGTGAATTTTCATGAGACTACTACAATAGCATATAGTAACAACGTAACGAATGTGATCTTCAGCTGATTTGTAATTACAAATTTTTAAACGTAGTTTAGCGTGCCTACCAAATTTAGGAAATGTATTTCGGTAGGCACGCTACCTGGTTGAAGACAATCGATAGTACGTTATAAGAACGCAAACTGTGATTAGTTCGTCCTATTTGTTGAGTTACTGGCGCCAGAGTTGATGAGGGTATAATGGGCGATTGGCTTTCTAACAGCGCGTAAGGCTATAAACTATAAATTTGCAACAGTGATAGCAACGACACTTTTTTTTTAAGTTAATGTTTTTAATATTTCATGTCGTCCATAGTTAACTGACTATCGCTGAAGCTAATTAGTACCTAATCGTTATTTCATATTTGGACAATCTATTATTAAAACACTTTAACACAGAAAAATCTGAGGTTCTCTTGAATAACAAAAATACTCTCGTCTAATTCCTAACTGTTTTAAAATGCGAGTACCAACCCCGCTCTCTGTACATCCATGATTTTAGATTAACTATTTAAGTATAATATTATTTCTTAATTTACAACTATACAATCCTTAAATTACATAGCCAAAGTCGTCGTTTTATGCCGTAGTATAAATGCAGTTTAATTAAATAAATTATACGTCTACACTTCGTACAAGATGGAGCGTACATTTTGTATACAGGGAAATATAGTTTATTTTTTAATGAAGAGGCTAAGCGTATGGCAACACTTGCCGTATCGAACGCTGCTTTGGTCTTGGTAGATTGCATTTAAAGCCATTATTTGGAATGACTACTTGAGATGACTTTAGTTTAGTTTATTTTTTTAATAATAAAATCTAGGCTCATAACTTATCATAAGAAATACTACTAACAAAACTACAAATAAAATTAATATATTTTCTTTGGAAATAATAATATTATAATCTCTCGCGGGATACACACTAATGTAACCCGTAGAATTTATATACTTGATGTTAACGCGAAAACAATATTTTTTGTCAAAACTAGTAACTTAACTGAAATAAATGCTAAAAAAAAAAAAAACTTACAATAACAATTACTCACAATAAACTATTTTGCAAATAATAGGGCACTCGAAAATAAGATAATAACTTTTTATCTAAAAGTTATTATAGGTTGGATTCATAGCTCAAATTCTCTAATTAGATAGACAATGTAATAGATTTTAAAACAACATCCTGGACTTGGTGAGAGCAAGCGTCCTTATAACGTAGAGCCCTGATTAAAACCTCAAGCGACCTTTCTTACCAATATTTGTTTGAGGGACCATAATAAAAGGCAAACCACATCCAGATCCAGAGTTCGTACTCGTATCATCCCACCGTACATCCCGATGACTTAAGGTTTTCTTTTCGTGGACTAACAATCTTTACGTTACCTACATAACTTTGTTCACAATTACGATGGCCATTTTGCATGTCAATTAAATCATCGCTATGAAGTAATGATACTGGGCCGGAGAGTAGTTTTAGTAGACTGTAGACCAGCCTAACTAAAACTATCATAGCTTTGAAATTGCTCTCTCTTTTCGTTTCGCTTGAAATTTATAGAGACAGCAATAGCAAAGCCAAAGCTAGTTTAGTTAGGCGGTACAAGGGCGGTTCATAAAACCATATATAGGTACAATAAAAATGGATATTCTAGAGGAAAATGTCCTAGCTACTTAAAAACCAGTGCCCTATAGATTGCCAACCGTCTCTTGCAGTCTATTATCCAACCTGTTCACTGGAATTCGTCGTCAGAGCTCAGCAGGGTGGTCTTCTCGTGGTAGTTGGTGGCCTGGCTGATGGTGGCCACGCGTTGGGGCGGCGGCCGCGGCGCCAGGGCTGCGCCCTCGTCGCGCTTGACACTCCCACCGCGCATCACTACACATAGGAACACAGGTGTAGGTACTGGCGTGGTAGTGGCATTAAAACTTCTGCCACACTAACGATCTGACAGCGTCTCTGCCGAGGTTGCTTTCATAGATCTAATCTCTCTAACGAGAAGATTATGGTGGATTAAGATATTCCGCCTAGATATCTTTGGAAGATTTAAACTCTCAATCTGGATTTTTGTAAATTTGTATACTCGGTGCCTAGGGGTGTTGGTAGATTCAGTCTCTTTAACGTGGTGCCTTTGGTATTTACCTACATGCTCTCTGACTAGGTGGCTTTAGTTCTAATTCAGCATCTCTTCCATTGTCTTTCTGTCGTGGATGATGTACCAGATTCTACCGGTTTCGCCCGTTTAAACACGAATTGCATTTGATTTGTCGTGTGACTGTGGCTCATGCTTCGATTGTAAGTTTAGGCGGTAGAAATCACTAGTAGGTACCAAAGTCACCTCTTTAGAGAGGTTGGTAGATCGCTCGTGTGGCATATTCTTAGTACAGGGTTAAAGCCAAACGACTTAGGCAACTTAGCAGGATTTTAACCTTAAAGAGAATATAACATTTACAGAATTGACATCTTTGTACCTACTTGGTTCAAAAAGGTGTTCAAAGGGAAATATGGAACATGTAAAGGGACTCTTGATTTCGTTAGCACACAAAAACATTTCAATCGTTTGAAACAAAGATTTTTCTAGACTTATATTATTTTCTGTTTGACTAAACTAACGACGTGCTCGTTGTCAGCGAACGTGATGATAGAACACCGTCGCTTTCCATCAATCGAGTTTAATAACCGAACTAAGACATGAAAAGTTGTAACATAAAAAGATATTTTTTTTCATTGAGACGTTTATTGAGACGTGAGTTTTTCGTAATTTGCTTAAGCTAATGAAAATTACCTATGTATGTCGTCATAGTGCAATCAAGACTTGGAGTCTTTGTCTGTGAGTTTGATAATGTAGGTATTGAGTGTGTTTGTGTACGTTAAAAGTTGAATTTAAGTGTCACTACATAAGCATCAAAAACCTCGTGTCTAAATTCTATCTGTGAGTGTCTAAGGATAAGTGTAGAAAATTAATTGCAAATGTTTGTCATTACGTTTACATTACTGCTAAACATAACAAGACATCTTCAGAACGGGACCTCAGCTCTGTAATAATTTGTAAACTATTGATACGTTGATAACCGCAACGATAAAAAATTTCACTACCCATAATTTCAAAAAAAGTGTCAGATTACTGTACTTAGATAAAATCAGTAGGTTTAAGGTACTCTTATAATACGTACACATTATACTCTACATATTATACAATCAGTAAGTGCACATTTAATAAAAATATACAGCATAAAGGATCTTATATCCCGAGAGCTTGCACCGCGAGCAGCGTTCCGCGCGTGCACTCTCCTTGAAAAAGGCCGCTGGACGTAGCCGAAACTTAAGTCGGACTAGACTGACTGTACATCACGTGAGTTACCCGTATATTCATTTAAAATGTATGATAACCACGTTAGTTTTCATACTAGAATCAATACATAAAAAAAATTTAATAAAGCTATGTGACAAGTTTTCAGTTTGCCTCAGATACCCATCCAAGATTTAGTGAAGCTCTCGGAATATAAAATATGTTTTGCTATATTTCTCTATACATAAATATGTTATGTTGGTTTGTGTACGCTTCAAAAACTCAAAAAGTTCTGCACCGATCTAGCTGTAATTTTAGAATGATATATATCCGCATCAAGGATTGTTTAATCTATTTTTAGCATTACAATGTGCCACAGCGAAGCGTGGCATGGTACAGCTAGTAACGATAAATTTAAAAAGAAAGAATAACGGCAAAAATTTTAGAAAATTTTCGTTTTGTTTTGCCTGTACCTCTAGAACCAAAAGTTACGATTCGCATAGAGTGCAAACGTAGAAAGTTTTATAATTGTTACAGAACTGAAGTCAATCACATTTCAAAATACGCAGTGTTTGTAAGAAGAGCCAAACTTAATTTAGTGCTACGTGCAATGGGATGATCTACATACGCCATGATTTCATGCCAGCAAACAAAATAAACAAGCGTATCATACATTTAAATAATTCTTACCTTTACTGTTAGTCCTTGTACACTTTAGCTGAAACCTAGGCTTTAAAATCTTGAAGAAATGTACAGTGGACCATTTTTCTTTAGCTAAAATAGGTATTTTATACGTTTGTAGTCACGTTGTGAGTATAGCTGTATTGCCGGGAAAACAGCAGTTTTACTAAAGCTTTATTTTTTTAATATTTGGTTTATAATAGTTTTGATGTAATAACAAAGAATTAAGAATAGAAGGAAAGAGGATAAACCTTTGGTAGTGTAGTATTTTTTAGACAAAAATAGTACCTAACTTTTAGGTTTTTGTTTCTAAAATAGTAATCGATTTTTTTATTAACTGTATTCTATTGCATTTCTAAAAAGATATACAATTATAAAATGTTATGTAGAATAAAATAAAACCAAAAATTTAGAATGAAAGTAAATCATTTATTAGTGAGAGGCTAATTACAGGGTGTTCAAAATGAATTTATCCAGTGTTTTATAAAAAAATGACCTGCCGAATACAAACTTAACCCTAGACAAGAAAGTGACTTATGATTAGAAACCTTTATTAAAATTAAATGAAAAATACCTTATACAAATTTATCTTACAAAATAATATTATGATAACAATTATCTATAGAAAATGAAATATAATTATGGCGCGACAGGTTGTTTAAACATTAAAAGATTTTTACATGACGCGTTTTAATTACAAAGCGTTAAAGTCTATCCACAAATACCCAAAACATGTTTTCAGGAGATTAAAATATGAATATGATTGAATTTATTTGAACTAGTTCACTAATATCCGTGGCCGAGAATGGACAGAGACGAGGATTGTTATTCCGGAAAAGAATCGTTCCGAATGCGTTATGAATTAGCACCCTGGACATGTACGAACGGTGTCGTACTGTCAAGACCGGGGGTCTAACAATATGGTCGTAGCTTTGATGTTGCGCTATCTTCTTTTTAGCTTGAAATTGAAAAAAAGAACAAAAATATCAAAGCAATAATTATTTTTGTAAGGTGGTGAAGAGCCGGTCACGTTTCGGGTATATATGGATAGCGCAAGACATTAATGACGTTCATCATTAAAAGTGGAAAATGCCGCTCTTTGGTTTGGCAAAACCTGCTTAATTTTCCATAATAAAGTGTCGCTTGTCAACAACCTGATTAGTGCCGAGGGTGAACTTATGAAAAAATAATTGGAACTTTAACTCTGGCATATAATTTCTGTTTATCTAGCAATTAACTAAAGGATTACATCCTGTAACACGATACGAAAGTAACAAAAAAAAACATACAAAAAGGCGAACTAAAATCACAGAAAACACAACACACACAAATGTCGATACTAGAAGGCGTTATTAACTATTAAAATTCTATATTATGGCAATGAAAAGTCCGAATACATTTTTGTTCTCCAAAGGTAATATTATACAGCAGATGATCGAATCAGTACAGCAAATCGATCAACTTGACGATCGATTCTTGGGATTTCAAATATGAGAAAACTGCAACTTTATCAACGAATTTTTTTGGATAAGTATAAAAATAATCGAATAAAGGTATAAAATAAAACTGAAATAAATAATCCGAACAGAAATAACCCAAAACTTAACACAGAATTGGATTCATTTTTGTTACTATAATCACGTTTTATTAAATAACACCTGGTATGATCAGACAAGATATGGAGATACAGGTTGGCAAAAAAGACTAAAAATAAAACTGACAAGACAATCCAAAATAATAACTGCGACGGAATCATACTTTAACTAAATGATTTGAAGATTATCTATTAGTCTATCCTCTTTTACCCATCGAACTGAAATATTTTCATAATATTACTTTCCAATACGTATCATATTTTTGCATATTTTACAACTTTCAACTATTTATGCCAAGTTGTATATTATCAAGAGCGTGTTGCAGCGTTGAGGGTTGATGAAATCCAACATTTGGTAATTAGTAAGTATACTAATAAAAATTCGTTACTTTCGTTAAATTTCGGACTAGTCAAGTACCGCATTAAGTAAATTACAAATAGGTAAAACTAATAATAGAAATATCTAATGCTCTTTTTTTACAACCGACCACCGAAAATCGTATAAATTCTTGGCGTGGGATTTTTCGATATTATTTATTTTTTATCTTAATTATTTATTAATTAGATCAAGGCACGGGAATGATAAAAATAAGTATTAATACGAATCATCATTTATATTTTCTTTAATTTCCGGCAAATGTAATACATAATAAGAAATTAATACAAACTGTGTTATAAAAATAGGATTCTTTGAATATCTACGTAGTCGTAAGAATATTTTAAATAATTAGATTCGGGTCTATGTTTGTCTATGGTCCTTATCAGTTTTGTCTATGGTCCGTGTAGTCGCCATGATGGGTTAGTAACGTCATGCATGGAAGCTATTGTGAACGTTACTGCAAGAGTTTTAATTATAATCTTGTTCTAAAATTTCTGAAGATATTGACAGGTTTACCGCCCTAGAAAACAAGCTTAACAGCACTTTCAAATAAAATATTCTACCTTGATTGTTATACAAGTCCCTTTTATTAATAAAATATATTTATATAACTATAGATTTCGGTAATTAACTTGTATTAACTAAGTTGTTTATATTTTGTTACAGTGACGGTACAAGCAAGACATGTGCCTGATGGCAAGCAACACGCCTGTATATAATAGCAGAGTTAAATCAAGTTTATAAAGGAATAGGACTAAAAGCGTCCACACACGAGTCCTAAAATCAGAGGATATGACTTAAAAGTAGTGGGGCGCAGCCTACATCGATGCGATATAATCACCCCCCCACTACTTTTACGTCATTTCCTCTGATTTAAGACTCGTGTGTGGAAGCTTTAAGTACTAATTTTGTTTTAGGTTAGGAAGTGGTAATTATGTAATATAGTTTAATTATGCTTTTTTGTTAGTGTCAACTCGATTCTGTAACGTCTCTGTGGCGGATTTTGTCCAAATCCGCTGAGTCTTTTGTCGTGACTAAGGTACTTGTAAATTATTTTCCTCACATCTAAAAATATATTTTGTTTACTTTATTATACTAACCCGCTTATTCATGCTATAAAATGCTCTGCTAATTTATCCCTTACGTCGTTCATCATACGAGTAAACGAGACAGAACACAATTTAGCCAAAAGGATCCTATTTATAACATTTCTGAATAATACAGTTAGTGTGTGTACACGGACAAACAGACAATGCGGTACATGCAGGGCACGGCAATGGCAGAGCTTATAGTTTCTCATAAGGCAGGTGAGATGTGACATCTGAAAGAAAATAAAAACCAAAAAATAAGAACAGCGACCTAACTGCAATCTTCCAAGGCATTCGAAACAACAAAGGATACAAACATTATTTTTAAGCTATCCCGGCTATTCACTTAACTAATATTGAAAAAGAAAAATAGAATATGACATAAAAAAAGAAATAAAATATTGGTGCCCTATTTCGAAAGACGTATTATTAAAATTAAATAGAAAAACGCTAAAATCACTCACGCTCAAAAGCACTCTTCGAGTTGCGTCAGCCTTATAATAATTAATATGCAGTTAGGTAGCTGCTCTACAAAATAATTAAATATTTATAAGTCAACGAAACACAAACCTAAAAAAAAATATTGGTATAATATAATAGTTTTCGTAAATGATACGAGATCTACGCGCATCGCGCAATGTTTAAGAGCAATGACTATGATTTTACCAAAAAACAAACGAAGGTATCATTACATCAAATCAGTCCTACTGTTCTGAAGAAAATGCAAGAACTACATTCAAATTACACTCATACAATATGAACCACGTATACATCAAACTCTAGCTATGTATAGTTGGCAAATTAAATGAGATCAGGCTGATGATGTCATGCAGAACATAACAAGCCTTAACTTTTACACACTGACACTTTAGCATCTCGATTTTGTATCTTATTTTGACAGTAATATAATACAGGTTAGCACAAAAACATTGTGACATTGTGAAACAAGTGTTGAAGGATGGAGCTTTCGTATATCGGCTGAAATCATTTCTTCAGATGATACATTCTTAGGTCTTTCATGAATGTTTGGTTTATATTTGTAATGGTGAAAACAATTTATTAAAGTAATTTAATTTTACTATCAGAAATATGAAAAATGTCAATGGCTTTTTTTTTAATTCTTTTTATGAATTAAGTATTCAAATGTTACCACAATCGGCCAAACCACTAACTTTGAACTCAAAAATATCAGTGGCTTACGTTTCGAAGACTCAAAGAGTTGAAGTGAGAAAGGTTTGACTCCATTTCTGTGATAAAAACATTTAATAAACATCAGATGAAATGACGGTCAATTGCATAAACCTATTATCGATTTAAAAACAAATGAACGAAACAATGAAACAACTATTTTGTCTATCATAGAAATCAGCTTATAACACTATAAATATAAAGTTCAAAATCCAATGTATTCAAAAGTACATTAGTAACAAATTTATCGCCAATGCTAGAGTGTCAGTGTGTGAAAAATATAACAAATTAATAAGATGATGCGATAGTCTTACCGGAGCTGTACTGAGTATACTGCTGGTACTGAGGATGGAAATTGTGGAACGCATCGGTCATGATATCCTTGGGGTTCATTGTCTCCTGAAAATTTAGGAAGGTAAGGTAAATAAGAAGTAAATTCAATTGAAATTCAATTGACAGGGCAAACCTTCAGACTAACAAAAACAAAGTCAACAATTTTGAGATACATACTCAGATAATCCATCCACATTGGATTTAAAATTTGTCATAGTGTGTGTAATAGAATACTATTACTTAAGCTCCTTCTTTGATGACCATATTAAGCTTTTTTTGATCATCATGTAATCCGCCATTTTGTCATGGTAAGTTAATCTCTAAGATTTGTATTTCCAAATATACATTTCGAGGGAATAAAATATTTTTAAAATAACATTTCAAAATCTTTCTTTATTAAAGAGGTTACTTTAGTCCTAGCTGAACCAGCTACTTCGTTCGTGTTGGCTATAAGTGTTGCAGGCATAAATCAAATCAAAATATACAAAACGGTATTTACACAAACAAGAAGTCGTTTTAATTGATGGTAACCAGAATTAATTTTGAATCCTACTTACTAATCTTATCCTACTAATATTATAAACCTTCAAAAGCCTTTCCGAGCGCTTGGTCGACGCGACGCGTGACCAAAATGCTGGCGTTTATTTGGCCCAACGCATAAGCATTGCCATGCAGCGTGGTAATGCCGCCACCATGCTGGGTACGCTTCCGATTGATAGTGGGCTTGAACATCTTGATTATCTGTAGACCTACAGTGGTCTATGGATAATTCAGGTTTGCTTAGTGTAAGTAGTTAGGTAGGTATGTAGTGTAGTAGTTCTCATTGTATTTTAGTTTTGTTAATAAAAGCTCTGCTCACAAAAAATGAAAATCAATGTATGGATATTTGGATGTTTGTTGCTCAATCACGTTCTAACGTATGAACGGATCGTGCTGAAATTTGGAACGCAGATGGATTATGATCTGAAACTCTAACACATAGGCCACCCGTATAAAACCGGTTAAATAACGGGCACGGGAATCTCCAAACTTACGCATTTTTTATAATACTAGCAGCGCCCCGCTGTTCTACCTGCGTAGTTCTAGTTATTTTGCGGAATAAAATATGGTTTATGTGTTATTCCAGTTATAATCTAACTGTATTCCAAATTGAATTTGAACCCGATTCGTTCAGAAGTTCCGAGAGTGATTGAGCAACAAACATCCAAACGTCTATATATTCAAACTTTCGCATAATTCTAGTAGGATTATAATAAATCGACAAAGATATACATCACCCAACTTTCAGAGTTGTGACGCCACTTGTTCGTAAAACTCATATAATAACGTAACATCATTCGAAAATTTAAAAGCATTCAATAGTTCAACTATTTTCACTGTTTGGAAATGTATAGAAAAGGCATTGTATAGAATGTACAATCAACACACTTGCTCACAAAGTCTCTGTTATTTCACCGCAAACACCTCACCTAACGTTTCGGGACTCAATAACGCCTCAGTGGTAATCACCAACATTACACACATGTACCATAATCTATACTTATAATAAAACTGTAACGGGTCTTAGGTAACACATTGAAGATATTTAGAAAATTTTTTTTGGGGCAATCCATAGTCGATACTGATGGCGAAACTGCATTTTTTTCTTTCATCAAACATCTGTCTGTCTGAAATTGTCTTTCTGTATAGGGATCACGCATATAATTTGAAACTACTAAATTCAATTCAGCTGAAACTTGGCATGATTTTAGTTTATACTAAGGACATTGTTGTCAGGCTACTTGTAGTTTTGATCCAAAAAATTCTGATCGGTTTTCTTGCGGGAGGGTGGAAAGTCAGAATGTATATTTGGTTGTAACTCATAAATTTTGCGTTGTTTAATTTCATTAACTTTTTTTGTTAGAAAGAACATATTTTTTTATTGTCCAAAGTCAAAATTTGAACAATATCGGTCTGTTGGTAGGGAAGTATATTAAACACAAACATTAAATAATAACGACATGCGCGGCGCGTTCGGTACATACAATTTATTCTTAAAGTATTCTTTTGTATCACAGACGATCCACAGAATATCTAGATTCTAGATTCTAGAAATTGCACGTGATCGCGTCGCGTCGTCTTGGATCCTGAAAATAACATGTCAAAAATATAATTTTGTGTTGAAAAACAAACATCATTCGGTTATAATCGACTTCAAACAAGGAGGATGTTTCAATGGGTTACCATTTTTTTATTTGGTTTTATTTTACGCGATAACTCCGCTAATTGTTAGTTGATTTTGATAATTCCTTTTTGTTTGGTAGAAAATACTTCAGAGGTGATCTGTAGATATCGAAAACAGGAGGTAGTTTTCAAATATCAACAAAAACTAAAATCAAGTTTTAGATTTATCTTACGACATAGTTATACCTTCTTATGAACTTAGTCGAATGACAGAATTAAATTAGCTGTCATTGCAAAAGTAGATAGCCTTTTGTTTATTTTGGAGGAAACATATCAGCATAATAAGTAGCACATAAACAACTCATTAAATGTTCCCACTGCTGGGCTTTCGGGGCCTTCTCTCTCAAGAGAGAGACAGGCTATAATCCGCCACGCTGGCCCAGTGGTGATTGGATGACATATGACTTAGAACTTAGATTATAAGTAGATTTCGGTTTCTTCGGTGTTTTCCTTCACCGTTTTAATTACCGGCATTACAAGCATGACTCTGAATAAATAGTGGTGCGCGTGGTTTTGAACCCTGGGTCTCCGGATCGACAGTCGCCGTTCTCCAAAGGACTAGGTCAGCTGTATTTCTTTCATTTTCAGACCAGCCGTAACTTATTAGAAAACGTATTATTTCAATCCAAATACTGTTTAAAATTCAAAAGGTAGTGTTCAACAAGCTTCGGTGACCGAAGCAGACCGTTGTATAGGGTTTTTTATACAAAGGGTAAAAAGGGACCCTATTACTGAGACTTCGCTATCCGTCCGTCCGTCCGTCTGTCACCAGGCTGTATCTCAAGAACGGTGATAGCTGGACAGTTGAAATTTTCGCAGATGATGTATTTCTACTGCCGCTTTAATCATGGCGGAACGTATCAAGTGATCGGGTTGAAATTTGAAATAGAATTAGATTACAGTTTCTGGAAGAACACATAGGCTAAATATTGCCTATGTAGAAGTGTCGGATTCTATGTATTACGTAACAAACATCCAAACAGTGAAATGTATGTAATATTTACAGGACAACGTTGGAACGGCTGAACATATTTGGATGGAATTTGAAACACACGTAGTTTGAACTCAGAAATAGCAAATCGGTTACTTATAGGTTACTGTGACGTAGGAAAGAGTCAAATTTGGTCAAATTGAAACAGAAATAACTCATAGTCTGAAATACCACATTTATGTATTTATTACCTATCAACCTGAAAAGAAGCATGGGCAAAGCTGAAACAAATATTAACTATCACGTCAAAACGGCACAACGATATGGGTTGACATAACGAAACACAAATAGTTTAGAGTCTAAAATTTCACATGGGCTAATAAGTCTACATTTTCATTTAACTCCATATTAATATAAAATAATATATTTTCGTATAGAACTTGATGTGATGGTAAGGTAAAAGCCAAAAAGATCATATGCACCCGTTTTGGCGTAGATAATAAATAATGGTGATTTGCGTTCACAATCAAAATAACAAGCAATGTAATATTCTCATTAGACGGCGCTAATGCGAGTTTAAATCTAAAAGCACTAAATGCCATTTAAATCGATGTATTGCTATTGTGGTATGTCTTTTTTCTTTCATCACTAGGTGTCGTTACTGGTATTCTAAATTGCACTAATAAGTTTTTGGTGCTAAAAAGATATGACACACACGAATTTGGATTCTTTCGTTCTTGATTGTTTTTGTGTTACCTACAATTAAATTCATACATTAACATTTCACTAGGACTTGGCTTAGATTTACGGGTTCAACTTGCTTGAATATCATTAAAACTCAAAATTTTGATTATTTTGATTCCACACAGGATTCGTTCTTTTACGCCGTGAAGTCGTTCGGTAACAGCTAGAAAACATCTTGCGTATTTAAAGAAATAGGTAAGTAGGTATAAAAGTATTATACACATTAGCTTCAAACTTTTCATAATGTATCCTATAAAATCTTACAAACTTAACACTTGCGGCTATGTTCGATACTACGAAACCTTACAAAGTATGTTTGATTTTGTTCGAAAAAAAGAATAATAACGTGAAAATTTTAGCAGATGATAAAATTAAATAATTTATTGAAAAAAAGACAAATTCACTCAAACTCAAGGTTTTTCAATGACTACTTATCCAAATATTTGACGTACGATACTTCCAACGGTTAATGTATAAGTCCTCACATCTGCTTAATCAACAAAAGTAGCGGGTTCAGCTATAATGTATTAATAATAACAATAGGCATGACGACAGGTCCTGCAATTATTTTAAATTATCTGATATAATGATAGTATAAAATTTGTACCAATTTTAATTTTTAGGTTTTTTAGTTTTACTTACTTTATGATCATTCAAAGTTGGATGGGCAAGTTAATTTTAAAAGTACGAAATTATTAGAAAATGTATTTACCATTGGATAACCAATTAAGTTTCAAGTGATTTTGTTATGAAACTAGTTTCCTAAACGAAATATTTAATATAGCTACCATTCAAAATTTAGGCGCGACGCATAGAAAATACGACACAGTGAAGTCACGCTTCTGTAGTGTTTTTGTATGAAGCGTTTTTGAGCGAGTCCAAAATTGCGATTTTAAAATCGTGATATCACGGGAAGTTTTTAAGATAACAAAGTAATTCTTTCACCTATGTTTCAGTTATTGAGTAGCCTTTTGATGGCACATTCAATCAAAAATGAGTCGTCACGCCTATTATTAATAGTACACGAATAGTCATCTCGTCTTACCTTCAGGCTACTGGAGATGGACTGCATGGTGAGCGAGCGGTGCGGGTCGCGGCGGACGGTGTACGCGGACGCGGGGAAAGCGTACCGCAGGGCGATGGCGGCGCCCAACATCTCGATACAGATCAGGAAGTTCTGGTAGCCCGCGGAGACGGTACCGGCGGTCGTCGGCACGCCGTTAGCGTCCACCAGGGGGGAAATCACCTCGGCCTTCTCGAGGATGGCCAAAGCCACACCTATTTAGAAAAAAAAAACAAGTTACTCTTCAAACACCAAGCGGTGCCCGGGCACTGCGCTGTCATACAAAAAAGTACTAAAACTACTCAACAACAGTATAGTTTATATTTCTGTAAATGATATTGTATTATATGATATATTTCCTATCATAACATATGCATACGTAGCCCCCACTAAATGTTCCCACTACTGGGAATCGGGGCCATCTCTCGCAAGGAAAGAGTCAAGGCCATGACTGTATATAATATAACACGCTGTACCAGTGCGGGTTGGTGGACGACACATGACCTCGATACATGCTAGAAACATATTGGTTTACTCGCGCTGCTTTCATTTACCGTTTTTTTAACCCCCGACCAAAAAAAGGGGTGTTATAAGTTTGACGTCGATGTCTGTCTGTCTGTCTGTCTATCTGTCTGTCTGTCTGTCTGTCTGTCTGTGTGTGTGTCTGTCTGTGGCACCGTAGAGCTCAAACGGTTGGGCCGATTTCGATGCGTTTTTTTTTATTTGAAAGTTAATATCCGTGCGTGCGTGGTGTTCTTAGCTATGTCTGGTTAATATCGATTCAAAATGGCCGCCACCACAAAATGGCGAATTATATAATTTTTTCACTACTACCGCATTATGGGTGTCAAATGAAAGGGCTTGACTAGTAGAAATACTTTGCACTATGACAAATTTCAAATCCAAGATGGTCTCTACCACAAAATGGCAAATTACATTTCTTTTTTCACAACTTCCTTAATATGGGTATCAAATGAAAGGGCTGACTAGTAGAATGTTGTACAGATAGCAAATCTAAGGTAGTCGGGGGCTAGTCAAAATTTTTAATTTTGTTCTTGTTACATTAGCGGTATTACGCACATGAAATGCGCACACTCCTAAAATATAGTGGGATTCAAACCAGAAGCTCCGGACCGGAATTCCTCCGATCAGCCTTCCGACTAAATCAGCCGTAACTGGATGATAACATTTTATTTTATTGTATATCATCAACAGTATTTTAAGTCATATTTTATTGAACCAGAAAGTAATTATTTTGGATAATCTATTCAGACGCTTTGGAGAGTCAAAGTCAAAGTAACTTTATTCACAAATGTACAATTTACACGTCAATGATAATAATTATGATCATTTCGGACGGTAATTATTGTTGTCAACATTGTATTTATTTACAGATCCATTGCTTTTAGTTGTTCGATTAATTAATTGAATTATTGAGTAGTTCAGACAATACAAAATATCTAATCCTTTTAGCTTGAAATATTTTGAGACAGTTTACGCAAACTTTTCTAACATTATGATACAATACAACGACTCACCTTGCCAGAAAGACAAGAAGATGACAGTTTTGACGGTGAAGAACTTGAGGACCGGGTCGAAAGGCTTGAGCATCTCCCTGGTGGCGCCGAGGAAGAGGAACAGCCCGTACAGAGCGAGCGAGACGGAGAAGTTGTACACAATCGTGATGTACAGGTATCCGCCATTGGGGCTCCAGTCTCCGTCATGGTAGTACCCTGCAGACTGAAATTGCAAATAGTTTTCTTAAATAATTAATTAAAGAGAACGTTCTCAATCCGACTACATTTCTTTATGTTTGTTTTGTATCATGTCTCACAATTGTAGGTGACAAAATTACTGGTTGATCCTGTTCTGGTTCTGATATTTGGACCAGTGACCCCAAACTTATTTGGCGGCCAGATAGCGCTTATATAGTTTTAAACACATACTTATTATACTCAGACGGATTTTTTCGTGAAACTTATTTTGGCGCGCCTCAGACAGATTTTTCGTGGGCTGTGAATTGAATTCTAACGTTACGTTCGGGGACGATAATTCTTCGGGTAAACTTGGACCATGGTCGTGCTCATGGCCACGCCCTCCGGTTGCACTCGCATAGTTTCCAAAGTAAGCTATCAAATTCTGAGTTACAAGTTTTCACTTCTATCTGCAGTTCCTATGACTAAAGTATAGAGTGACGAGCCGGAGGAGCCGGAGGACATGTGCTTGATGGTAAGTAAGCAACAGGCCAATAACAACACGTCAAGCAGCTATTGGAATACAAAGAGTCCAAATCATTACGTACCCACTGCACTGCGGTCGTCATCCAGAGATTGAGAGAGGGAGATGTCCACCAATTACAGGGCATAGAGATAAATCATATAGATACAAACACAAATTCTCAATAATAACATTAATTTTACTCGTATTTAAAGTAGTGTGACTGTGAGTTTAATTTTTAAATTTAAGTCGTTTGTGTAAATTAATTTGGAGAGACATTAGTTGCAACCAGATGGTCTGCGGCCTGACTGAAATGGTCATAGCTTTGACATTGCCCTCTCCTTTCTTTTCGCTTTAAAATATGGAGACAGCAAGTCAAAATCGATGTAGTTGTCACGGTAGGACTGATATGTGTGTAAACAAGTGACCTTACCTGCAAAAATATAATGATGAACGCGCAAAGCGGCTTGATCAGACAGAACTGAAGCGTGGCTTGCTTGCAGAATCGGAGGAAGCCGATGGTGTAGGTGGCCCCGGAGAGGCAGCAGGTGCCGTTGACGCAGGAGGCGCGGACCGGACGCCCGCGAAGCTCGGACATGATGTTTCCTTCGCCGCCGAGGTACTCGTAGCATAGCGACAGGAAACTGTAGATCATGAGCGCTGAAAACCATAGGGTCGTATTTTACTCCAAACGCAAGATCCATGCATCGTTCCCGCGTAGTCGATTTTTGTTTTTCCCCACGTAGCCATTTTAGTCGTAATTTACACTGAATACAAAATCATACATGCGCCGTTTCCGCTTAGCCAATAAAACGCAAAATAAGATAAGTATTTCTAGGTTTAGATTGTTCTTTTTTTCTTTTGGCAGCCTAATTTTTGTTTCCTCAGCTGAGTATCGGAGCATTTTCTCTCAAAGAAAGAGTCATGCCAAAATCGACCATACTGGCCAAGTACGGGTTGACGGATCACTTATCTTCGCAAATATCTTTGAAAGATATCTTTTTTGGAAAATAATATTAAAATGTGCAGGCGGGAATCGAACCAATCGAAGCCATCTTACGATTGTGAAACCGATCGTAATCGCCATTAAGCCACTACGGCTTCAATCGCTAATGCCTGCAACTTTTGACTTACATTTTATGTTCAAATCCAAAGACTTGGGAATTTTAACACCATTTAACTAAGGTAATTATTGGCGTACTGGTATTGTGCCGCTATAGTCATTAAGGCCAGGTAGTTCTGTCAAATTAGGCATTTAACGCTGTTTTGTTCTCGCGACCGTCACCGACCGCGGAATCAGTGCCACAGTGCAGAAATAACATTACAATATTTGACTATGTAATTTAAACTCATTTTTTGTTCAAGATTTGTTTATACTAGTGATAACAATTTTGTGAATAGTGATAAGAGTTTTTTTGATATATGAACGAAGAAATATTAAATTTATCTATACTCGTAGATATACAAAATTCAACCTTTTCTTTTTGGTCACACTATAAGTTGAGAACGGCTTTTCCAATTTCATGCATCTTTTTAAAATGTTTCCTAATAATTCACAAGTTCGTCAAACATTAAAAAAAATGTGCTGAAACGTAATGAAAGGCCAGTAAAAATAGAAGGATTTTTGTTCAACTTTGCACTAAATTTCTAAGTCAATTTTTTCTATATGAGGTAAAGATCACTTACTGAGCATAAAATTACAAAATTCTCACAGATCCAGGTAGATCTTCAAACGCCAATTGAAAAAACTGTTTTAACCGATATTTTGGTCGAAACTATATATTTTGACAATAATTGTAGAAAATAAAATTTTGCATCTTTTGTTGCTAGTAAACTTTTTTTGTTAAACTTACCGTTTACGATTTATAACCCATTCAATGATACGATTCCTATGATGCCGCTAATAGTGGATGAAAATGATGTTGTCTACGATGGAACTTGTTTCTCTAATAGAAACAAGCACAGTGTACCTCGTAACCCCAAGGTTCGAACCTTCGACAAAAACCCACTCTGGCAATGCGTTTCACAGCTTAGTTGTTCTTATTACAAAAGTGGAGACCAAACTCTTCGTTCAACTCTTCAATCATGATGATGAACGGTGCTGTTTATTCGAGCAACGAGCAATATGATAGAATAACTTTAATATAAAAACCCCGACTACAAAAAATCTACACGTAAAAAAATATTACCTACCATCTAAGGACACTTTGGCGAGCCAGACTAGTCTTAGAATATCTTTGTTACCAAAATCCATCCAGCCGTTTGGAAGATATGTGGAAATAAAAGATTTACAAACATAAAAGATACGCGCGAAAAACATAACCCTTCTTCCATTCCGGTAAAAAGGGACATGTTTATGCTACTGGGAACAGAATTCACATCTTATTATTTTTACATTGTTATCATCAAATTTGACATAATAAATCGTAATCGGTAAGTTCGAAAAAAAAGTTTACTGGCTACAAAAGATGGGAAATTTTATTTTCTACAATTATAATAGGCTTTATAACTTTTTCAGAATATCAGCCAAAAACGTTTTTTCGAGCTGGCGCTTGAAGCTCCACCTGGATTTGTTATAATTTTGTGATTTTATGCTCAGAAATGATTCTAAACCTTATATAAAAAATACGAATAGGAAATTTAGTGCAGAGTTAAATTCTACGAGTAATTTTACTGCCTAAAAGGCTTCTTATCAAATTTGGTCGAGTTTCTAAATTTCTATGAACAATATTAACATTTTCATACAAAAAAAAAAGAAAAAACAAAAAATTTTGGTGGTGTCACAAACTTGGAAAAGAAATAAAAAAATAAAAATTCTAACAAAACAATACGTGTATCTATGGAAAGGTGTTCAAAATTGTATTGAAGTTCCTAACATTTTTATTCTAAACTGAATAGTTTGCGCGAAAGTCTCTTCCAAAGTGGTAAATTCTTTATGTGAGGACTTTTCTTCCACGTACTAAGTACCTTACTACCAAAGAATTTACCTAAATGGCAGATAAATGCAAGTTAGGTATGTATGTATGTATGTATAATAAGTATGTA
Source organism: Ectropis grisescens (assembly GCA_017562165.1). NCBI lineage: Eukaryota > Metazoa > Arthropoda > Insecta > Lepidoptera > Geometridae > Ectropis > Ectropis grisescens. The sequence continues at coordinate 10,330,488 of CM029777.1, read as the reverse complement.
TTTAAAACTATATAAGTATTATATCAGCTATCTGGCTGCCATCACACAAGCTTTGCTTAGTTTGGGGTCAGATAGTGTTGTGTGTGAATTGTCCACCAATATTTATTTATTTATTTATGATACCTTACTTGCATTTATATTAGGGGATTTCTCCCCTCTCATTATTTCCTTATCCCGATCTCTGATTTAACGGACGAATATATTACCGATGCTTATCTATTTTCCATTGCATCCGCATTGAATTTTTACTGATGTGGTATCGACGTCAGTTTTTGAGACTCCTTATTGGTCTACAACATAAAGTAAACAGCGTACTAATTAGTATCAGCGTCTATTTGCAATTCCAATGAAAACGGTATCAAAATCAAGATCATAGCGTGCTTCACTAGTAATACCTACTGATATTGTTATACTGTGGCACTATGATCGTAATATTTAAAATTTATCGGTTGTCAAAATTGCAAAATCAAGCACAGGCCCGTCGTCCGTGAGCGCCGAAACGCGACTGATCAGGCTAGCCGAACGGCGCGCTATATATATGGTAGATATTTAAACATAGTGAATAACTGATACTTTTATCAAGTCAAACTCTGCGAATGCATCTATAACTTTTAGTGGCTTTCGTTGAGTACAAAATTTTTAAAAAAATTCATTAGTTTAGTCATAAACTTGAAACAACTTTTTGAAAAGGGGTAACTTTGGGATTTTTTTCTATCAAGTAAAATTCATTAAATCGTGTTACTGACTGCGAATTGCACTAGATTAGATCCTTAACTAATACATATATTTTTTTCAGAGTTTAAAACACTATTTTAAAGGTCTTAAAGTTGTTTTAAAAATTCAAAATTACGGCCCACACGCCCTTAAACAAGTAAAAATACAAATGATTGCATAGAAAATCAAATGAACTTAACATTTGTATGAAAAATATCAGAATCACATTTTAAGGAGTGTTATTTGGAAAATCCACTAAATTAAGCAAAACTAAAATGAAAAATATACTGTGAACTGACTTCTTTTCTTGCTGGCTTCATTGGACAGTTAAAACAATTAATTATCTAAATAAATTAATCAGCCTTTTTTTCTGATTATTATATTTGCTATTTTTTATATGGTTACAAAATAAATGCTGTAGCTGTATAAAGTATCAAAAGGTCTATTGAACCAGGAGTCAATCGCCACCAAACACAAAACAAATTACCACATAGTCATTCCATGTAACTTTATGTCATTTCACACCGTGTTTGAGCTGACAAAATGGGCAATGAACTTTATTGTACGCACAGGCTTGTTTCATAAAACGAAGCCATTGGCACCGGGGCATTCTTTTTTATCTGTACCCACATAAACCCCTATTGCTCACCTCAGCACGCGATTGCAAGTTCTTTTCAATTCGAACAACATACTTTATCTGTATTTGGCAAATGACGTTATTCAACGGTCATGGGGTTTATCCATTCGAATTTGTGTTGTACTAAGCTATACCAAACGATACTCGTACTACCAGTTGTCTCGCAAGAACTGTCTAAAAGTAAAGTTACTACGTCAATTACTTTTGCGGTAGCTACCCTATTATAAAATTTCAACAAAATGTATGGTTCATTATTTAATGGTACTTGCCAAAACGCAATCAATTTGGTCAAAAGTCTATCGGTATTGCGTTATGGTCTAGTCATGGGGAATCACGACACCGTTGAGTCATCTGAATGTGAAGCTAAAGCACACACTTTTCCATTTATAATAATTACGTGATTAGCTACGCTCCCCGCCTTCATCCGCTCTAGAGTATGTGGATGCATATTTCCATCTGTGGTCATTTTATAGCTTTCCTTTCTCCCTCTTTACCATATCTTCCCTGTTTTCCCCCCAATCTTATCCAGAAAGATTTTATAGATACTTTACCGTTAAAATTATAATACATATATCTATTATTATGAGACAGGCACAGACAAACAAATCTATATCCTACGAAGCCGTAGGTCGTGGGTTAAATTTCCACCCAGTGCAAATATTTGTGTGAGAATACGAATACTGGGTCTATATCTAGGTATTTCTACCTCTATGTGTAACAAGTATGTATTTACCACTATCGGGCTACCACAGAACAAGCTTTACTTAGTTTGGTGGTTGAAGGCTTTGAGTGCGAAATTTTCAACAATATTTATTTATTTATCAAACATTGGAATAAAACGTGATAGCTCACATCACAGTTACAAACAAATTGTCCTTACAATAATGACTACAACATTGCGTAACGGGAAAAATATAGCACTTATTAAATTTTACCCTAAGTTGATTGTGTTGCTCAGTATTAACTATCAACCATGGTTAGTGGTGCCCATATCAGTTGTAGTAGCAGGTCATGGCCATTAGGTAAACGTATTGTTTCGTCCTTGAAGCGCTGGCAAAAACTACACCACAGGTGTGGGAATATGTGACTGCAAATCGATTAGCGGTTAAGTATTACGGCAAAGCAACTTTCTTTCTAAAAGTTATTTCGCGTGAAATATAAAAACTATTCATTTAATTATAGGTAATGGTTCAAGAAATTACATCAGTTTATGCATATTGCGTTTTTGTTTTGTTTGTGTGAAATTTATTTAGTTTATTTACAAGTATGGAGTGACGAGACGAGCATGATATGCGCCTGACGGTAGGCCACATGTCTGCCACATGACACACAGTGTCACGTACAGTGACGCGCAGCTGTTGAAACAAAAAGAGTCAAAATCGTTACCTAGCACTGCACCGCGCTCGTCACCCAGAGATATAAGATGTTTTATCTCTATGCCCTGTGATTTCACTGGAATTCTCGAGAATAACTCTGGCATTAAATAATTATGTTATTGTCATTAGCCTGGTCTCCCGCCATCGAAGTAAAAACCCTGTTATCTCTTTCCAACCAGCTAGTATTTTAACTTTGGCAACCCAGGATTTTTCCATACGTATTGAGCTCGGTACGTCACGTTGGACTGGCTCGATCCGGAGGTCGTTTAGGTGTTGGGCCCCATCTCCAGTGGCCTTTACCCAACAGTTGTCTAACTTCCGACACAGGTTGAAACAACATTTAATGGAAATGACCAGCAGTCTGTCATCATAATGTAATTAACGCGTAAGTTAGAGCGTAAACAGATGAATCTAGAGATATAGAACACGATTTAGGATATGACATCCTATGAAAGTATTACCACAGTAGAAAAAAATCAATGAAATAGCTTGGATTTCGTAATAAAGAAAAAAAGCTTGAAATACTTTCAATAAAATTGACAATACAATTTTATTAAAATTTAATTATTAATCATTACTATTCATCTGGTTTATGATTTCAACTCGTATCAAAAGTTTTATTCCAATAGAGAAAAATCTAATTAAGCTAAATTACGTTTTCTAAATGCTAAATCTTAGATTTGATCAGAGAGGTTTTTTCTAAAATATTTTATTCAAGTTGAATAAAATTGCTTTTCCGACAGGTAGTGGGTTTGATCATCTTGATTATCTTTAGACCTTTACTATTATTAATGTTATGTATTAATATTATTTGTATTAGCCATAGATATGGATAATACAAATGTTCTGAGTGTAAGTATGTATATAGTTAGGTAAGAAGTATGTGTAGTTCTCAACCTAATTTTATTGTATGGTTTTGTTAATAAAGGCACTGCTGGTTGAAAAAAAAATTTTGAACGCATTTTAAGGGGATTAATAATAGCTTCTACAAACAAAGTTTCTAGTTTGTAAAATATTTAAGAGACAGTCTACACTTCGATCGAGAAACGATAAAATTGTGTGATACAGTTTTTGTTCACAACAACTTAGCGACACAAAATAGCCCGCGGCAAGGCCTTAATGTATTCGGACAGGTTATATAAATAAAGAATATCTCTTAGGAACGATCGGTCACTGGTATTGCAACATTTGTGAAGGTTAACACCAAGTAAGCACCACTTCGGCGATAATACGGTCTCGAAACGTCGAAACGCGGATATAATCACGTTTTAAAACTTATTTAATTTTTTTAGTTAAGAGATTTTTTTTATTGTAATAAATTATTTTTCTTCAAGTAAGCGATTTAAAGTAGACAGTATCGGGTCACGAATCGGCTTGTACGCTTTTTTTTTGTAAGCTGCAGACGACACGATAGTGGATCATACTTCATACCACCTTTGTGGTACAACGTAAAAAGACCATGTATTTTAGTAGCATTAAAAACACGCAAAGAACAATGGCAAAATAATAGTTGACATCGTTGATAGCGTCTAGAAATACCATCTATACAAAAGTAATTTGTTGTTTTTGCTGAGATTTTTCACATAAATATAAATGGTAATAGAAACCACAAAAAATATTACAATTTATTGGGTTTTAAATGATTAAAATAACTTCCTACTCAGTTCAAGTGAGACCACTAACTATAATCATACTATTTTGGAAGTAATTTTAAAACAATAATGACATAAACATTTTTATTTAGAGTTGGTTACTATTAGTAGATAAAATATCAGTATTTATAAAAAACAAACGATAGATAATGGAAATAAGGTTCACTTAAACTTCTTCCCGCTGTATTACGATTACAATATTAATGCCTACCCTAATAACTATTGGTATTCATTTTATTTTATGTTATGGTAACATCGGAAATACCTTTGTCGCTGTCAAGTGTCAAATTCGTTGCTCCTGCGATTTTCGTGTCGGCAGATTTCGTATTTGAATATCTCATTATAATTATTGGACTTGGATTGTTTACCGGACTGATATTCCCATCGTTTTATGTGACTTGTGCGTGCCTAAAGGCACCTACATATTAATCTAGCAATCTTATTTGCTGTTAGATTAGTTATATTAGTTATGTAACAAAACAATACCTCAGAAAAAGTAGTTTTCTTGTTGTGAGAACATGACGTCTCGACATACAATGTCAAACCAATGTCAAACCTATATAACCTAAAAAGTTTAAACCTAAATATCTTTTTTCACGGCCTTCTCAAGACAAAAATCTTTCCATATAGTACTCAGGGGCTGACGCTCAACATTTTAAGATATTTTTGATGTATAGACGCTATCATTTCGTCTCAACTATTTTAAAGTATGAAAGTCTGCCATTGTTCTTTAGATATATATATATATAGTTTTGTCTACACGAAGCTAGAAGTACTAGCTTGCTAGCTTATTAGCACTAGCTGGCTACCTTAGCTTGAAAAACTAGCTTTTGTTTTAAACAGCTATATCCAAATTAGACCAAATTATCGAACAGATTTGCAAGCATTGCAGAGTTTCAAATTTCAAACACTCCGATGGCCAATATTCTCATCGAAGCGCTGTTACCCGTACTCGTAAGGTCAGTCACGACTTTGCTCCACTATAATAGGTTTGCGTAAGACACTGTACGTACGTACGGTGTATGGATTAAGGTAGATCGGTGCACGTCATCGATCTGTTGATTCAGTTTGTGCAGTAAATGGAACTTGTTTGTTTTCCGTTCCGACAATAAAATACTTTCACGAATTCTGTACGTTCTACAATATTTGTATTATATATTTTTATTGAATATAACTGCGTCATTCTAATGCCATGTCCAGCTGGAGGCTGTGAAAGGAATCGAGAGATGTGCCAACCTGCCAACAGACACACAAGACGCAAGCAACGATAACCTTGTTCGAAAAAGGCCTTAAGACCTTAGTCTTAAACATCCCTGCAAAGCTATTTTATCGGTTTTTTATCGGATACATTTCGTAGAGTATGCATCTTTTTTCAAGTTTTTTAAGGAATAATGTGAGTGTTAATTTGTTTCATGTAAATTGGCTTATTTACGGGATGAATAAAGATATTTATTATTTATTTACTTATTATTTTAACATTCCTTTTTTCCACCCTAGGGTTGCCTGGAAGAGATCACTGTAAGCGACAAGGTCCCCAATTGTCGTACTAGCTTTAAATTTATAAACTGTTTCTAGTTTTAAATATTTAGCTTTTTTTTGGTGTGTTCAATAAAGTGTATAATATATCTATCTATCTGTTCTGCATGATCTAATACCATGTTGTCCTTTTTCCCTCTTTGGTAACTTCACAAATTTAGAAGTCAGCGCATAACCTAATCTTATCTTCTCCTGATTTCGGCCTGGTAGTTTAGAAAAACAACAACTTCCTAAAGAATCTTGGAGTTATTCAAGGTAATAAATAAATTGCACACATCCTATCTTAAACTGAAATCTCTGTTTAAAATTTCACCCAAATCCGCTTAGTTCTCCCGACGTAAGATCAACAAATCAACCAAACTTGTAATATAAACTCTTAAAACCAAGGACGTGGATATAATTATTCACTGTAACAAAACTCGTTACACTTTTATATCATGTATTATAACAAAATAAACACTTAGGCAGTGATCCTTAAATTTTGTGTATTCTGAGAATGACTTCGGGCCCTCGGTGTTTCTGAAACCAGCGAACTCTGCTCGTCGCGGAATATTTCCAATATTTACCTAGGTCGCACGGAGTCCTTTCCCCCGACCTAAGCAATTTGATTACGGAAATTGTTAGGTCGTGTCCTTGGTTGAAGCGACCATCGACGCGGGAGCGTGTATTACAGACTTTTATATAATGGAAATTATAAATCATCCTTCCTACAAATATTATAAATGTCGATGTTTGTATGTTTGTTGCTCAATCCCGTCGTATCGTATGGACGGATCGGTCTGAAATTTGGAATACAGTTAGTCCGGAATAACACATACATGTGCTATTTTTTATCATGGAAAAATAACGGAAACTAAGCAGGAACTACACTACATATGAGAAATTATTTGTATTTTTTTTTCTTCTGGTGTGTATAAAGTGTTTTTGCCCGTCTAATTATGTGATTGTAATTGTAATATAGATGGGATTGCTGTACTGTATCGTTATGTTATCTTATACCTTTAAACGAGCTAATCTTGTAAGTATATATATATATATATATATATTTATATATAAATATATTAAGTACATATATAATATACTCGTATAATCTGAATCACGGAAACGGCTCGAACGATTTTCATGAAATTATGTATACAGGTGGTTTTGGGCACGATAAATCGATCCAGCTCGGTTTTATTTTTTAAAAACATCATTTTATGCGCGTTTTTGGACAATGAAAATCTCCTACAATGTCATTAGAATACGATAACTTATTTCGCCACTGTTCATTACGTCTAAATGGCTCAGACGGAATATGCTCGCCCTCGGAGTCAACAGACCCCGGTTCGAATCCCGATGGTTTACACTCGGGGCTTTTCTTTTAGTTCTTTTTTTTTTTTGAGAAAATCTTATACTTCTTATACTTGAGTCTTTTATAAACGCATTTAATTCGTATCTAAGTAGGTCTAAGTAAGTCATCACTACGTAATTCGTACCTGCCTAAATATAATTTAAAAAAACCGAGCAAAGCTCGGTCAACCAGGTACCTACTATGCTCTAAACTGCGCTGGTATAACACAGTTTAACAACCACTAACTTTAACGGATTAAAATATAACCTATATAGTAATCCAGGTACTTAATTTCGCTCAAATCCGTGCAGTCGCTACAGAAATATGTGAGAACAAATTTACACACCTAAAAACCCACAAACTTTCCCCGTTATAATATTATTGTGATTATTTCTAGGTAAGTTTCGAAGCATTTGTACGTAATAAAAAAATGTTACGTTTAATTCACGTATTTCTCTAAACCAGGAGAGGTTGCGGTCTATTTGGACTGAATGTTATATTGTACTAAAACCGTAATGAACAAATCTTAAAATGACCTTTTCCCATAATTACTGATTTTCGAAATGTCTATGATGTCTAATGTCCGATAATCATTATGTCTGACGGGACATTTACAATCAGATGCAACATCAGTACTTCATGCTAGTGTATGGTATACTCTGGTCAATACACTGACAAGAAAACTATGATTGTTTCATCAAAATATCATCACCAAAAAATGTCCTGCTCGTGTTCTCAACACATTTTCTACCAATTAGCGTCGCAGTATCTTCTCTTCTTCGCCATTTTATTTCTGATCTTAGATCTTTGGGTGACAAACGCACTGGAGTTCTAGGTACGAGTAATGATTTGAACTTAATATTCCAACAGCTGCGTGACGCTGTGCTGTTATGTCGCAGGCATGTTGCCTACCATCAGGCACAGGCGTCCCCATTTTTTCACATGCTTAAAAACCACTGTAATTTCAAATTCAATGAATTATTGTGAGCTATATTAGTGGGGATTCAACATTAATTCTAAACGAAACTTATTTACTATAGCTCGCAAGAGTTAACATGAGACATGAACCCTGTAGGTAGTACACAACGGACTCCAAGCCTCTACACAACCCCCTCATTTTTTCCTGGGTCTCTTACCGCCCTTTAGGCCTGCAGCGCGCACAATGGGCCGTTATCGCCCACTTTGGGAAAGGCTGCTCTATACTATTAAATGAAGTCGGTTAAAAATAATCTATGGCTAAAAAGTTTATCCGACAGTAATTTTGATTTTTTTTTTATACCCGCATATTGGGTGTTATCTTCTTAATATATTAAGTACATATATAAATTACGTGTCGCGTTGTTTGTCGGCGATAGACTCCTAAGTATTTTAACAGATTTTAATCAAAATCGCACACCGTGTGCTGTATGATCCAACTTGAAAGTTAGGATAGTTTTGATTTCAATGAATAGTCTTTACCTATACATATGACAATATTCGAGCGAAGCTGAAGCAGGACGGTAGTTATATAAACATTTTAATGTTTAGGTTCTATTTCATTTATTGTTTAGTCAATTTGCACGGTTGGTTACAAGAGATCGTCCTAAGCGAAGCATTAATTGAAATATCTAGATTATAACGTTCTTAAGTATATTTTTGTGGCTTTTAGGAAAGAGTTTTCTTATCTGATTAATTAATTACACCTTATATATTTGCATTAGATTTAATTTTTATCACTACATTTTCATCAACTATTGTCCGGTTCATCATAGTTATATTAAAATTAAGAATAGAAATAGTCTTTTTGTTATAAAATGATTATATTATTTTATTTTAAGCTTTTAAAAAATGTTACTAACTGTACTTCAATTTGACAGATTTTTTTCCGGCATACTAGAATAAGTACATTTCAAAAATCAGTCATTATGGGAAAAGGTCATTTTAAGATTTGTTCATAACGGTTTTAGTACAATATAACATTCAGTCCAAATAGACCGCAACCCCAGGAGATATAAATATAAACATAAATACCCACTAACACTTACTCCTATTGAATAATATCTACAACTGGCAAACAGTGGTATCGTACAAAAGATTGTGTTTGTTTGTTTGAGCGATAACCGCAGTATTTACCAGGCAGATTAGTGTTTTTTTAACCCCCGACCAAAAAAAAGGGGTGTTATAAGTTTGGCGTCGATGTCTGTCTGTCTATCTGTCTGTGTGTGTTTGTCTGTGGCACCGTAGAGCTCAAACGGTTAGGCCAAATTCGATGCGGCTTTTTTATTTGAAAGTTGATATCCGTGCGGATGTTCTTAGCTATGTTTGGTTAATATCGATTCAAAATGGCCGCCTCCACAAAATGGCTGACAAAATATTTGTACACAACCTACCTCAATATGGGTATCAAATGAAAGGGCTTGAATAGTAAAATACTAAACACTATAACAAATCCAAGATGGCCGCCTCCACAAAATGGCGAATTGTATTATTTTTTCACCACTACCTCAATATGGGTATCAAAAGAAAGGGCTCGACTAGTAGAGTACTTTGCACTATGACAAATTTAAATCCAAGATGGCCGCTACGACAAAATGGCGAAATACATTTCTTTTTTCACAACACTCTTAATATGGATATCAAATGAAAGGGCTTGACTAGTAGAACGTTATACAGATAATCCGACATCCAAGGTAGTCGGGGGTTAATCAAAATTTTTAATTTTGTTCTTGTTGTCTTGTACCATATACATATGATTACGATTATATACGTAACTAGTTTTATATCAGAATACTAGAAAAACTAATATATCGTCTGGTGGCACGACGGAGTAGGTAGCTACTACTCGTACAGTATTAGTTGTGTTGAGGTCTGAGATGTTCCTCATCTTACCTTCATAGCAATCGCGGACGGTAAAGAAGTAGACATAGTAGGAGTCGCCCTTGAAGAAGAGGAGCGAGATCCAGCTGTAGATGCCGTATATCGGCACGATGAACAGGATGCGCACGATCCAGCGCTGCTCCGACGGGTTGGTGTACCAGCGCAGGTGCTGGTAGATCTGCAATGGATTACGAACGGTGAGATAGTGTCGTCACTTCTTAGTGTAGAACGCAAACAAGTTAAAAAATTAAGTAGCACCAGTATTGTACTTTCAAAGTCGTGATGTGTAGGTAATCCTATTAATATTATAAATGTCAATGCTCAACGTATAGATGTTTGTTGCTCAATCACGTCGTAACGTATGAACGGATCGGGCTAAAATTTGGAACACATATAGATTGCAGTCTTGAAGAACACATAGGCTTTTTATCCCGGAAAAATAACAGGAACGGGACTACGCGGGTAAAACCGAAATAATGAATGTCGAACGAAGAGGTTTGACTCTATTTTTGTGATAAAAACGTGTAGGCCATGGAAAGCGTTGCCTGGGTTGGTTTTTCCCGATAGTTGCAATATTGGTGGAGAGTGAATCGGTTTCTTCTAGGTAAACCTGGTTTATTGTAAAGTCTAACGTAAAGTTATAACGGTTAAAATAAAAAAAATATGCCACAAAAATGGATCAAGAAGGTCAGTCAATAAAGTTACTCGTAAATGACTCGATATACGTCGTTTTGTATGACTTCCGACCAGATACTTTTTCAAGGTTGGAACCTTGAAAAAGTATCTGGTCCTACGAAAACCATAACGATCTTGTATTACGCATTTGCCTACTTAAACCAGCTATAAAAATCTACATTCCCACGGTTTCTTCACAGCTAGTAGACATGTGGAGTGAGCTAATGCCTACATCATTGTTATAATACGCTGAACCGCGTCAACCTAATATTTTCACTAGCGTTGACGTCATCAGGCGGACACCTGACATGACAAGAAAGGTAACAGTAATGTAATGGCTATCGGACATGAGGACACACTTGACACACCTGTCGTGTTTCACGGACGTTTATTAGAAAACCTTTGTCTTCGAAGGCATCGACATAAACCATTTGATGTGCCCGGTGAGAAGAGTGAGCTCACTCTTTCCGTTTTAGTCGGTTGCAAGAAGCGGCGAACGCCGGACGTTTTTACTTTTTACCTATCACTATTTTTGTTGTTAACAACCAAAATAAGTAGAACCACAGCATACGTCGTCGCTAGCGATTCTAGGGGTCAAGTAGATTTGAGTGTGTAAATTACTTACGCTACACACACAGACGCAGTATATTACCAATGTCATAGTGCTCAGGGCACTTCTAATGGTTTATATCGATGTTCGAAGGTATGTTTATGAAGATAGTCTTAGGTTCTCAACGGAGTCTAACATGATCTAAGCCTATTAACAATAGGCTAACGTATTCTAGAAATGTTCCATAACACACGTAATAAATGTCTCGTATATTACAATATACATAATCTACGGTAGCAATTTAATTATGGTTAGATCCAAAAACGAGGTGAGAGGTACGACAAATTCAACTTAAATCACACTGTCGCACGCTTTGTTATTTGTAAAACAAAGTGATAAACTCGATGGAAGCTCACGACATTGCATATCTTATAATAGACAAATAACGTAGTCGTTCAACAGTTATTGTCAAATTAAAACACATGCATGAAATGTTAGAAGATAAACTCAGTAAAACACCCGTATTTTCGGCTAGACGTCAATAAACACGGTCATTATCACAAAATAGATGGAATTTGTTACAAATATTATGTGTATAACCTTCAGTTTTATTGTTTTTAGTTTCGCTCTGCATTACAATTTGCATATACGAGGGTCAAACTGAAAGTTCTTAGAAAATCAAAAACTGATTACATTAGCCAGTTATTAGTTTTATTATATCTTTTCAAAATATTGTCCATTCACGTCAATACACCGCTGCATGCGATGGAACCACTGGGAAAAGCACTTTGCCCACTCGTCCTTAGGGGTCTCTTCAATGGCATCGCGATACGCAGCCACCGCTTCTTCAGCATTCATAAACCGCTTTCCTTTAAGTTTTTCTTTAATTTTTGAAAATAAATAAAAATCACAAGGCGCGAGGTCGGGGCTATACGGCGGGTGACCCAGTAATTCAACGTTTGATGTCGCCAAATAGTCGATCGTTCGCTTGGCGGTGTGCGATGAGGCGTTGTCGTGGTGAAGGAGGATCCTGCGAGGTCGTTTCTCTCGAACTTTTTCCAAGACAAGTGGCAAACAATTGGTAGTGTACCATTCTGCAGAAACTGTTTTTTGATCCTCTAACACAATTGTTGCGAAATGACCTATCCTTCCAAAGAACGAGGCCACCATTTTTTTCCCCGCACTTCGATCTCTCTTCACTTTAGTTGGCAACTCCTCGAAAGGAAACACCCACTGAGCAGATTGTCTTTTGGTTTCAGGATCATAACAGTAAATCCAGCTTTCGTCACCTGTTAGTATGTCGAACACAGCATTTGAGTCACCTCCGTTAAATCTTTCAATCATTTTACGGCACCAATCCACACGGTGGTTTGAGCCTCAGTCAAATTATGAGGTATCCACCGGGCGCAAAGCTTCCTGACCGCTAAATGTTCGTGTAGGATTTTGTGCACTTGACTCATACCGATGCCTAATGTTATGAAGCTTGTCCGAATCTGCTGATAGGTCACTCTTTTGTCAGTCTCTATCATACGCCGCACAACACAGATGTTATCTTCAGTCGTCGCCGTAGAAGGCCGTCCCTCACGTAAATCATCAGTGAGATTAGTGCGACCACGTTTAAACTCATTAAACCAGTTGTAAACAGTCGCACGAGATGGGGCTTCATCGTGAAAGGCCAATCGTAGTCTATCATAACTTTCTTGTTGACTTAAATGACATCGAAAGTCGTAAAAAAATCATTGCACGAAAATTTTCTCGTGTTAAATTCATGTTGACGTGACACAGACAATTTTCAATTTGCCGCCAAATCGTAAAACAAATGACAAATGAATGAAGTATATACTCAGTAATATTGGCAAAGAGTTCTATTTTCAAATTATAGTATTATTTTTTTATTATATTGTTTATAAGTGGCCAGTTCTAAGAACTTTCAGTTTGACCCTCGTACATATGTTTATCTCGGCTTTATTTAAAGACGTCTAAGCTCATTGTAGTCTATACCTTCTTTATCCGCTTTTGTATGGCGGAAAATGTCTCGCGTGAAAACGGAAAGAAACAGTTCATACACCTACACATAGCTGCCTTAGTAAATTATAAAATTATCTTTAAATCTAAAGAAATGGAGTTAAATTTTGCGTGCGCAGTCACTGTATTGATTTCTTGGATTGTCCCGAGTATTAAGTTAGGGTGGCTCAATCGATAAATATCCGTATTGGTCTACTAGAATCACTGTAGACTTGATGAACAAGTGGCGAGAAGGTTCAATTTCACAACACTGAGGTCGTTCTAATAAATCGCAATCTATGTAGTTTACATTTTCTTATAGTGAAAGGAGTCAAACTTCTTCGTTCGAATGTTTGGAACATCAACCATGGAACGATGTCGCTTTTGTGGAACTACGGGCGGTTCGTATCGACAAAAAAACCGTTAAACTTGCAACCTTGCGGCGAATCAAGACTTTGGAAGTCTTTTACGAAGAAGGGGAGTCGTAGCCTATATTATACTTTCTGGCTCGAGCCTGGATTGAATCCAACCCCTGGTATTTAGCCGACCATCCCAAGGATAAGAACAGTACTCCACACATGATCTAATCTGTGCCTGACATACAGTGAGCAACTGATCATATACGAAGTACCTTCACACCATCGCGAGGTCACAGACATTTTCCAAGAAAGAACTCTTTCGTGGACAAATTGTGAGATCAGCTAATCCGCATTTGGTCAGCCACACAAGATCAAGTCGTCTCAACTCTCTCCATGTGATAGATGATCCCGACTCTCAAAAGTGAGGACATAAATTGCCCTATAGGTACATGCTTTTGCTAAGATCACCATTTTCTGATTATCTTTATCACCATTATAGATACATTACCAGTCTATCTAATATCGTATAAAATTGGGCAAACTAGGGAGACCTTGCCCTATTAATAATTAACGTAAGAGCCTGCCTGTTCATCAACTGGATCTAATAACACGGCACACTTGAGTTCAACAAACATGTTATATAGTATGTATAGTTACGTTGAAGAGCCGTTTACGTCGTCGCCTCCACGTTAATCAAGTTCTAGTGAATTGAAATTCGGTTATATAAGAAAGAGTATGTGGATGGATGGTGGTACATTTTTTTCTTTTATTACGAGGGGTGATCCAAAAGTAATGATAATCAGTTATTTCTAGTGCACACAAAAATACAAAAAAATTACAGTCACTTGCTCAATTACCCACTAGTTCAGGAAAAAAAAATCATATAAATAGGCCACGATTCCCGGGAGCTACATTCATTTGAATACGGACTGTCAAGGAGTGAACATCAAAATGGAAAAACACGAAATCAGAGCTGTCATTAAATACCTCTGCTTGAAAAAAATGTCTACCAAAGACATACACAGCGACTTGGTGGAAACATTAGGGGACTGTTCTCCTCCATATTCCACAGTTGCACGCTGGGCTAAGGAGTTTAAGCTGGGAAGAACATCGACGGAAGACGAACACCGCGAAGGGCGCCCATCGACGTCCCTCACTGGAGAAAATGTGAAAAAGTTGAAGAAGTTGTATTGGAAGATCGAAGAGTGACTATCAGGCATGTAGCTGAGGTCACAGGGATCTCATATGGCAGCATTCAAAGAATCCTTGTGAACGAATTGCATATGAGAAAGGTCTCCGCGCGTTGGGTACCGAAAATGTTAAACGATTTCAAAAGAAGAAACGAGTCGACATGTCAAGAGCAAATCTCGAAAAGTTCCAGGCAGACAAGGATAATTTTTGTCACGTTTTGTGACCATGGACGAAACCTGGATCCACCATTTTGATCCTGAAACAAAACAACAATCGATGACATGGAAACGATCCGATGAACCGACGCCGAAGAAATTCAAAGTGTCAAGCTCAGCAGGGAAGGTTATGGCGTCTGTTTTTGGGACGCTGAAGGAATAATCATGGTGGACTACTTGGAAAAGGGGCCACTATTACAGGCTCCTACTATGCAGAACAAATAAGAAGATTGCGGGAGGCTATTAAGGAGAAAAGGCGAGGCAAACTGCGGGCTGGAGTGCTGTTCCATCAAGACAACGCACCGGTTCACAAAGCTGCAATTGCCATGGCTGCCATTCAGGAAGTGGGCTTTGAGCTGGTGGAACACCCCCCCTATTCACCAGATCTAGCCCCCAGTGACTTCTATCTCTTTCCACGACTCAAGGAACACCTCCGGGGCAAGAAATTTGACGATGATAGCGACGTGATGGCCGCGGTTGAGGACTTTTGAGAGTCAAGATAAAGATTTTTTTCTAAGGGAATTTTAGGTTTAGAAAAGAGATGGACTAAATGTATAGACTTGCTAGGAGACTATGTTGAGAAATAAATTTAGTTTTTGATTTTATTCATTGTGTTTATTATTGATTATCATTACTTTTGGATCACCCCTCGTAGCTTTAATAAAAAAATTTTCTTTGTTGAGCGTGCTAAATTGTAATAAGCATAATTATAATAAGCATGTTAGTAAGCCTCACCATCATAGGAAGAAGCCAAAAGGCTGCATTGGCTTTGCTTATTTCGCTGTTTTTGTAGGAACTACTACTTTTAATCTATACTAATACTAGCTGACCCGGCGAACTTCGTACCGCCTAACAGTCAATGAATGACGTGTTACTTTTTAGCTGAACTAATTTAGGCTTTGATGAACGTAAAACAATGATACAAAATAATATACAGTATAAACTCCACGTAACGTCCATCTATTTAACGACAAATTCCCCTAAAGCGTCGAAATCACTCTACATAGCATTATGTCCACTCGTCATAACGACCACAACTGAGTAATAAAAAGTACCTTTTAAGTTGCTAAAATTAGTAAAAACTGCGCATCTGTGTACGTTTTTTTGTCGCTTTATTATCCTAGCCTGCAATAAATTCGACTGTCGGCATCATGTAACAACTTTCTAAGAAATTCGTTCTTTTGTTTACAAATTGGGATTGCTTGCACGTGTAGATTGTTATTGACCATGACTAATAAGTAGGAGTTATCTTTACGTTATCATATTCTTAGTAGCTTACAAACTTTTAAACTGCAAACATGGCTACTAAAGGAAAATCACTGTGTATTAACGAAAAAGTTTTACTGATACGCGCAATAGAGACGGGAGAGAAGATAAATGAAAGCAGCTAAATTATTGGAAAATTATTTCCTTTATCGCCAAGATGGCTGAATATTGCAAGATATTAATAAAATAAGTAAAAAAAGTACAAAATAACTAATGGTACAGCAAAATACGTCCGATAAAAACAACAGACTATACGCAATAGCGTTCAAATAAGATTATTTTTATATACGTAACTACCTATTTTTAACACAATTTTCCAATAAACTTTTCTTTTCCTAATTCTGATTTTTCTTACTCCATTTAACGACAGTTCTCTATAACGCCATAAAATGGGCAGTCCCTTCAGTGTCGTTATATAGAATTTATTTATATAGATAGAAACAAAAAAGTATTTTATTATAATGAATGATGATGAAAACATAAATACAGAATGAGAATAAAAAAAAATTAAAAAAATTAAGTACTTCAAACTCATGTCAGAAAAAAATGATTGAAAACGTATGTTGTGCAGATTGGGAATAAAAAACTCGGATTAATTCATTAATAGGATTTTCATTCAAGCACTTTGTGGTAAACGACATTCTTTGTTTTTTGGTCAGGCGCAAGAACAAATAAAGCGGATGGTTTGCCACTAAGGCAGCATTAAACCAGGCGTTTCACCAGCAAACTTCAATGCTCTATAATGCTGGCAAACAACGTCCATTGGACCAATGCAAACTAAACGATGCAAGCTGTAGTCGATGGTGCAATCATACAGAAACGCTGCTCGATTCAAATCAATACTTGAACCATTTCTTCTTGCACTTCGAAGATTATTCATCTGTACGATAAGCTCGAGGATTTCTCGTTTCTAACCCAGCCGTTTCTCGGCTGCCTCTCTTTGCTCTTGTGTTTGAGAAGCACGAATTAAGGCCCTTCTTTGCTCCATACTAACGCGGCGCTGTTCTCGTGCAATTTCTCGTTCTCCATCAGATAATTGACTCGCGATATTCCGTTGCCTAATTGCATTACGGCTTCGCTGGGAAAGATTAGATCTTCTAGGACGCGGCATTGTTATTAAAATGTGCACTCGCATAAAACCACCAAATATAATAATAGTGCCTGAACTTTCGAGACATAGACAATAGCTCAAAGAGTATATAACCACTACGTATGAATAGTTTATCAAGAAAATCATAGACAACCTTTAAAAAGACATTTACTTTTTGTTAACCTGTAGATTTTTTCCCTTAATCTTATAACCTTTACCTACTGATTTTTATTCCTAAATTCCGTTCCTTTCCGATGATTTTATGTTTTTACTGTAGAATAAATCTTAGGTATTATTTTCGGGAATTAAAAATGAAATAATTAATACATAATTTTCGAAAATTAATGTCTAAAACAAACAAATATAACAGTACCTGAACTTTGTAGACCTTTTACAAAAATAAATTTCTGAACGCACACATGATGTCTTCAGAAAAAAATAAAGTTGTGGCTTAAAGGTCTCAGCAACCAGGCCATAAGCTCAAAAAAAAAGTTGTTACACTATTTGACAGGATTGGACAACAAATGTTTGACATGTAATAAATAAATCAGCATCTATTGAAATGATTAAGTATTCATTACACATATCGAGTTTTCATTGTTTTTAAGATGTATTCTGTTATTCGGGACGGAAACAAATCCAACAAATCAAAAAACCATGGCAATCGGTCTAGCCGTTCTCGAGTTATAAGTGTTGTAACAAACACGACTTTCTTTTATATATATAGATTATATAAAGAGGAAAGATTTGCATTTTTGTATTTTTGTATGCTACGAATAAACTCAAAAACTACTGGACCGATTTCAAAAATTCTTTTACCAATAGAAAGCTACATTATCACTGAGTAACATAGGTTATGTTTATTACGAAAAAAAATGAGATATCTATGGAAATGTTTGCTAAAACCAACGCAAGGTATAAAAACAATAGTCATAAAATGGCTTTCATCGCATACGCTGCGAAAAGCACTAATGATAGACCAAAACAATGTTCTACAATATTATAGAGCGTATTAAAATCTACAAAAAACCTCGCGAGACCATATGTCTAACTACAGTAAGTACGTCGCTACAGCTACTTTTTTACATTTTAAAAGTAGGTAAAAAATGCCTATCAAATTCAGACCATGTTATCAACACATTTGTATTAATTCTTATCCAAATAAATTATTTCTTATTCAAGACTCTTTTAATACATATTGATTACTTTTTGAATTATTGAAGTGGGACATTCCATTCAAAAGATATAACGAAATCAAAAATATCAATCCTATCAAAATGCGGCGCCGCGCGGCGTAACACCGATAGAGGGGACACCGAGGCACGGGGGAGAGGTGTTCGCAGCTATGAAATAGGTAAGTAAGTACGAGTAGCCGCGCGCGCGTCTACTAATTCGCGTGGTCGCCTCGCGACGCAGGTAGTGGACGCAAATGATACTAAATATTAAACATTTTTTCGTAACACTTTTTATGTTCCTATCAAAATGCTCTTTTCAGAACTACTTTTGTATAAGTTTATTCTACCTTTACTGTGATTGTTCAAGTTTTCTCGCACTTTCTACACAGTATTACATTAAATTTATTCCATTTCTGTTTCCTCACGATGTTTTCTTTCACCGTTTTAAATTGGAGGCATTACGGATATGACTTCGAAAAAAACAGTGATGCGCGTGTAATTTGAGCTGGGGGATAGGATACGATATAGGTCATCCCCAAAGGTCCCCTTTATCCTACTTACTAAATTAGTTTTTTTAATTTTATTTTAAATTTATTTAATTATTTTATTTAATTTAAATTTATTTATTAGTTTACTTAAACGAGCATTAAGGACTACGATGATGAGACGATCAGAAATCTAGCTGTGTCAATAGATTCAATAAGCAGCCCACTAAATATTCCTACTACTGGGACTCGGGGCCCTCTCTCGCAAGGAGAGAGTCAAGTCCATAATCCACCACGCTGGCCCAGTGCGGGTTGTTGGATGACACATGACCTCAAAAGATTCTAAGTACATGGCGATTTCTTCACGATGTTTTCCTTCGCCGTTTTAAGTTTTACGGTATTACGCATATTACTCCGAATAGACTGTGGTGCCTGGTGCATGTGGGATTTTAAACCGGGGCTCCAGATCGGCCGCCGCCGTTCTCCCGACTAGACCAGCCGTAACTATTTAGTACGTATTTAGAACTAATAGACTTTAGTAGTTACATAAAACATTGCACAACCATAAACTACGTCGTAGGTGGCATTAGCAGATTTTTAACACTAAATTACAACCATTAAATATTTACTCATTTAATTTTTGATTTGATGCGTAAAAGTAAAAAAGGGGAATAACAACGACGCCAGACACGCCTAACGTTTTTAGAACTAATGATAATATACCATAACAACTAACGCATAACAGTTTTCGCATAATTTTTGCTACCGTATATAGCATAAACACAACTTAACATAATGTTTAAAGGGCACATATTGAGAGAAGCATAATAATACCTAAACATAACAATTGGTCCTATTATGGTCTATCACTGAAGTTCGACTCCGGGTGAGCTCCCGGAGCCAGAAGCTCTATGTCATTGAATGTAACCTCTCGCTATGGCGGCGACCTCGCTTGGCTCGCTCCTCTCAGGACCTCCCTTGAGATTCTGGCTCCCGCATTTTTTTTAATAAAGTAAAATATGCGTTTTAAATGATAAACAGATGATTGGGATTGTTTGTTTTGTCTTGGTCGTATGTACTAAAATTTGTAAGTCTAATAATTTTGTTTTATACTTATTTTCCATAATACACGTGCGAAGCCGGGGCGGGCTGCTAGTCTACAAATACATGTTTTAACATTTCAGTAATTATCATCATCATCATCAGCCGCAAGCCGTCCACTGCTGAACATAGGCCTCCCCCTAGATTTCCACAACGAACGGTCCTGCGCAACCTGCAACCAGCGGTTTCCAGCGACCTTTGTGAGGTCATCTGTCCATCTAGTGGGAGGCCGTCCAACACTGCGTCTTCCGGTTCGTGGTCGCCACTCGAGAACCTTTCTTCCCCATCGGTTGTCAGTTCTGCGAGCGATGTGGCCTGCCCATTGCCACTTCAGCTTGATTACTCTCTGAGCTATGTCGGCAACTTTCGTTCTTTTGCGAATATCGTCATTACGGATTCTGTCGCGCAAAGAGACTCCGAGCATATCTCTCTCCATAGCTCGCTGTGTGACTTTGAGCTTCGTTATGAGGCCCACAGTGAAGGGCAGTGAAGGCACAGGGAAGGGGGTTATTTCAGTAATACTCGCAATAATAAGATCTTAGATCTCTGGGTGACAAGCGCAGTGCAGTGCTAGGTAATTATTTAGACTCTTCATGTTCCAATAGCTGCGTGTCACTGTGCTGTTATGTGTCAGGCATGTTGCTTACCATCAGGCACATGTCCTGATCGTCTCGTCACTCTTTATTTAAAAAAAAATATATATACATATATTCAATTAGCAGCACTCCACGATTTTACCCGCGTAGTTACCGTTCCTGTTATATTCCCGGGATAAAAAGTAGCCTAGGTATGTGTTATTCCCCGACCAATATCTATTTATGTTGCAAATTTCATCCAAATCCCTACAGTTGTTTTAGCGTGAAAGAGCAACAAACATCCTATACTTACAAATGTTCGCCTTTATAATATTAGTAGGATTATGGGTAAACCAGCTCAACTAGTCCACAATGTGAAAACAAATACTATAGTATTTGTTTTCACAAGTGATTTCTTCTTTTAGTACTTTGTTTACATCCAATTTGTTTTCATTGTAACGGGGGTAATGTGTTTAATCTAGTGCGTACCTTCAAATTGTGTTACTAAAATACTAAAAACTATCACCACAAAAGTTTAATATGTAGGTATTTCAAGACATATTCTTTTTATTTTTATTGTTAGAACTTTTTCAATCACATTTCAATCTATGATAGTTTTGACACTGGATTTTACAATGACAATGTATCTTTTTTCGCTTTGTGGTCATTCGCATATTCTGTATTTTGCCAGTTACGCACGGATTCCCTTTCAATTCGCTGTCAATACATTTATTGTTATGATTTATATCTTAACAATTCCCCCTGGATAATTTAATTTAGAATCATTTTATTTTTTGTGTAATAAGTCAATACACTGTTTTAGTTTAGTTTTGTTAATTAATAGTACGATTGGCAGGTGGGTGTGCCTATACACTTATTTGTAAAGTTACATACAATTATTTCAGTTTTCTTGTGTAATTGTATTTATCTATAAGTACGCTTTTTACCTATATAAGTATTTATACTGTTATTATACATATTATATATATATATTTTTATTATTCTTATATTTATTTATTATTTGGTTTTAAATCTACCGAAACACTTATCTACAGTGAAATATTATGTCAAATATTGTACACAACAATAGTGACAGTGAACAGTTTTTCTCTTTTTCATCGGACAATGCTTCTTATTCTGAGGATAGCTTTGTGAGTATACCGTCACTTAGTAACACTATTTCTAGTCATCTTAATGACGTTTCTAAGAACTTTAACATACTCCATATCAACGCACAGAGTATTCCGGCGCACTACCCTGAGTTTTTAGCCTCCTTTGACCAAAATAATGTTCACGCTATACTAGTCTCCGAGACATGGTTAAAACCCTGCCTCTCTTCTTCTTCCTACTGCTTCCTGGCTTCTGTCTTATAAGAAATGATCGGACGGGGAGGCCTGGAGGTGGTGTGGCCATTTTCCTACGTTCTAACATTCCTTATTCTGTTATTAGCTCTTCTATCCAACCTCCTCCCAATAACGCTGGGGAACACCTTTTTATTGAAGTCTTACTTTCTCATACCAAAATTCTTCTCGGAGTCTATTATAGTCGTGACAAAGGTGTAGATTACTTTTCCTCTTTTGAAACTCTTCTTGAAGAACTTCTTCCTTCGTACTCCCACACTATCATTATGGGGACTTTAACACATGCTTACTTAGATCAGATTCTCGTTCCTCTAAATTAAATTCAATTATTCACTCAAGTAACATGCATGTTCTTCCCTGAGTGCGACTCACCACTTCCCGAACTGCGTCCCGTCTTTGCTCGATCTAATATTTGTGTCATCACCGCAGCGTGTCGCTAAGCATGGACAATGTGCCCACACTGCTCATGACATGTCTTACCATGACGTCATCTTCCTATCCTACAAAATCCGCTCTCCCAAGATCAAACCCAAAATCCTCCTGCAGCGCAGCTTTGGTGCTATGGATGTCAAGAAATTGCGTGACGATGCTGGTCATATCGATTGGTCGTCAGTACACAATGCCAAGTCTGTGGATGATAAAGTCACATGTTTTAACAATCTGCTCCTACAACTGTATGACAACCATGCTCCTTTACATGCAGTAAAAATAAAGCATCTTCCGGCACCTTGGTTAACTGATGACATAAAGAAGCTGATACATCTTAAAGCATTGGCCAAATCTAAAGTCCATAACAACCCTTGTGATCATAACAAAGAGAAATTTCATCAACTTCGGAATCGCTGCAATAGAGTGTGCAGGGACGCGCAACGCCAACATATCCATAAATCTGTTGAGAACGGTGATCCAGCCAAAGTCTGGAGATTCCTCCGTACATTGGGTGTTGGTAAGTCACAGCAAAATCTTAACCCTCAGAGTATTGATCTTAACGCCCTTAATCAACATTTCTCTTCGTCGTCACATATTGATGCAAATGACAAACATGCTACTATCAATCACCTCTCGTCTCTTCCAACACCTAATTACGCTCCTTTTGTTATTCATCAATTTGCCGCTTGTGATGTTAAGAAAACGATCCTATCCATTTCCTCTAATGCGGTCGGCAGTGATAGCATTAGCCGTAACATGATCCTTCCAATCCTTGATGAAATCCTACCCATTTTGTGCCATCTCCTTAACGCCTCTGTGTCATTGACATCTGTACCGTCTTCCTGGAAAGAAGCTCAAATTGTACCCATTCCCAAAAAATCTAATCCCATCTCTCCATCTGAATTTCGCCCAATATCCATTCTCCCTTTCCTCTCTAAAGTTCTCGAACGTCTGATCCACTCCCAACTTAGCTTCTTTCTAAACTGCAATAACCTTCTTAATCCCTTGCAATCTGGTTTCCGTCCCGGCCATAGTACTACTACTGCTCTTGTTAAGATATCTGATGATATTAGGCTGGGAATGGACAACAGAAAGCTTACTGTCCTCACCCTGCTCGATTTCAGCAATGCTTTTAACACTGTTGATTTCGATATTCTCCTGGCATTGCTACGTTCGATTAACATATCTCCAACGGCAATTGATTGGTTTCGTAGTTACCTGCAGGGTCGCCGGCAGCGTGTTCATATAGAAGATAGCTTTTCTTCTTGGTGTGAAATGCGTTCGGGTGTCCCTCAGGGTGGCGTTCTTTCTCCTATACTTTTGCTTTATTCATAAATTCAGTCACATCTCTCATTTCTTCTTCCTACCACCTCTATGCTGACGATCTCCAAGTTTATGCACAAGCCTCACTTGATAATCTAGATGATGCTATTAAGTTGGTAAACGATGATTTGCGCCGCATTGAAAAATGGAGTAGGTCTTTCGGTCTCACTGTCAATCCCTCGAAAACTCAGGCCATAATTATTGGAAGCTCGCGGCTTATATCGAGAGTCGATTATGGCACTACTACTAAAGTTCTATTCGGTGGCGTGACAGTACCATTTAGCGCAGAAGTAAAAAATCTTGGCATTATTTTCGATAGTTGTTTTACTTGGGATCCACAAATTCGATCAATAAAACGCAAAATATATGCCTCAGCAGCATCACTTCGAAGAATTCGAAACTTTTTGCCTACAGCCACCAAAGTTGCGTTAGTACAATCCCTCCTTCTTCCCATCCTTGACTACGCTGACGTCTGCTACCTGGACCTTAGACGGGACCAATTCGATATGCTCGAGCGTCTTCAAAACTTTTGTATTAGGCTTATTTTCGGTCTCCGAAAATATGACCATGTTCTCTTTTCCGATCTAAGCTCGAGTGGCTCCCTATCAGTTTACGTCGGGATACTCACATCCTATCACTTTTATATAACATACTTTTCACCCCTCTTCCCTCCGTATTTAAGCTCCTGTTTCACATTTCTTTGCGACACTCATTCAATAAATCTTAGGTCGTCTACAAATCTCCTATTATCTACCTCAGCTCATACAAGCTCCTTTTACGGTTCGTCGTTCTGCGTGCAGGCTGTGGCCTTATGGAATGCTCTTCCTGCGGCCATTAGACGTGCGCAGAGCGTCGCTTCGTTCAGGACTCAGATTCGGCAGCATTTTCTGACAAAAGTTGTTCACTGATTTATGTTTATTTTTCTTGGATTTTTGTGTTTCTTATTGTATACATACATTATTTTTTATATATATATGTATTTGTATGTGTATTTATATATTTAAACTTATTTATTTATTGTACACCCATTATATGTATTTTGTTCTATTATATTTAATTTATATATAATTAATACACGTGTTTATTTGTATTGTTAGTTGCACCACTGCCCAAAATCTTACAAATCTTGTTTCTTTGTAAATCAAAGGTTATCTGGAAGAGATCGCTTTTAGCGATAAGGTCGCCTTTTGTGCCCATTATGTGTTTGTTATTTTATTTTACTTATTGTCAACTTTGTTTGTGGTGCCAATAAAGTGTTTTTGTATTGTATTGTATTGTATTATTAAAAATTGTTGTGTGTATGATTAAAGATAGATTAAATTGTGGTTGTTTATATCATTTTTCAGGGAAAATTATTCGCGAAAGTGTGGAAAGTGCGAAAAGCCATGAGGTCAGACCGAAGTTTTTTTTTAGGTAATTTTTATAACAAGCTCTACACTCTTCGTTCCTCAAAGGGGGCTGTATTCCACTTCAACAACAACATTAGACTGTAGATACGTGTTTTGTACAATTTATTTGCAATTACTAATTAGATTTGAAGCAACATCTTGGAAGCCATAGAAATGCGTAAACATCAAATTTGCAATAACCTGAATATGTTACTACGAATTCTTTTGGAATAGGCATGATGACTAAAAATAATTACATAGTCCGTTAGTTAAATTATTAAAAAAAATTTACAAGTATTTTTTCTTTTTTTTTTCTTGTGCACTAATGCTTAGAAATTTTCAACTTCATTTTATGATTTGTACGAAGATATCTTTTAAAAACTATTAGGTTTACACTTGACCGCATCGTTACTTAACATCAGGCGAGATCCGCCATCTCATATCTTTCTTCTCCTCATCTCTTTGCCAGAGAAGGCCCCAAGTCCCAAAAGTGGCAACTTTTAATGGGCTGTTGTTTATGCTTATGACTTTTGAACTGATCCTGTTTGTGGCCTTGACACTCGCCTTGAGAAAGAAGGCCCCAAGTCCCAGCAGTGCGAACATAACTGTTCATGCTATATATTATGTACAATAAGTTATCATACTACGCATACTCCCGAGCCGGCGTCACGTAATGAATGTTTATGCTCTGATACGTCAAGTCAATTTGGTGAAACACAAACTTAATTTCCATAATTGCTTCAAGTGCGGCGGCACCCTTTGAACATATTGGCGTGAAATAAGAGGAAAAGTTTGGTGACTGCGAAGTTTATTTTATTTTATTCTACGTAAGAAAAGAGCCTATCAATATATACTTGCGAAAATCTAAGAGCGGATACTTTTTCATGTACTACAAAATATAGCTGGATGTAATTTGATCCAAAGATTTATTAAGAACTTGAATAACACTAAGGCTACTTAAAATCGCAATAAATAACGGTAACAAGAACTAATTATGCGAGTAAAACCGTGAGGTAACCTAGTATTGTACATAGAACGCGGGTACGTAGTACCTGTCTGTACAGGTAACAGTCTCAGTTACATAAAACCATAGATAGATGTTGCAGGGTCTATGTTATCTTTCTTGTAGATATTCGAATTACTCACTAATTTAAATATTAGAGGTTTATAATGACGACACTTCAGGGAAATACTATACCTTACTCATATTTAACTGTATAGCTAAAAATTTTCCCGACCATGTCGGTTTAAAAAACGCTTTTAAATATATCTATTCATTTAGGAGCTACCTACCACAAAGACAAACTGACCAGTACATCCAAATGAATCCGCGCCGCTTTTTAGCTGACGCGACGCGACGATTCAGTACGACACATTTTAATACTTAGTACCTGGTTGGCCGAGCTTTGCTGGGTAAATGCGTTTATAAAGGGCTCTAAGTAAAAGATTTTCTCAGAAAAAAAAGAACAAAAAGAAAAAACCGAGTGTATTCATCAGGATTCGAACCGGGACCTGTTGACTCCGAGGGCGAGCATATTCCGTCTGAGCCATTTAGACTTAAAGAACAGTGGCGAAATAAGTTATCGTATTCTAATGCCATTGTAGGAGTTTTTTCATGGTCTAAAAACGCGCATAAAATGGTGTTTTTAAAAAATAAAACCTAGCTAGATCGATTTATCGTCCCCGAAACCCCCTGTATACATAATTTCATGAAAATCATTCGAGCCGTTTCCGAGATTCAGTATTATATATCCCTATATACCTACAAGAATTTGTCGTTTAAAGGTATAAGATAAGATAGACCAAAATTTAGTTTATTAGGACGTCGGGGTACACCTAAGAAGAGACTTGGAACATAAGGCCATAATTTACCACGGTGGAAAGTGCGCTTGGGGGATAACACATGTCGTAGTAAGACGGCATTCTTGGTGGTACATAGTGGTTTCCTCGCGATGTTTTCTGTCACCGTTGAAGCCAATGGTGAATAAAAATTTGGAAAAAATCTCAGAAGTGCAGATGGGATTCAAACCTATCAGACCTCATTATAATGAAATTAAATGTTCAGCCACCAGGCCCACCACAGTTTCAATAATTTGTAAGAAACGAAATTAAATTGATCACCAAATGGTTTAAAGTCTAGTATGTTTTGCATCACACAAAGTCCGTTAGTGATCTTGAGGTTGAAAACATCCAATCTCTCATCCGTTAGAGGTCAAAGACCGTTACGTGGATTGCGATACCGCGATAGAAACAATTGGCTCAATGAAGGAAAACCTCCGCGGCCCCGGCCCAATGAATAAACTCATAACAATAAAGTGGAACAATCTAGAACAATAATGCAGATTCAAAGACTAGACATAAACCTTGAATCTGTATACATAGTGACACAACATTTGCTTTTTATTTTATTTTTGGTTTTATTTATATTTTTTTATGGAAAATCGGAATTATGTTTGACTGGAACCGGTCTGTAGTACCAGTATTCAGTGCAGGCAAAGTTTAATGTAGCTTACCAATAATGATACTTAAGGAACGATCTTTTAAATGAATATAACCTGAAAAGTCAAACCACGAAAATCTTCGAAACAGAAAAAATTACGAATTTCAATGAAAAATTTATATTTCTCTACAACAAGTATATTTATTTACATGTGACGGATTTGATCGTGAAAGATGGCTTAAAACTTACAGAACTCCTTCAGAGGTTTTAGACGAAAATAGAACCTACCTCACGTATTTTTAAACGATCGTACCAAACATTTAAAAAAATGTAGAATATTATTTGCCGTGTAAGCACGCTTGTCCAGAACCCAGAACATACTTATTCCTTATTTATATAAGCCGGTTACTAAGTTATATTCTTTAGAACTCCAGTGATAAGACGAGCAAAGTCCGCAAGTGTCACGCTTGCCTATTCCACCACAGTGGCACTCAGAATTTTTAACTTAATCTGCTGGGAACGCCGGCACTCTTCTCAAGAAAATGTGTAGGCTTTTCTGCCTCAGAGTAAAGTTTTAGGTGTCAAGAAAATATTTCGAGAATTCATATCAATCTTGATTCAACAAAACTGTTACTTAGTGGAAAAACATTTGAACGTGTGAATTAGTACAAAAACAATAGACACAACAATTATGTTATGGATGGTAAGCTTCAAAAAGTGGAATATATGTAGCATTTTATTCTTCAAAATAATCATTTCGTTTCAATATCATGACTTTTTATAAAATATAAGCTAGTGTTTGACCGCGAATTGAGTGATGTATGCAAAAATAATTAATTGTAATCATTGATAAAGTTAGCAATACAAAACTACTCTACGTTTTCCAAGAATAAAACAAAGTGTATTTTGTTGGATTATGGCCTTGACTATAGCTTATTGTAAGAGAAGTACTCGAACCATAGCAGTAGAAACATAAAGTTCATGCTTATGCATTCTAACTAATTAATAAATTAATATAAAACATGGTACATATGGTTAACATCAGATCCATCGTTGGGAACACGTAGATGAGATTTGTTCACCATAGAGAACAAATGGCACAGGAGAAGAGACCTATACTTAATCCAGCTTTGGATTGATATTTCACCATAAAATTGTATTTTTTTTTAAACAAGAAGTGACGAGACGAGCGGAGCATGTGCCTGATGGTAAGCAACATGCCTGCCACATAACACCACAGTGAGACGCAGCTATTGGAACATGAAGAGTCCAAATCATTACCTAGCACTGAACTGCGCTCAACATCCAGAGATCTAAGATGTTATATCTCTAAGCCCTGTAATTTCTCTGGAAACATTGCCCTTCAAACCGGAACACAGTAATGTTTCACATTACTGTTTGGCGGTAGAATAACTGGCACAGGTGTGGTACTTCCCCAGGTGGACTCTGCTAGGGAGTCCTACCACTACAAAATGCAACAAAATGCACTAGAAAATGCTTTCAAGATTATAATCTATCAACGTTATGTTATAAACTAACCTACCGTGATATTACCATCTCACTCTTTCCGTTATAATGCAAACCGGCGGTCATCAATTTCACAGTAACAGATACAAACCAAGATCGATGATAATTACTATTGTACAGAATTAACAATCTAACGAATATCATAACCGGAAATGATTAATCAAGACAGAAGTCGGAATGTAGACATCGCATTACGATACCCAGATTACACATTCGTATTAACACCTAACGATACAAGAATTTACTTACTATGTCTTACTAATGTTACGTTTAATTACAATAAATTGTTCAAATAATAAAAGTGACGTCATAAAATTCCTCTTAATTGTTATACAATTATGTGGAAATATTAGTATTTCTACGAGTATTAATTTCACAACACTTGTGTCATGACAAATGTTTGTGAATTTGGTATTTTTTTGTACTCTGAGGCATCAACGGGTTTTAACGTATTGCAAATTATAACGTACGTGAATGTAGTTTATCTTCAGATAAAAGACGACAGCGCAGAATAATTATAGGAAGTGGTGTAAAACTCGTCATGTTCAAATCACTATGTGGTGTTGTCATGAAGAGTCTAGTTAGTGGCTTACCGGCAAGTGCCTGTCTTACTCGATATAGTATCTTATAAAATGTTCTGCAGGTCTACTACGAAGTCAGATATACGATATATCGGCCGAAGTTATGGACGTTTTATACCACGAAACACAATCGGTCGGTTGATGACACAAAAAACTGTCAAATCAGCGTCGGTCGGAATGAACGAAACACCCGATCAGATCAACCGACCGATTGTGTTTCGTGGTATGAAACGACCATAACTTCGGCCGATATATCGTTTATCGGACTTCGTAGTAGACCTGCTGGACATATTGACACACAATCCATTAAAAAAAATATCACGAGAACGACCATCATTTCAATGGAACTAGAGATAGAAGTGAAAGCGCTACTAATTTTCAAAGTTTCGCGTCACATTCTATTTATATTCAGGTCCTACACCTCTAACGTATAACAAAATTGCTTTCGGAATTGCTATCATAAGCGAAATTAAAGTGATAATAATAGCAGCACCGTAAGCAATTTTGCTAAGCGGTTATAGTTCTAATTTCTAATGACACTTGACTAGTGATAGTGTAATGTAATTGGGCTTTAAATCATAATTTGTTGAGGAAACATTCCAATGTCCATGGAAACATGAGATAATTATGTAAACGAAAAAAAACTAAGGACTTTTTACTGTTTAATATGACAAAATATTAAACAGTAAAAAGGGTTTCATATTTTGTTTTCATAACTAACCACAAACGGCGCCCTAGTGATAGGCAACGAAGAATAGTTTTGAACAAGTTAAAATATACACCATAGTAACGACTATTTAGTACGTACGTATATAATACGATTTTTTTCTTTCTTCCGATTCATAAAATACATAAAAAACTTCAAATACCACAAGAACGCAGCCCTACAATATTCATCACTCGTAATGGAAAAATAAGATGTTTTCGAAATCGAGGGTAACTAACATTTTCGTAAAAGGACTGGAATAAATTGCTCTAGCGTTCGTTCATCTGTTATTATTTATTCGGATTATGTTTCAACACGAGCTATTTATAAAACGTAGTTTTGATTTATTCCTAGTTAGCAGCAGATCCTCATCAAACAGGCGTGTCTGACCCAAATATGAGGCACCGGTGCAATTGGAGCAAAGAAGTTACGACTTCTTCTGATGAAAGTTCGTAGACAGGGAGTTCGAACCGTGATTCGACCGTAATGTTGTTTGTGCATCTGCATTCCGTATTGAATTAGATCATTGTATAAAACGATAGATGTACTTATTTATTTTTGTTTTGTAAACAAATAACAATGTGTGTCTCATACATTACCAATGACGTGAGAGCGAGTGATACGAATAAAATAATGAATGTATCGCAAACGGAACGACGGATACGTTTTAGCTAGTTTTTAAATTAGTAACATCCATTTGAAATTATTTAAAATTCCCCTTATTGTACTCTACCTACGTCCTGCGGTGAAAGCGCAAATGACAAAACTTTTTCACTATAATTTATTTTCGAAAAATAAGATTCAAGCAAATTAATCCCTTATTTAAGTATCCCACGGGATTACGATATTAAACGGTATAAAAAGTAGCATATGTGTCAATCTAGGTATTCGACTTACTACGTACATATTTAATTTCATTCAAAACCGTTCAGGCGTTAGAGAGATACTTACGAGGGAACTAACAAACATTATAATATTAGTATGATCAGAAGGCAATCTCAATCATCAATCTCAAAGGCCGACAATTTTTTTTTATTCTTTTAATTTAGCCGTTCGATTAGTGGTGGTAGTAAAAATTAAGATTTCACAATCGTGAGGTTGTAGGTTCGAATTCCGCATACACCTCTTGAGTATTTTTCCAATACAGATGTACGTACAAATTTATCATCACCACTAGCTTAAGGGTGAAGCAAAACATGTTCAGAAAGCCAGCAGGTTCCAGGAAAGATATATTTCGAGGTCATGCGTCATCACATAATCCGCACTTGGCCCCCGTGGTAGATTATGGACTTGACTCTCTTCCTGTCAGAGAAGGGCCCGAGTCCCAGCAGTGGGAACACAAAGTGGGCTGCTTATGCTATTTTCTCGTGGTTTAAAATTTTATCATAAATATTCTGTCGATATGCGGGTTTTTCTATTTCTCAGCTTCGTCACCAGGTTTACGAATAACCTGAACAGTTATCAGTAAGTCAACACAAATTGTAATATGGCCGGCAAGCGGCGATAATGACTGCCTGATAATGCGACAAAAGGAACGATAAACACTCATATACTTTCAGAACACAGCTAGCTATAAGACTTTTTATCGGTTAGAAACCGTCAGGTGCGCTTATTACTAGTTTTCTTGAACACGCAATTTTTTTCTTTATAATTTCATCGAAGCAATTATGGGGCATTGCTGCTTGGACATGACTACGAAAGAAAAATACAAAAAAAGTGAATAATAGTTTTTTTTGTACGTTTTGAACATATTTGCGTGAAATTACCTACCTATACCTACCTACTAATTTGTCATCGCCACTGTCTTTAATGACGAAGGGAAACAATGTCACGAAACCAGCATGTTCCAAGAATGACATCTATCGAAAACATTGTATCATCTGCTAACTCGCATTTGGTTGTTTTTTACAAGGGTCCTATGGAAGCTTCGCTCCAGAGGCTTCTAAGGCCTACCGAACTTTGCCAGCCAGCGTAAAAGGTTCAGGACCTGAAAACTTTCCATTTATTTACCACACTCACTTACCGTATCTATTTAACGAGTACTATGTCTCGTACCACGACTAACGCAAGGGCTTGACTAAGACCTGGGCTTGGTCTGCCGCCGGTAGGGATGAACAAGGAATGGCCAGAATCTTTTCAAATAATAAGATTATCGCCAGACTAACGCTAATCTAATAAAACAAAGATATCAGCAGTTGTTCCAAAGATTCGTAGATCGTAAACAACAATATTTTATCAAGTTGAATTACATTTTAGTATGGAACTGTAAATTTTCTTGGGAGTTTGAAGTTGAAATCCCGTTGGAAAGTTGTCGTTAAGAGCCTAAGCGAAAAAATAGTAATAGTCTGTCTACGTTGGAGCAAGTTTGCCAAAAAGAAACCGATTTGCTCTCGACATAAAGACACCAACAACTTGATTTCAAGAAAAATATTTAAACCACCTATGTATATGATTCGTTACGTGAAAACTAGAGATGTCTTGGTATTTACGACAGTTTGTTACTGAGGTGGAGAGGAAGGGATATTTCTAAAAACGTATTTTGTGGCAAGGGCACGTTCCCTGACACCAAGCCACAAGGAGGTCAAGCGTCAAGCATAAGTGAATCAATGATTAACAAAATAATATTTGTCCCCAATAATAGTTTAATAGTTTATTAATCGTAAATTTACATTCTTATCTAATTATACCAGGACGTCATAACTAAAAA
This sequence comes from Ectropis grisescens, assembly GCA_017562165.1. Classification (NCBI taxonomy): domain Eukaryota; kingdom Metazoa; phylum Arthropoda; class Insecta; order Lepidoptera; family Geometridae; genus Ectropis; species Ectropis grisescens. The sequence goes on along the minus strand of CM029777.1, from coordinate 10,297,236 downwards.
CAAAATAAAAATACAATTACAGCTTCCAGGTGTTCACTGAAACCCACACTAGGTTATCCTGTGTAGTAGGTATCAGGCTCTTCTCTAAACAGAGTAACTTTGAGGAAGTTACAGATAAAATAACAAGTGAGAATAGAATTAAAGAACAACTAAATTTAAATCTAAAATAACCTTATGTATATCGAGAGTAAATATGTCTCAAGAAATCATAATAATATTACGATTAACATAATATAATTCATCATCATCATCAACAGAACACTAAATGTTCCCACTGCTGAAATAATACTGTTCACAATATTTAACTTTTACGACGACAAATTCAAATCTATCTACTATACGAGTAGATAGAGCGATATGGGAGCCATTCTCCGCCGTTGTCTTAGCAAAGCGAATCAAATGTAACGTTATACGAGACCTATTACGTGTGCTCGCGATGATTGCATACCATTTGCCTACTAACACACAAAAACAGGAAACGTGCAGATGCGAATTAACGCCACGAGGTTACTATTTACATAAATGAAATATCGCATAGTATATAGAATTCGTATAAAACAAGGACAAAATTATAAATTTTAAATAAGCCCCGATACAAAAAGAAACATTTCGATTATGCCAAGTCAGCACGAAACTTCATTAAAATCGTTATTTTTTATTTTTGGTGCCGACCTATGGTAGACCTGCGATGGCCTTTACTGGTTACCACAATGAGGCGTTGTCGAAATGGCAGGTGAATTATAAATGGGTGATAAAAATTTCTCACAATGTTGATATTGCCGTATGTCTTTAGGTCTTTACCAGCGCCTCGGTACCACGTAGATTATGTTCCTGTTATTTTCCTACCACAAAAAGTTACCGATATGTTATTTTAGAAAATAGCCTATTTCCGTACCAAATTCTATTTTCTTATTTACTCGTATTTTACCTAATTTCATCCAGATCTATTCAGTAGTTGTTTAACAAACATCCATTCATATTTATGCAAACTCATAATCAAACAATTTTATGTTCCCGCTGGTGAGAAAAGAAGGCCTCGTTTTCTTTCGCTCACAAGGATATAGTGAAGGCCATGATCCACCTCGGTATCCATGTGCGGGCTCGCGGATGACAAATCTCAAAGCTATCTTTCTTGGAATATTAGTAGGAGATCCCGCTATACAACGACCTTCGCCGAGGTGATTATTAGATGAAAAGTGTTTTATATGTAATTTAATATGTCAACAAATATACTTATAGCAAATTGGTTGCCTAAAAAAATTCAGTCCAGAATATGATTAATTAACATTTAAAAAATATTTTGACGTGACAACGTCTTATAAATTGGTTTGCCGGGTGACACTTCAAGAAACTGCGTTACGCTCCGCTCACGTTATGCGCTCACAACGAGAGCGAGTGAGAGGCACGCGTCCCTTCCACTCGGGCATGGTTAGCCCGCCTAAGAGCGAGAGAGACAGACATAAAAAGTGAAAGGCACGCGTCCCTTCCGTAAAATTATTTTACCACTCAAAGTCGTTGTCACGTAAAACTTTCGCCCGTATACCGACTTTACAGGCAACCAATTTTTTTTTAAATATTTCAGTAGAATTGATTAAACTTTAGAAAAAACTGTATTACATAAGTTATTATTTTGGCTTTAGTACTCAATGCTTACGAAATATCATTACGAAATTCAACCCCTAAGGGCGTAAAAACGGGATGGAAGTTTGTATGAAACATTATATTCCTTAAACGTATTCGCATAAAATTTCGCATGAATTGAGCATGATCAAAATAATGAATTTTGTATTACAGTATTTTTCAAAACTTAACCTCCAAAGGGGTTCACCCCTTTGGAGGTTAAGTTTTGAATATAAGGATGAAAGTTTGTTTGAAACTTTTTATTGTTTGAAAATATTTGCATGAGATTTCGTAAGCACTGAGTAAAGCCAAAATAATAAGTTATGTTATATAGTTTTTTCTAAAATTCAATCAATTTAAGTGAAATATTTAAAAAAAAAATGTTTAATTGTTAATTAATCATATTCTGGACTGAATTTTTTTAATTTAAACCCATTTGCAATATATTTATTGACATATTAAATTACATATAAAACACTTTTCATCCAATAATCAGCTCGGTGAAGGTCGTTGTATAGCGGGATCCTTAGACTATATAAAAATATCCCTTCACCGTCAAAGTCAGCGGTGTTGAGGACCTTCTAAGTGCAGGCACTTAAAAAAAATACTCATAACTGCAGACCATATTCAAACCCTACGACCTCACTACTGTGAAATCAGACGCTCTCGACACTAGGCCACTACGGCTTCACGCATACATTCAAACATTCACAATTATAATACCAAGTAGGATACCTTATACTTCTTAGAGTAACAACAGGAAATAATACATTACTGACTTCTAAGGGAATTCCCGGGTTAGCATCCGGCCTATAAATAAATGAGAACTAGCTCTAAGTGGCTATATTCTGGGTATTAGTGACTCTTGTTTCATTAGTTCCCGGTGTTGCTTTGTCCATGAGCTATGTGGGTCAAGCAACTGTTTGAGCTAGAAATGTTGTATTTATAGCGATATATATATGTAAATTGAAACTGATGTCCAAGGGAACACTTGTTGATTATTTCGTGAATTCAGATATTTCAATCCAAATGAAAATCCAATAAGTAATGCTAAGTTCCAAGTTTTTTCGGTGAATAGTACCTAGTGTATGTCCTTATGACACATGCTGTCATCGTAGCAAAATGTATTTGAATCTGAAACTTATGAAAAGCTTCCAGACGATTTTTTCTTTATAATATAAAAAGACGATACGAGCAAAACATGCGCCCGATGTAAAGTACACAACAAGCCTGCCCACAACACAATGAAATGCAGTTATTTGAAGATGAGGAGTCTAGATCACAGCCAAGCATTTCGCCCAGAGACATACACGCAGTATCGTAGCGTATATGACAATTTTGAAGAAGGACCTACGAATTTGACAAGACTCAGAAAAGCGTAAACAACAAAGAGAAAGCGGTGCTAACCACACCTACTAACCCGCGACGCCGAAATGATAGTGGTACGGAGTAAGGCCGACCATGACCACCGCGATTCACCTTATTGAAGTAAAAAATTATAACCCACTCTCTAAGTCATTTGTTTTGCAAGTCATAGCAGAGCGTATTTCATACTCAAGTATTTAAAAATTCACTTTCTAGAAAGGTGTCGATTTCGAATAGAATTTGAAATAGGTATTACGTGTCGAAACGAAACAAGAAAAACTGCAAAATCAATCAAATCTCCACCACAATACTTTGACTAAAATGTATTTTAAGCGACTTAAAAAGGAGGAATATCTCTCCCGGTGTGTACATTTCGTCAGAAATAAGATTTCTGAATTAGACTAATAATAAATAGACCGAGGACATCAAATCAGATTGAGATATTCCTTCTAAAATCTTGACTCTTCCCAAAATCAAATCTACATATTATATTTATTTGAAAGGATACGTTTCTGAGTTGAAGCCAGATGTTTGCTTTTGCAAATAAAAATAATTGTACAGAATAATGTCCACATCAAAGTTTGAAAAGATTATGGTGTCAGAGATTAATAACATATAACCTCAGACGAGTTATGCAAAAAGATCAGTAAAAGTGTGTACAGTTGAATTCTAGACTATTCTATGCTTAAGGTCGTGACCAGACTACAAAACATCAGTACAGTTAGGACACTCATTTGAGATGTCTTTGTTGAAGGACCATCAACGAATAATGTCGCTCATCAACCAAATGAACAGACACCAAAATAGTCTGACCTTTCAACGATGTTACTGAGATATTTCTCTCGGGTATTTACCAACTTACGTACACGATAAATGTTACAAACAATACTATTTACAAAACAGATTGATAAAATTGTGTTACATGTTCTGGGATAGTTTCTTTTTAAGTAAATATTTACCTGTGACATCGATTGGAAAGATAACACTATTAGTTATATTACAGTCATACGCCAAGATATCAGTATGATGTGTGATGTATCTACAAATTATTTATTATTCACTCATTTATTCAAGTTTCTTAAGTCTAAGTTTTTACAATATTTATATAAAATAACATAAAAACATTATAAAAACCTAAACCTAGTTTGCCGCCAGCAGCGGGGCAGGGCCCAGGCTACCGGTGGTTAGGGCTGCAGACTAAGGAACCTCCTGACGATGCGTGCTGTGTCAAGGATGACCGCCTTCTGCATCTGACCCTAGATCCAACCGTCTAGCGAAAGTCTCTTGAGATGTTGGTCGAGACTTTTCGATACAAGGCCGTTTGCCGACACGACTATGGGGGCTATGATCGTGGAATCAACATCCCACATGGCGGTAACCTCGTGAGCCAAGTCAAGGTACTTGCTAAGCTTGTCCTTCTCAGCTTTCACGAGGTTCTCATCATGTGGTATGGTGATATCGACGATCACAGCCCGACGCTGAGACCGGTCTACCAGCACGATATCAGACTTATTGGCAACAATAGTCCTGTCCGTGATGATAGAGCGGTCCCAGTAGAGCAAAGCACGACCATTCTCGAGAACTGGCAGAGGTGCGTACTTATAGTACGGTACCTCGGACTCGACAAGGCCGTGTCGAAGAGCAAGTTGCTGATGTATGATCCCGGCTACTAGGTTATGTCTGTGCAAGTACTCGCCGTTAGCAAGATGCGAACCACCGGAAATATTTATTTATTTATTATATTATTAAAGTTTTTACGTGTGTTTAGACATTGTTATGTATATTTTTCTTTACAGAACACCATATTTTTATCGATAATATTCCTGGAGACTATTGCCTTTGAGCAAAGAAGTTGAAAATCTTTGAGTGACAAACTGACGTGACTGACTGACGAACCCATAAAATACTCCCCTGTCAATAATTATTTTTCTTCTACGTGACATTGGCGAAATTGTGAGGCTAAATGTTTTTTTTATGTATTACCTACTAAAACCGCTCCAATAAATTACATAAAATGTATATCGGGCTATTGGACCATTCGGGAGACTTCCCGAATGGTACGAACAACGAATTCTCAAGTTCTAAAGTAACAATAATTCAATTGAGAATTTCCTCCTTTTATTGAAATCGGTTGAACAGTATGCTGAGTGCGAGTTTTGTCGACTACAAAACGCGTTCTACCGTGAGGTAAACTAAATAAATTTCTATGAAGAACTCCTGCGTCGCTGGACGCGCTATAAATTTCTTCATACAAATGTTATGTTTACGCGCTCACGGTATAACGTGATTTGCAGTCGACAAAATTCGAAATCAGCATACAGTACTCAACGCTCTATAAAGAAGTTTTCACATTTATTTTTAAGATTGGAAGTTACGGCTGGTCTAGTCGGGAGAACGACGACTGCCGATCCGGAGCCCCCGGGTTCGAATCCCAACACGCGCACCACTGTCTTTTCGAAGTCATGTGCGTAATGCCGCTAACTTAAAAACGGTGAAGGAAAACATCGTGAGGAAACCGACATGTGCCTAGAATTTTTCGAGGTCATGTGTCATCCACCAACCCGCACTTGGGCAGCGTGGTGGATTATGGCATTAAACTTTCTCCTTGAAGAAGGCCCCGAGTCCCAGCAGTGGGAACATTTACTGGGCTGCTTATTACATTTAATTTGGTGTCCTATCTATACGGGTACGAGTGTTTAGTGGTAGTGTTACCTGTTGGCAAGTGATGAAGAGCGCGGACCACACGAATATGCCGGCGATGACCTGCGCGGACTGGGTCTGGAGGAACATCGGCTCCTGCAGCGGTTTCAGGATGTCGTGGACGATGTCGTTTATGATCGGCTGGGCCGTCACCTCGAGCGTCTCGGTCGAACTCATTCTGTGGACGAATAAATCTCTTTAGCGCCATCCAATGTCTTTAAACGAGCAATTCTTACCATACGTCATCGTAAAATTGAAAAAATCGTCAGATTATAACATAACGGTTATATTATAACGCAGCCTACCGTAAGATTATAATCTCAAGCGTTATATTGTGAATATACTATAAAACACATTATAATACAAAGTCTTCCGCCGCGTTTATGTGTTCGCGACAGTCATAAACTACAGCACTGATTTTCATGCTGTTTTCGTCAATGTGTAGAGTGGTTTTCGAAGACAGTTTTACATAATTTGACTAGTTTTTGGATAGATTGCCTTAAATATAATGATATTTGTTGGAGGTGTCGAGAAAAAATAAGCCGTCTGGGAACGGTGGGAATCGAACCCATGCCAATGACTCCAGCGGACTTATAATTCAATAAAATTGAAAAAGAAGCCAGTTTCTAGTTCAAATATCATTTGCACCACCCATCAATATTCTTAGCTGGTCGCTAAGCACAACAAAAGTATACTCTGATTTGAGCAATCGGATGGAACATACATAAGTTACTATCGTCATAATATGATGTAATTAATAATATTCTCATATTACCCACCAATGTGACAATATTATTATGTTGTTTTAGAAAGATGTTTTTTTTTTCTACAAATTTTTATAGCGGTAGAACTCTTTGCTGAATCCGTCTGAGGCAAGACGGATGAGTCAAGACGCACTGTACAATAAGGTATGTAAATATTATAGTTTTGCATAAATAGCAAAAAACATCGATTTTTAGATCTCCGAGGACCTGATTTTTAAAGGTGAAAATTATAAAATACTAAGTGACCCCCCAAACGTTCTGCGGGGTGTATCTTTCGGAGCGTATAAACATACCATACCAGATTTTTATTTATAATATTTACGGAAAATCTCTTATAGACTGCAGGCCCGTGAACAAAATTTATGGGTCAAATGAACCACCAGAAGACCTACGTAGGACAATAGAAGGGTATAAAGTAATAAGATTCAGCACTATGCAGTCACTTGTAAGCTGTCCAACTGAGTGTAGTTGAAGAGGGGTGGTTGCAACCCTCGATCATTTCTCCATGTCGCATGATTTTTGTACGGCATTGCGAAATAATGAATTAGAAGAGGTATTTAAACTGTATGGAACCAATACCGTACATAATCAAATGACCAAATTTATTCTGTAAAACGTCGGAAAATCATGAATTTTCTGACATACTTACTAATGATTAAAATTTTAAAATGTATAATTTTTATAGTTTTAATACTTCTTCTAATCCATTATTCCGCAACGCCGTACAAAAATCATGCGACAAGGAGAAATTATCAAGGGTTAGATCCCCCCCTCTTCAATTGCACTCAGTTGGACAGCTTACAAGTGACAGCATAGTGCTGAATCTCATTACTTTATACCCTCCTATCATCCTACATAGGTCTCATGGTGGTTCATTTGACCCATAAATTTTGTTCACGGGTCTGTAGTCTATTAGAATTCTATGGACCTCTAAATTGACGTACTTTACAACGAGATGAGAGACGAGATGAACTGACAAGTTTTTAATAAAATACACCACGCGCATTTTAAATCAGTTACTCCCTTAATTGGGATCACGTCCTGAAACGCTACTTTTTTCATCGCCCAAGTAAAATTTTACACTTACATTTTCTAATAGTTTTTTTCACGTAGGTACAACCCGATTACAGCTGCTTTAATAGAATTCGAGTTTATGCTTGTGTTAAATGTAAGATTCCCATTGGGAACAGAGAATAGAGACGGTTGTAGAGTTGTTTTCATTACATACGGATTTGTGCTAGCACGTGGAATGAGCCGCCCTACTAAACTGTGAATGCTGCAACCTGAAGCCCTACTGCGGAATTCTTGGTCACTCCAAGGATACGTAGCTATTTTATGAACTTATCAAAACCTAGTGTTTGAGTTTTTTTCTTAGATATTATTTTTGAATAATTTGAGTAAGTAAATGTAGAGCCAAGAGACGAATATAACGAATCATTAAAAACCATGCGGGGGAGTCTTAGCCAACGTGTGAACTGTATCATCGAGCTGTTAGACCATTATTGTTGGTTTGTAAAGAAGTGTTAATAACCAATTTAAACTTTAATCCTTGATCATATACACTTCTTTATAATAACCAAATATAATTATCATTCTAATACATATTATACGTGACCATAAAATTGTAAAAACAGTCAGATTATAATCTAACGACGTCAGATTACAAACTAAACTAAATAACCTAACCTACCCTGAGATCATAATCTCACGCGTTAAATTATAATCTGACAATGTTGACCATTTTACGGAGACATAATATTATGATACACAGGATATATTAGCTCATTGAAAGCGTTCGGTTACAATGACGCGATAATGCACGAAACAAGACATATGCTGTGAGGAAGAGGAAAGACTGCTGTAGAACTGTTGATCGAGATCATGGGTGATTGGGCAGGTTAATATCGAACAGTAGATAAAAATGAAAGGTTAATGTAGGTACTTAGAATTAATATGTAATGATAATAATCTATACTAATGTTATAAAGCTGAAGAGTTTGTTTGTTTGTTTTAACGCTAGGATCTCGGGAAGTACTGGTCCGAATTGAAAGATTATTTTTCTATTGGATAGTACATTTACCGACGAAGCCTATAGGCTATAGAACATAACGCTACTATCAATAGATGCGGAGCATGAATCAAGAATGTAATAAAAACGGGAAAAAATATTCCTTTTTGAGAGTTTTCGTACCGTGCTTTGACATGACAGCATGTGTCTAAGGTTGTGTCATTGAACTTTTTTTTTTATTTATGTTAGCCACTCCACAGACTCCGGGATCCGTGATCTTTGTCATATCAATTGTCTTTTTTTTTACATTAGATAATTTGAATTGAACCTTTGCTAATCAAATTTGTTTCTAAATCTGAGTTGGTACGACCAATTTCCGACAGGCGGCGACATTGTTTGAAAGCGATATTCTCAGGAATTACTGAACCAATTTCAAAAATTATTTCACCGTTCGATATTTACGGGATCCCGATGAGTGCTATATATGTACCACGGGCGAAGCTGGGGCGGACATCTAGTATTTATATGTAATCAAAGCTTTAGGCCCAGACTTTGCAAAAGCGGAGATATGTATAATGTGAATCGGAGATGAAATGCTTTGGTATGGCAACTTGGCAACTCCGCTAAATCGGAGATGTACGAAGCGGAGGCGGAGGGCGAAGACGCTAACCTCACATCTTCCCTTTACTGTACACGACTGCTACACGGCGACTACAAGAAATAATAATAAATCTATTATTTACGGAAAGACGTATGTATACACAAATTTCTCAAGAACAGATTATTCCACGATTTATTCGACGAAAAAAAGTAAAGGGATAACGAAAACCAAAGCTAATCACACTATAATAATAATGTTAGCCGAAAGTGATATTTCACAACATACGGCAATCATTTTTTTTTTTTTTTTACTTTTATAGGTTTACACTTGACCGCCATCTCGCCTGATGTTAAACGATAATGCGGTCTACGATGGAGCGTGTTTACCTAGAAAAAACCGATTCACTCTCGATTTGAAGACACAAAGATTGTAATCATCGGGGAAAACCCACTCAGGCAACGTATTCCACAGCCTAGACGTTCTTATCACAAAATTAGAGTCAAATCTCTTCGTTCGTGACTTTGGAACATCAACCATGAAACGATGTCGCTTTTTCGAGCTACGAGCATTCCGATAAAAAAAGGGCAAGGTGGTATCAAATCATGCAAACCAGTCGCACACTCTCCGAAGTGTATCCGATAAAAAAACCGATAGGCTAGCAATTTTTCGGCGATGTTCAAGACTTTGAAGTCTTTTTCGCACAAGAGTATCCATTGCCTATGAGCCTTTTGGCACGTCTCTCGATCGATTCCAGGGCCTCCAGCTGATACTTAGCTGATCCATCCCAAAGGTGCGAACAGTACTCCATACAGGAGCGAATCTGTGCTTGATATAAAGTGAGCAACTGTTCAGGCTTAAAATACCTTCGCACCTTTGAGAGAACACCCAGCTTTTTGGCAGCTAATTTGGCCTTGGACTCGATATATGAGCCAAAGTTGAGCGTAGATGTTAAAGTAACGCCCAAAAGCTCAAGACGGTCAGAAACTGGCACGGACACACCTCGAAAAGTAGGAGTCAGTTAGAATGGACTCCTTTTTGCGGAAAACAGACACGCCTGCGTCTTACTCTCATTGAACTTGACCAGATAGGCATTGCCCCAGTCAGACACCGCCTCAAGGGTCAAATTCAAATCAGCCCTAATGACATGGACAAAAAATTCGCAATTTATGTTAGGAATCAGATTGACGACATCTAAGTATCTCATAATATTTTTAATCGTTTTTCCTAGTTTGAAACCCCCTTTTCAGCTTACCTACAAATTATCTCTTCTCTCCACTAGACTATCTTTCTATCCACTGAAACTGACGCAAGGAGACATTTCTATGTAACCAGATACTATTAGTAGGCAGATACACATATCTCTACGCTCGTTATGTAACTTAGCTGGAGCCCGGGCCTAATTCACTTTTCACAAAATATCTAATTATATTTCAGCTAGGATCGATGCCTGGTTGATTGAAGAATATTGCTTTGATTAAACGATGACGTTATAATAGGCTGGCATACTAATGGATCTCATGTTTCATCTAGGGTGTAGTCATGTATTCTGTGACTGCCTCCAGAGAATCTATTGTTATTTTATTTTGATTTCAGCTATCATTGTTATAGGCCTGGGATTTGAATTTATGTATATGTTATAGTATTAATGAAATTGTAAACATTTTATAGTTATTCAATTATGAAGCAGAAGCAGAAGTTCCTACAGAATGGAGAAATAATATGACTGCTTTGATGTTTTTTTAAGGTTTTACGATTTTAAGGGCTACCTTCATTTTACGCCATCTTGTTTAATTTTGGAACACAGAATGGGACATGACAATACAAAAAAAAACTTTTTCTGATGAAGTGTAGGTCAAGACTAGGGCGGTTCATATTCATATGGCAGTAAAACCACAATGAGTACCATAAGTGAAAATGCAGATAATCCTATTAAGTAATATTATAAAAGCAAAAGTGTGGATTTTTGTTGCTTCAATCACGTAGGAGCGGTTAAACGGATCGTGTTGACATTTGGAACGTATTTAGATTATAGTCTGGAATAGCATATAGGATACTTTTTATCGCGGGAAAATTACCGTGGGGCGCTGCTGGTGTGCTTATAACATGGTTCGTGTAATATTACACGTGGTGCGGCTCGCCATTTTATTTACTTGAACTTGGCTTGCCACACTACCATGTGTCTAGAGGTAGATAAAAAATGGTCTTGTTTCAAATAGGTACACTCCGCGAGGTATAAGCTGAGCTTTGCATTAGTGTGAGTGATCTCCAATCAGGCAGGAGCTTGAAATTTTGTCCGCGAGGTATAGGCTGAGCTTTGCATTAGTGTGAGTGATCACCAATCAGGCAGGAGCGCGGCGAGACAGAATGGCGCCGCGCCTAAGGCCGGTTGTCACACCTACACTATCCATGTACACTCACACAAATGCAAAGCTCAGCTTATGCCTCGCGGAGTGTATGACAGTTGATTATGAGTTGATTAACTTCCTTCCTACATTATACATATATGCTGTGTTAAGGTAGGCTTGTGATTGATATTCTATCCTGTATTTTAAATCAAGATGTAACCAAATATGAGACATGCTTATCCTAGAGAAATTAATTCACTCAGCTTTTGAAGACACCCTTATCCCTTATTACACCTATAGGGCAACACCCACTGAGTGAATATATTGTATTGTTTTGCAATAGTAATCCATTAGGTAATACATAATAATGAAAATGCATTGAAATCATACTAAGTAATAATTAATATTTTATGTCAAAGTTTGCGTCTGTGATGGTCAATCACATCGGAACAGCTGAAAAGAAGATCGGGTTTGGTCAGATTATGGTCCGGAATAACACCTAGGCTACTTTTACAACTGTCCAAAAATCTAATATGATGTAATATTTGCAACTTTTGATATGTTTTAAAAATGACTGGCTGATTGGTAATCTTTTGGTAAACAATGTTATAGTATTATCAACAGATTAATTGAAAATTATGGAGGAAGAACAGCAAAGAATTATAAGGAGAAATATCAAGCATCAAACTTCATCCATATCACCTAATTAATTATTTATTTATTAATTTCATACATGAGATAGACAATAGTACAGGAGGCAGAGTAAACAAATGGTATCGCTAACACCATTTTCTGTTTTTCAGTGTACAAAAAATAGTAATAAGGTTACAAAAATAATACAAACATATATTGTTGTTGTCAAATCAATATCTGCTACGTGCCAAAAGTTAAGCATAAATGAAGATACATATATATATATATATATATATATATATATACATAGATATGAAGTAGAAACAATATTTTCCAAGTAGTAATAATTGTGTTTTAACTAATCTACCTAGTATTAAGGTTACATGTATTGTACCTAAGTAATTCCAATTCCTTTTTAGATACTTATTGATTTCTATGTATTAACCACTTTTAATTTGTCAATATTTTGGTTTGTAACATATTTATCACATAGTTGTAAGTATTTAAATATCAAAGCTTGGATTGTAAAATCTCATACCTATGTAATATGTGTGGATTTTAAACTTAACAAATATTACTATCGTTGACACTGAAGCTTATTGGTGTGCAATGCAGAAAGGTCAATATCACAAATGAAGATTTGACCAGGGTCTACTGCTTCTTACAATATTTTTTATTTATTTTAAACATCTTTTTTAAAGGAAAAAAGATATGTAAATTGAGGTCTTTAGAGGTTCACAAAATACAACTAAAATAATCACACTAACATCATACAGCAAAATCTGTGTGAGTTTGGAAATGTGTATGTTTGTAACTGTATTTCTGTAACAGCTGAAATGATTTAAAAGAAATTTAAAAAGATTTTGAGACACTTATCCCATTGCAGGTAATAGTTATTATGCCGCATTTTACAAGGCATGTGCAACTAATCTATACTAATATTATAAAGCTGAAGAGTTTGTTTGTACGCTAGGATCTGGGGAAGTACTGGTCCGAATTGAAAGATTCTTTTTTCAATTGAATAGTCCATTTATTGAGGAAAGCTATAGGCTATAGAACATAACGCTACTATCAATAGAAGTGGAGCATGAATCAAGAATGTAACAAAAACAGGAAACAATATTCCTTTTTGAGAGTTTTCATACAGTGCTTTGATATGACAGCATGTGTTTGTGCAATTACTAAATCAAATATATGAAATTTGATACAATAGATTGTAGCCTGGACTAACACATAGTAAAATAATTTATTGTTAAAAAATATGGTAACTACAGGAATGAGACCTGTGAGGAAAAGGACGTGTTGTAAGGGTTTTTTTTTCACAGAACCATAACTATTTTTCTCAAGTAATAGTAACCAATGTTATGCTTTAGAACATCAGCTATCTGGTAGTAAATGTTCCATCATAATCAGTCCAGCCGTTTCGGGGGGTTAGCCAGAACAAACAGGCTGACAAAAAAAAATGTTTCATGTTAGATATAGGTACCATATATATACACTTTCATTTGAATTTAGTAAAAAAGCTGTTAATTTGTTATTCTCCACACATTAGCTAACCCCAAACTAAGCAAAACTTATGTAATAAGACGCAAGTACTTTTACTTATTGTGAATTGTTTAATTTATTAATTTAAAACACATGTGAGTATATCATGTTATAAGATGGTGTTGTGTGGACATGTCCACCGATATAATTTATTTAGTGATGTGTAGAATAGAAACTCCCAGAAACAGAACAAACATCCATATTCATCACCCAATGTTTGTCCTGGATGAAAACCAAATTTAATTAAGATCTATCTCTTTAAGGTAAGTAATTTCACTGGAGTCATTACCCTTCAAACTGAAACAAAGTAATGTTTGCATGTTACATCTTAACAGTAGAATCTGGCAAAGGTGTGGTATTTCTCCAGGTAGACTGCAAATAGTGATACAAATACTAAGTCATCATCATCAACAGCCCACTAAATGTTCCCACTGCTGGGACTCAGGCCTTCTCTTCCAAGGAGAGAGTTAAGGCCATAATCCACCACTCTGGCCCAGTGCGGGTTGGTGGATACTACTACTAAAATACTATGCAAATACTAAGTACCTATAACTAATTTAATTACCATATTCCAGAATTTTCAAATTCTAGACATATCATTGTTTTTATCATAACATTGTGTTATGATGATAAGAAAGATAAAAGGTGTTTCATATTTGTGACTAATCTTGATTATTAGGTCTTACTAATGCGACTCAACTCAATTGTAAATGTTAATGCTATTGCCTAGATAAGGCTTTTCCCACATTTTTCTACTAAATAAGCTATACTTTATTATATTATCTGAGGTTATTTGAGTAGATGGATGGAATGAATGATGGAATAACAAATGAGTAGGCTTAGATTTGACTAATGATAGAGACGAATAGCGGAAACATACATGTTGTGTCGAACCCACATAAAGTGGTATAAGGTTAGAGGAATATGATTGCTTGAGATTAAAGTGATTTTGAATATTTTATTTACTTCAATACTGAGTTAAGTTAAGTAAATAGCTAATCCAGTAATTATGTCATACTTGTTTTACATGTATAATATACACATATATGTAGTAGCACCTGACTATACTTTGGTGACATAGAATTCAGAAATAAGTTATTCAGTTTTATAGTTTCAGAGTTAAAATGTTTTTCTCTAAAGATCTACCTATATACTTTCCGAAATAAAGTAGCCTATTTACTATTTCAGGCTATAAACTAAGTTTCAAATTGGGCAATTACTGTCGAAACATTCACATTTATGATAATAGTAGTGTAGAAACACCAAGGCATAGAAAAAATAATCATTTTTTTTGTCTGTCAGTCAGACTGTCTATCAGAAATCAAGATTGATGATGGGCAGACTTACTATCAAATAAGACATGAGGCTGGATAATAATTGTGGATGGGTTTTTTATAAAACAGTGCCACACAGCAGTGGATTCATAAAATCTGACAATTATGATGATCATTCATTGATACAGCCCAGGATATAGGATTCTAGGATATCAAATTTGGAACAGATTAGGTTTAAGGAAAGTTATTCTTTGAATGGTATTAAACTGACAAGCTCTTTTCATAACTCTGAGTAAATCATATCAGAAAGAATAGACAGATAAACTTGATGGTGTTTTTGCTGCATATTTTGATTCTCAAGTTTTATTTCATTTAAATTTGGTTTTCCTGTTTGTAGTTACCAATGGACTGAATAATAAACCCACACAAATGTAATCAATCATTTCTAATTGAAACTTCCTTGCATGTTATGTTCACTGACCATTTCAAAACACCTACATTCCATATACATATCTGGGGCAAATTGCCCTGTCCCTCTTGTTTTGAGAAATTGAAACGTTACATATTGAGGAAATGGTATGTTGGAGGTCACACTTCTTGACATTTTCTGTTTTGTTAATCAACTATAGTGAAGGGCGACGCAAATACACTGACGCAAGCCCAATTGTGGTCACTGTTCTGGAGTTTGGATTTGAATATCCTAAGGTGTAATTGTTACATTTTACCTGATTATGAATCAAACACGACTATTATCTTCTGTTTTCCTTGTGTTAGTATATGACATTCGTAATCAACACTCTGCGCATATTGTACACAGAATTCGCAATTTTACTTCACAAATACGTTTACACAAGCACTTGATTTTTTTCACAATAGCACTATTATTTACCAAGACACCATGTAAACACACAAATTTCACTTTATCCACGTTTTCCACGATATATTTCACACAATGTTTTCTGTAACTAGCAAAATTCGTGATATCAGATTTCTTTTCTTTTGGTTTTGTGACGAAAACGAAACACGAAAATGAAAATAGGAATTTGACATTGACAGCTTCATAGGCTCAGTACTGCCATAATGTTTTTGATACAAAAGTTACGACTGTTTATGGTACGCAGTGTCCAAACCAGATAAAATCCCGAAATCGGGGAATAATATTCATCAAGTCTAAATATCCTAAGTTTCAGCTTCTTCAACAGGCCGGGCTTCGAAGTGGGTACAGCACCATAGACCACATTCACACGGTACGGCAGATTGTACAAAAGACAAATACGTACAGTCGATCACTTCACTTAGCGTTTGTTGACTATTCTGGAGTCCTCACAGCGATGCCAGGTCGGCGAAACATCGAGGTGATGTTTCCTTTCGAGGACATGTGCCATCTACCAACCCCGCCAACCCGCACTGGGCTAGCGTGGTGGATTATGGCCTTGACTCTTTCCTTGCGACAGTCCCAGCTGTGGAAACATTTAGTGCTACTTATGCCTGTCAGGCTATTCGATCTTTATAAGGTTACTGGTAATCAGCCTGCATCCTTTTAAGGTCATGTTAATGACATTACATATGACAACTGTTGTTACTCAGTTCAAATTTTTTTTTGAATTTTTCCCCTTTTTTAGATTTGTGTATTATCCCGGTCTAAAAACCTTGAACTCTTTGTAACGAGAGTGTGCGCGCTCTTGAACGCTCGTTTAAATATGTATGAGATGAGATGAAAGAGGCCTTTGTCCAGCAGTGGACTAAGATGGGCTGATGATGATGACGACGATTACAAAAAAATATGACCCGTCACGGGACGCCTGGCACATGTGAAACATCGCCATTATCTTGTAAAAGTTATATGCAGAAAAGAACATATTGTGATAGGAACTAAATATGTCAAAATGATAAAATAAAATACTACGATTTTTAAGCTACTGCATAGCTTTTATCGCGGGCTTGGGGACCAAATTTTAGTGATCGTGCATCTCTTTCTTATGTTCACAAGAAAGAGGGATGGAAGACCGTAACGCCGTCCTCCCCACTCGGTCATTCGACTTTGGATATTATTTGTATTGGCTTTACAGACTAAATGCTCTTAGCAGTGTTGCCAACTTAACGGATTTCCCGTGACATTTTTTAAGGTAAACAAAAGTCACTCTTTAAAATAAAAGCAATTCCCAAAAATTGTTAACATCCCTATTACTTATGTTGATAAAAATGCATGCAACATGCAATAGCTTTACCGCGGCAGTCTCCGAGTGCCACACTTCTTTTTTACTCAAAACAGGTTTTAGACAGGTTAGTGCTGGATCGAGTGGGAGAGAATTGATAGATAGATAGATAAATTCTTTATTGCACTTAACAACTTAACTTAACTTAACAAAACAAACAACTTAAAAAAACAATCTTAAAGTATAGTAGCAAATGGCAACCTTATCGCTAAAAGCGATCTCTTCCAGGCAACCATGGGATGGAAAAGAAGTTAAAGTATAGAAAGACGGGAGTAATCAAATAAAGAGTTATTTGATACCTTAATATATAAAATTAAAAAAAAAAAAAGAAGTTAATTAAGATACTAATCATTGACTAAAATAAAATATACATACATTCTAGTAAGAATACATGCTAATGCATAAATAACCTTATTACATATACTAATACATATGCAATGAATCCAAAATACTATTTAATAAAGATCCATATATATCATCTTCAATCAGACTTCAGCAGGCCTTCGACAAATAATGTTTATTGACTTGCACTTTAAATACGGAAAGTGACGGAGCTTGTCTTATTTCCACAGGCAAGGCATTCCACAACTGAACTGCTTGAAATGCAAAAGATTTTCCGTAGAAAGTTTCGGAACGTGCAGAGGGCATTTGCAGGGACAAATTATAGGTAGATCTAAGATGACGTGAGTGTGCGGTACTCCAGAATGTAAAGCAGTCTTTCAGATATCGTGGCGTAGTAGGGTTAAATAGAACACTGTAAAGCAGCGAAAGGATATGAGCATTCCGACGAAAGCGAATGGGGAGCCACTTGAGCTGTACACGAAATTGAGACACATGATCATATTTGCGCAATCCAAATATGAATCTTAAACAGTAATTTTGGAGACGCTCAAGTCTATTTAGCTAATTCTCCGTGAGATCAAGGTAGCAGGCGTTAGCATAGTCAAGGATAGGGAGAAGAAGAGATTGTGCAAGTGCAATCTTAGTGGCAGTGGGTAAGAAGTTACGGATTCATCTTAGAGATCCACCAGATGCAAACAATTTGCAACTAATCGACTCCAAGTGAGGGTCCCAACTCAAAGTACGATCAAAAATTACACCGAGATTTTCGACCGATTCACTGTAAGAGATTGTGGTCCCGTCAAAGACGACCGCAGGAATTGTACTCCAGTCGATCCTAGAAATCATATACGAGCTACCGATGATTATAACTTGTGTTTTCTGAGGATTAACATTATTACATACCAAACGAATTACTCGAACGGACAATTTCGTGGAGGTCTGCATTCACCGTGGCTATGGCAATGTCTAGATCTGAAAGTTGCGCCTGTGAATAAATTTGGAGATCGTCTGCATAAAGGTGGTAGGAAGAACTGAGGTGCTGAGATATAGAATGAATGAAGAGAGCAAATAGAAGAGGTGATAGCACGCCGCCTTGAGGCACGCCAGCATTAGCATTACACCAGGTCGAAAACACATCATCCAGGCGAATACGTTGCCGACGGCCAAACAGGTAACTGTGAAACCAATCTATCACTGATGGAGAAATATTAAGAGAGCGCAATGTTGCCAACAAGAAATCAAAGTCAACGGCGTTGAAGGCATTACTGAAATCTAGCAGAGCTAGAACAGTAAGCCTGCCGTCGTCCATACCCTTGCGGATGTCGTCGGTGATCTTAATAAGAGCAGATACAGTACTATGCCCAGGACGAAAACCGGATTGAAGAGGATTAAGGAGATCTTGCTTGTTAAGGAATGTAGAAATCTGTGAGTGGACAAGACGCTCAAGGATTTTGGACAGGAACGGAAGAATAGATATAGGACGATATTCGGAAAAGGAGGAAGGGTTAGGTTTTTTCGGCAAAGGTATAACATGATCATCTTTCCAATCTGAAGGGAAGACTGCACTAGATATAGTATTATGAAATAAAACACACAGGATGGGAAGGATTACATCGAGGATGGGCAAGAGCATGTTCCGACTAATATTGTCACCTCCGACAGCGTTAGAGGAGGTCGACATCACACTCTTCCTAACATCGCATTCAGTAAATTGACTAAATGTAAAAGGCGAATAGTCAGGAGAAGGTAAGGCAGAAAGATAACTTGATGTCGAACTTTTGACGGCGTTTGGCATTGAGGACACAGATGCAAAAAAATTATTGAGGTTGTTTATATCAATATTATTAGCAGTAGAGTTTTGACGAGATTTGCCAACTCCCATAGACCTAAGAAATTTTCACACCTTGACTGGATTTTCGTCTTGAACAGAGTCATGAACATGTCGGCGTATTGCATCCCTACACACCTTAATACAGCGATTACGGGCCTGAACGTACTTGTCTCTATAAATATCGGAAGGGCGCGATTTGTAGCGAGACTTAGCTTAGAGAATTGCACAGTCGATTGTGCGTCGAGTCGCGTCGCAACACCGTACACACTACACACACACCGTACACATTATACACTGTATATTTATACCATCGTATAGCGTGGCCACTCGTCGCCATACCAGAAATCGGTTTTATGTGCGACTATAGATGTTTCACAGCAAAAAGAGTTTTTTGTTGAAATAAATATACAGAACACGCCCGTCAATAGATGCAGGCAGATTATCAGTAACCCTGTATATGTAAGGCAGTTAGGTATGCGTTACTTGAAAGACTATGCGATACCTGAAGAACTTCCACAGTTGTTTTTATCATGCGTTTAGTCAAGTTTCAAATAGTTTTTAATATGCGTATTTGTAGACAATATTTTTTAATTAAGTATATCTTTGTTTTTTAAACTTTTAATAATCCAACCCATACAATAATTTTCAATGTTTTAACAGATTAGAAAAAAAAACTAAATGATTATTGTATTTTGAGACCAGCTAGATATCAATTAGTACATTGTCATTTACAGAAAGGTAAACTACGGTTTTGTTGTTGAGTACGCTGCGGTGCCCGGTTACCGCTTTGTGTTTGAAGCTTGGTTGAACACCACCGTTGTAGATAAAACATTAAATTGAAGTGTTCCTTGTATCTGGTAAAAACGCCTTTAACTGTATTTGTTTCGTTAAAGCAAGCAATTTTGTCATTTTTAGGTAAGCGACGTAGACGTAGAAAGGTAGATTTCCACTTCTATGATAGTCGAGTCAAGTCGATTTTATTTATTCGCGACATCTCTAGTATTATTTCGTTCTCAAGCTTGAAACACTGAGTTGACATGGTTTGAATGGCAACTTTATTGTACCATAGACAATTCAACAAAATAAAATGAAAATGTCCGTCGTAATCGCAAAAGATGATCCGATTTATTTTGTGACTGCTGTGTAATTCTTTGCTTGCAATGTGACACAATTCCTAACATTTATTTCGTTCTTAGAAGTGTAAATAAAATAGACAAAATGATCGTCCAAGAGCCAACACAGGTAAAAATAAAAACCAGAAAAGGTTGGTCACTTGTCAAGGTATTCTCATCAAGGGCCGTTTATTAATTCATTTAAAATTCTCACAGGTTATCGTTTGGGATTGTCTCAACAATTACGAATACGACAATGCTATATTTTTGGCCGAGAGATTACATGCTGAAGGTGAGAGATTAATTTATTGCATGCCCTAGAAGTAGGTATACAACCAATTGTTTAACACCTGCATTGATGCAAATATTGATTTTTACGCAACTGTACGTTTCGAAATGTTTTCGAATTCTGTTCATTGTATCTTCTTGTCGTTCGAACCGTAATGAGTAACGTTTTTGTGTTTGTTTTTCAGTTTCCTCAGAAGAGACTGCATTTCTATTGGGAACTTGTTACTATAGAGCAGGACGTGTGAATGAGGCTCATCATTTACTACATAGCATGTCATTATCACTACCACAAGCTAGATTCCTTCTAGCTAAATGTTCCATTGAGTTAAAATCGTGAGTAAATTCTTCCTAGTAATAATAGTGTAACGTTTCTTATACCATGATTTTTAAAATAGAAATATTATGTATACTTATCTGATTATTTCTTTTTAGATACAAAGATGCTGAGGTAGCATTGGGATCAAATCTAGACATAGTTGCATCAGAATTTGGTGATCAAGCACCTTTTGCATTACAACTCCTTGCCAAAGTATACAGTATTACAGAGCGTCGAAGTAAAGCGTCTGAAGCACATCGAAAAGCACTGTCACTGAATCCATTCATGTGGAAATCATTCACACAACTGTGCAATATGGGAGAGAAAGTGGATCCGCATCAAGTATTTCAAATAAACAACTCTGAATTTACATTTGGTGTAACTGCACTTGTGAATCTAGTCAGCAATTCTGAGAATATTTCATTTGTCAACAATACACCCAACAATGCCAGCATCAATTCTAACACTGTTACACCAAATAATGTTGTAGCACGGACACCTATGACGATGTCCTCAACTATCACACCTGATACACAAGCTCCTACAAAGAAAATGCACAGTGTGTTCAGTGGTATGGCACCCATACCATTCTCACCATCGTTTGGCATGTTGCCTATGGATGAATCTCCTATACTCTACACTCCGACGCTGACAGACTCTAATGAACAAAAAGCTATACCGAAGATAGTGAACTCTCTCCGAGCACAGATGGGTCAGCTTAAAGATGCAGTCTTTAGTCCTGCACCACGATGCACGCTCGGTCCGGCGCCACGGCGCTCTTCAAGACTATTCAGTAATAATAACAGCAGCTACTCAGTCAAAGAAAATAACAAATCACCGAGCAGAAAATTTGTTGCACCCAAGAGTCCTTCAAGGAAAAACAAGCAGAGGAATGCTAAAAAACTTAAAGGCTAACACTGTAGATACTAATGAACGAAATAAGAGTATTGAGTCCCTCACTCCTACATTGCCCCAGAAGCCATCAAATGGAGTGGCTTTATTAAATTTGTTACGGGATTTAGGTGATGCATACAAGGCTCTATCATTCTTAGATTGTAAGAATGCTATTAAACTTTTTCAAGAAACAACTCCTAAACAGCTAGCTTCACCATGGGTACAAACCATGATTGCTCGAGGATATTACGAGTCATCTCAGTATGAAGCTGCTGCCAAAATATTTGCAGAAATCAGAAAACAATATCCAAATCGCACTGAAGGTATGGACATTTATAGTACATGCTTGTGGCACTTGCAAAGAGAGGCTCAACTATCAGCTTTAGCTCAAGAATTGGTAGAACTCAATAGGACTGACTCCATCTCATGGCTAGTAGCCGGGAATTGTTTCTCACTTCACAAAGAACGTGAAACAGCTCTGAAGTTCTTCAAAAGAGCTGTTCAGCTGAATCCCGATTCTGCATATGCCCATGCATTGTTAGGACATGAATATGCAGGGGCTGAGGAAACTGACAAAGCTTTGGCAAGTTTCAGAACATCTGTTAGCATCGACCAGCGCAATTATGTTGCATGGTATGGGATAGCAACTGTTTACGCACGACAGGAGCGATGGAAAGCATCAGAAGTACACATTCGCCGTGCTCTTCAAATTCATCCTAATTCTGGAGTGCTGAGATGCCACCTGGGAATTGCACAGGCTGCATTAGGCAAGATGGATCGTGCCCTGGCAACCCTAGACAGGGCTGTCGCCTTAGATACAGAGAGTCCCTTGTGCCGATTCCATAGAGCTTCAGTGCTCCTCCGTGCCGGTCGCCCGCATGATGCTCTAGCTGATCTACATCACTTAAAAAGATATTGCTCCAAGAGAGTCACAAGTATACTATTTGCTAGGCAAAGTACACAACAAATTAGGTAATACACACTTAGCCATGATGCACTTTAGTTGGGCTACAGATTTAGACCCTAAAGGTACTGGAGGATACATTAAAGAGGGGTTTGATAATTCGAAACAAGAAGATTTGTCAGAGAGATCTACCTAAATTGCTGAGAAGGAATTAGCTGAAGATAGCTTGTCTGTGATTGCCATCGGCATCACAGTTGTTGACTGATCTATGTAAATATCATCATCTCACCTATCCAGCTCCCGACTCACACCAAATTCTTCCAAATAATAGCTTTATGGAGTGTGATGGGTGTGCGGTGGCATTTAGTTGCTGAGGAAAGGTACCTTGTAAGGGTGTTATGTGGAAATGTTTATATAGAGTAAGATGTGGATATTCCTATTTGTATCCTAGTATATTGTAATATTATTATATCTTGTATAGAAATAACATCTAGAGACGAAAGAATTAATTATTGAGGAGATGCTTGAAAGTTTGATCTCAAGGATGGTTATATTAGATCAAGACAAATTCGACTTTAAATAAATTATGGACGAAAATTGAGTTGTTAATTACATTTATGCCATATTTAAAATCTGACAATTTTCTCTTGTGAACGATAGTGGGTGTATTTAAGGCATGGATCTAGTTTTTGTACAAAATTTTCACACTTGGACATACTTTATTGAAACTCTTCAATGGCCGCTGGCGGGCTGGCGGTACAGGTGAAATTAAATCCAATCATAGTACTATTTCCTATTGAACCCATACATGTAATTTTATTCTTGACGTCAGCTTTGAATGTTAGTTGATAATGAAAATAGACGATACATTTTATGGTTCAGAACATAATACATAGCCAGGAACTTAGTTGTTAGTAATGTGAAAATTATCCCATGTGTGTATTGTACATAAAATAACAAAAAAATAATGCTATAGCACTGTTTGTCACTTAAATCACCAATGAACTAGCTCTGTGGACTGTTAGACCACCTAATTATGTATGAATGAAACTATTGAAATAAAACTGATAATATTATGATGTACGCGTTTTATTCGGAATAGAATTACAAATCTTACGTTAGCCTTAAAATTAAGTCTAATTTAGTATTGGAATTTTTAGTCTAACCTTAGATACAATCTAGAATCGAGGTATTGTGTTTACGGATATAGTAATATAACCGTTTCCATTTTAGTCAAATGATTTATTTTACACTGAGTCTAACATATTTAAATTTGAGTTTTAATGTACTGTAATGAGACTTAATTGATTTCTCGAAATAAACTACTATTAGATATTTTTATGAGCTATGATGCTGTGTAGTCATCACACTGATCACAGTGTCTATTTCACACCAAAATGTTTGTCCAATCCAACACATTTACACAAAGGCTATAAATTTTCTGTTATTGCACAAACTTCTGCAGAATAGAATCTAAAGCTTTTCTGACAGTGGGATCGTTGAGCAATTTAGTCTGTTGGGACGTAGACGCGGGCGGTGGCGCGACGGGCGCCGGGGCGGCGACTTTCTTGTCGTTCAGGATACTGAGGATCCTCTCTTGTAAATCCGTTTGAGTTTTGCTGGCAGCTGGGGCAGGGTTCAACGGCTCGCCTAACTCGATCTTAACCTGCTGTTCGCGGCGTTCCTGTGAAAAAACTCACTCATTAGAATCCAACGCAACTCAAGTGAATCCAACTCAAAACACTGCTCAACGCGGCGAAATAAGATTCAACTTCATAAAAGAAAGAAATTCGTGTAAAATGTCTGGAAATCCGTTGAGTTGTGTAATATGGAATTGGTTTGAACAGGATGGTGTAGTTGGGAGAACAGCGTCTGCTAATCCGGAGCCCCGGGACTCAAAACCCACTGTCTTTACGAAGTCATGTGCGTAATGGCGCTAACTTAAAACGGCGAAGGAGAACATCGCCACGAAACCGACATGTACCTAGAACCTTTCGAGGTCATGAGTCATTCACCAACCCGCACTGGTCTAGCGTGGTTATATGGTCTTGACTGACTTGCGAGAGAATGCCTCGAGACCTGGGAAACATTTTGTAGGCAGCTTATGAATTTGTTTGATAACAAGAACAAAATTAAAAAGTAGGTTTAACCCCGACTACCTAGGATTGGTAATCTGTATGACTTTCTACTAGTCAAGCCCTTTCACTTGATACCCATATTGAGGGAGTATTGAAAAAAGATTTTGCAACTTTGTGGTGGCGGCCATCTTGGATTTCAAAACTACTAGTCAAACCCTTTTATTTGATACTCATTGAGGGAGGTTGTTATGAAATATTTTGTCCGCCAGTTTGTGTTGAATCGATTTTCAGCCAAACATAGCTAAGAATCACCGCACGGAAATGCACCTTCAAATAAAAAAAAACCGCATCGAAATCGGTCCATTCGTTTGAGCTCTACGGTGCCACAGACAGACACCGGCGTCAAACTTACAACACCCCGTCTTATGGTTGGGTGTTAAAAATAGGTACTGACTTGTAGATATTCCATGACTTTGTCGTACTGCAGCACTGTGAGCGTGCGTCCATCGGCCAGCTGTCCGAGGAGCGCGTAGACCGCCTCGCGGCCGGACGGGCCTCCGCGCTGGACCTCCTGGAAGTTCCGCGACAGCAGCTGCAGGGCGTCTTCTAGCGGCATGTTCCGATGCTCTGCGGATGACGGGATACCGGGGAAATGAGGAGATGGAGTTTTTGAGTGTTTGTTGATGGAGGGATTTAGAATGAATCACTAATTAGCGGCAATCCGTCAAACAAGTTGTGAAAACTTAAAACTCAGAATTTGAAAGCTTACTTTGGAAACTACGCGGTTAAAACCGGAGGGGCTGGCCATGCTGACACATTTTTTCTAGATGGCTAATGGCCATGGTCCCGAGTTTACCCGAAGATTTCTTATCATTCCCGAGCGTGACACCAGAATTTAATTCACAGCCCACGAAAAATCAGTCTAAAAGAAGTTTTCAATTCAATATGATTAGAAAATTCAGTGTTTCTCTGTGTCACATAACAAGCGAAGACAGGCGTCTCTTAAATATTAATAATTAAGCCATTGATTTCTAAATAAAGTTGTAAAGAAGAAATTAGAATTAGTAAATAACAGATCTATGTCAAGATATTACTTTAAGACTTTCTATCTACTTTGTAAACTCTCTGGAACCATACCTTGCAGTTCGAGACGATTATCTATATATTTCTGCATACTCTCTGGAAGGAATATTTATTTAAGTACTACCCTCACCTTGTGGCAGTCCGTGCAGTATGGTGAGTGTGAGCGAGCGATGTTCCTGGTTCTGCGGCATAACCAGTATGGCGTACAGGCAGCCTCGGGACGCGATGTTGCCGAGCACCTTTCCGATCGGGACGTCCTCCATCGGGTATAACAGGTCCACCACTATACCCAGGCGTTTGAGACGACTTTCTATGTATTCTGCATACTCTCTGGAAGAAACGTTAGGCTTTTAGACGAAACGTAAGGTTTGTTTATTGGACAACGATTTTAAGAAATCTTCATTGCCTCCTCGGGAGGCTCAAAATGTTTGGTAATACAATTTGTTTTACATCTAAGTTAACGAGTATATGATAATAGAAATGTCATAGGCAATTACAATCAAATAATGTTAATAGGTACAGCGTTATTCAATACTCAGTTTAACAATGTATTATTGAGTCTTGTAATGCCAGTTGAAAGTGAATTTTTACATGAAACGTTTGAACCAATATCTTTGTCAGTATTCCAATTAATTTCCCTATTATTAACAATACAATAATATATGTGATATTATTCATGTATTATATTAGTACCTAAAATAAGAAATTTTAACTTTATTCCAATAGTAATAAAATCTAAATTGCAATGGTACATTTAATCCATAGATGAATAGATGAAAGCGGCAATTTTAAATCCCTTATAAAACTGAATATTCGATCGTAATCTAAGCTCACGTGAGTAGTTTGGACACGACAATGATCTCGCAGTCGTTCCTCTCTGGCACCGGCAGCGCCCTCGGGTACTCCGGCTGAGTGTATCGGTCGTACCCGCCTCTCTCCTGCCAATCACCGCCTGGGACACAAAGAAGCGATCTTAAAGGCTTAGTACATTACATTTAGCTATATAAGGTGGGGGTGTAAGGGGGAAGCGCTTAACATCTAGCTTCCCCAAATGTCAACCTCTCCTGCGCGTGGTACACCCTGCTGCCAACTAACGAGGCTCTGACGACCGAACCAATGGCGGTATATCCATTTAAAAGCCAGTCCTAAATGGATCAGGCCGATGACGGGCAGCGGCGTCATCGGTGCAAAGGACTGGCTCCGCGGTCACCAACCCGCTTGCCAAGCGTGGTGACTATGGCAAACACCCCCCCTATGAACATCACAACCAGAAAACGGCCCCTAGTCCCCGGCGGCTCCGCTATTCCAGGCGCTGGTGGCAGCCTTGGTTCCGGCGGAGCATGGGGTGCGAAGAATCTCCGGCAGACGCCCCGCCACCAAACCCAACGACTCGACCTGGCAACATATAACGCACGGACGCTGAGGGCTGACGAAAAGATTGTGGAGCTGGAAGAAGAAGTGGACAAGTTGCGATGGGATATCATGGGGTTATCTGAAGTCCGTAGACAGGGCGAGGACAGGATAACCCTCGAATCCGGCAACTTGTTCTACTACCGGGAGGGAGATCAACAATCCCAAGGGGGTGTCGGGTTTATCGTCCGCAAGTCTCTCGTCAACAACGTGATAATGATCGAGAGTGTGTCGAACAGGGTGGTATACCTTGTACTTAAAATTAGCGACCGGTATTCATTGAAGGTCATACAAGTATACGCACCGACCTCGACACATCCCGACGAAGAGGTTGAGGCCATGTATGAGGACATCTCCAAAGCCATACATGTCTCGCCAACACATTTCACAGTTGTGATGGGAGACTTCAACGCGAAACTGGGCAAACGTAGCGGTGATGAGTTGAGAGTGGGGAATTTCGGATATGGGCAGCGGAACCCAAGAGGGCAACGTCTAGCGGATTTCTTGGAAAGGGAGAGCCTCTTTATGATGAACTCCTTTTTCAAGAAACAGCCACAAAGAAAGTGGACCTGGATTAGCCCTGACGGTTCCACAAAAAATGAGATCGACTTCATTATGACGACTAAACGGCAAATATTCAGCGACGTCTCTGTGATCAGCAGGGCTAAGACCGGCAGCGATCACCGTATTGTAAGAGGCACGCTGAATCTAAACATTAAGCTCGAAAGATCACGTCTAATGAAGTCCACGCTCCGACCAAATTATGCTCAGATCGAAGATCCCGATAACTTTCAACTCGAACTTCAAAATCGCTTCGAATCCTTAGATGAGTGCGTAACGGCGGACGAAATAAACGACAGGCTAGTGGAAACTGTTCATGCTGTTGGCAGAAAATTTTATAAGAGCCGACGCCAAAACAGAACCCAAAAGCTCTCCGATCAAACTCTAGATCTTATGGCGGTCAGACGAGATATGCGGTTACAGTCTTCGGTCGACATGACGGTATACAGACGGCTCAATAGACAGATCTCTACTTGTGTGCGACGCGACATACGCTGCTTCAATACTTCGAGTATTGAAGAAGCGATCAAGCAGAACAAAGGCTCAAAAGTGTTCGCAAGAAATCTGTCTCTTGGGCAAAGTCAGCTGACCAAACTGAAGACCGATAGTGGTAACGTTGTCTCGTCGAAGCCTGAGATTTTGGAGGAGATTGAGAGGTTCTATGAACAGTTATACACCTCTACGCAAGCACAACCTGTCGTTAGCATGGCAAAAGACCCCAGAGCCAAGCTGACCCGACACTTTACCGAAGATATCCCAGAAGTCAGCCTGTATGAGATTAGGATGGCCTCAAACAACTTAAAAACAACAAAGCACCTGGCGACGACGGAATTACGACTGAGCTTCTGAGAGCGGGTGGAAAACCGGTACTTAAAGTCCTCCAGAAGCTGTTCGATTCCGTCATACTTAACGGTAGTACGCCAGAAGCGTGGAGCAGAAGTGTGGTGGTGCTCTTCTTCAAAAAGGTGACAACACCTTGTTGAAGAACTACAGACCCATCTCACTTCTGAGCCACGTTTATAAGTTGTTTTCGAGGGTAATCACGAATCGTCTCGCACGCAGGTTTGTCGACTTCCAGCCACCCGAACAAGCCGGTTTCCGAAAAGGCTATAGCACCATAGACCACATTCATGCGCTTCGGCAGATTATACAGAAAACCGAGGAGTATAATCGGCCACTATGTATAGCGTATGTGGACTGAGAAAGCCTTCGATTCCATCGAGACCTGGGCAGTGCTTCAGTCTCTCCAGCGATGCCGCATCGACTATCGCTATATCGAAGTGTTGAAGTGTATTTACAGCAAAGCCACAATGTCTGTCCGATTACAGGACCAGTGCACAAAACATATCCAGCTACAGAAAGGCGTGAGACAGGGAGATGTTATATCTCCGAAACTGTTCACTGCCGCGCTGGAAGATGTTTTCAAGCTACTGGACTGGAACGGATATGGCATCAATATCAACGGCGAATGCATCACTCACCTTCGGTTTGCCGACGACATAGTCATTGTGGCAGAGTCGATGGAGGACCTCGGTGCTATGCTCAGGGACCTCAGTAGAGTATCCCAACAGGTAGGTTTGAGGATGAATATGGACAAGACGAAGGTCATGTCAAATGTTCATGTCTCACCTGTACCGGTTATTGTTGGGAATACCACACTCGAAGTTGTTGACGAATACGTCTACCTGGGTCAAAAGATCCAATTAGGTAGATCCAACTTCGACAAAGAGGTCCAGCTAAGGATCCAACTCGGATGGGCAGCGTTCGGGAAACTTCGGCACATCTTTGAGTCCAAAATACCCCAATGCCTAAAGACGAAAGTCTTTAACCAGTGCGTGTTGCCAGTGATGACTTATGGAACTGAGACGTGGTCCTTCACTGTTGGTCTCATAACGAAGCTCAAAGTCACACAGCGAGCTATGGAGAGAGCTATGCTCGAGTCTCTTTGCGCGACAGAATCCGTAATGAGGATATTCGCAAAAGAACGAAAGTGGCCGACATAGCTCAAAGAGTAAGCAAGCTGAAGTGGCAATGGGCAGGCCACATCGCTCGCAGAACTGACAACCGATGGGGAAAAAAGGTTCTTGAGTGGCGACCACGAACCGGGAGACGCAGTGTTGGACGGCCTCCCACTAGATGGACAGATGACCTCACAAAGGTCGCTGGAAACCGCTGGTTGCAGGTTGCGCAGGACCGTTCGTTGTGGAAATCTAGGGGGGAGGCCTATGTTCAGCAGTGGACGTCTTGTGGCTGATGATGATGA
Source organism: Ectropis grisescens (assembly GCA_017562165.1). Classification (NCBI taxonomy): domain Eukaryota; kingdom Metazoa; phylum Arthropoda; class Insecta; order Lepidoptera; family Geometridae; genus Ectropis; species Ectropis grisescens. Next base: position 10,267,083 of record CM029777.1, on the reverse strand, counting down.
TGATGATGATGATATGTGGCCATCTGAATTTAGTCGCTACTGAATTCAGAGAAGTATAATAATAGCTTTTAGTAAGCTAGTATAATAATAGCTTTTAGTAAGCTAGTATAATAATAGCTTTTAGTAAGCTAGTATAATAATAGCTTTTAGTAAGCTACTATAATAATAGCTTTTAGTAAGCTAGCATATTAAAGCGACGCAATGAAAGCGAGGATTGCTTGCTTGTGATTTCAGTTTAACCTTACTTAAATTTGTTTCCGAATTCAGTCTACTAAATTTAGTCAAGTGTTGGTAACGAGCCTTTTAGCCAATCTGCTAGATACAGAACCAACTAATCCGTAGAATGTACCGATGGCGCCACGATCGAAATGTTACCATCTATTACAAAATTATACAACTTCTGTGCTCGTAACCCAGTAGTTCCAATTTTCTGGCCCTTCTACAGATAAGTTGGTGGAACTTTACAGCACCCGAATACTGAATCCTTTTAGCGGACGTAAATCGTCCCATTTTCCGTTCCATTGCGTTAACGTAGACACTAGTAGAACTACTTACTTGCTAAATAGTTATAAGTTACTGTACAATTAACGTGATACCATCTTAATTATGTTCACTTAGTGGCAAATAAATATTTGAATTTGAATATTACAATACAGTAATATTAATCTAAATTGAATGAAGAATACATTTTATTATTTATACTCGTATATTCACTATTTTATCATGAATTTTCAAAAGTACCACATACATCAAATCAAAGGTGATCAAAGTACCACACAAATGATTTTACACACACAATTTTAATGACTGTTAACTATTACTAAATAAATAAATAATAAGGAGCAGAAAAGAAATTCTTAAATTTACGAAAAAAGTATAGTTTACATCTATTACTTGCGTATCTTCTGACTCCAACTTTTTCCATCATTCCTGTAGATGAAAAAAAATTGGTGACTCTGCAATGGCGACGAATAAAATAATTCTTTTCCAATGCAATACATTAAATTGAGGATTTACTAGTTTGTTACTGATTAAGTATGAAATGTTTTACTGCTACTATTTCACTAATAAAAAATACATTCTCCAAAGTAATATTGCTTGGTTTTAAATGAACACCAGCAAAGCTGTAGGGATAAACAGTGTAGACTATCTTGATCACGCCATCTTGAAGATTAAATGTTTGAAAATTAAGTTATATTTTGTTGGATTTGCAGAATGGAAACTACAATAATATTGCATAACCATGGCAATATGGCATATATACAATTTTAGGCTAACATGTGTGTATTTGTCACCATAAATAAAATTATAAATAACGACAGAATGTAACGACATCAGATTGTACATTAACCAAATGATAAACTCAAGCATTAGATTATAATCTGACAGTGTTTACAATAATAAGATGATGTCTAAAAAAATATACTGAGCTTTTGTCATAGATGATTTCAAAGATGGGCATCACTGCATTTATCATGGCAAATTACATTTAACATTTCGAGAGCCTGAGCACTGTAAATGAATACATTGGCATTTACTAACATTTTTACAAGCCACTTTGTTTAGAAAAAAATGTGTATGTAGGTACTCATGTAAGTACATAAGATGTTATTACTTCTTCTATTTATTCCTGATGCTAAGAAGTCTACAACCATAGAAAGAGGTATTATCTTTAATGGAAGACATATTATCCTGAAGTTAGTTTCAATGTTTTAAATTTTAATTAATTAAAATTTAGAACATAGATAAAATTAATTCCTAACATACTGAGCTAACTTCACGGTGTAGGTTTTTCGTGACGATGTGCGCGCGCATTCAATCAATCAATCTTTATTCAATAAACATATTAAATGTACTTTGAATCGTCAATAAGTTAGGTACAAATTCATGTAGATAGGGCTTATTTTATATAGCTAATTCAATACAATATATGCATCGTATAAACATACTCTCACCTTTTTTTTCCCAATGCTCCCAAAGTAGTATAACTTCAATAAATAAGCAGCAATTATAAAACTTTGTACAAAGCAAAAGCAAGCATATAAGAAAGTGAGATTTCTTTGATAAATGCCTTATTACATTTAGCTAAATTTAGTCGACTGAATTTAGTTGGTACTCAATTCAGTTATTAATTTTCAGTTATAAATTCAATTTAGTTGGTATTAAACTCAGTGAAGTGTAATAATAACATTCAATAAGTTAGCCTTCTGAATTCTTCAGTCTTCTCGTGACCATGGTGGTTGTAACACTACCCAAAGATCAAGGTAAGGTAAGATCCTGTAAATTGTTTAAATTACGACTTGTTTCTAACTTGCTCCTAATTTCAGTCACTAAATTTAGTTAAGTGTAATAATCATTAAATTAATTAATTAATAAGCTTGTTTTGCAGTTTCACCTGGTCCTCGAGGCACGGGGGAGCGGTCCCTGTATCCGGGAGCGCCGCGCCCGCGGACGCCGCGGCCCCGGCCGCGCGGCGGCAGGCGCCCCCTCGGGGCGCCGCGGCCCCGCGACGGCGGCTCGTCCACCCAACCCTCGTAATCATCATCCCTGTAACCTGACAAACAAAACACTTTACTTACAACTGGGCATTTTACTATAATTTAATCCTATTAATAATTTTACTACTATTCTATTAATCCTGCTAAAAACATTATAATTATATAATGTATGAATGTTTGTTGTTATGAAAATTTAATAAGGATGTATGTATGTTACTCTTTCACACAAAAACTATTGAATGGGTTTTGATGAAACTTTACAATTACTAGAGGTACATACACACCAGAATAACACATAGGGTATATAAGTAGGGTATCATCTTCATCATCTGCAGGCTGCAGACGTCCACTGCTGGACATAAGCCTCCCCCCAATGATTTCCATAATGACCGGTCTTGTGCCGCTTCCATCCACCGACTTCCCGCGACCGAGACAATATCATCGGCCCAACGTGTGTATAGTAGGGTATATTTGACTGCCCTAGTGGCTTAGTTGGTAGTAGCTCTGCCTGCGAAGCCGAGGGTCGTGGGTTCGATCCCCACCCAGTGCAAATATTTGTGTGATGAATTCAAATGTTTGCACTGTGTCTGGATGTTTCTATGTATAATAAGTATGTATTTAAAAAAACTATATAAGTATTATATCAGCTATCTGGCTGCCATCACACAAGCTTTGCTTAGTTTGGGGTCAGATGGTGTTGTGTGTGAATTGTCCACCAATATTTATTTATTTATTTATTTATTTAATAATGGTAAATTATTATACCCTACTATACACACAACACTATAATCTTCCATGTGCAATCTTTGTGTCTGGGTGTTTCTATGTATAATAAGTATATATTTACAACTATAAGTATTATATCAGGTATCTGCCTGCCATAGTACAAGCTTTACTTAGTTTCGGGTCAGATGGTGTTGTGTGGAATGGTCCACCCATATTTATTTATTATTTATAAGGTTACTAGATGTCCGCCCCGGCTTCGCCCGTGGTACATTATATAGCACTCATCGGGATCCCGTACATATCCAACGGTGAAAGAATTACTGAAATCTGTTCAGACATTACACATTAACAAAGATTAGCAAAGGTTCTTTAACTTCACCGTTACCGTTGACATGACGACGATGAAGTGACGTTTAGCTGTCGTTTACGTTTTATGTCACGTCACACGGGAACGCGGTCGAACGGGATATTTGTCGTGTTTGTCGTTTTTTGACGTCTCACGGGAACATGATAAAAATTATCCTATGTCCTTTTCCTGGTCCTGAGCTACCTCTTCACAAATTTTCAGCCAAATCGGTTCAGCCGTTCTTGAGTTATAAATGGTGTAACTAACACGACTTTCTTTTATATATATAGATAAGTGTAGCATCATTTTTTTCTTACTGCTTTCTCCGATGTAGTTCCCCATGCTGTCATACTGCTCATTAGGCTCATCCGTGGGAGAGGTCTCCTTAAGAGCCACAGCTGCTGGTAGTTCATTCTTCACTTCTTTTTGTTCTGGTCTGAAACACAATACTTCCAGTTTAATTTAGGAGTTGTACAGTGGACCTAATCACAATATAAATTATTATTTAACTAGGAGCATCCCCCCCGGTTATACCAATGTAATTATCTAATTACCGTTCCCGTTAGTTTGCCAGGATAAAAAGTAGCCCATATGTTCTTCCAGATTATTTTCTGTGTTCCAAATTTTCCGATTCATTAATACATTGCAATGTGATTGAGCAACTAACACCCAAATATCCAAACACTTTTTCATTTTTAATATTAGTAGGATAACCTCGTGCCTTAAACCTTAGAGGGTAGTATCTCTGCCTGCGAAGCTGAGGGTTGTTTCCAGTACAGTAATACCTGGGGGTCTACTGCCGAACGAAGCTTTGATATTTCTCTCTCTTTTCTTTTTGCTTGAAATGATAGAGGCAATAGCAAAGCCAATTTAGTGAGGCGGTAGAAGGCCTGGCAGGCAGGTGGAGCTATGAAAGGAGGCTGGTTGAATGTGGTTGCGTATTGCTTATGACCATATGACTCCTAAGACTATTTGATATCAAAAAATTGTATAGGCTAGGCATAGGTACAGCAGTGGACATAATAATAATATATAACCTGATGATCAAAATTGGTATATTAACATTTATTTAAAATTAATATAGCCCATAAAAAGAATTGGTAGTTCCAGATTTTTAAAGCAACATGTAGTTTGTACCAAAGATCTCAATACCCAGATGTACCATCACAAACTTCAGGGCGCACAACATCATATCATTGTTGGAAAGAGTGAGCTCACTCATTCCATTCCAGTTGGTTGCAGGAAACGGTGAACGCTGGACGCTTTCACTTATCACTATTCCTTGTCAACAACCAAAATAAGTAGTACCACAGCATATCGCACCGCTAGCGATTTTAGGGGTCAAGTAGATTGGTTATGTGTAAACTATTGCGACACACATAGATGCAGTTATTACTAATTTCAAGTTACTCAGGGCACATCTATTGGTTTATATCGATGGTTTGTGCATTGTGTGGTATAATAATTGATGTGTTCAACATATTGGTGAATATGTTACCATACACTTATCAACACTATCAATAACCAAACGCTGACATGTAATCTGACATCGTTAGATCATAATCATAATATAATGGTTTTTTACAACTTTATGGTGAGATATATTTATACATTGTGTCCAGGGTTGTGTGTCTACACACACACACACACACACACACACTTTATGGCTAATTTGGTAGATTCACACATACAAGGAATTAGGCCCTCTTTAGGTCTAAACAATTGTATTGAATCCAAATTAATTTCTACATTTTGTAGTTTATAATACAAATTTCATAATTTTACACAAGCAAAACTAAAAACACTTACCTCCCTGTACTTTGTATTTGAGCAGTTCTAACATTTATGTTCTTCCCTTGAATAATAGCACCATTAGATTTAGATATTGCGGCTTGCGCACTAGCCTCTTCTTCGAACTGTACAAATCCAAAGTTTCTGTTTATTACTATACCGGTAATAGTGCCATATTCTTTGAAATGTTCATACAAGTCTGCATCAGTGACTTTATCATTTATATTTCCCACATAAATACGAAGGTGCGCGGTAGACTTATCCTTCATAGCCTGCCTATCAAGAGGAAGGTTATCTAAAAAGAGAAATTGTTGTATATAATGTTTTCATAGAGTGATTACTATTTTTTTGGTACTGTATATTTTGCAAGCTATACTCACCAACCATGGTTATGGTTTTCAATTACTATTCTTTCTTTTACGACTTTTTGGGCTCAAGGCGTATTCTTTTTTAAGGGTCTATTGACGTCAGTTTGAGTTTTATTTAATCGATTTGTTTAATATTAACAATAATACATACAAAAAATTAAAATTAATTCGGTCTCAGTCAATTTGGTTGACGCCGCGAACGCGAACGAAGCATTTCGATTTTGATATTGATAACGACAATGACATTTTACTTTATTTAGATGGACATAGATAATATGTTTTATGAATGTTGACTTGTTGACGGTCAGGGGAATACCATAAAGCAAGACAGGTCGAATTCTACTTTACGGAAAGGCACGATTACTAATTTGATAACCACGAGTCCATCGAATGAAAATCGACTAACTGAAATGTCACCTACTTTCTTCATTTATTCGGTTCCAGATTTGTTGCATTTCTAATAGTTTTTTAATTTTTTCTTAATTTTGTCGAAAGATGAGTGGTTTTTAGGTTATGTTAAAAGAAATTTAATATTTTTCAATAATTGTGATGTTTCTTACGTAATAATATATGCCAATGGCGATAATGTGGCACATTAAATAAGCTGTTACAATATTACTGGCAGCGACACCGGCCTCAACTCATTTAATTAAAGTTTAAACTTCGATCATCTTCGAAAGTAAGTAAAACAGAAATAACCTTATAAAATAACTAAATTGTGGTTGCAAAGAAAAAGATAACTTTCTATAAAACAACGTATATCTTAGTTTCGTTTTGTTAAAATAATCTCTCTCGTTTAGAATTATTAAATTTAATTTCAAGCTCGACTAAGTTACAAGTATCATTAAAAGCAGTACGTTGCCGTAAAATAAAGAGGGTTCTACTTATTTACTATATTACCGGTTTGTTTTAGGTAGACTCTGAAAATGAAATGGCTGTTAGAAGATTTCTCTCAAAGGCATACAAAACATACAAACAAGCAGCCGATGATGCATTTAATAGAAAAAATCTATTTTACACCAACGTACTGCTGTCCACATTAATTTCTATTTGTGGAGATTTAATCGAACAGAACTATGAAATAGTGACGGGAGAGTTAGATAAAATTGACACAGAGCGTACATTACAAATGGGATTTTCTGGTTCGACAGCAGGTGTAATTTGCCATAATTGGTATAACTTTCTTGATAAAGTAATTATTGGCAGATCTTTCAAAATGGTTATAAAAAAGCTAATGCTGGACCAGTGTATCTGTTCCCCGATAGTTATCACATCATTTTTTGCAACTGTTGCTATCTTTGAAGAACATCCTTTAGATAGCTTCACTGATGAAGTGAAGGACAAGTTTTGGATATTGTACAAGGCGGAGTGGGTTGTGTGGCCACCTGCTCAAATCATCAATTTTTAATTTTTGCCTACTAGATTTCGAGTTCTCTATGACAACACAATATCCCTGGGCTATGACATCTACACATCTCAAGTCAAACACTCCAAACGAAACAGATCAAAGGAGTCTAAAGAACTAAGCCCATAAAAGCACAGAATGAGATTTGATCTTGTTGAGTTAGTGATAATTTGTTAGAATTTTGTTTTTGTACAAATAAACCAGTGTGATGTTAATGAGTGTCCATTTAATGTCTTAGTTTAGGTTAGTCTTAGTCTTGGGATCTACTTGGGTTTTCTCTCTCTGCCACACGATGGACCCGTCACCCGCACGGTGAATCCATGGAATGCTAAGAAAATCGTCTCTTAATAGCAGCTTTCATTGTTTTCATGAATGTAAAACTTTAATTGCATCAATAACTACACTTACAACATGTTTCAACTAATTTATCTTTTACTGTTTACTTTATTAACTAAATATTATTTGATGATTAAAATAATATTAGAGCTGTCGAGTCTCCCAAGTTTTTCATAAATTTATCTTTTTCTGTTCACTTTATTTAACTAAATACTATTTAATTATTAAAATCAATTATTAGAGCTGTTGGAGTCTCCCTAGGGTTTCATAAAAAAAAAATTACAAGCCTCATTTATTATACAAAAACACAGGATCCAAATTGTTCTGCCATTGTTCATTGTACATCCAGTCACAGTTCTGACTACAATGTTTTTAAGGGTCACCACAGGTAGTCTCTGTTACTGAAATAAAAAAAAGAAAACAACTTATTATAATTCAAAGAAGCGTTTTCAAGATGCAAGAAGACCTGTCAAAGTCAGTTCTCAATTTCACTATAGGTGACGCCATTGTTTTATTTTGTTAGAGAAATTTCATAAAAACAAACAGTAGTGCCGTACTAGGCAAAATTTAGTACTATTTTCGACAAGTCAATTCACATCTGGAAAACACCTCATTTAATGTCAAAAAATACACATCTATGTTAGATTTACTAGTATCACCCACCTAAATAGGCTGTGATGATTACATCAATTATTGTTTAGTCAACCAATACACAATAGATGTGAAAAAAATTAAATAAAAATAAATTAAGATATTAATGTTTTTGTGCTGTTACAGTGTGAATTAATGTAAGTCCAAAAATGTACAAAAGGAACCATTTGATTTCAGTATGTTTCCATAGATTTAGAGGTAGCAAGTCCGGTAAAAGCTCTTTATTCGCTTTATTTTTACGGAACGTACAATATGCCGCGAATACAAAAACGTGAATATAGAATGGTAATTTGTATGGGATTAAACGTTTCTAGGTGATAAAATAGAAAAACAAAAGATAAAAAAAATATATTATAATGAACAAATTTTCTTGCCCACATTGATTAATTTTTTAACGAATGGAAAGAATGATGAAACACACAAAGCTAGGTATACTTAACAAAAGACGGAACGTATAATCATCATCCTAATCAGATGGCAGTCGTCCACTGCTGGACATAGGCTTCTCTGATAGCTCGCTCCTCAGCCTGATCCTGGGCGGTCTGTGGCAGCAATTAACAATATACCTACTTCATGCTTTGAATTGGGCATAGGGTTGCTTTACCTAAACATTCTGTTTGTTTACGTTACACCTACCGCGGCAAAGGCGACAGGCAATAGGCGTAGTTGTCATAAGGTACATATATCTTACTTTTTACAGTGAAACTTTTAATACATCGCCTCAAACTTTTTCAGTCATCTATTGCATATTGCGTGACGGTCGACCGCATAGTAGGGGAGTAGGGGTAAAGTGAAAAGTGCTCGACAGAGCAGCCCTGGCCAATATGGCGGCGTTACTCGTTAAGTTACTTAAATTACTTATTTCATTTTGTACGAATATTTATTCAAAATTATATTTTGTTAAATGTCTAACAATACGAAAAAAAGTTTTACTTTTATCGTGGTTCCATAAAACTACACAATAATTTTTTTATTGGGTCATTTGACGATATTACAATTAAAAAAAAAAATATGTACCTATGTAGGTACGGATTAGACCAGCGAATAAAAAAAAATTGCGTGCATTTTTTAATCCGCGAATAATAAAAACGCCAATGAAGGAAGCGCGAATAAGGAGCTTTTACTGTTTATTCAAATAGCACAACATCCATTGTACTTTGTTATACACAAATATAGCTACGAGTATTATATTAGGATCGTATTTTTAAAGTTCACAATGTATTTTTAGTATAATCATGTACATATCTGAATCTTCTAACTAAATTTAGCTGTAAAGCGTTCAAGTATTACGTGACGCATTTTTTAAAGATTCTATACTCCCCTCCTCTCCTCGTAACGTACATTAAATTTTTTAATATCCTTCCCCTCACTCTCCGTAAACATTACGTGATATGCAAGTGATCGTTTTTACTTAAAAGTCACCACACAAGTTGCCTACTAGGTAGGTACAGGCGAGATGGTGGTCAAGTGCGAACCTAAAATAGTTAAAAAAGTAGGTTTTAATTTCCTGTTTATTTTTAATTTAAAAAAAATTCTCTATGACACCAAATAGGTAAGGACGAGACCGGAACAGGCATTTGACATTATAGAATTGTATGGGCGCCAGTTCGCGCCGCGCACGTGTCGCGGTCTCGGCGCGAACTGGGACCCATACAACACCATAATGTTAAGTGCCTGTCGTGGTCTCACCGCGAACTTGTTTGTACCTTTATGTTTTACAAGAGACCCCCTCCCCTCAAATTGCGTTATGTAATACGAACGGCCCCTGAACAGTTTGGCTACAGAATGAATAACTTTGTTATCTCACTTTTTTCAGGCTTAGCTCAACATGCAAGCGCTAGGTATCACATGGCGGAAGCTAGCAACAAATGTTCGGAGCTCAGGTCCAGTATCCCGCATGAAAAAAGTAGTGAAAGTGGCTTTTAGTGAAAAATATTTATTTTATACCAATGTTACCATATCAGTGAGTTTGTCAGCATTAGGAGACATGGTGGAACAACACTACGAGATATACAAGAAAGACCAAGAAAAGTTTGATGCGAAACGGACTATGCACATGGCGTTTTCCGGGGTGGGATTAGGAATTTTATGTCATAACTGGTATAAAATCTTAGATAAGTTTATAATAGGTAAAACAGTAGATATGGTTGTAAAAAAATTGTTGCTGGACCAAATATTTTTTTCTCCTGTTATGATCGTTACGTTTTTTGGTAGTGTTGCATTGTTTGAAGATGATCCATTAGAGAATTTTAAAGAGGAAGTTCGAGATAAGTTTACAACTTTGTACAAAGCGGAGTGGATGGTTTGGCCTCCCGCTCAAGTGATCAATTTTTACTTCCTTCCTACACGATATAGGGTGCTGTATGATAATACAATATCGTTGGGGTATGATGTGTACACATCGCAAGTTAAACATAACAAAAGTTTGTCGAGGCCAAAGGAAACTGAAAAGGATTCTTGACAAACATATACAAATAGGTACTTAATATTTCCAACTAAGACATTCGACCAATGCGTATTGTATCACGCACTTGTCTAGCAAGAGATACGTAGAATAATCAATCAATACGAAAACGAGCAGATGAAGTCTGCAACTCATATTTCCTTACGTAAAGCTTTGCTGTGATATGTGTTTTAGTCTGTAACTAGTTTGTAATTATATTTATTTATAACAAATTTTACCTCTTAAACTGGTACTATGTACAAAGAAGCTATGTGATGCTCAATAAAACAAGATTATATTTATTGTATTTTACATTTTTATTCCATATTATCACGTCACTATTAATTAATGCAACGTAAACTTACAACTATTACAAGTATATATTTCTACTATTAGCTTGTGCACATTACGGCCTTTTCGGCAATCCGAGTTGTGTGTATCTCTCTACTTAGTCTGTGAGTTGTGCGCGAGTGGTTGCGCAGTAGACTATTGAGGTGTCACAGTTCCGAAAACCAACCGTGCGCTGAGCGCGAGGTTCCTCGAAAAGAATACGCACTCTACAGTGAACGCATAAATAAGTTAACCTAACATAATTATATGTATGAAGAATACTGTATGCTCGAACTCAACGTAAAACGCGTTTAGTTGTCGACAAAACTCAAACTCAGGTATATGTACCTACTGGCGGCGCTAGACTAGACGCGCTGTGAATTTCTTCATTCCAATGTCATGCGCTCAGGGCCGGATTTAGAGGTGTGGAGGCCCCGGGGCAGGGGTTAAAAATCTTTTTTTTTTAAACTTTTATAGGTTTACACTTGGCCGCCATCTCGCCTGATGTTAAGCGACGATGCGGTCTACGATGGAGCGTGTTTACCTAGAAAAAACCGATTCACTCTCGAATTGAAGACACAAAGATTGTATCCAATAGGGAAAACCCACTCAGGCAACGTATTCCACAGCCTAGACGTTCTTATCACAAAAGTAGAGTCAAATCTCTTCGTTCGTGTCTTTGGAACATCAACCATGAAACGATGTCGCTTTTTCGAGCTACGAGCATTCCGATAGAAAAAAGGGCAAGGTGGTATTAGATCATGTAAACCAGTCGCACACTCCGAAGTGTACCCGATAAACAAGAACAAAATTAAAAATTTTGACTAACCCCCGACTACCTAAGATTTGTTATCTGTACAACATTCTACTAGTCAAGCCCTTTCATTTGATACCCACATTAAGGGAGTTGTGAAAAAAGAAATATAATTCGCCATTTTGTGGTATCGGTCATCTTGGATTTGAAATTTGTCATAGTGCAAAGTATTCTACTAATCAAGCCCTTTCGTTTGATACCCATATTGAGGTAGTAGTGAAAAATATATATAATTCGCCATTTTGTAGTGGCGGCCATCTTGGATTCGAAATTTGTTATAGCGTATAGTACTCTACTAGTTAAGCCCTTTCATTTGATACCCATATTGAGGTAGGTTGTGAAGAAATATTTTATCCGTCATTTTGTGGAGGCGGCCATTTTGAATCGATATTAACCAAACATAGCTAAGAACACCCGCACGGTAATTAAATTTTCAAATAAAAAAAACCGCATTGAAATCGACCCATCCGTTTGAGCTCTACGGTGCCACAGACAGACACACACACAGACAGACAGACAGACAGACATCGACGTCAAACTTATAACACCCCTTTTTTTGGTCGGGGGTTAAAAAACCGAAAGGCTAGCAATTTTTCGGCAATGTTCAAGACTTGCCTTTAATAACCTCGTACGTTGAAATACCGATAGATAGATGAAATAATAGAGGGCTATTGTTATATATTGTATACTTATACAATTTCGCTTTATATAATTTAATTTTCTCCAAAAAAAACAAACACCGACTTCAACTCAAATTTAAATTTCGACACTCGACAAAATTTCTTATTTTTTTCTTTATAATCTATCAAATCCATCATCAAGTCCCCCAGATGTAGCATACCAAATTTTAGTTACCTATTTGTTTATATTCCACACCGATTTCGATAACATTTATATGCGACCACCTCTGAACTATGATTTACTTACTAAACAAAAAAATAATCATCAAAATCCATTCACAATTGACGGAGCTATTGCGTGACATGCATACAATCGCGAACTCATTCAGTCCTCATGTATATGTGTGCAATAACATGATTTTTTCGATTTTCGGATTAGATATTTTAAAAGCGGCTTAGTGGAAGTGTACATACAGTTAATTTTTGTAACCGGGTATTGTTTGAACTTAGATTTATGTAAATTTGGTGAAGTTTATTAGTCTACTTATTTAAATAGGTATCATTTGTAAAAAAATAATTTTATTCACTCCACAGACTCCGGGGTCCGTGACCTTTGTCATTACAATTATATTATTTTTTATATATTTCTTGGATTAGGAGAAGAAGGGGAAAACAGGGGGGGGTGTTGTGAACATTATGAACCTAAGCCTAGTACTAGTCAGTCGGATTTCGTCTGTTGAGCCGATCACTACCGGTTGGGATTCCGATAGTAATCGACTCCACATCGTCTTTTGCCTAAGCCGCCTCCTCCCGGCCCAGAGCCTCCACCACGGTCGCATTTCTGTCCTTGATGGGCATCTGTAAGTTGAATTCGCAGATGGTCTTCGGTGATGCAGCTAATGCTCGCCGTACAAACCGACCTGGATGGTAAGGATGCGTGACCCAGTGCCCGACCCGTAATCCTGGTTTGTCAGGGTCTCCTTCTCCTCTTGAGTATGCACTAAGAAGAGGGTGTTGGGTTGGGTACTGGGTATTAGTGCTCCTTTATATCTTTTTTGCTCTAGGGACTTTATACGGGGTGCTGAGGAGTATCTATCTATAGTATACAGGTATCACGCTAGTATAAGTAGGTACAAGCACACAACAATGCGGTTTTCAGTGCCAACAATAATAATGATAATCTTGCTACTTTTTATTGGAAAGATTTCAATTAGAATTGGCTTTGATTCCTCAATTGACTACGTATATCAATAACAAAAATAATATACCTTTGGCAACAATAGAGATTCCTACATACCTAATTCTGATTATATAGTATACTTATCTACATTTGTAGTAGTAAAATTATTATTTGCATTCATGTGCTATAAGTCTGACAAGGAATTAGAATTACCTTAAAAATATATCGTCATCATTATTCGGATCCTGGCCGTTACCGATGATGGGTACCTACCTATAGGCCGCTCTTCTAGCATAACATGTATTACATATTTTATAATATAGAGTGCCGAGACGATTATGATATATAGGTATGTCCTTGGGTTTAACAAACAAGTTTGCCCATAATGACCCAGTACCACGCAGATATTTGAACACGACTTCAAATTTCAAATCACTGCCTAGTAGGTACTGTGCTCGTCATTCGGGATCAAGTAAGATCTCTTAAAACAGTATTTTTTTGTAGAAACATTACCCTCCAAACCGGAACATGGTAATGTTTGCATATTACTATGTTCCGGTTTTAAATACCTGGAAAAGGTGCGGCAGACGCTGCGAAGACCCTACCACTACTACTAGGTATTACACGACTACAAAACAATACAGAAGTACTACCAACACTTAAAAATATGTAACGTGAAAATATTCATTTGGGCGTCATAAACTGTTCGTCGACTTGAGAGCTCCTCTTACTTGCTCTTAAGCTACTTATGACACTTCTCACAACTGAATCATCATATAAGCTATTAGACCAGGATTCCGATCGTCGCCTTTCCAGCTCCGTTATAACAGGCAGCTGACTGGATCTAGGGGTATTTCTCTGAGAGGCGGTCCTCTTGTCTTTTATGTTGAGGAGTGAAGTTAGGAGCTTGTCGAGGATGGCAATGTCGTCAGATGGCTTGTTGCGAAGAGGTGTGGTAGCGCCGGAATCGATGAAGCTGGATCGTTTTGATAACGGTGCCCTTGATAGACCAATTGTTCGGAAGACCTAGAAGAAAAGAGTTAGTTTTAGTTTCGAAGATTCAGGCCTGAATAAAATACTGCGATTCAAAAAGTAATTTTAGGCAATTTTCGTGTTCTAACAAAGTTGCGGCTGGTCTAGTCGGGAAAACAGCGACTGCCGATCCGGAGCTCCGGGTTCAAATCTCACACGCACCACTGTGTTTTACGGAGCCATGTGCGTAATGCTGCTAACTTAAAAACGGTGGAGGAAAACATCGCGAGGAAACCGATATGTCCCTAGAATATTTCGAGATCATGTGTTATCCACCAACCCGCATTGGGCCAGCGTGGTGGATTATGACCTAGACGCTATTTGCGAGAGAAGGCTCAGAGTCCCAGCAGTGGGAAAATTTAGTGGGCTACTTATGCTAACAAAAACATGAGTCAAGAACAAGAAGTATTCGCCTTTTCGGAAATATTCTTTTCATATCATAATTCTTAACGTATTAATTTAGCCAGGGAATTAATATCACACTGTCATCTTATAAATGTAGCGATATCCCGAACAAGTACCAAACAAACACCACATATGTAGGTAATTATTTCAAAACTCGCTTGTGACTAGGGTTTGATCGATAAAGAAATTCGAGATTTTGTTCGACGTCTAGTACCTACCTACACACAATAAGAAAACTCTGTTAGCTCTATTCAATTGACTTCTTCACGTCTCGCACCCAATTTAATTATCAGTGAAGTGTGAAGTTCGATTTGAATCGACCCACATTTAATCAGCAGGTCTACTACGAAGTCCGATAAACGATATATCGGCCGAAGTTATGGACGTTTTATACCACGAAACACAATCGGTCGGTTGATGATACAAAAACTATCAAATCAGTGTCGGTCGGGATGAACTAAACGCTCGATCAGATCAATCGAGCGATTGTGTTTCGTGGTATAAAACGTCCATAACTTCGGCCGATATATCGTTTATCGGACTTCGTAGTAGACCTGCTGATCTCTGGCGCGTGTCATGTCGTTATCGCTAATTACGTATGCTTTAGCCTTGGACATTTCCTTATAGTCAACCTTCCAATAACTATTGGGACTTACGATTTAATCTAAAACAAAAAATGCATCTAAGTTCCTACTGGGCATTACTTTACTGAACATCATAACATCTTGATAAGGAATTATCTTGTTTTATTTATGCCACTATCTATAAGATACAGCCGTTACAAATTATATAAACATCTGTAAGACGTAAGGCCAGAAAAAAAGAAGAACAAAAACTTGAAGTCTGGATACATTTACTGATATACGAAATAGGTACTCTTGATAAGAACTTCTACCAAGCAGCACACCAGGTCAGTTAGACCAATGATCAGGATCGAAGGGTTGGTCACCCAGTCATCATATATGCCCTATAAAACCTGGACTCGTTTAGCACAGGCTCGAGTACCATAATAAGTGTATGGCTTCATCATAATCATCACATACTCTTCCACTGCTGGAGCTAGGCTCCCCTAATAGCCGACTCATCCTAGTCCCTGTACACAACTCGAACACAAAGGAGATAAGGAAGACATAAGCTTATTCCCCGAATAACTGCTTACGTGGTGGTTTTTTAATAGTGCAGATTGACGAGACGAGTAGGACATGCGCCAGATAGTAGGTAAGCAACATGCCTGCACTGCACTACGCTCGTCAACCAGAAATATAAGAGGTTTTAACTCTGTGCCCTGTCATTTCACTGGAAACATTGCCCAAAACCGGAACACAGTAATTTTTGCACATTACTGCTTGGCGGTAGAATAACTGGCAAAGGTGTGGTACTCCCAGACGGACTCTGCAAAGAGTCACTGAGACAACAGAGACATTTGAACAGTATGTAGATACTTACCTCATCAGCAGTATGACTTTGATAGCTCATCCTCTTGACCTTCCTGTACGTTTCATCGTCCAACGCCTCCTGGACCGCTGCTTCCAATTTACTCTTCATGTCTTCTTCTGTATCTTCAGTGAGGTCTTCCAAAACCAGCCTAAAGAAGAGCAGATACTTACATTATGTCAAAAAGTATTCTTTTAAACAAAATTCAGGCATATATTACGAAAGAATCGGGTTGACATTTTGAACGCATATGTATAAATTATAGCTTGTTGTCTGTAATAACATAATACATTTACATAATATATACCTACAATATATATCTATACTACATCACTAGAGACGCCCAGCGGATTCGCCCGCTTTGTTCCCGTTATTTGACACGGGATGAAAAGTATAGATAGTAAGTAGTAGTAAAGTATAGATATATACCTGTAGACTGGTGTCTACAGGTATATATCGCAGGTATATATTATGTAAATGTTGTGGATGTCTAAAACTACTAACATTATAAATGTCGATGTTAGTTGCTCAATCACGTCGTAACGTATGAACGAATCGAGTTTAAATTTGGAACACGGTTAGATTATTTTAGTTTGGAAGTACATAGGCTAGCGCTGCGGGGCGCTGCTGTAATAGGTATATACCTACTTATTTTATATACTAGCTGTGGTCGCGGTTTCACCCGCGTTTTAAGGGTTTGCTTTTTTTCACGAATCCTTTTTTTTTAAGAGTGACGAGACGAGCAAGACATGTGCCTGATGGTAAGCAACATGCCTACTACATAACAGCACAGTGGCACGCAGCTATTGGAACATGAAGAGTACGAAGAGTTAAAATCATTACCTAGTACTGCACTGCGCTCGTCACCCAGAGATCTTAGATTTTATGTCTCAAAGCCCTGTAATTCTATCTATCTATCTGGTAGTTAAAGTCCCGTCAAAATCAGACCAGCCGTTGCGGAGATTAGCCGGAACAAACAGACAGACAAAAAAAATGTAAAGTGTTTTAGAAAGAGGCACCGTGTTTCAAATGAAAGTATTCATTTGAAGTTAGTAAAAAGCTGTTACTTTGATATTACATTCAGACACTCCAATTTTATTTATTTGGATAGATATAGACAGGGTCAACGTGGACTAAATCGGCTATAACCTTTGACTTAAAGTCTATTCTGATCTTGAGTAAAAAATACTGATGAACACTTCCCAATCTACTACTTTTTTTAAAAGATCTTGTATTCTAATTATCTGAGCCTTACTCTTGCCTCTCATCTTCCTCTCCTCTATGTAAGTTCGCCTTGTTGTCCTCTCGCACCACTCTGATGTCTTGCTCCCAAAACCGCCTCAAGTCCGGGGTTGAGGTGTAAGGCGCGGCTATCTCCTTTATCTTGAGGAACATTATTGCTGTTATGAAAATGCAGACCACGTTCACTATAGTCAAACAGCAGCTAACTATCCCTGAAATAAATAAAAAATTATCCACTGAACGTATTGTGATATTTTTAAACTAAATTTGATGCTGATATTAAATGAAATCACTTGCAAATTTTCTTATTGAAATTGTATTCGAATCTAACTGAACCAGCGATCCATCTTAGCCTTTTAAAATAGTAATGTTTGCACATTATTGCTTGCCGGTCATCGAACTCTTAAAAACGGCAGAAGCGGCAAACGCGCTTCTACTATGGCGATGCAAAATCAGGTGACGTCTCCTGATTTAGTCTCAGTCGCAACAAGGAGTTGTGTACGTTCGCTGACAATTGTGTACGTTCGCTGACAATTCAATTTTCAAATTTTTCAAACAAATTTTCCCCCACGTTATGTTGTCTTTAGATTATAAGCATACCTCATCTTCGTTTCTTTAATTATATCGATGTTGTTGGTAGAATAATTGGCAAATGTGTGGTATTTTCGAGACAGATTCTGCAAAGAGGACTGCAAACTATTTATTTTTCTATGTATTTGCTAAAGTGACAATACCATTATTTTCTTGTACATTTATGCCAAGATTACCTAATGAGATTTCAGTACATAATAATTACGTACTTAGGTACGTTTATTTGACGAGGTAAAAGTCCAGTCTATAAATTAAAGCTGGTTTTACTTATAAAATAAACTTTTAGCTCAATTACTTACCATTAATCGCAAACTCGATAGGAATATAGTCATGGTACAGCGGCTGGTATGACGAATTCCCAGAGTAGGGCTCGCCCTTGATGTGGGGTATTTTAGTCCCCGGATACAGTAGCCATATGCACGCCAGAGCCCAAAATAAACCCTGTTGATTGCAGATTACAATTAGAAAGTATAGTGCGCAATACCTAACGGTACTGCGCACTAGTATTACACTTACTTTAGTATTTATTAGTAGTAGGAAAGTATTAAAAAATTATTTTCAAATCACTTAATAAACTAATTATCAATATTTATAAGGTACATGATCGGATGGATACGGAAGGATCCATGGATTACTAGTTTTACATAAAGACGTACATATTTTAATAAGAAATACTTCTTGAAGAATTTTTTTTTACATATTTACAGTTGACATTCTTACATAATATAAATATGTACTTTTGTTTTCGGAAACTTTTTTATGTTAAGTTATTTTTGTTTAGATACAGTAGGAACTAAATACGTCTGGAACATCGCCGAAAGCTAAAAAATGCAATTAAGTTGCTAGCTTGTCGGTATTTTATCGGATACATTTCGGAGAGTGCAATTGATCTGCGTGATCTAATACCACCGTGCCCTTTTTTCTATCGGACTGTTCGGCTTAGCTCGGCGTTTCATGGTTTACATACCGAAGCCTCGAACGAAGAGGTTTGACTCTACTTTTGTGAAAAGAACATCTAGGCTATGGAATGCGTTGCCTGAGCGGGGTTTTCCCGGTGGTTACAATCTTGGTGTCTTCAAATCGAGGGTGAATCGGTTTCTTTTAGGTAAACACGTTCTATCGTAGACCGCATAAGGTTTTTTTACAGTTGACAAAAGAAACCCAAAACGAGAATAAGGTTAGGTTTTTAATAATTTCAATAATGTCAATCAGCCTTCGACACTTAGGTAGGTAAAAGTATACATGTGTGATGTTGTACCACTTTTTGTTTGGGGTACTTTGAATTTATTTTATTTAAATACTGTAACCGAAATAATAAGTAATATTGTTATTTGTATCAACTTACGCAGTTCACAACCGGTGGCAGCAGTGATGCTGAAATCGCTATGCCGATGAGAGGACCGGCACTGCCTTGCAGGAGAGCTAAAGCCACACCTGTACCTGATGTTAGGGCCCAAAGGACACCCATCCATAAAGAACGTACATTTCCTCTGAAAATAAATAAATTCTAAACCTCTATCTCTACACTCATTATGATTATAATAATAATCATTTATTTCAAGTTATAAACACTCATAAAATGGAACACAATTACAATTTCAGGACAGTCACATAAATAACGCTATAATTAAAATAAAAAATAAATAAATACAATAAAAATACACTCAACACAAAACTCAATGTCAATCATAATATTTAATGAATTTGATGTCATTTGCTTTTAGCTAGACAGATACTTTGTGCTTTCTGTATGTAACGTGCCTATGACAGCTGTGAACAATAGGAGCACAATCTAGTCGAGCCGAGAGCGCAGCCAGCATGCTGTTAGGGCTCCCGCGCGCGCGCCGCACGAGCGAGCCACCTCTCTTGCGCAATGTCGCGTAGAAGCAATCAACGCGCGCTTCCGCGAACATTACAGAAGCACTGCAATAGCGCGGGAGCCCCACCAGCATCCTGAATGCGTTGTTGAACTGGACACGGAGGGCGTTGTACGACTTCTGCGAGTAATTTGTCCACAGGCTGCATGTGTAGAACGTTGTGCAGTAGGCTCTGAATAGAGTTATTTTAACGTCTACTGAGCAACGAGCAAACCTGCGGATTACCATATTGGCTCTCAATGCCAACGCCCTCCTCTCCCGCTCTATGTCAATGTCATCCTTCAGGGTAGGTGTGACAAAGTGACCCAGATATTTAAAAATGTTTACTCTATCTAACGGTGATCCGTCTAGCACAACGGGAGGCATATCTGTCACCCCTCTTGAACCACCCTGAAAGACCATACACTGACTTTTATTAACATTGTATACCAAACCGTGCTCCTTCACATACATCTCACACTTATTTATCAACTTTCTTAGACCGCATACCGAGGCACTCAAAAGCACCATATCGTCCGCATAACTTATATTATTGAAACATACTCCGTCTATATGACACCCCACGTGCATGTCACTGAGAGCCTCGATCAGCCCATTTACATATAAGTTGAAGATACTTGGCGAGCTCAACCCCCCTTGTCTCACCCCGCACCTCAACCTGTATGGATCAGACAGAATACCTGCCCACTTTACATGATTAACCTGATTTCCATACCAATACATAAACATTCTGACAATATCAGTAGGTAAATGTAAGGATTTCATTTTCTGCCACAAGATGTCATACCTGACCAGGTCAAAGGCCCTAGAAAGGTCAAGGAAGCAAGCGTAAACAGGTGTTTTTCTGTCAGTGTAATACTTGACAGCACTCTTCATACACAATATTGCAGTTTCTGTAGACAGCCCGGGCCTGAACCCAAACTGGTTATCATGTAACTTTATGTATTTATTCAATTGTGTATTAAGAATGCTATCAAATATTTTTGCGATTATTGTGGCTAACGAAATTGGCCTATAGTTGGATATATCTGACAATTATGTTAACCAATTGTTAATATATAAAAAACTGATATACAGGCGAAGAATGGAAGGTTTTTAGAAGAATGGAAGGAACTTTCGCCAATTAATATTTATTACACTGAATTAAGTCAAAAAAACTGGTAAAATCATCAAACTTTATAACTTAGTTCCACTGCATACGGAAAGCAGATGTAGTTGTCTGCTTTCTTCGGCGTTACCAACTTGGCCGATGACGTCACAAATCAAAGCATAGTTGCAAGCAGGAGATTAGGCGGTAGACCGGTAATTGAACCGGCTGATACACATTTTCAATCTAAATGAAAACATATACATTACCGTGACTTCATCTCCTCGGTTGGCCAGTCTCCAAAGCCCCAAGGCATTTCAGTTGTCCCCAGAATTAGTCCAAATATGAACCCAAACACGAGGGAGCATATCATACCGACAATGAGACTTTCAACGCCACTCCTCACGAGGCTTCTATCAGATATTATGGCTCCGAAAGTGACCGACATGACTGGACCCATAAGAGGTGACACTAACATTGCCGCTACAATGTTAGAAGCATTGTTTTCCACCAAACCTAATGCAGCGAGAGAGCTGAAACAAATAAGATTGCTAAGAAGATAGTAATGGTGAAAAGAAGTATTGCTTGGCTTACAAATCTAGCATTCAAATCAAAGTCAAATTCATTTCAAAGTCAAAGGTATTCTACAAAAAATGAGAACTATAATAAAAAAAGTTACGAAGAGTGAACATTTTATCCGACTTCAAGAAATGGAGGTTATCAATTCGTATATTATATTTTTTGTAGTTCTCCGATTTTTCGAAAACGCCGGAACCGATTGTGATAAGTTTTTTTGTTCGAAAGGGTGGATAGACTCTATGCATAATCGAAATCGCAGTGGTTTTCGTAATATCAACAAAATAAAAATACATAGATGATAATGATGGATACCTATAATATCTATCAATTTCATATTAATTCTATTAAAATTAGTGAACTGTGTGAGTTTAACATTTAATTTGTAGTCAGTTGTTACGTTTTTTTAGGACAAAAAATACAAATACATAATTATGTAGATACTGGTCGACAATGTCTACTCAGCATCTAACCACGGTAATATTCACGGTATAGTATACCGTGAATCTAGCTGAATAAACTCCTTCCTCCGACTCTTCTTACTAATGTCGTATATGAAGCCTTTTTCGACCAGAGGTCCGTAGACACACGCCTTTATTAACAGACTTCAAAAAAGGAGGTTTCTCAATTCCACCGTATTTATGTTTTTTTAAAGATCTCGTTAACGTATTACTCGTAAACCTTGGATAAGTTTCATGTGTTTTCAAGTGTAATACTTACTCAGCCGTGATAATAAGAGTGAGGTAGTCAAAGTTTAGTTCTCCGCCACCTCTGACTCCGTCTACCACTTGCTTGACCGTCAGTTTCGATCTTATGGATTCTACGAAGCTTCGCCATTTGCTGTTATCTTCACTCTTGTTTCTAAAAAAATACAAAACGTTTATTCATATTTTGGTATACTGAGAAATAATTTCGTCAAGTAGGTTTTTTGGCCTGCTAGAAAAATAATTAGTTAAACAAAATACGATTATGACAAAGATTAAGATGATTAAATTCGAATGAAAAGGCATGACTGATCATAGGCAGCCAACTAAAAGTTCCCACTGCTGAGAGTTATCTCACAAAGAGAGAGTCAAGGCTATAATCCACCACGATAGCCCAGTGCGGGTTCGTGGATGACACATGGCCTCGAAACATTCTAGGAACATACCGTTTGCTCACGATGTTTTCCTTCACCGTTTTTAAGTTAGCGGCGTTAGGCATACGACTTCGAAAAGACAGTGGTGCGCGTGGAATTTCAGTCCAGGAATTCTGGATCAGCAGTCGCCGTTCTCCCGACTAGACCAGCCATACCTTATGTACGTGGAACGGATTTGAAATTACAACCTCTGGACTCTTCATGTCCAATTATCATCATCATATTCAGCCTGTTTCGTCCACTGCTGGACATAGGCCTCCCCTATGATACGCCACTCAGCCCGGTCAACGGTCATATTCCAATACCCGTGTAAAACTGTGCTGTTATAGGCCTGCGTGTTGGTTACTATCAAGCAAATGATTTGCTTGTCCCGTCATTTATCGCATATAGTTTATAAAATAAGGCATGACAAAAAGACAAAGAAGTCTTAGAAAAAAGATCCTGTTTCTGCCGTATGAATAGGGAAATCCAAAAATACACTTACAGTAATTCTTCTTTGTCCGCTTCTTTATCATTGGCAGAGTGGACTACACAGCAAGGAACCACGCTGTAAAAGTTAAAAAAAAAAAACATTAGGAACGTTTTTTTTTGTAGTATTTAGGCCCGTATGTGGCTATCTACTCACCTGATGGTAAGCGATGGTGTTTGAACGAAACGTTGACCTACTTTCGCCCTTAATACGGTATTGCTACTTCCTTACGGTTACGACCGACAGTTTTTAATTAATCTGAATTTGAACATCTTTGTACGATTTAGCTTAGTACTCAGACAAATTATTGTTACTCAACTTCGTAGTAAAATAAACAGCTATTCGAATATTTGGCGATATAATATCACACCTGTATCCTCCTGCCCTGAACTGGCTGGGATAGATAAAGCCAAAATAGCCGGCGAAACCGTACGCACCGTAATCCTGACTTATCCTATCAACCGTTTAATTACCGCTTAATACCGACCTGACAATAGATCGTTACCGTACGCGGATACGTGAGGCAATGCTGCAACGATTCACACCGGTCATACTATTGGAATATTGCGAACTGGACTGTCAATTATATCTTGTGGAGTTTGCGAATCCGCGAATTTATTGTAGGGAGTCCTGAGAATCATTCAAGTTTCAAATACATGCATCACTGTATAATGGTAGGACTCTTTGCGGAGTTTTTGAAGGACAATGTTTCCAGAGAAATTACAAGGCATTTAGATAAATTCTTTACAGCTCTGGGTGGGGAGCGCTAGGTAATGTTATGATTTTGAGTCTTCATGTACTCTGCGTGACACTGTGCTGCTGTGGGCAGGCATATTGCTTACTTACATATGGCACATGTTCTGTTCGTCTTGTCCATACTATAAAAAAAAACATACCACTTGACTGGCCTGGTGGCTTAGCTGATAGTCTGCCTGCCGTAGCTGCATTGCGCTCATCACCCTGAGTTATTTTATCTCTGAAACCTTCAATTGCTCTAGAAACATTGCCCTTCAAACTGGAACACACCTATGATGATGATGATGATGACGACCGACCTGACAATAGACCGGCACCGTACGCCGACTCCGAGCTGCGTGAGACAATGCAGCATCGTCTCGCAGCGGTCTCCCGTGGGCAGCGGAAACGTGACTTCGATGTAATTTCCCGGCTTGTCGCTCACCCATACGACGTGCTCTACCAACAGCTGGCTTAGTAGCTCGCGGAGGATCTGTTTCAATTGGTGTTGGCGTAAATGTTTTATTTCATTAGTCATGCCATGTAATGGAAACAGATATGGTCCCTGCGATACAGGTCTCACCTAGTGCAGGGGCTGTAAGCGCATCTTAACGGCACCGGACCACCGGCACCGTGGAAACGCTGCGTCATGTTAATTTAAATCTTAATTCCTGTTGATTGAGTCTAAATTTGCTCAACTGGGCCTTCTTCCCGATCCATGAACGGGTTAATTTTAACCTATGTAATTTTTATGGCAAATAATACATTTTGTATTTTTTTTGTAGTTACTAAGAGCATCCCGCGGTTTTAGCCGCATAGTTTCTGTTCACGTAAATTTCCCACTATGAAAAGTTGCCCATGTGCTATTCAGTCTACCTAACTAGGTATCTAAATTCCATATAAACTATCTGTTTGAAATTTCAACCCGATCAATAAATATTCTAGGTACGTAGCAAAACCCTTTGTAGCATAACTATGGGTCTTTCAATTTAATTACATTTTTCAGCATTACAGAAACTAAAATATTTTGCATACCTATGCCTAAAACTACTCAATATTTACATATTCGTATGTACGTGCAGTCTAAGAATACTTACGTTCTCCATAGTGAAAATTTCAGTTTCCGTAATATTATCCAGCGTAGGACTAAAGGCATCGTTATAATAATCCTGCGTCAAATGAACTGGGATACTCCTCGAATTCTTGCTTCGAAGTTCCACGGCTAAGCGACATGTTTTAGACGAATCTTCTATAGGTACGAGGTCTCTTGGCTTGCCAAACTTCAAAATATGCTCGTAATTACTCGAAGGAATGCATACTATAAAGATCACTCCACCAGCCATTTTAACCGTACCGCTTTAGTTTTAAAACTGATGCCAATGTCGAAGAGTTGTGAATGTCGCCTTGTTTAGCGTCTAGGCGTAACCTAATTAAAACCTTACGTTCTAATTACCCAGTGTATTTTCCTGTACTTTTGCTTTGGCCATGTTATTCTTGTTACTTTCTAGATCTATTCATTATGTATGTTTTCAACCTTCGAACTTGGATAATATGTTAGAAGTTATTAAATAACATGTACGCAAAACTTTGTTTGTTGTGAAGGTACTCGTACATAATTTTCTATGTTACGTAATGAATTATTTCTACGCCTGGAAGCAATTTTTTTTACTCGTATCGCGGTTTTATTCTATTAACGATATTTATGTGTTGGTAACTTCTGTTGTTAATATTAACGGGTAACGGGCGCGATTTGTTTCTGAGTGGGTACCAGCAGGTATCAGGTGTACGTGCAATTTTTTATCATTAGCAAAAAAATACCATTACTATCATTATCGCTCATGTTAAAGTTAAAAAATATTGTTATTAAAAAAAAAATAACAATATTCATAAATTCAACAATATTCATAAATTCTCAAAACTTCCGTTTAAGGTGTAATAAGCGTAGGTATGAGATTGCATACATTAAAGAACAAAAAATTTTTTTTTTATTATATACTCTGTAATTAATATAAAGTAATAATAACGAGCTATAAAATAAAGGTACCTTAAATTTAAATACAAAATATACTTATAAATTTTAATAATAATTTAAAATTAAGTATAAGAGTAAATTCTATAGGTAGAGACCCCCCGTTTCAATATTTCAGACAAATTTTATGTCCGCGATAAAAATACCTATTTGCTAAGTAGGTAAGGGTCCATCTATCGTGTGTGTTTTACTAGTCCGAGTGTTCATATTACGTAGGTATATGTAATCACGTTTTTTCAGTGTGGGAGGCAGAAATCACTTCAAATCATTTCTTCAATCTGCTTCTAAACGTTCTGTGTCTTCTTTAGCAGGTTTGTTCATCAGCTTGAACAGTGCCTTTCAAGACCTGATTGTTGTTGAAGATGTTTTCACCAGTACGAGACACAGCCGCCTCATCCGCCCCTACCCGACCCATACATCCATACTCACTTTAGAAATCTGTTTCGCCCAAATTCTTTTATCATTCTCTTTACGTGTCCAAACCTAAGCATCACAATTTATTATTTTAATAGATTTCTGCCGTACCACAAACGTCCCTTATCCGATGTTCTACAGTGAATTGATACTCAATAATAATTTCGGTTATACTGCTTAGACATGGTATTACATTTCAGTCTCATTTTATTGCATTTTCTGCCAAACCAAAGATTCATTTCTTTCGAGTTTGACAGAAAATATGTGGTTCTGGACCCTGTGTTCTGTACCGTACTGTAATTGGGCGTTTTCAAGACGTTATAATATATACCTGTCAAATACGGTTCCCAATTTTATCGTAGGTGGCGCCACTGTTTTATTTTGTTAGAGAAATTCACAAAAAACAACAGTGGTGCCACACTTGACAATATTTAGAACTATCTTTGACAAGTCTTTTTGCGTCCTGAAAACAACTCATTTTATTTATTGCGGTTGCGATTAAATCTTGTGTAATGTTTCCAATAGGAGGTCCAATCGTTTGAAAGTTTAAAAACTTTATTCTGAACCATGCACTAGTAGTCATGGATATGCTAGTTTTCTGGCTTATTCTCTCTCTATAGTCTCTCCCTCATGCAGCGTTCCTCTTCGGTTCAACTGTATGGTTAAGAGAAGGTTCGATAGTAGGACTTGCTTTGAGGGTTTCCTGGTGGTCGTATCCAAAATTGTAACAACCGAAGTCAACGTTAGATGCCTTTTCGTTTTCCATACTGCTTTGAGAACCGTATTCTGTGGTGTCAGAGTCCAGTGGTTGGTAGCTGTCATCGATTCTGCGGAAGAAAACGAATTTACTACAATACGTACGCAACGTGTTTTGATTCGTTAATGTAATTTTTTAAAATTAGAAAATATCCAAAAGTAATGATAATCAGTTATTTCTAGTGCACACAAAAATACAAAAAAAATACAGTCACTTGCTCAATTACCCACTAGTTCAGGAAAAAAAAATCATATAAATAGGCCACGATTCCCGGGAGCTACATTCATTTGAATACGGACTGTCAAGGAGTGAACATCAAAATGGAAAAACACGAAATCAGAGCTGTCATTAAATACCTCTGCTTGAAAAAAATGTCTACCAAAGACATACACAGCGACTTGGTGGAAACATTAGGGGACTGTTCTCCTCCATATTCCACAGTTGCACGCTGGGCTAAGGAGTTTAAGCTGGGAAGAACATCGACGGAAGACGAACACCGCGAAGGGCGCCCATCGACGTCCCTCACTGGAGAAAATGTGAAAAAAGTTGAAGAAAATGTATTGGAAGATCGAAGAGTGACTATCAGGCATGTAGCTGAGGTCACAGGGATCTCATATGGCAGCATTCACAGAATCCTTGTGAACGAATTGCATATGAGAAAGGTCTCCGCGCGTTGGGTACCGAAAATGTTAAACGACGAGCAAAAGAAGAAACGAGTCGACATGTCAAGAGCAAATCTCGAAAAGTTCCAGGCAGACAAGGATAATTTTTGTCACGTTTTGTGACCATGGACGAAACCTGGATCCACCATTTTGATCCTGAAACAAAACAACAATCGATGACATGGAAACGATCCGATGAACCGACGCCGAAGAAATTCAAAGTGTCAAGCTCAGCAGGGAAGGTTATGGCGTCTGTTTTTGGGACGCTGAAGGAATAATCATGGTGGACTACTTGGAAAAGGGGGCCACTATTACAGGCTCCTACTATGCAGAACAAATAAGAAGATTGCAGGAGGCTATTAAGGAGAAAAGGCGAGGCAAACTGCGGGCTGGAGTGCTGTTCCATCAAGACAACGCACCGGTTCACAAAGCTGCAATTGCCATGGCTGCCATTCAGGAAGCGGGCTTTGAGCTGGTGGAACACCCCCCCCCTATTCACCAGATATAGCCCCCAGTGACTTCTATCTCTTTCCACGACTCAAGGAACACCTCCGGGGCAAGAAATTTGACGATGATAGCGACGTGATGGCCGCGGTTGAGGACTTTTTTGAGAGTCAAGATAAAGATTTTTTTTCTAAGGGAATTTTAGGTTTAGAAAAGAGATGGACTAAATGTATAGACTTGCTAGGAGACTATGTTGAGAAATAAATTTAGTTTTTGATTTTATTTATTGTGTTTATTATTGATTATCATTACTTTTGGATCACCCCCTCGTATAAGCAGCGACACTTTTGATTGGAAAGTGCGTTTGAAACGCGCCCTGTTGTAGAGACTAATGTATGAGATACCAAATAAATAAATGGAACGCAGCATGCTTAAGGTAGCACGCAATCGTATCGTATGTAGTGGGAGGGATCTTTGCAGAGTCCGTCTGGGAAGTACCACACCTTTGCCAGTTGTAAGCCAAGCCAAGCAGTAATGTGAAAATGTCATTGTATTCCGGTTTTAAGGGCAATGTTTCCAGTGAAATTGCAGGGCATAGAGGTTAAATATCTTATATCTCTGGATGACGAGTGCAGTACAATGCTAGGTTATGATTTGGACTCACCTTGCTCCAATAGCTGCGTGACACTGCGCTGTTATGAGCAGGCATGTTGCTTACCAACAGGCAAAAAATGGAACAATCTTTATTTGTTTATAAAAAAGTTGAAAAGTGAAACTTACTGGGCGTTCCGGAAACATTCCTCAATGCTCTGAGTCTTCCTGTGTACCGCTCCTGGTCGTCTAAACGTCACAGTGTCACTTTGCACCATTCCCGTACCATTCAAGGGAGACCCCTTGGATTCCTCAGAGGTGTCGTTCGACCATTTGCTGAAAATACAATATCAACTATGTAGATAGAATTCCGAGTTGAAATCCCACGCGCACCACTGTCTTTTCGAAGTCATGATCGTAACGCCGCTAACTTAAAGCGGTGAAGTAAAATATCGTGAGGAAACCGACATGTACCCAGATTTTTTTTGGATATGTGTCATTCGCTAACCCGCACTAGCCAGCGGCAGCTTCGTCTTGAAGAAGGGCGAAACTTACGGATATTCTCTTAGTTCAAAGTACCTAATAATACGCTATAGTACCAAAGTACCTAATAGTAAGCTATAATACGCACATCAGATTCACAGTTCGTTAGATTGTACTTTTAAATCTTTCAAATTATTTAAACTTCTTTCAAAATATCCTTACATGAGGATACTATCCTATCCTCTCATAAATAAGAGTGTTGGTCATAAGAATCATAATTAGGAGTACCTACAGCGTGCTCAATTTTGATGACTGAGCAAGCGAAGGATTCTAATTTTTGAATCACGAGCGTAGCGAGTGGTATTGTTTAGTGATTAGGTTTAATTATGTTGTGAATTCACAAACTTAGTGCACACGATGTTCTAAATTCAAATTTACTTTACTCTCTGGAGGGCAAAACGACTTTTGCACACTGATATCCATGAGCAAAAGTACGCTTTCCGAAGTGGTGGGATGAAAAATACATAGGTAGATAGGTACATGGCGTTGGCGCTCTTAGCCTTCGGATAGCCCCAAATATTAATTGTCTAACTCCCAAGACTATTTATTGAAGCTTTCAAAATACTGAAATTATCGCTATGTCGTAAACTCGCCCAAAATTAATAAGCCCTTGTCTGTAATATCTTATTGCCCGTAAACCTATGACGACTTGATTTTATTGCGCTTTGGTGAGGATTATCTTTTTTTTATTGTGATTTTA
Source organism: Ectropis grisescens (assembly GCA_017562165.1). Lineage (NCBI taxonomy): Eukaryota > Metazoa > Arthropoda > Insecta > Lepidoptera > Geometridae > Ectropis > Ectropis grisescens. The sequence goes on along the minus strand of CM029777.1, from coordinate 10,236,849 downwards.
TGTACACCGAGAAGTAGAGTTCACAGTAGAATAACATCATAACATAAGAATGATAAACGTAAACAATGTCATCACTTATTGAAAATATTACAAAAAGAAAAACCTAGGTAAATTAACTGCGCTTGGGGTTTTAATCGCGTACTTAGTTGCCGTTCCTTTTATTTTCCCGTGATAAAAATTAGACTTTGAGCTATTGTAGATTGTCTTTGTTTCAAAAAATATTTCAACTCGATCCGTTCAGATGTTTCGACGTGATTGAGCAACAAAAACTTTGACTTTACTGATATTAGTAGGATGTGCTTAGTAAGATACTAATATTGTACATAAAGCTGAAAAGCTTACATGTTTGAACGTGATAAACTCAGGAACTACTGGACCGATTTCAAAAACTCTTTCACCGTTGGATATGTGCATAATTCCTGAGTGTTAAATTTTATAACAAGCCGGGGCCACTAGTAAAAAAAAATGTTTTCTTCAGAAAGTTGTTGTAAATAATATTATATTTGATCAGAAAATAAGATAACAACGTTCAACACAAATATAAAAAAACTCGTCTGAAAACCTGCGCTGTGTTCATTTTGTTTTGATCCAGTATCTGTAACAGTCTATATTGAAACAGATGGCGGTTACCTGTAAACGTCCCACGCGGGGTCGGGCCGGCCCTGCTTCGACGCCTGCAATCGATTCCTGTTAGCTCTCCACCACGTGATATCCCGCCTGTCCAGGGGACACACCGCTTTCACCTGCCGATACAAACGAACAAACATTGAGAATGAAACTTACCCTTGAGGAACCTTTATTTCGGCAAAATAATTTGGTAAATTCCTATTAACAAAACAGAGTAGGATCCCAGAGCCAGAGCCATCCCAAAGCTGTTAAAATCATTTAGAAAAAATTACGTGAAGTAAGTATTATTTTATGTAGGCACCTAGTCGTACATTCATAACCTTATATCTCATAATCGGCCGTCTAAGCAAGATAGCGGGTATGCATTATTCATGCGTTCTTAGTGCATACTAACACTACTTAATTGTCCACATTTCGTTTGTCAGAAAATAAGTGATGTCTAGCGGTTCTGGGATCTTGGACTAAAATTGAATTACGGTTTGGATATCTCATATGAAGACATTCAAAATAACGTAAGAAAATTCAAAAAGTTTAATAGTATGATAAAACCACCATTTTTATTTTATTTAGGTTTAATATAGTAAATATTAAAGTGTATCTCGTAACTAGGAATACTAGCAGCAAATTCCAAATTCTATTCTAAGATGTTTGATGAAGATGTTATGATGTGTATTTCCCCTTCAGTAAGTATGTTTTGCTTGAAAGTTATACCTACACATCCATACATATATACAAACTCTCATTTGTATTATAAGTAGACTAGGATTTATAATATTAGTAAGACAAACAAAATAATGTACGTAAACAAATATACAATACATAAATCTATCTACAGTACATAAATATAAAATATCTCTCAAACCTTGTAAACGACGACTCCGGTGACGAAAATGCAGATGATGTTGACTAAAGTCAGACAAAGAGACGCCGTGCCGAGGATAGCGAGTTCTCCCGGCGCCATCACGACCCAGTTCAGCTCGTTGTTCGTTGCCATCACACGGAACAAAGACATGGCCCATAGGAGTCCCTGGAGACGAAATATAGGTATTTATTGAGCTATATAGCGGTAAAAGATTTAGAATTTTTGTATAAACTTGAGACAATATCTATTAATTTATTTCACTAGTCAATAGTACTTTTCTGGTGCCGCGAAAAATGTTTAATTGATAAATCTTCTTGATCTACTTTGGATTTGTTTTGTCATAGCTAGTTTCAAATTTTTTTTTAACTGAGATAAACACTGCTATTATTATGAACTAGATGTCCGCCCCGGCTTCGCCCATGGTAAATATTTAGCACTCATCAAGATCCCGTACATATCCAACGGTGAAAGAATTTTTGAAATTGGTTCAGTCATTCTTGAGAATATAGCTTTCAAACAAAAAAACCTTTTCAGCTAACTGCAACGCCACCTGTCGGAAATTAGTCGTACCAATTCAGATTTAGAAACATTAGCAAAGGGAGGTGTTTAATCTGTGAGCAAAGGTGAGGTATGTAATCTATGGCAAAGGTTCAATCAAAGGTTTAATCTATCTAAATTCAATGACGCAATCTTGACACATGCTGTCATGTGTCATGCCAAAGCACGAAACGTACGAAAACTCTCAAAAATGAATATTTTCCCCCGATTTTGTTACATTCTTGATTCATACTCCGCTTCTATTAATAGTATCGTTATGTTCTATAGCCTATAGCCTTCCTCGATAAATGGACTATCCAATAGAAAAACAATCTTTCAATTCGGACCAGTACTTCTCGAGATCCTAGCGTTCAAACAAACAAACAAACTCTTCAGCTTTATAATATTAGTATCGAAGTATAGACTAGTATAAATAAGATTTCAACCAATTCAAAAGGCGCTCAACGCGTCTGCCCCGAATCTCTGCTTTGCCGCCGTTCCAACGCTACGCCACTTCTATTGGCTATTGATGGTTGCCTGGAATCGCTATAAGCGATAAGGCCGCCATTTATGGCACTAGTTATAAGTAATTTTATTTGCTATTGTTTTTCACTGTATATGTCTTCTGGTGTGCATAATAAATTGTTTCTGAATATCTGTCTGTCTGTCATTACTAGCAAGTCGGTGACGTGAATTCATAAGGTTTTCCCCAAAGAGTTTACATATACTACGTATAGAGTTAGATTTTCCGCACGGTTCCTTTGTGTCAATCGTAAGCAGATGACGTGCAGACTTTCTATGGCAACAGAGTGAGGTGCCGCGACAAAAGTATGACACTTCCACTAGAGCGACAAGGCAAGAAAGATGCTACCTTTATACGTAGTATATGTTAAAGTCTTCTGTTTCCTCCTACCAAAAAGAGCTCAACAGTCTAATGAAGATTTTACTTCACAAATGTGCCTACGTAACGTAAATGAAAACTCACAGCGTTTACAGCAGGGGGCAGCAATGAAGCGGAGATGGCGACTCCGACCAGGGATGACGTGTAGTCACTGAGCACGGCCAGGGCCACGCAGGCGCCGCTAGGGATAGCGATCAGGATACCCACGAACAGGGACCGGAACTCACATCTGCATAAATGCGTAATTTTATAGTATGCACGTATCTATGTATGAAGGTACGGTCTAGTCGGGAGAACGGCGACTTCCAATCCGAAGACCCCGGGCTCAAAACCTCGCGCACCACTGTCCAAAAAAACGCAATCAAGGAAAACATCGTGAAGAGTCCGACATGTAACTAGAATCTCTCGAAGTCACGTGTTTGACATTTGGTAGACTGTTTATGCTATGGGTATGTACGGACGTTTCTTAACCCCTTTACGCAAAAACTAAGTACTGTAATAGTGTCCGGGTAATATATGGTATATGGTATACTAGCTTTTACCCGCGACTTCGTCCGCGCCACATATTTACTAAAGTAATTGAGGCAGTACCTACTCGTATGTCTACTACCATACAAATTCACGTTTCCTAATCAAAATCGGTCTAAGTCAAAGTTTTATATTTATTAATAAATGTACAATTTACACGACAAATTACAAAAAAACTATGTTCTCAAAAAATTAATCAAAAACAGACTTTAATTTAAAATCATATTGGGACGGTCCACCAAATTTTATTAGAGTCTATTAGTAGATATTAGTAGATATATCGTCTGATTACATGAACGCAAATTTTAGTTTGTTGTTCATATTTCAAAAACCGCCGCACTGATTTCGATAAAATTTATATGACCACCTCTGAACTATAATCTACCAACCAAAAAAATAACCATCTAAATTGATTCACAATTGGAAATACAACTGGATTGACAACCTCCTCCTTTTAGAAGTCGGTTAAAATAGCATACAAAGAGTGCAAAGATCCTTCCATGCACACTTTTACTCCTCATTCCCACTCTTTTCAACTCTTTTTCTGTGATAAAAAGTCGCCGTTGTCCTTTCCTAAATCTAGTCTATCTGTACACCAAATTGTAACAAACTCTTTAAGTGGCTTAGGCGTTAGACGGTAACGGACAGAGAGAGTTACTTTCATATATATAATTTCATATTAGAATTGAAAACAGGTGTTCCTGATCATTTTATAGGAGGCAGTTGTAAAAGATTACCGAAAAGTAAAACGTTTACTCCTCCAAAAACCTCATTTTCGCAGTTCTTAATTTGCCTTAATCGAGCGTCCATCATGCATAACATTTGATAAGACACCATGGAAATCTCGTCGACTATCAAAAATTCTGTCTGATACGCCATTTAGTGGCTGCACCCATCTTAAATATTGAGGTTGTATAGTGCACTGTATTCTTCTTGTCAAGCCCTTTTATTTGATACCCATGTTGATGGGATTGATAAAACCTAAGTTATCCGCCATTGTGTAGAGGCCGCCATCTTGAATTTTAATTTTATATAGTACATTGTATTCTACTGGTTGAGCACTTTCATTTGATACCCATGTTGATGGGATTGATAAAACCTACGTTATCCGCCATTTTGTAGCGGTCGCCATCTTGGATTTCAATTTTTTATAGTATATATTGTATTCTGCTTGTTGAGCCCTTTCATTTGATACCCATATTGATGGGATTAATAAAACATACCGCCATTTTGTAGCGGCGGCCATCTTGAATTTATTTAAGTACATTAATTATAAATAAATGATACCGCTAGAAGCGTCTTGAAACGTTCTTGAGAGTAAATGGCTCAAACGGGTAAAAGTAAGGCGGCACTTCATATGCCGAAACATAAACACCGCACTTATGTAACCTGACACCCGTTTTCCCGCCAAATTTGTAAAACGCGAAAAGCGGCCAGTGTATCAAGCAAGCGGTTATATAAGTATCCCCGTATAGTTAGAAATTATAAAATTGCTGGAACAAACGTTTATCGACTCCATTTCAAGTGTCTAGATACAAAGTTTCATGGTTTTATCTTCAATAATATTGAACTTCCAGACTTTCACCACCAATTCCACCAAGGTACAGTTCGAAACTACAAAACTGCTAAAACATACATTTTATGGTTTCGTGTTAAATATCTAGACGTAAAGTTTCATAGTTCTTCAACAATGACGAAGTTTTCCATATAAACTTTCATCCCTTATTTTAACCCTTTCAACCCTTTTTTCGGAACAAAAAGTAGCCTATGTCCTTTCTCGGGATCTATTCTATCTATGTATCAAATTTCATCAAAATCTGTTGGTTGGTTTAGGCGGTAAAGACGGACAGACAGACAGACAGATAGACAGACAGACAGACAGACAGACAGAGTTACTTTCGCATTTATAATATTAGTATGGATTGTATTCTACTGGTTGAACACTTTCATTTGATACCCATATTGATGGGATTGATAAAACCTATGTTATCTGCCATTTTGTAGCGGCCGCCATCTTGGATTTCAATTTTTTATAGTATATTGTATTCTGCTTGTTGAGCCCTTTCATTTGATACCCATATTGATGGGATTAATAAAACATAAATTATCCGCCATTTTGTAGCGGCGGCCATCTTGAATTTATATTCGAAACTACAAAACTGCTAAAACATACATTTTATGGTTTCGTGTTAAGTATCTAGATGTAAAGTTTCATAGTTCTTCAACAATGACGAAGTTTTCCATATAAACTTTCATCCCTTATTTTAACCCTTTCAACCCTTTTTTCTAAACAAAAAGTAGCCTATGTCCTTTCTCGGGATCTATTCTATCTATGTATCAAATTTCATCAAAATCTGTTGGTTGGTTTAGGCGGTAAAGACGGACAGACAGACAGACAGACAGACAGACAGAGTTACTTTCGCATTTATAATATTAGTATGGATTTGATAGATAGTAGACATACAATCATACATAGATAGGTAAGTCTGGAATAACATACTACTCCTCAGTTACCCTTTGTCCATAAAAAGTAACAGCGTCGGGATCTATGCCATTATATCTGCTCATACAGACAAATAAACGCAAAGTTACAGATCTATTTCCAAATTCGAAGTAAAATTAAAAATTTAATGTTAATGATTGTTAATTTTATTGTAATTTCTTAGACAATTCTAATTTAATGGGTCACACTGGCCAATTTGTATCCCAGTAAAATAACAGGAATGAGGAGTAAAGCCGCGCGGTGCAGCTAGTACCGATTATTTTTAACAGGTTTAGTAATAGCGCTACTTCGTTTTATTTTAAACATTGGCAATGGATTTAACGGAGAAAGAAAACATTTTGAGTACCACGACATAAATAAATAAATATTGGTGTTGGACCATTCACACACAACACCATCTGACCCCAAACTAAGCAAAGCTTGTGTGATGGCAGCCAGATAGCTGATATAATACTTATATAGTTTTAAATACATACTTATTACATAATATTAGAGAAGAACATCTTTCGAGGACTTTTAGTTTTGGTCATCTGAAAACCCGCATTTGCAAGAGTGGTGTATTTGTCTTGAGTCTTGCTTTGTGAGAGATTAACCCCGAGACCCGAGATTGACAGTGGGAATACACAGTGGGCTGTTTATACTAGTCCGTTATTTTACTCTATAATGGTATGTAGGAATACAGTACAGTCAACAAAAAACAGCTGTCTTTACGAGAGGGTGTGTTCCAACATGTTACGTGGATCGTCTCCTCAGAGTGTGAACGGTATTTGTGACAATACAATCGGGCGTCGCGTCGCTTGAAAAGGTAGACAAAATCGTTTTTATAATATTATTATACATTAGTATTCGCTCGAAACAGCAAGGTACTACAAAGAAGAATCTTTACAACCAGTTTTTGAATTCTGAATCTGTTTTTATATCCTATGCGCATTTTAAAAGGAGGAACATATAGTGAATCATTCAATAATACTGATTCTGTTTAATACGATTACCTAGATGATTGTGGTGTGCTAATTACAGGGAAACGTGAGAAGACTATACGTAGGATATATTGGTGTATTTCCTGTTAGTCACTTCCACACAAACAGCTCAGCCACACGTGGCACCTCCAACCCACCCACATCATTCTAATTTCATCTCAATTAAACCACCTATCTAGGTACACGGAGGGTACACGTAATTGAGTAGAATTGTTTGGCTTCATTTACTCATTTCAGTAGTTCAACGGTTCAAGCACTTAGTTTCAATTAATCTCAATCAAGCGATCGTAAGATGATATTATCGAGACCGTTGAATTGCTATGAAAAACCAGAAAAAGAAAAGACTGAAAATAAGTTATTGGATTTTAAAATGTAAAAACCGCCCAATATACGCCGAGTTCTAGTAAACATTGGTGGTAAGTAAAGTTGAATGCAATTGTTTGAGACAAAAAGTCAAGGATTGCATATGAAGGTTTACACCTATATCATCATAGTCCCTAAATCCCTACTTAACCCAATTAATATTTTAATGTAATATTATAAATGCGACCCTATATTCCTACTTAAACTAATTAATATTTTAATATCGTAATACGAGTATTTTAAATGCGACAGTAACTCTCTGTTTCTGTTACGCTTTCACGCCTAAACTATAGAACCGATTAAAACAAAACTCGGTACAAAGATAGTCTATAACCTGAAAAAGAACATAAGCTACCTTTTAAAGCGAAACATGGGTTGAAAAAAGGGATGAAATTAAAGGGATTGAGATTACTTAGAAGTGAATAAATATGACATTCAAAGATTGTAAGAAATAAAGTATATTCTAAAGAGGATACATTTCTATAAGTATTTTTATATTTTAGGGAAGGCACGAGTTACACGGCGCAGCTAGTGTATTTATATATTCAAATCCCGCGCGCTCCACTGTCCTTTCGAAATCGTGTGCGTAATGCCGCTAACTTAAAACAATGAAGGGAAACATCGTGAGGAAACCGACATGTACCTAAAATCTTTCAAGGACATGTGTCACCCACCAATCTGCACTGAGCCAGCATGGTGGATTTTGGCCTTGACCCTCTCTTTGTGAGAGAAGGTCCCGAGTTTCAGCTGTAGGAACATTTAGTGCACTATCTATGCATGCAAGGTCTAGAATTAGGCTGATTTTAGCTTGGTGATACCTCGCCATCATCTCAGGCGTGGGCCAGTCATCCACAACGCCGTAGCGACCGTCCACGGCGCAGATGGCCAGCCCGAACACAAACCCGATGACGAGGCACAGGAACAGCCCCATAAGCTCGTGCATCACACCCATGTATTGCAGTGAGCGATCCCGGACCGCCGTACCAAGCGTGCCGGCTGTGATTGGCCCCTAGAACAGAAAGCATTAAACTTTCAAAAACTTTGTCAAGACAGAACATTCATTATGTATACATATCGTTCAATAACAATGTGTTCGTGTTATGTGCCATATTGTACCGAACACGGTTCTGGGGGGAAAGTTATCTAGCTTTAGTCAAATAGGTACAAACATTTTTATTGCTATGTGCGGGTAAGATAAGATGTTATACAACATTTTGACTGAAGCTGGCCCATACAAAAAGGCGTCTTCCAGAGGCATGCAATATGTCTGGCATCTTTTTTGATCCTCGCAAAACGAAGGGAGACCGTTAGTGAGGGGCATTGATCGTTATATTTCGTAGGAAGTTTTAAAAGTTTTGTTGGCGACGATACAGTCTAACGATAGAGCGCGCTTACCTAGATGAACCATTGGTTAAAGTGATGAAAACTACACCATTATTGTGGTAGACTAGTGTGGGTTTACGACTACTATTCTACACCCTCTCGATCAAGGAGACACCTGAGCCCAACAGAGGAACACATATGAATTGGATCTATGGAAATATATTAAAATACAGTGGCCGGCAGTTGGCCTGCAAATGTCGCCGCTGCAACAACCATAATAGCCAGTCGCAGAAGGATTTGGAAAACAGAGCTGCGGCTTGCAGGCTGCTCAAAGTACTGTCTATATCCAGGTGATTTAAAGTTGACACCACAATCCACCAGGTTTAAAGTTTCTTACCAAATTAAAGTTAGATCGGAAATTTACCATCAGCGGCGATATCAACATGCTAGCAACGAGTATGATCGTAGAGTTCTCCATCAGACCGATGGCTGCGACGAAGCCAGCAGCAACGAGTAAAAACAGCCAGTCGAATGTCAGTGTGGCTCCTGCTCTGACGTCATGCAGCACCTGGGCGAGGTTGGTTCTTGATCGCACTGATGATGAGAACCGCGTCCAGGCAGAGTTGGCGTCAGGTCTGCAAATTTTACTATTATTTAGTAACAATTTTTAAATTATATGCATTAGTCAAATATTCCAAAATTGAATTGTTAAATAAATAACAGGTGGTCTTCAAGAGTACATCAAATTGGTGAATATACCCTTGGTATATTTACCTTCTTAGGGGTACTCAAATGGTAAAACGGAACCTTATCACTAAGACTTCGCTATCCGTCCATCTGTCTGTCCCTCTACGTTATAGTTACACAGTTGAAATTTCCACCGAAAATGTATTTCTGTTGTAGCTATAACATCATCATTGTCATCAGCCTGTGTTCATCCAGTGCTGGAAATAGGCCTCTCCTATAAAACGCCACACAGACCGATCCTTGGTCTTACGTCTCCTACCGCCATCAGCTGTTTCTCGTATATCGTCACTCCATATAGTCTCAAGGCGTCCAACACTACGTTTCACGATTCGTGGCCTCCACTCCAGAGCTCATCATGATAACAAAAAATACTAAAAAAACTTAATTTTTAAGGGGGTTCCCGTACAAAAAACGTGTTTTTTTACTCTAAATTGATTACGGTAACTGTGGAAACTTTAAATGGGTCGCTTATGATACGACCTCTAGTTATAACTAGATAGTTACAATGAAACTGATATTATTCTTTTTCTCGTAGGTACCTACCTACATAACGAGAATTTCGTAGGCAAAGTAAAGTAAAGCAAAGCCTAGGGACCAAAATATAGATTGTAATTTTAACAATTTCCACAATCTAAATGATATTTTGCTACTTATTCATTGTAATCCTGCCATTTTAATAATATGCTAATTAGGTTTCATCAAATATTTCTCTCAAACAAGGTAGGGATAATTCGATTTCATCTAAAACTCCTCAGAATAACTCAATTTCTTTTGTAGGTTTTAGGTTCGCGCTTCGTTTTTCGTGTTTTGATCAAAGTGATACTATTATTTTTTTAAAGATAAATGTTGGTTAAAGGTCATACTCGTAGTAATTTATATAGGTATACCTATTCTTTAAAAAAATATTTGAAGTTAAATGTTGGTTAATGGTCATAATAATTGTATATGCTCTGTTAAAAAATATTTAGCACTAGTACAGGTAAATAAATAAATACTAAAAGAAATCATAAGAAAAACAATTATGAGAATATATTCCAAATTATTTTATAACTGATAAACAGTGTTAGCGCAGCGTGTAAGATAATCGCTATGGTATTATGATCAATAATTTATTTTTTCCGAAACAACAATAGGTACAAATAGGCCTAGGATTCCTGGTACAATTTTTGCTATTTTTTTTTAACTTTTATAGTTTTACACTTGACCGACATCTCGCCTGATGTTAAACGACAATACGGTATACGACGGAGCGTGGTTACCTAGAAAAAAAAACCGATTCACTCTCGATTTGAAGACACAAAGATTGTAATCATCGGAGAATACCCACTCAGGCAACGTATTCCATAGCCTAGACTTTCTTATCACAAAATTAGAGTCATATCTGTTCGTTCGTGTTTTTGGAACATCAACCATATTGACTAGATACTATCAAGCTTAGCTAATCTATATTAATAATTTCTTCAAGAGGTACGGTAGACTTGATCGAAACCTTATATGAATAACAAAACATAAAAAATATTGATTTTGAGTCGACAACATATGTCCACAAAATTCGGATTATGAAGAATTTCGTTTAATTCTGATGGCACGGACAAAAAAACCGCTGTCGCCATCTTTGGTGTGAAGCACGTTTAGTTCCATCAATCAACACATTGCGTGCGTCCGTCGCGCCAAAAAAGTATCCATCAATCAAAAAAACTGTGACTTATGTGACTAAGTAAAACGAAACTTATATTTAGTATCAGAATTGCACCCGTGCGAAGCCGGAGCGGGTCGCTAGTGTTAATATAATTTAACAGTCATATTATCCTACAAGTTGCGGGGTACGTTATCCCGGTCCTACGCTCAGAAATGTTTTATCTTAGCTATCTCTGTTAGCTACCACCATCGAGAGTTTCTTACAGGAAAATGTTGGGCGCCTCATCAAGCTATTCACGCAATATTAGTTTAATAGTACTCAATTGCAATAATTGTATCAGGGACCTTGGCTATGACGACTTCAATTTAAAATTACACTCTGGCACTTACTAAATTTCATGAATTTTGTGAAACCAACTTAGCACACTATTCCAATGAAACAGTGAGTTATCGAAGTAAACAAAATATCATCGATATATGCAAATTTTATATTTTGTTGATTGTTTTCAAAACACGCTTGCCTGATTTCATTAAAATTTATATGAGACCACATCTGAAGTATAATCATCTAAATCAATAAAATACCAAACAAGGTAAGAATAATCTTCAAAATCGGTTGCACATTTAGAGTGGAGCTATTGCGTACCATTTGTAGATTTTAAAAATCATAGAGCCGAATAGAGAACGTCTTTTTTTTTTTTAGGGAAACAGTTAAAAAAATTTGATGAATTATCTTTCAATAAGAGTATGTACGTTTTTCCCCCGAGACGCAGCTGTGTCCAACATTTCGTATATAAATCAATGGATGTGCTCTCCCAAACGTTAGACGCACGGAATGATGTTATCACTGGAAAGAGTGAGTTCACTCTTTCCGTTTGAGTCGGTTGAAGGAAGCTGAAAACACCGGATGTTTATTCCTATCACTATACGTTATCAACAATCAAAATAAGTAGAACCGTACCGAACCGTAGTAGAAAGAGAAAGAGTAGGTAGTGAGTTTGTTAACAATTTTAAGCTGCTCAGGGCGCATCTTTTGATTTAGTATGGTATGGTAGTCATTTACGAGCACGTACCTGCGTGTACTGTCATATTTGCCGCTGTTGGTTGCCTCCTCTTTTTGCTGTGAGTCGTAGTATAGTGCACACGGAACAACGCACACCGAGGATCCATGTCTGCTGCCAATACCGAACGTCCTCAGCACTTGCAATAATTCTTCACACTGGTCACCCGACTCTAGCGAAAATGTTACCTGGAAACGTTAAAATCATCATGATTTATGGGCACTCCTAGATATGATCTTATTCATCATAGGCATCAGCTTTCTCGTAAAGAACGAACATATAGAACACTAGCATTAACCCGCGGCTTCGCTCGCGTTCAGAAAGTTATTTGTTATTTTAGATTCCTACTTGGATAGCGCATAGCGTGTGCGTCAAATAATAACATAAATAATGCTCGTTTATAATAGGCCTACCCTTAAGCTTGTGCGTTAATATTATGTATTTTTAATTCCCTATTTTACCAACTCAGGGGTTGAATTTTGGAAAACTAATACGCTCATTATTTTTGCCATAGTTAATTAATTTAATTTTCATGCAAATAAATGTTTTAACTGCTATAGGTTTACTCTTGACCGCAATGTCGCCTGAAGTTAAGTGATGATGCGGTCTACGGTAGAGCTTGATATCCTAGAAGAAACCGATTCAGTCTCAATTTGTATATACCAGCGTTGTAATCATCATGAAAAATCCATTCAAGCAATGCCTTAGAGTATCTCTCTACTTAGTCTGTGAACGCCTTGCTCAGCCTAGACGTTGTTATAACAAAAGTAATCCGTCAAAGCTCTTCGTTATAGTCTTTAGAACATGTCCAAGGAGTATAAAGTTCGTACAAAAATTATCCACTATTACGTAGTATAAATTTGAAAAATATCCTTCTTTCTTGCTTGCTTCATAAAATAAACACATGTGGAAAAATGTAAGTATCTTCTGTGCATTAATATAATATTTTCATCCCCTATGGTTCGGGATTAAATTTAGGAAAACTTTGTTAAAATTACATAGCTCATTATTTTTCCCGTACTCATATCCTACAAAGTTTAAAGCAAATATGTCGCAAGAAATAAAAATGTTCACACAAACTTTCTTCCCTTATTTTACTCCATTAGACGCTGCATTAAAAAACACTGAAACACATAACTCATTATACATATTAGCTGTACTCAATTTATACGAAATTTCATTTAAATATGTCCAAGGAATAAAAATATTCACACAAACTTTCCTCCCTAATTTCACCCCTTTGAGCCTTGAATTTTGATAAACGCTGTGATATGTACCTCATAGTTTTAGCCGAGCTCAATTAATACGAAATATTATACAAAACTGTCCAGGGAATAAAAAGTTTCAGACTTTAGGAGTTGAATTTTGAAAAATCTTCCCTTGGTCGATGCCTACGTCATAAAAAGAATACGTGTGTGAAAAAATTAAGTATATCCTAAGGCTTTGTCCGGTTCGTTGATATTTATAAAACATTCATCCCTTATTTAACCCGTTTTACAGGTTGAATTTTGAAAAAAATGTGATCCATAACTCATTATTTTGGCCACACTAAATACCTACGAAATTTGGTGTAAATATGCCCAAGAAATAAAAAGTTTCTATACAAACTTTCATCCCTTATTTCACCCCTTTGACGGTTGAATTTCGATTACCTTATGATTTTAGCCAAACTCTATTTATATTAGACTGCCCTAGTGGCTTAGTTGGTAGTAGCTCTGCCTGCGAAGCCGAGGGTCGTGGGTTCGATCCCCACCCAGTGCAAATATTTGTGTGATGAATTCAAATGTTTGCACTGTGTCTGGGTGTTTCTGTGTATAATAAGTATGTATTTAAAACTATATAAGTATTATATCAGCTATCTGGCTGCCATCACACAAGCTTTGCTTAGTTTGGGGTCAGATGGTGTTGTGTGTGAATTGTCCACCAATATTTATTTATATTTATTTATTTATTAAATTTCATGCAAATATGCCCAAGGAATAAAACGTTTCTATACAAACTTTCATCCCTTATTTCACCCCTTTGAGGGTTGAATTTCGATAAACGTTGTAATACGTACCTCATGATTTTAGCCGAACTCAATTTATATGAAATTTCATGCAAATATGCCCAAGGAATAAAAAGTTTCATACAACCGTTCATCCCCTATATCATCCCCTTGGGGGTAGAATTTTTCAAAATCCTTTCTTAGCGGATGCCTACGTCATAAAATCTACTTGTGTGCCAAATTTCAGCCTGATCCCTCCAGTGGTTTGGGCTGTGCGTTGATAGATCACTATGTCAGTCAGTCAGTCAGTCACCTTTGAGTTTTATATATATAGATTGAGTTTTATATATATAGATATAGTATAGAACGCATCGTCGCTTAACATCAGGCGAGATGGTGGTCAAGTGAACACCAATAAAAGCAAAAATATTCAGATTAAAATTGGCTGCGTGGTACATATTATGTGCATACATACTCGTACTTGTAATGAATAATCGACAGCATAAACTGCATAAATCGACGTTCCTTTTTGTTTAGTCGGCTCAAATTAATGGTTTATTGTCCCCAATGAATAGTTTTGTGTTTATTGCAGCAATTATGACGAATATGGGCCCCACGAATGAACCGTCAGGTGGTCTGATGAGAGATGCCTATCTTTCTAATACGACCACGATAATGGATGTCTGTTGGTAATAGTGATTGTGAAAAACAAAGTAGTTATGTCGATAATGAAACATTTTCCGTCATTTGTGATACTTATTGTTGTGTAAACTCAGCTGAAACATCACCAGCGGAATTATTTGTGAACTGTATCTTTGCGATTCGGCTCACTATGATCGATAGCCGCGTGAGATAACTTAGATAGATAGATACTCTTTATTGTTCACACCAAAAGAAAAGCAGATTTACAGACAAAGAAAAACAATAACAGCTAGTGCTACAACAGGCGGCCTTATCGCTGAAAGCGATTTCTTCCAGGCAACCTTTGGGTGGAAATGGTTTTTGATATTTTTAATAGCGGGGTGTGCCAATCCAGACTACATCAGTTAAATACAAATTACGACTTCTTCTACGAATTATTTTTAGCCGATTTTCAAAAAGGAGGAGGTTATCAATTCGACCACAATGTTTTTTTTATATATGTTACCTCATTTCTCGAGAACCCCCGCACTGATATTAAAATATATTTTTATGTTCGGAAGGGTATGATTCCCGAATGGTCTCATATAAATCTTATCGCAATCGGTTCGGTGGTTTTTGAAATATGAACCAAAAACTGTTGACGTAGTTGTAGATTTCACAAAAATTATGAAACTCGTTTTCAAAAAATTGTGTAAATGCATCAATAAAAACTTGTTTTGCACTAAAAAGGGTTAAAACAAACTATTTTCGTACAAACAATTAAACCGACTTCAAAACCACAAATAGACACTCAAAAGCGCAGCGCTTATAATAATTATTATTTTAATTTATTTTTCGCTTTTGAATGCCTATTTGTGGTTTTGAAGTCGGTTTAATTGTTTGTACGAAAATAGTTTATACTCGTATTTATGCTGATTAAAATCTCAATACTGCGCGATTATAAAAATGATTATCTGGTATCAATCTTACTATAGTGTTTTCTACTAATTTCATAAATGTGAAAGTTTGGATGTTTGTTGCTCAATTGCGTCGTAATTGAAGGGATCAAGCTGAAATTTGGAACACAAATAGATAGATCGATAACTCTTTATTGTGACACAAAACAGAAAAAATACAGTAACACACATTATGAACTAGCGCCACAAATGGCGGCCTTATTGCTGAGAGCAATCTCTTCCAAATAGATTATATTATAAGAGTAGTAGATCAGGAATAAAGAATAGGTATTGTCCCGAATGATGTACATCTAGAGTTTTTTAGAGAATAGTCACATTCATAAATTCTACGTCGACCACGTCGCTACCAAACCATCACACCAGACCATAACATAAGCCGAAATAAACGAGGAACACATATTCCGAGAGCTGGCACTTTGGGTAGGTCTATGAAGCAAGCTGAAAGCTTGTTACATTTCTGCTATTATACCCCGACTCGGAGCTGCAGGCTGACTGGCGAGTAGCAAGGCAAACGAGCAGCAGTCTTCTTAAAAAAGGCCGCAAGACGCGGCCGAACTTAGTCGGACTAGACTGAATATTATGGCACATGTGAGTTACCCGTGTATTCATATAAAATGTGTAATAACCATTAGTTTTCGTACAAAATTTACTTATGTACGCACGCAAGAAGGTAAACCTTCTCTTTATTTCTGATGCTAAGAAGTTTAACTTAACCATAAAATCCTACTACTATCATCGATATAAATGGATGTGCTCCCATTCTACAGGCGCACTGAATTATGATGGGAAGAGTGAGCTTTCTTTCCGTTTTAGTCGATTGTAGGAAGCGGTGAATGCTGGACGTTTATACCTATCGCTATTCGTTACAACCAAAATAAGTAGAACCGCAACATACCTCGCAACTAGCGATTCTTGGGGTGTAGTTTGGTAGTTGTAACCCACTGACGCCACACACAGAGATGCTGTTTGTTAACAATTTCAAGGTGGTCAGGGCACATCCATAGATAAAAACGCGCAAGTTTGTAAGTATGGATGGATGGATAAAAACTACTGAATGGAACTGAAATTTGGAATATAAGTAGACAGATCATAATCTAGAAGAACACAAACGACTTTTTATCCCGAACAATAAACGAGAACGACGGGTACGGGACCTACGCGGGTAAAAAACGCGAGGTAAATAATATTTTTTCAACGCAAGAAGTATTAAATCTGAAGTTAGTTACAATATTTTATGCTAAAATGTTGACAGTGTTCACTTGCTAACTTCAGGGTGTCATGGTTTTTCGTGACGGCGCGCGCGCACAACGGAATACTCTCATCATTTTTTTCCAATGCGCAAAAAGAAATTAAAAAAATCATTACCTGCCAGTATTTATTGTTTCTTGTTGCGTTCCATGTCGCATTCTTCACTGCAAGCCGCGCCACTACTTCCAACAGAATCTGAAACAATTTTAGAGCATTTTTTTTAATCTGCGTAGGTATTCAGCTGTTTTCCTGGAATATACTTGTGGCGCCAGTTATTTTACTGTAATAGTCGTTTATTGCTACGTGCTACAATTGAGAGTTTTTTAATATTTCAGCTCAATGTTAGTAAAAAAAACTACCAAAATTTCGTAACCAGTAGTGTAAACGGTTACACGCTGGATTTCAAAAGCAGGTCACATCAATTACAATTTTAAAAACATTCAGAAACCCACTATTTCTATTTTTAACTCTTATTCTTTTCTTTTCTCTTTTTAACCGACTTCAAAAAAGGAGGTTTCTCAATTCGACCGTATGATGTATGACCGTATTTTTTTTTATGTGTGTTCGCGGATAACTTCGTCGTTTATGAACCGATTTTGATGATTCTTTTTTTGTTGTAAAGGAGATATTCCAAGGGTGGTACCATGATAAGGAAACCAGGAT
Organism: Ectropis grisescens; assembly: GCA_017562165.1. Classification (NCBI taxonomy): domain Eukaryota; kingdom Metazoa; phylum Arthropoda; class Insecta; order Lepidoptera; family Geometridae; genus Ectropis; species Ectropis grisescens. Next base: position 10,219,283 of record CM029777.1, on the reverse strand, counting down.
TTGATGATGGTATCCTAGAGAAATCGAGGATAACTTTCGAAAATTGTAAAGATGACTAGTGCGTTAGTTAAGTTTTTGCTTGAGCATTTTAAAGCAGTATAGTTTAAAGATGGTCTGGAGTCGATCTGATGAGGGAACGGGAAGACGGTCGAGGGAACTCCTCGACGGTACATAGTAGTTACCTTGTGTTTGGGCTCGATGAATTTGTATTGATGAGAACTTTTTACATAGATGGGTTGTGACTGTCATTAGTGGTCTGATGATGAAGATAAAGGACAGTCAAGGGAATTTCTTAACGGTTTACAGGAACTACCCAGTGTTTGGGTTTAATTCATGTATTGAGATCTCAACACGAAATCGTGTAAATGCATTAGTGAAAACTTGTTTAGCACTAAAAAGGGTAAAATAAACTATTTTTTACAAAAAATTAAACAGACTTCAACACCACAAATAGGCACTCAAAAGCGAAAAATAATTTAATATAGGTAATTATTATAACCTCTAAAAAATGAACATGAGTAAGACAAAAATCATGTCAAATGCCCATGTTGCACCCGTACCGGTCCATGTTGGAAACGACAGTATCGAAGTTGTAGACCATTATGTGTACTTGGGTCAGATGATCCAATTAGGCAGGTCAAACTTTGACAAGGAGGTCAGCCGACGAATCCAACTCGGATGGGCAGCGTTTGGGAAATTGCGTCACATCTTCTCGTCAGAAATACCACAAACCCTCAAGACGAAAGTTTATAATCAGTGTGTGTTGCCAGTGATGACATATGGTACTGAGACGTGGTCGCTAACTATTGGCATGATAAGCAAGCTCAAAGTTGCGCAACGGGCAATGGAGAGAGCTATGCTCGGAATTTCACTGCGTGACAAAATCCGAAACGAGGAAATCCGCAGAAGAACGAAGGACATAGCTCTTAAAATTAGCAAGTTGAAGTGGCAATGGGCAGGCCATATAGCTCGCAGAACCGATAACCGCTGGGGAGTAAAGGTTCTCGAATGGCGACCACGAACCGGCAGACGCAGTGTAGGACGGCCCCCCACACGATGGACCGATGATATTGTCTCGGTCGCGGGAAGTCGGTGGATGGAGGCGGCACAAGATCGGTCATTGTGGAAATCATTGGGGGAGGCCTATGTCCAGCAGTGGACATCTGCAGGCTGCAGATGATGAGATGATGATTATAACCTCTACTCACTCATCTATATGAGGTCGGTCGGCAAATCTAACAGGTAGTAGATAGATACCTACTACTTACCTATGCCTACTTACTTACTACCTCGTACATAGTATATCTACTAACTTTTTAACTAGCCTGGCACCGACTTCATATGGATGAGTGAGTAGAGGTTATAATAATTACCTATATTAAATTATTTTTCGCTTTTGAGTGCCTATTTGTGGTGTTGAAGTCGGTTTAATTTTTTGTAAAAAAATAGTTTATTTAAAGGGCGGGTTGGCGGAGGACACAAACATGGTCTCGAAAGATGTCCTTCTTGAGACATGGGTATTTGTTCATCTCGTTTCCTCACGCTAGTTTTCGTGGCGATGACAAACTTGTGTTTCTGAACTAAGAAAGACAGTCAGAGTTATAAGCAGGATTTGAACCTACGATTATAAAATCTGACATTCCTGCCATTAGGTCAACAAGGCATTCAGGACTACAGTTATTTACATAAAAATGTATTTAATAACAGGTTGACGAGTAACGAATGTCTGTAAAAAAATAATGTAATATCTTGTATTTGTGTGACGTGTAACAGTTGTTCATACACAAAATATTCAGTAAATATATTGGCAGCAAAGACAATAACCCACTTCACTGATTGTACGACTCCGGTCCTTCGCCGTTTAGTAGCACGATTGCACTGTTCAGCACAATGGAAACCCGTTGATGTCTATCTTTGCATCCTGCTCTATCATTTGAAGTTTGTGTAACCCTATCTCGTTTTGTCCGATCATTCGTGGAAAGTAGTGCACGTCACACGGATGTTCGCTAATCATAAGCGTGGTATTGTACCTCGTCCTGCGCCCCCGCTGGTGAGTTGTGTTAGTATGAGAAATTCGAATCATCGCCGATCAACAGGGATCAATCTGTGATTGCCGATAGGAGTTAAAACTTATTACTTAGACTTTTATATCAAACAGTACTAATGTTGCATATTTCGTCCCCTATATTGCTACAGATATACCTACTGTTATCATGCATTTCGGTGACGCGACGTCACAAGATTTAACCCATTCAATGAGCGTCTATCAACGCACATGTTCCACTCCGCAAATCGCAAATTTATAGATAAACTCAGACAGATTAAAGTTTTTGCCTGTTATACGCTACACGCAGAGAAATAAACAGAAAATTGTCATTTATTATCAGCTTCTTACGCGACTGAAATTATCTGTTCAAGACATTTCTGACATGCAATTATGATAATACTCTGTTTCCTGGACACGCTTACTTGTTTGATATATTTTTAAATAGACCTCTTGTATTTTTATAATGGTACCCTTTACAGCGTCTGCCTGATGAAGTATCACGCCTTTGTTGGAACATATTCGTAGTAATTTCAATCAGTTACTGTGGTCTTGTTTGAAAGAAAACATTCCCAAAGAAATTAATTACCAATCGAAAGCTTGTAGACATGTTGGCGGCATTACTATGCTGAACGACCTTACTGACGTACAGACATTGTTGTACGCTGAATCGAATATTTTTGGTCCCATGTTGCGTTGACCAAGCACTCGGAAAGGTTTTTGAAAATAGATGAATTACCTGGTTGTTGCGGGTTCAAAATCTCAACACAATTTTCTTATAAGTGACCATATTCAAATATGTACCTGATCGCTTTCGCTTTTTTATTCTGCTTAGTGTAAATTTATATGTAGTAGGTACTACATCATCTTAGAAACCACTACACTAATTTTTATATACACAAAATTCGTTAGTTTATTTTATGAATATATTTGATTTGATTTCGCAAGATTGAACGATTAGGTAAATTGAGAAGTGTTTACAAAAGTCAGTAAGAACCCAAATTGCACGATGAATGACTTGACTTACCTATTGTAAAATTACTATCGGCTCTACAAGGTCACTTGGCGATAAAGTAGCCTTAGTTTAGACCTTACTTTCGTGATGAGGAAATGTTCTTTAATAGTAAATACATTGTAACCGGTTATTGAAATGCGTCGTAGGGTTGCCAACCAACTGTTTCTTATATGTACATAGTACAACCACAGAATAGATATTACTACAGAACCCTCACTTAGCGAAAAATTTTATATAAATAGCGACTCTTGCTGGGACGCAATAAAGTGCAATTCAGCTCGCATTAGCGCTCAATGCCTATCGCAATTTTTAACCTAAACATTTGCGCTCTCTTCTACCGCGTAACTCTGTCGCTGTCTGGCGCGGAATGATGCGCATCGAAAGGGTTGTCGATATATTATCTAATAAAAAATTAAATTAACCTTTCGTTATGTAGGTAGTCAGCATTGTAGCTCAGATTATATATTTTAGTTATTTACTTCGTAACGCGCAAGACAGCTAGAAGAGGCCGTAGCATAGGGTCGGACACATTGAAATTAAAACAATTAAAGTATACTTTGACTGTTTTTATTCTACTTGATCGTCTAAATGTTGTTTGATAAATATGTAACATATTTTAATGTACTTACCTACACTAATACATACAACCAGCTTCGATTACAAGCTATTTTATAATGTCCCGTACTTTTTGTACGGTTAGCAGAAAAATATAAAAAATAATGGTATATTTTGTACAACTAGGAAAAAATGATAATTCTTTGTTTTTTGACTCGTGCATCCATAAACAGCACAATATATGGCGACGTAATTTTGGCGCGGGAAACGTGTTGCGCGAGCGCTCAGACGTGCGTTCGACAACCGCCGGGCACTTGTTCCGTACGAGGAACGGTCTAGCTGTAGGCTAAAACCGCGCGACCTTGAGCGAGTGAGGATGCACTGGTACAACTCAAGCGCGGATCCAGGGGGGGGAGAGGGTCATGGTGGTCGTGAATGCCAATACCGTGGCCGCCTCCACAAAATAGCGGACAAATTATTTCTTCACAACCTACCTCAATATGGATATCAAATGAAAGGACTTGACTAGTAGAATAATGTGCACTATGACCAATTTCAAATCCAAGATGGCCGCCACCACAGCCACACACTTTTTTCACAACACCTTCAATATGGGTTTCGAATGAAAGGTCTTGCTTGATTAGTAGAATGTTGTACAGCTTACAAATACGAGGTAGTCGGGGGTAAATCATTTTTTTTTATTTTGTTCTTGTTAAAGTCGGTTAATGAAAGCATGGACCCTGGAGTCCATGGAGTTGCCATGGAGAATGACATAATTTGTATCTTTTTATTAAGTTTGGTAAGAAATATCGAAACTTGTGAAGACGGCCATGTTTGAAATTTTACGATTCGTAATGTTCGTTTATAGCACCTAGCCGCAACTTAGTCCGAATTTAGAAAACGTCGATCTCCTCAGGAACTGTACATTTTTAGAAATAAAAAAGCTGTACTGTACTTGTACATGTACTTGTAACATTGCAGATTACAATAAAAAACAATCATACCTACATTTCAGATGTGATTGAGCAACAATCAAACTAACAATCGAGCAAAATAGTGCTGAAGATAGTTAAATGTTGTGAATAGTTAAATCATAGAACAGATATGTTCTGTGAGTTATATGTTCAAATGTTTATTTAGATATTCTCCCTCAAAATCGACAGTCTATCGTACCTACTACGTCAGTACCATATTCTAACACCGTGCGACATAATATCAGAAGCGGTTGTTTTAGGGACTTTAGACTGTTCCCTTTTGGGAGTCCATTGATCACAGCCGTGAGGTAGGTACTATTGGAGATATACTATATTTTATTGACAGAACTGTAAATAAACTGTTACACTGTTAATTATTTTTATTTATACTAAAAATGCTACATTTCAGTAAGTAGCATTTTATTGAGAAAAAAGTAGAAAGCCCTAATGCCTGCTCCGTAATATTTTAGATTCATCACTATTCTGTTATTTCAAGATATCGTTGTCTTGTTCTATTTTAGTTTAATGTAAGTACTGGAAAAAGTACAATAAATATTAAAATTTGCTGAAAAAAACAATGGCAACCTTCGTGTCTACATAGAATCTTTATGGCGAAGACAGTACGTGAGATAATTTTATTCAATTCTTTTGTTTTTATGTGGTACAAGGGGTAGTAGCTTGGCCACTCCTTGAAAACGGCGTCTGGATGCGACTGAAACTTACAGACTGGAGGACTGGACTGACCATGTTACACGTAAGAAAAATATCAGTAAATTGTGTTTATTCCGTCGAGCATAAACTGCTACTTTTTGTATTCAAATTTACTGACGAGCGAAATCGTGGAACTCAGCTAGTAGTGCTTAATTAATTTCAAATGTACATATATGTAAAGAACTCATCATAATAATAATTATTATTAATAGTTGTTTAGGTAAGGATAACTTTTCCCAAATATGGGACAAAGCAGGGTGAAATAATAATAAGTAATTATAAGGTTGTACGACTGACGTTAATGGAGCGCGATGGCACTAAACGAAAAATCAATAACTACTCAATGTTCTATTGATTCTATCGAGTGGGTCCGAAACTAACAATGGGAGGAAGTGTCGATTTAATTGGAATGACGACTTGACGGCTGGGTCAAAAATATACTATTTTAAGTCCCTTCCACCCCCAAGTATATCCCCCTGCGTACTAAGTTTCTTGAAATTAGTTGAAGACGTTTCCGAGATACAGATTCTATACATATATGTTTTGTATTTATATATATATAGGTGTAAGGACAACAATAATTGTTCGTTAAAAGGTAAATAAATAAATAAATATTGGTGGACAATTCACACACAACACCATCTGACCCCAAACCAACCAAAGCTTATACTATGGCGGCCAGATAGCTGATATAATACTTATATAGTGTTAAATACATACTTATTATACATAGAAACACCCAGACACAGTACAAACATTTGAATTCATCACACGAATATTTGCACAGGGTGGGAATCGAACCCACGACCCTCGGCTTCAATAGGTATTAGATTAGAAAGATATATGCAGGCAGAGCTACTACCCACTAAGCCACAAGGCCTGCCAATAGGTATTAGATTAGAAAGATATATGTATAAAACTAGCTGTACCCTGCCACGCTTAGATGTGGCACATTATGATGCAAAAATTAGATAAAACAATCCTTGATGCGGATTATATATATCATTCTAAAATTTCAGCTCGATCGGTGCAGAACTTTTTGAGTTTTTGAAGCGTACTCAAACCATAACAATAAACAACACCATAAAATTATCGCGTCCTATTACAAATTGACGGTATTTATTATATTACGGTGACATATTCATATCTAACGAAATTTCGCGGATATATTTTAAAAATAATCACAGTAGTTTGGCAGTAAACTAACTTAGGCCAAGTAGTACTTACTCCCCATGTGGTGTCTGCATAGGAGTAAGTACCACAACAAATCTGTTTTATTAGCACTCTGCGGCCTCATTACATAGGTTCCGTCTGTTTTGTAGCAGTACTGTATTAATGTTTTGTGGAAATGTTTTTCTCTTTATCTTCACTTCCTAGAATCGAGATCTACTTGCTTTTTGTTTTCGCCGAAAAGCCGTTTTTTTGTAATTAAACAATGATGTTTTTACGATGCTGGGTAATTAAATGACCTTTTAATCTAATTCTGTTGAGTTTTTTCCTTAAAGTAGATTGCCCAAGACAGTAAATTTTACGATAAAATAAATACTCTGAATTATCCTACTAAAATTAAAAGTGTCTATGTTTGGATATTTGTTGCTCAAACACGTCAGGACGTCTGAACGGACCAGGGGCCTACCGCCTTAGGAAAACGGTCTTAGGTTTGATATTATTGCTCTCTCTTTTCTTTCCGCTTGAAATTATAAAGACAGCAATAGCAAAGCCAAAGCCGATTTAGTTAGGCGCTTAGGCGGTAGAAGGGCAAGCTGAAATTTGAAACAGATTATAGTCTGGGATAGCACATAGGTTACTTTGTATCGCGGGCAAATAACAGCAACGCTCCGTGGTCTTATCCACGTCTATCCATCGATATAAATCAAAAGATGTGCCACGCGCACCTTGAAATTCTTATCAAATTACGTCTCTGTGTGAAGTGAGTGGATTACAACTACTAATCTACTTGACCCCTAGAATCGCTAGCTGCGAGGTGTGTTGCGATTTTACTTATTTTGGTTGTTGACTACGAATAGCGATAGGTATAAACGTCCGGCGTTCACCGCTTCGTACTAATTTACTATGTTTTGTTTATTTTTGCCACGTATCCTTTTTTATGTTGGTGTGTCAATAAAGCGTATCTATCTAAAATATAAGCGTGTATGTGTTCCCACTGCTGGGATTGGGGGCTTTCTTTCACAAGACCAGATCTTACCTTACTGGTTTTGTGGAAGTTGGCGGATCACGCATTTCGTCCAAAGATGTTTTTTTGGAACATGTCGGTTTCCTCATTATGTTTTCCTTCACAGTGACGACAAACTCTACATGTCGGTGAGGTGTAGATGGGATTCAAACCTATGTTCTCACGACTGTTCAATCGGAGATTATCTTGCCATTACTGACTTCGAGATTCTGAATTATTATCCGTAGTTTTATTCTGAAATGCAGTTTCACATGCAGTATATATTATAGAAAACTTAACTCTATTTAACTTTAACTCTATTTTATCATAGAGCGATGACACTACACATTTAGTGGTAGAACTCTTTGCAGAGTCCGCCTGGAGAAGTGGCACATCTTAGCCAGTTTTTCTACTGCCTAGCAGTAATGTAAATACATTATGTTCTGATTTGAAGGGCTGATTTGATTTGATTAAGAAAATCATTAATTTATGAGTTATGAGTAATTATGGACACACATTTATTACTCGCAATTTGTATTTATTATATTATATTATAAATTCTATGTAGGTAGGTATTTGACTATAGTATGTATTAAGATACGCCACCTACGCGACATCTGTTACAATAAATAAATATATTTGGACATTTCTGACACGACTCTAACTATATAGCCCCCAACATAGTACAGCTCATACAATAAATTATATGATATGACAGCCCATATATTACTTATATAACAAACACATTCAGACGCAATATTCACCATACACATGTTTGTATTGGGTGGGAATCGAACGCACGACCTACGGCTCCGCAGACGGGTTAAATCCAAATATAATGCCAGCAGAAATCAGTGAAACTTATACATTTTGTTAATTACATTTATGTTAAAAAGTGGCACTTGGCTCTTTTCAGCGCCTTAAGCGATACTGCCACCTTTGCTTTACATATTACAGATTGTTATTTTTTATCTTTTGTTTTCAGGATTATTGTAAAACATGGATGTGATTAACCATTATATTATTAGACTAGCGGTCCGCCCTGGCTTTGCTCGTGGTAAATATATAGCCTATAGTAAGTACTAAGGGATCAGGGAAATATCCAACGGTGAAAGAATTTTTGAAATCGGTCGAGTAGTTCCTGAATTTATCGCTTTCGAACAAAAAACACTTCAGCTTTATAAGATTAGTAAGAGATTATTAGAAAGAGCTGATATGAAATTAAGCGTGCGTGAATGCGTGTGTTTATTATAGGAACTCACAGTTTCGAGCGGCGTATCCCAATGAAAAGCGCCGAGGATATCGACACCGCGTACTGGCCCCGTAATTTTCAGTTTATTCTTCTTGAATTTCAGCGCCTGTTTTAATTCATCCCATGACGATTTCACATAATTTGTTCCCCATCCAAACATTCGTTCACATTCAGAGCTACTTCACTCTTACATTTGTGCATATCTGATTTTTTGTCAGAGTTGAGGCAATCTGTAGATTTGCACTTCGACATGACAATGTTTATTTCATCCTGCGCGTACGATTCGGGTTTTCTGTATTTGTTTAACGATTCATAAATCGTACATGGCTTCGTTTTCTCAGGCTTTTCGATTCTCAGTTCGTCTTCGTATTCCTTTTGTGGGACGTTTATTATGAACAATGCTCCAGCCATAATGCTACAGAACAATGAGCTGTTGATAAAAGTAGTTAAAACATTTATTGCACTGCACACGCGCGCTATCTTTGCAGCGTCGAACTAAAGTGTCAACTAGGAGGCACGAATTCTTGTCATCGAGATCAATTCCTGATGAAATGTCGACTATGTCTGCGGAAAATCACGAAACAATTGACTTCCGTTTCTATTTTGCAAACATTATTGTTAATTGTTCTTTGTTTTTTCTGTAAAAATAATTGGGTGACGCGTATTTAATGGAGAAATAAATACAAAGTAACATTATGCAATTTGCGGGTTTTGACGATTGACTTGGATGCCTGTTTTATTGTTTAGTTTTTGTTGGAGCTATTTACGAAAAATCGATGTCTTTGAACTTTAGTTTTTTTACAATTACGGATGCAACTACAGTAGTTTTTAGAGCGCCGTACTTACCTAAGGTATGTTGATCAGAACACTAACTGTTATTGAATTAATTATAGTCTATTCAATTGTAAATTTACTATCAATGACCTTGTTCTCGGAAAAATATCATTGTTCTTCGTTTGTTATTTTTAGGGATATCGTTTTTATTATGGCAGTTGGCCTCTACTCTCTACCTCTACTATATACCTAACTTTGGGCTAGCCCAGAGGACGCTGAGTCCTACTAACCTAATCTTACTAATTCAAGGGCGGATCCAGGGTAGGGGGTCATGTCCTCCCCCCTGGGCTGGGTCCAGTACCTAAGTGGACCACTAATTAAAAAGCATATATTATTATATACTTGTCCGGGTATCTCAGACGTTACAACCTAGGCTTAGGCTGCCGCCAGTAAGGAAGACCGAGGTCGGCTTGGCATTCCTGAAGAGAGTGCCATTTAATTCAGATTTTCAGACGCGATTGAGAGACAATTACTGAAAAGACAAATCTGAAAAGAAAATAATTATTACTGGCGCAGATCAATCATAATTATACTGAATTTTTGAGAAATTTTTATATTACTCAATGTTTAGAAATTATCGATGGTTGTGTTATCAACAGAATTCAACGAGACAAAATTTTACGCAATTTGGATCTTATTCGGGTTATGTTTCACAAATAAAAAGTAGCCTATGTGCTTCCAGACTAATTAGTCTAACCTAACTGTTTTATCCAAATTTCTACCCGGTCCGTTCAGACGTTTCGATGTGATTGAGCTACAAACATCCAAACTTTGATATATGTAAAAGGTATTAGTAGGATTCCTAAAAACGTTTTATCTTCTAAGTCGTAAATAAAAGCAACAAGATTCTCATTGACCTAGAACCTAGAAATGTGATTTTAGTCGAAGTGGGACAGCAAATACAATTGACAATAAAACTACAAATCCGACAAGATTGCATAAAATGGCATATTCTGTGATCACAAATTTAGTTTAGCAGTCAGAAATATGATCGCAACCTACATTTATGTACGGACAAATATCTTTTCAACTACATTGTTAAGTTTGTTTTTAGCCTGACTAATCTGTCCCTTATTGTGATATTTTAAATCGTTAGTGTGTCAATTTGACTGCCATTTGAAATTTACATTGATGTTAATCATAACTAGCTCATTATAAATGTTATTTAACCATCAAGTGTAAATAGTGTGGCCCCAGCATACCATATTCCAAATTTTGAATCGATCTGTTCTGCCGTTGAGTGATTGAGCAATAAACATTGTGATATCCAAATTTTAGCATTTATAATGTTTGTAGATTACCTAGTTAGTACCTTGGCATAAACAGTCACTACTTTTTTAACCGACTTAAAAAAGATCATAAATTCGCTTGTATGGTTATTTGTATGTATTTTACGCGATAGCATCGCGAATTGTGGATCGATTTTCATGGTTCTTGCCACGGAGCTAATACAAATAGGTGTAGTAATTAAATTCCATATGAAACGACGAGTGATAGTTTGCGGGATGAGGGGGCACTGACGGGGTATTAAGCCCCGCCCACTTCTCAATATTCCATCTATCGGCTAATAGCAAAACTACTAGCTTAGGTTGATGTTGATGTTACTACGTAGTTCAGCTATCGTACACTAGATGTCAAAAGTTTTAATGAGATAGGACGTACTTATAAAGGCCGTCGCAGATTTCATAGCTGGAAAAAGCAAAGAAGCAAAGAAATTTTGTTTCGTAGATAGCGCAGAGGTGGTCCCATAAATTTTTGATCGAAATCGGTGTAGCGATTATCGAAATATGAACATATAACTAAAATTTGCTTTCATGTAGGTATTTAGACGATATAGTGATAGATTCTTATGAAATTCAGTTGAGTGTTTGAATTTTAATTTGAAGTTGGCTTTTGTTTTTTGGAAGAAAATAAACGATTAAATTTGAGTGTCATCAATGAGTGTCGATTTGAAATAAAAATGTACAGCATATAATAGCGCCAATCGAGGCGATAGGTAAACTGACTCGATTAGACGTTCGTGATGCTCGTCCCATGACTCATATTGACAAACCAAACTTCACGAATTAAGTAGCCCACACATCGCCAAGGAGAGTCCGCAAACATGGATAACAATTACTAGTTTATTGACAATGCTGTTCATGTGAACGGTTTTATCTCGACGCTGGCGTCCCCTCGGTAACCGTTGCGGGTCAAAATGAAGCTTGAACGCGCAGCCGTCGGCCGGGGGCAAGGGAGGAGGGGGGAAGCTAGGGCGGGCGGGCGGCGAGCTCTGGTCGCCCTACAGTCGCGGCGCAGCCTGCCGCCCGCGCCACACAGCGCCCTCATCCGCGACCCGCGATCAATACCTCCATAACCTACAAAACAAACTAAAAAAAACTACAAAAACCTTTTCTTCGAAGACTCTGCACTCTCCTCTACCAAACGTTCGTATCACATTCGCAAAATCAACATACTTTTTCAAACATGTAACATGACCCCCATCGAACACATGATCGCTATATCATAGAACAGCTATTCTCGGTCCAGTATTACCTAAATTCCATGTGTAGTACGGTTTCGTACGCTCTACTTGTGATTTTGTTCGTTACGTAAACACTCCGAGCGAGCTTCGAATCGATAAGTTATTAAATTTTAGTAGCAACACGATTTGATCGCCGCGAGCCTATCAACTGGCTATTTTTGTTGTTCTATTCAAATCTATGTAAAAACTTTCACATTTATAACCCTACAGCTGTCATTCCAATCGTTAGTTACGTAAAACGTCATATTTTCAGTACTATCTAAACGCATTCAGAGTAGCCCGGGAGTTAAGGAGTTTGCTCAGGATTCCCAGATTTTAAGTGAGAAGCGCAGGACAGCATTTACATTACATAACGCGCTCCTTGTGACGTAAGTACCTACATAAATCCATCTGCATGTAACATCGATGTCGACGAAAAGGCGTAAGTAGAAACAGAAATGTTAATTGCAGCAGAATCAGTTTTAAAAACAAACAAAGATGCTGAAATACCTACACGATTTGTGTTTACATAACGCTGGTTCTAAGGGTGAACCCGCAAACGTTCTAAGCGTAGAGTTTACAAAGGTGGTGAATGCGATAAATTTTCAACTAGAACACGATTTCGCTAACAGTCAGCTGACGAAAATTACACGTTGCTTCGTGGAATCAGTCAGGCGTAGCGCCTACATCTTTGTATTCTTAGTTTAAAATTTAAAAATTTCGCATCTAAAAAGGGAGTTCTTTTCCAAAATAAAAAGTATGTAAGCCGGAACTTTTATTTAATTTTTCAAGCATTAGTTACCCATAGCCACAAATTGTAGGGCAATTAATTGAAAATAGATTTAACTGGCAATGGACTCAAATACACTATAAGTGATTTATATCTAGACCTTCATTGATGAATCAAATTGTTCTCCTGGGAATGATTAAGACAATGAATTATATTGTCTTATATTTTTAAAACAAAACAATCGAAATGTTTTACATAAATAAGTCATAATACCTATTTTGTATTTGATGCAGGTCATTAATGATACCAATTAACTTAGCTATTAACTAGTAGCATCGCGCGGTTTTAACCACGTAGTTCCAGTATTTATCCTTAATTACAAAGGGATCCGTTACTTTTTTGATACAAATGTAGCCAATAAGTTATTCCAGATTATTTGAATGACAACGTATCCGACATCCCTCCATTCATATACATTTTCACGTTTATGACATTAGTAAGTTTTAAATAATCAAAATAACTTATATTTCTTACATAATTATAGATAGTACTACCAACATGAATATAGTATGTAGTGTCCTTACCTCGGTTTCACACTCATCCCATTATTATGCCACGATAAAATATAACCTAGGTAATATGGATTGCATCCTTACATATTTTTGAAATTGGTGTTTTGTTTTACTGGTCACTTTGATCTCAAATATCTCCTCTTTGTTTAGAAGGTTCAAATTCCAATTTAAACAGCTAACTCATAATTTTGTGTATTGAAAACCGTAATTCATTTGTTTTTTCCTTTATGTGGTTTCTTATTAAGTTTTCTTAAATTTCTTTTGACTCTATTTTCGCTTGGAGCTGAATTTGGCTGGTTCGCCAGGGTTCAACCATTGCGATGAGCGTTTCCGATCATTGTACATGATCCACTTTTCATCACAGGTGATGATTCGATTTAAAATCCCTTCATTATTGTGCCAGTTGAGTAAAGTAAAAACACAGTAGTCAACGCGCGCTTGTCGGTTTGTTGCACTCAATTCATGAGGTACTCACCTTTCTAGTTTTTTCACCTTCCCAATTTACTTCAAGTGGATTAAAACAGTTTTATCACTAATACCGCAGCCTGCAAGTAACTCGGACGTGGTTTGTGATAGAACCGCTTCCACATTAGCCTTTAATTCTTCATTATCAACGTTGGTCTCCGGCTGTCTAAGGGGCTTGTTCTGCAGGTCGAATTTTCAATGTTGGAACCAAATACGCAATATGTTTTCTTTTGCAACCCCGCCGCCATTCACATCATTAATTCTTCGAGCCGTTTCTGCAGCACTGATGCCACGATGTAACTCGTACTCGTAAATAACGCATTATTTCAAGTTTTCCATTTTGTAAACTGCACTCAGTTTACAAACCGAAAGATAAAAGCAATAGAGGAAACAACAAATGAATTACGGTTTTCAAAACACAAAAACTTGAGTAAAGATTATTTTCTGTTGGATTAAATAGTCCATTCATCGAAGAAGGCAAGCTATATTGTACATTACGCTATCAATAGGAGCGGAGGATGAATGAAGAATGTAACAAACACGGGCAAAATTTATTCCTTTTTGAGACCTTTCGTTGCGTGCAATGATGTGCCCTGAAGTCCGTGACAGCATGTGTCTATCTTTTAAGATTCCGTTATCATAAACCTTTGCTAATCAAATTTGATCTAAATCTTAGTTGCTACGACCAATTTTCGACAGGTGGCGTAGCAACGAGCGCAAAGTCAGCTATAATAATACACTAGTATGATCTAGAAATGTTGAGCTCCTTCTTCCAAAACTTGACTTTTGCATAATTTAGTCCCTTTGGATTTATTTGATGTCATAATCGACGAAAATGATAGTATTCACTTTTTTACCTATTAAGTTTAATATTATAACGTTCAAAAGAGTATTGTTTTAAAATTTTTGCGATTTGAACACATAGGTAATGTTTATGTTGTTACACGGCGATTGTAGGTACCGCTGCCGAAACGTCGAGGTAATTATACAATTATTTATATCATGATTAAGCCCGGTCCAATTTAAACATTATATGACCAATATTGACTTCTTGAGAGTTTAGTTTACTCATTAAAAGTAAATCTACCACAACAATATTTCTTTGTAGTGGGTTCTACCACACAATCTCGCTTTTTGAGGTCAGTACAAAAGTCAAAAGACTCAATTTATTTGTTATATTATAAAGATCGAATTTAACTAACTTAACTTGAAAATGTAACAGAATTCCTATTTACGTATCCTACTTCAGTTTTGAGTAAATATTCGAAGTGTTAAAATCTAGGACCATTCACACAATCCCTCCGAAGATTGCAAAGATAATATAGTCTAAATAGACTTATGTAGTAGAACAAATAAGGTGGTTAAAATTAGCTACCTCGGCTAAGCTATTAAGATTTGTCGGTTAGTTTTATTTTCATCTTATTTTTTTTTTTTTTTTTACCTTTATAGGCTCACACTTGACCGCCATCTCGCCTGATGTTAAGCGACGATGCGGTCTACGATGGAGCGTGTTTACCTAGAAGAAACCGATTCACTCGATTTGAAGACACAAAGATTGTAACCATCGGGGAAAACCCACTCAGGCAACGTATTCCACAGCCTAGACGTTCTTATCACAAACGTAGAGTCAAATCTCTTCGTTCGTGTCTTTGGAACATCAACCATGAAACGATGTCGCTTTTTCGAGCTACGAGCATTCCGATAGAAAAAAGGGCAAGGTGGTATTAGATCATGCAGATCAGCTGCACACTCTCCGAAGTGTATCCGATAAAAACCGATAGGCTAGCAATTTTACGGCGATGCTCAAGACTTTGAAGTCTTTTTTCGCACAAGAGTATCATTGCCTATGAGCCTTTTTGGCACGTCTCTCGATCGATTCCAGGGCCTCCAGCTGATACTTGGCCGATCCATCCCAAAGATGCGAACAGTACTCCATACAGGAGCGAATCTGTGCTTGATATAATGTGAGCAACTGTTCAGACTTGAAGTACCTTCGCACCTTTGAAAGGACACCCAGTTTTTGGCAGCTAATTTAGCCTTGGACTCGATATACGAGCCAAAGTTGAGCGTAGATGTCAAAATGACGCCCAAAAGCTCAAGACGGTCAGAAACCGGCACGGACACACCTCGAAAAGTAGGAGTCAGTTGAAATGGACTCCGTTTTGCGGAGAAAAGACACGCCTGCGTCTTACTCTCGTTGAACTTGACCAGATTGGCATCGCCCCATTTAGACACCGCCTCAAGGGTCAAGGTCAAACGCTCGATCAAACTCTCTCTCAATACCTGAGTTTGCTGCCCACTGGCTCGCGCTAGATATGTAACTCTCTACGACGGTGCTATCATCTGCGTACCCAAAAATACCGGGCTTTAACAGATCATTGATATGTAGCAGGAAGAGCGTCGCAGAAAGTACCGACCCCTGAGGGACTCCGGCATTGATAGCCTTTTGATCCGACGAGCAGCCATCAATGACGACTCGTATGGACCGATCCCTCAAGAAGTCCGATAAAATATACCTTTAAACGACCAATTCTTGTAGGTATATATATATAGAATCTGAATCTCGGAAACGGCTCGAACGATTTTCATGAAATTATGTATACAGGGGGTTTCGGGGAAGATAAATCGATCTAGCTAGGTTTTATTTTTTTAAAGATCATTTTATGCGCGTTTTTAGACAATGAAAAACTCCTATAATGTCATTAGAATACGATAACTTATTTCGCCACCGTTCTGTAAGTCTAAATGGCTCAGACGGAATATGCTCGCCCTCGGAGTCAACAGGCCTCGGTTCGAATCCTGATGGTTACACTCGGGTCTTTTCTTTTTGTTCTTTTTTTTTCTGAGAAAATCTCTTACTTAGAGCACTTTATAAACGCATTTAAACCGAGCAAAGCTCGGTCAACCAGGTACTTTATATTTATATAACTTCTATAACATAAGCTTTATTGGATTGGCGAGCTATTTGTGTTGAAACAGCTTGAGCAAACTGGGTAATCAATAAACCCGTCCCAACTGCCTCTGAAACAGTCTCGGCATGAAAACAATTCCGAAAATTGTGTTACTAAATGTTTTGTAACATGTTCGATGGTAATGCGAGAGAATTTTCTTTTAGGGCTAATGAAACATTTTGTCTGATGCTATAAATATGCTTATAGCATTTCTGTTTATAATATACAATTATGGAAAGAATAAGATATTACACCTGAAGGTACACAACATTCCTACCTATGAACAAAATTAGGTGTACAGTGGTCTGCAGCTATTGGAATGTGAAGAGCCCAAATGCCAAGTACTGCACTGCACTTGTCACCCAGAGACGCAAGTTAATTTATCACATTAGAGTTTTTATGGACATTTTTTATTAAATAGTTGTAAATAAAATAATTAACTAAACTATACACTAATAATCAGTGTTTTCACAAAAACACTAGATTTTGTCACACAGTTTCACTTGTCATTGTTACATGTACACATTGTACAGGATGTAAAAGAAAAATAAGTAGATATTTTAAAAGGTAATTCAGCGTATAAAATCTCAAAATTTGTCAGAAAAACGTTATTTACCTTATACATACATGCGTACATTCTAGTATATGTAAGACAGAATCGTTGTAAAAGAAGTCTCAGTCAGAAAGAAGTGACTTATAAAGGTTTATAAAGAAAGTGTAATTTATAAAGATGTACTAAATTTCAACCGGATCACTTTAGTAGTTTTTGTGTGAAAAAGTAACATACTCAGATTTTTTTGGGTTTATAATAAAATTACGATTTGCCACAGGTACTGTTAGTGTTTTCGAACATAGCACTGTCGATAATTTGCTTCAATTTAACGATCAGAAATATTGTATCGTACTGTCAAAATTCGCTGATAAAGGTCTGGTCGTTAACAAGGCTGACAACCAGATATGTGGGCCACAGGAAGGTTCAAAATAGGGTATCACAGTTGTCGCCACCTTTATATTTTATTCAGTACATACGTCCCCATTGTAGTTTTAGGACACCTCGGGGCTTGGAACACGCCACGAGACAATTAATTGTCTAACCTAATTTTATATTTATTTAGTTACGAAACTCAATATAGTTTTAATATTTTTATTGTTATATTGTAAAAATAATTATTCGTCGATAATTTTCACGCAACATCCTCTAGCTCAAAACGAAACAAAGCATGTATTATGGAAACATAACATTATATTTTAAACACTTTTTTATGTAGTTTAAAGTGACGGTACTTGATGTTAGACGTTTTTTAACAGTTTAAAGTGATGGTAACTGATGGTGAACAATACGCCTGCAAATAACAGCAGAGGATCCCGCAGCTATTGGAAATTGAAGAGTCCAAATCATTACATAGCACTGCACTGCGCTCGTCACCCGAAGATATAAGATGATTATCTCTGCGCGCTGTTATATTTTCTGGGAACATTGTACTTCAAACAGGAACACGGTGATGTTTGCAAATTCTGCTCGGCGGCATATTAACTGACAGAGAAGTACTTCCAAGCGACTTTGCAAACAGCCCGACCACTACTAAACTTCATACTTTCTTATGATGCTTAGAAACACTCAGAAACTGAACAAACATTTGTCTTGGGTAAGAATCGAACAAACCCACCACGTAAATAATACCACGTACGTAGGTACCTATACCACAATAGCGTTCAGTTAGCACACTCATAACTCACTGACCATTGGAGTTGCTTTTTCATTAATTAAAATATTGATTTGTATTCTGATTTCCCTGACTTGCTTATAATAAGTAAAGATATCTACTACATGTAAACTTTAACGACATTCGAGCCAGACAAATCGCCAAGAACTTACTAGTCGTTTGTCGTCGTATAAAGGAAACGTTATCTATCTCTATACTCGTATACAAAAATGTTATGTTGGTTTGTGTACGCTTCAAAAATTAAAAAAGTTCTGCACCAATCGAGCTGAAATTTTACAATGATATATAATCCGCATCAAGGATTGTTTTTATCTATTTTTTTGCATCACAATGTGCTACAGCGAAGCGTGGTAGGGTACAACTAGTAATCTATATATAAACATCGAAACATACTGTCATTCAAACTTACGCATTTGTAATATTGTGGGATAGTCTGGAATAAGCCAGGTTATTTTTATCCCTGTAAAATAACGGAATTCGGGGGTAATACGGTGAGATGCTACTAGTATGGGTATTTATGTATGTATTTATTATTCCACGCGAAATCATAGATGGAAAATATAATTTGTCTACAAAGTTTCGGGTAACCCATAACATGTAACTAACTCAACTTTTATGTTTAAGTTCAGATACTAAAAAGACAGGCTATACACAAACGGGTCGAATTCGTTCCAACTATATAAAAGCTTTGTTAAAATGGCTATTCTCTACCATAGCTGTCATGGTTTATGTACGTTCGTAAAATTATGAGGACGACAGTCATTTCAAACACTACGCTACTTTAGCATCAGATCATTTCATACACTTATGTACCAAATTACTAGTGGTTGACAAGTGGTCGAAAGTCGACCATAAAACAATATTAATTTGTGCTAAATTTGACCACAGACTTTAACGATAAACAAAGGATTTTTTGATTTGATTTTTATGATTCACTGATTCTGATTTTTGATTTGATTTTTATGTGTGTGTATTGTGCAATGTTTTTATATGGAACCGGCGAACTTCGTACCGCCATCTTTTTTTTTCGTTAATATTTTCAAATTTTTCTTTGTAAGTATACAAATATTTTGCTGATAACTACGAA
The DNA here is from genome assembly GCA_017562165.1 of Ectropis grisescens. NCBI lineage: Eukaryota > Metazoa > Arthropoda > Insecta > Lepidoptera > Geometridae > Ectropis > Ectropis grisescens. The sequence goes on along the minus strand of CM029777.1, from coordinate 10,199,693 downwards.
CACTTAAAACAAAGAATCATTCAATTTGGTGCAGTAATTCAAAAATTATGACCGTACATACATTTAGAAGATCCATTTTTACACGTGTATAGATTTAGTAGACAATATATTTTTCAAGCAATACAACTATAAGTATGCGAAATTTCTATCCATCCATTCTCCATCCACATATTTTTTGTAAAAAGGGATACATTCAATGTTGTTTCATTCCGTATTAATATGTAGATACTAGCAGTGCCCGGCGGTTTTGCCGCGTAGACCATTATTACCATTACTTTCCCGTGATAGAAAGTCTGTCCATGTGCTATTCCTTAATTTCTGTATTATAAGCTTGAACCTAATCCGTTTAGACGTTCTAACGTGATTGAGCAACTAATATCCAAACTTTAGGCTTTATAACATTAGTATTATAGCCCTGTGAACGAAGGTCTTTCCCCAGCTCCCGAGTATTTAGTATAAATAGGTCGATAGCTGCAGTTCTGCAACCGTCTGGCTCATGAGGTCATTGCTCGTCTCTGTATCATAATTATAATTTTATTCAAAAAGAATGCTCTCTTTAAAACGGGCAGGGACATTAGCATTTTAAGGACAATTCACTTTTATGTTAAATACTTACATTAGAGATAATAGAGTTGCTTAACTATAGATACGTTATTTACGATTAAGAGTAGGTATGAATATTTTAAACCTGCGCAGTAAGTACTTAAGAAGAAGGGTGTTAGTTTGATGTAAATAGGGTTGCCATCCCTAAAATTTGGCAACCAGGACAAGATTCGTGAAAACTCCGGATTATCAAGCTCAAAACATGGTCATTTTTTTACACATATTAATCTGGGCTTTCGTACTTGAACCTTGTGTTTTGTATTGTAATTCAAATATTTTTAAACTATCGATTAAATATATAAAAAATAGCAGACACTACAATATATTTGACACACACGCATAAATAAATAAAAGAGTGTTTAAAACCTAGTCAAATAGAGAATAGGTCAAACTTCAACCACTTGATGAAATTAAATAGAACAAGCATAACATGCAAAACATGCTTTGACTTTCATGCATTTGAACACCAGTACTTAATCTTATCCGCGCTTGAGATACTGTTCAGAGATGGACAGCAGGCTGCAAATTAAAGGTAATTAAAAGGTGCAGGCCGCAAGTGACACTACTGGGTTCTATGCATCTACCTATAGTCCTAATCTCTCTACTTTTTATCCCGCTAAAGTTGCTAGTTCTACAGACATCTGACGCTTTCCAGCGACTATAAATAGTAGCGCTGATAGTAATAGGGGAAACTTATTGTTCTAAAATATACTGCAGACATTTGAACTTACAATTTCGCTTATTCTCCGTTCATATTTAGGTAGATTGAGCAGGAATATCCTCACAGGGTACCTTTGATAATCCTCACAGGGTGATTATCATGCGAACACAGTGAGATAAAAGCTTTTAGACCCACCAACTCGAAACACAAGAATATCAAAGACGATCTCTTACCACAAGTACTTTAGGAAGATTTTTGGAATTATATCAAAGATCTGAAGGATTACCACTCAAAGTTCAGGTCGGTAGCGTAAAATACAAATAGTAGTGTATTTATGTGTATAGTTCACGATTTGACTTGTGGTTTAGGGATTAAACTTGATTGCTGCTCTAGCATGTTGTGCTTTGTTACAAGGTTAAATAATTTATCAATAGTCCTCGTAGAATAAAAATATTTAGAATAAGAATAAATAGATTACAGTGTCTTATTGTAATCTATAATACAAAGCCGATATAAAATAATTATTAAAATAAACTAAACTTAGAGCTGAGTTTTTAGTAGGCGTGTGAATAGTCGTCCAGGATTGGTTTATTTCGCTCATTTTTGAAGTACTGTTATTGTTATTTACTTATTCTTGAGAACTGTTTAAAAAAAGAAGTTTAAAGAGAAAGGTTTAATTTAGTTTTATCTGTGATATACATAGGTATGTTGTCATATATTCTACGTTGAAATAAATTGTTACACAACAATTAGTTTTCCTCACATGACTCTTTGACCAGTTTTAAGTCTACGAAAAAAGGTTCTCATTTAAGGATATATTTTAATTATAAGTACATAACATAGCGGAGGTTTAAGTTGTATCTTGAGTAAATATTTCACTGTAAAGTGTATATCAGCTCGTTGATTTACTCGTAATTACCCCAACACAGATTATTACAGACAATATCTGCAAATATGTATTTTTCAAACTCGATCAGTTCAAACGCTACGACGTGATTGAGCAACAAACATTCAAATTTTCGTGTATATAATATTAGTAGCATTTCCCTATTAAAGTCATGTGAATCATCAATTACATTTTTTTTAATTAAGGATGTTACGACGAGCAAGACATGTTCCTGATGGTAACCAACATAAGACACGCAGCTATTGGAACATGTAGAGTACAAATCGTTACCTAGCACTGCACTGCGCTCGTCACCCAGAGATCTAAGGTGTTAAATCTCTAAGCCCTGTAATTTCTCTGGAAACAATGCCATTCAAACCGGAACACAGTAATGTTTGCACATTACTACTTGGTGGTAGAATAACTGGCAAAGGTGTGGTAGTTCCCCAGGCGGACCCTGCCAAGACTCCTATCACTACTAAAATTTAGAAGTAGTGTGGGCCTCTACATTTGTCCACAGACTTAAAATTATACTGTATATGTACGTAGAGCGTACAATGCGAAGCGCTTGTAATGAATGGCGGTCTTTCCAGGAATTGAGTTTTATATTGGTTTTAATGTAAAAATATGATATCTTTCAACCCGGTGCCGAGATATATCACGTCTATTAGTATAATGTGGTTCCTGGATGATTTGTGAAGGCCATCCGCCGTCTTCCACCCCTCTCTACCCCTCCTCCAACCAGAAGCCTCGGAAGATTAATGAGTTTGTATCAAGTTCTTTGCGTCTATGTTTTTAAGTTGTGAAATAGATACTGCGTGTTTTCATCATGGAAATGAAGGTGATAAGTCAAGCTGAAATTTTTCGAAATTTTGGTCGATCTTAGCTTGGAACCTATAGTACTGAGGTTTCATTTTAAATACTTACAAGTTATAAGAGCCGTAAAATGTTATTTTATCATATAGTACGCCCTGTGATTTTACCTGTATAGTCCCAGTTTCTAATTACAATGTTCAGGCGTTCCGGCGTGATTCGAGCACTAAACATCCGAACATACAAACTTTTACATTTGCAATATTAGTACTAACCAGAGGAAATGTCAAATTGACGTGATAATTCATGCAAATCACTTAATTTCATTGAAAGACACGACGGTTTCATTATTTGAATTCCAGTGGTCCAGTGCATTATACCTTAGAATATAGCGTCAACGAGTATTTCTTGTATTCCGATCTCAGGACAATGTTCCCAAAGAAATTCCACGCTAAAAAGATAAATCATCTTATAAATTTATGTGGATATGCATCGACAAAGATCGCAGGAAATCGCTGGTTGCAGGTTGCGCAGGGCCGTTCCTTGTGGAAAACTAAGGGGAAGGCCTATGTTCAGCAGTGGGAGTGGTGTCTTGCGGCTGATGATGATGAATGGAAAGAGATTCCACAACGAACAGCCCTGCGCAACCTGCAACCAATTGTCCTTCAGATCGGAATACAGAAATGTTTCCGCATCACTCGTTGGCGCTAGAAACAAAGGTATAATTTCCCGGAATAAATCTGTAAAGAATACCTACCACTAGAATTCAAATAATAAAACCGTCGCGTCTTTCAATGAAATAAAGTAATTTGCATCAATTATCACTGTCGAAATATCAATGTCAAGATTTCTTCCACTTTTAAAATCTATTGTCCCATTAAACACTTGTTTCATTACGTGGTTGCTATTGGTTTTACACGCGTCATTTTAAAGGTAACCCCGGCGGGGCTTAAGGTGGCTTGAATGTCATGTGGTGAAGGGGTGTGAGGCCCCGAACTCAGGTGATTTCGCCCGTTTTTTTATTGTGCCGTCACATGATAGATAGCGTGTCTATTGTGTGACCGAATTTTGTGGTCGGGTACCCTCGATCATGCGGGATATTTGATAACCGATATTTAGAAGTAGGGCCTGGTAAGGACTGGCTATTTAGGCACTTACGTTGCACTTACTAGTTCTCATGGTTTCACTTAGCGTTGTTGTAAGAAATATTTGATTAGTTAAGATAACCCACAGCTTACAAATGTACACTATTGAATTTCATATTTATTGATTTAGGAACTCAATTTGTTTGATAAAATAAAAGTGGCATAATTCTAATTAATTAGCTATCTGTCAGTAAAATCTCTTTAAAATCCATTTAAAATCACTCCAGTTGCTTCAGAGATTTTCAAAGAAGCCGGAACAAACAGGCAGACTAAAATTTATTCATTTATTTATGTTTTTCTTTCATATTTTTTTAAAGCAAAGAATAACGGGACTACTAGGATATGTAATTGATGGTAACAAAACGTCTGTCCATAACATCACAGTAAAACGCAACTATTGGAACATGAAGAGTTCAAATAATTACATAGCAATGCACTGCACTCGTCACCCAGAGATATAGAATTTTTATATCTACACCATGTAATTTTACTGGAAACATTGCCCTTCAAATTGGAATATAATTAAATTTTCACATTACTACTTGCCGATAGAATAACTGGCAAAGTTGTGAAACTTCCCCAGAGAGTAGGTAAGAGAGTAGGTACCTACTGATCGGCAGATTTTTTTAATATAGAGTGACCAGACGAGATTTAGTCCTAATTCCCTCAAACTAGAATGAACAACAAACATTCAATACTTCAATTTGATAATACTTTAACATTTATGAAAGTTAGAAATTAAAAGCTCTACGACGGTTGATGACGATTTGTGTACTCCACGCGATTCCCAATTTTCGCGATCACACGTGCAGCGTATATACAATATACTTATATATATATATATATATTTCTTTTTTAATGAAAAGTGACGAGACGAGCAGGACATGTGCCTGATGGTAAGCAACATGCCTGCCACATAACAGCATAGTGACACGCAGCTATTGGAACATGAAGAGTCCGAATCATTACCTAGCACTGCACTGCGCTCGCCACCCAGAGATCTACGATGTTACATCTCTATGCCCTGTAATTTATCTGAAAACATTGCCCTTCAAACCGGAACATAGTAACGTTTGCACATTACTGCTTGGCGGTAGAATAACTGGCAAAGGCGTGGCACTTCCCCAGGCGGACTCTGCCAAGAGTCCTACCACTACTATATAACAGAAAATAAACGCTGTCCTATAACTGTTTAGTAAATTGTACCAATTTACATCATCGAATACTTCACCAGCTGCCGATGTCAATTTCTCAAAAGGGATGGCACATAAAATGTTATTTTTAGCTTGATTGGTTTGTACTCCACTACCATCTCGCTACAATGGAGAATGTTTACCTAGAAGAAAACTTACTTGGACAAAGTATTCCACGGCAGACGTTTTTATTACGAAAGTGGAGTCAAACCTCATTCGAGAGTTTACATATTTTTGCTCTGAATATATCTACAATGTCCATACATACGTTGCAACAGAATGAATGAACTAACCGCCGCGCCGTATAACAAAACCTGACTTAAGTGCAATTTTATAAGTTTTCACTGTATTACTAACATTGCAAAAGCAAAAGCGGCCTACTTTATCTTCCCACTGCTGGGAAGATATAGTGGGCGATGCTTTCTCTCATAAGACAAGAACAAAATTAAAAATTTTGATTAACCCCCGACCACCTTGGATTTGTTATCTGTACAACATTCTACTAGTCAAGCCCTTTCATTTGATACCCATATTAAGGGAGTTGTGAAGTAAGAAATGTATTTCGGCATTTTGTGGTAGCGGCCCTCTTGTAGGTATTTGAAATTTGTTTTAGTGTATAGTATTCTACTAGTCAAGCCCTTTCATTTGATACCCATATTAAGGGAGCTGTGAAAAAAAGAAATGTAATTCGCCATTTTGTGGTAGCAGCCATCTTGGATTTGATTTTTTTATAGTGCAAAGTATTCTATTAGTCAAGCCCTTTCGTTTGATACCCATATTGCGGTAGTAGTGAAAAGAGTTATATAATTCGCCATTTTGTGATGGCGGCCATCTTGGATTTGATATTTGTCATAGTGTATAGTATTCTACTATTCAAGCCCTTTCATTTGATACCCATATTGAGGTAGGTTGTGAAGAAATATTTTGTCCGCCACTTTATGGAGGCGGCCATCTTGAATCGATATTAACCAAACATAGCTAAGAACATCCGCACGGATATTAACTTTCAAATAAAAAAAAACGCATTGAAATCGGCCCATCCGTTTGAGCTCTACGGTGCCACAGACAGACACACACACAGACAGACAGACAGACAGACAGACATCGACGTCAAACTTATAACACCCCTTATTTTGGTCGGGGGTTAAAAACAGCCAAGATCATAATCTACCAAGTTGGTTAAGTGCGGGTTCGCGGATGGCGCATGTCTTTGAAAGATGATTTTCTCGGACCATACCAGTTACGTCACAATGTTTGTCTTCACTGCTATTCATAAAATTAAGCTCAGTTTAAGCTCGTTAAATTCGTTTGACGACATATAGGTCAACAATTTCTATACCATTTTGAGTGTTAATTTTTTTACTGATTTTTGGATCGTAATTGGGAATACAGTCAAAAGTTCTATTTCTAATTTATTGATGTGGACCAATAGCAGCTCCATACTTTATAATTAAAACAAAATAACGTCAAGAGAATTATATTCCCTTTTCTCTCTCCATTTAGATTCATTAGTATTCTTTGCATTTGCTTTGAAAGAGCCAAGCAAAACAAAACATACCGATATTTTTCTTGCAATGGAATGCAAACATTTTCCATTTATTCAAGAACGAGGAGTTGAGACATAATCTCATTGTTTCTCGGTTATCTCACTAATATTATAAATGTGACAGTTTAGATGTTTGAATGTTTATTGCTCAATCAGGTCGAAAGAAAAGGGATCAAGCGGACATTTGGACCCAAAACAGATTATAGTACGGAATAAAACATAAGCCTTTCAACCGTTCATACCGAAACAATGTAGCAGTTCCTTAGGAAATTAGGATTAACTCTCGTCTGGTCACTCTATATGTCTATATTAAAAAAATCTACCGATCAGTAGGTAGTTAGGTACCTATCTTATTTCGTAATTGAAGATTTCGTAATTATTTCGTACTGGGGAAGTTTCTTACAACAACGCTAAGTGAAACCATGATAACTAGTCAGTAGTTGCGTAGCAAAAAACTAATGAAATCTATGGTTATGAGTATACGTATTGTCATCCGTTAACACATGGTCACGTCACTCCCTCTAATAAAGACGCGATTTAGACGTAGTTTGTTTTTATTTAGGTCCCATTCACGTTCCTACGTGATCTTTACGTAGGCGCGGGAGCGGTGGCAGGTGCGGGGCGCGGGCGCGGCACCCGTGCCGAGCTCTTATTCTCTTGTTCACGTTAACCGTTCGTCAGGCGTTTGCGCGGGTGTCACGTGTTGTCAGGGGTTAAGAACATGGACCACGATGCTTTACTTTTAACCGAGAATTTTTACGTAAAGTGGGAGATGCTAAAATTAGACCTGGTGTGCATGAAATTAATAAAGAAAGAATGTGAATTTCTCTACACTAAAAAACCAATTTTTTTAACATATTTTTAATGGCTAACAAATTGCCATATTGGAGGTCTAGCCTGAACAGCACCATTACACTCTTCTATATTGAACCACATGATTAGAACGTGCTTTCGTTTTAAGCGATAAGTTCAAACTGCTTGAACTAACCTGACAAGTCTCCGCGAGTAATGCCCGAGCGACACGAGGCTAGTTTTTCAAGCTACGATAGAAGCTAGTGCTAGTAAGCTAGCAAGCTAGTACTTCTAGCGTTGTGTAGATAAGACTAGCGTTGCGTAGCGTTGTTTGTCTACACGAAGCTAGAAGCTTATAAAAAAAATCAATACTTTTTTCTCAGCAGCCACCGTTTCTGAGATATAATGTTAACGTTCAAGAAGTAGTTATCGTCATAATATTATGCTGCATGAGTACATCTGCCTAAATATACATACATTTCATTGTATTCATTATTCGTGGTCAGAAAGGCCTATTTTTAATCAATTCTTATACGACGTGAACGCGCTTGCTACAGAAAAAACTTGTTTCACTACGGTCGCATATTTTTCTTCATGACATTAACTGATCGATGACGATGGGGTTCTATTTCACTCGCAAAGTGGAAATTGTACACTCTAATTTTGTTTAAGTAAATAAAACCCGTAGTGTGCGAGCTGAATTTTCACTCTAAGGGTTCCGTACTACTACAACCAATACTGATAGAATTTAACTTTATTCGTTTCGAAATTCATACCTTGCGCAAGCTCTTACTTACTTTTATGTTTCTAGTATTTGTTCTTGTAAAGTAAGCATAAGCCCGCATTTTAAAGAACCATGCATACTCCGTGATATCAGCTCAGCGCATGACGTCATTGGCTTACAATTGAAAATCTCGACACACTCTGTAATTAATCTAAATACCAGCCTGCTTCGAGCGAATCAAACTATTTGTAAATAATAGGCTATAAATAAAATAAATAAATATAGTACGCATTGGTAACATTTCAGCTTATTTTGAAAGTTACAGACTCATTTCGGTAGGGAATAATTCAAGATTAACGCTCTAAATCTAAATAATGTTAATGATACCTATTGTGTTCGTTTATTTTCTGAAAAAATATGGGTCTTTATGGCACGAGATTTGGCTCATATAATCATTATCAAGTCAGCATGCATTTGTCCACTTCTAGACAGAGATAGGCTTGTCCTATAATATTCTCAGGTCAATTCTCACCAGTCTCAGGTCAGATTTTTTTTTTTTTTTAACTTTTATAGGTTTACACTTGACCGCCATCTCGCCTGATGTTAAACGATGATGCGGTCTACGATGAAACGTGTTTACCTAGAAGAATCTTTCGACGTCAAGTGTCAGGCGCTAACTGATACTGGGCCAACGTGGTGTATAGATAGATAACTACAGAAAGACTACAGTTTCATGTAAGTAGCGATAATAGAAATTTCGAAGTTAGTAAGATTGTTGCTCAGAACACAATAGAAACACGCCAAAAAGGGTTACTCCCCACGGCACTATCGTACTACCGTTTAGTGCTGTTATGAGGCCGAAAGTCGTATGAAATATTAAACAGATCCGCGTTCAAGGACGGTGCAGTAAGTAGGCCCATTACACGCCATTAGGGGTATACATATACTTAAGTCTGTACTTATCTATGTACATTGAGGTGACCATACGGCCCTACACAACGAGGCGATTCTTTTTGCGTTATCCTGTTTTTTCCTAGGCAACTTCGAGACAACTAATTAAATAAATGTTAGAACATACATCATACTAATAATTGGATATTTGCTCTTCAATCGGAATAGCGGAACGGATTGGGTTGAAATAGATCACAGAAACTAAGCAAGTAGAACGGCGAGTTGCTGCTAGTTCTTGATATATGTATATAGGCGAGCACTTCTCACAGAAGACTCATAAAATACATTTGCTATGGCACCATATAGCTGAAGCAACATTTACGGACCTAATTACCAACTGATCTTGAAAACGCTCTTCTGACATAATATTTTAGATAATTGTCAACTAAATTAAACGACAAACTGACGCAAATCATCATGTAAATTAACTTCGACGATGATAACTTCAAGTGAAAGAACGATGCGGCCCCGGTGGTTAAATTGTTATACAGATAATAGTTTTACAGGGTAGTAAAATCACGACCAAAAAAATTAAAAATGGAAGTAGGACAGTGAAAACACTTTCGGCCTATTTTAAAACCAAACCTTACAAAATTCGCCAATTTTTTTCGCACCGTTTCGGAGGAGTCTACTTCTGAGAATCATCGCTATACGGAATTTCCTACTACTTATCAGAACACATTTGCCGGTTCTTTTAATGTTTAACATAATAAAATAAATATTAATGGAATAATTTCTGAATCTAATGGTATTTTTTGAAGGTGAATATCCATAAAATTTTATCATATTTCTTTCAACACTTGGCTAGAAATATAATCAATACTGATGTAAAATATTATATTATATATAGGTTATACATTATGTATCACGGGCGAAGCCGGGGTGGACCGCTAGTATAACTATAATGTATGTAAAAAATACCATAATTCATACTTGTAAAGTTGTCATTAGGTCAGAATGTCAAATGGACCCAACGTTTAAAAATAAATACGAAGGCGGAATCACTGTCTATTTGGCAACCCGAGTGCACACGGTCTTGTTTATTCACGCCCCATCAGAGTGAATATTGGATTAACACGACCCACAACCTACATCCTGCGACCCGATTCACGATGACCAATAAGCAAAACACAAACACGTCGCCAATATAACGAGGCCTACGATTATGAGAAATTGTTTAGTTCAGTTCATTCCGCAAGTTAGCATATTTACAGAAGCGACGATTGCTGGCTTCTAACGTGCTATAAATAACAAAATTTGCTTCAGAATTCTGTTACTAAATTTAGCCAAGTGTAAAAGGGCTTAAGATACAAGTACGAGATGGGCTGCAGACTGCATTCGTAGGCGACTTCACTGACCGCAGTGCTGATTGCGGTCGCGGTTGCTTCTGTTTCCAAACGCGCCCGGATTCGATTTATCGTAAAGGACTGGATGACCGAAAACAAACTCAATCGGTTTATTTTCATTCTGTTTGTACGTGACACGTGGAATTAATAGTAGCTTTCAAATTAGCTTTCATAGAGATGCAAAGTGTCGCTTGCAGCCTCCATCTGCAGTCTTTGAAGTGAAAACTTCTTTTGGCGCACCATATATCTACAGATTTTCCGTGGGCTGTGAATTGATCTCAAACGTCACGTTCGTAAATGAAAGAAATGATGTTTTCGCATTACTTACTGATTGTCGGTAGAGTAACAGGCAAAATAGGCGAGACGGTTAGCAAAAATAAAAGTTAGATTATTAAAAAATATTGTAAGAACACGAATTGTTTCATGTTTTACAAAAAAAAAAAATGACGAAAATACAGTGCTTAGAAGTTTCGAGTGACGTCACATTATGGTACGATTTTTACGATAGAGTGACGTCACAAACCCCCTGTCCGGAAGTTTCATGATCTAGATCTTTATCAATTTTCGAGAACTTGATAAAAGAAAAACGTATCCATAATATACATACCTGACGAACTAATTAAAATGCTATTTTTTAACCCTGTCGTCATCTCAATTGCCAGTACTTTTATAATGGCAATAACACGTATTTTGATTACCGACCCTTGTGAATACGACCCACGTACACACCTGTTTATTTATCGGTTGAAACCACATAAAGCCAGCAGGTATAAGCCCATCCTAGCTGTTAGTGTCATCAGTAATGAATTCTGAGCTTCTCTGTGATCCGACAAATATTAGATATGTATATACATGAAAGTTTGTATGAATATATAACAAACATACATCCATGTTTGTTACTCTTTCACGCAAAAACTACTGAAGGGGATTTGGATAAAATTTGGTACACAGGTAGGTAATGATGTAGAATAACTGAAAAATAACGCGGGTAAGACAGCGGGGCACTGCTAATATTTCTATATAGTTAGAACTGAATAAGTTATATACCTATGTGAATCATTTCTATTCCTTTTTCTATTAGCTACTAAATGGCGGTTGTTTTTAGTAATAAATAACTAACATATCTTTATATATATAAATGTTATGTTGGTTTGTGTACGCTTCAAAAACTCAAAAAGTTCTGCACCGATCGAGCTGAAATTTTAGAATGATATACAAATATAATTATATACGGATTATATAATCTGCATCTGCAATGTGTCACAGCGAAGCGTGGCAGGGCACAGCTAGTTATTTATATAACCATCTCAATCATGATGACTGACTATAAATAGTTTGTTCATTATGCTCATTTCTGAACAGATACATTTTGGTCAAATGAAAGAGCAGTATAGAATTTCGTCCCTATATAACGTAGAGAAGATTAGAGGTCACCTACCTGGCTAGCTAGCTAAAGTTGCTAGAAAGATGTAAGTTTTCACCCGACTACACTAAATACTAGTATAGTTATTACGTATAAGCATAAATAGTAGTCGTCTCACACCGGCTGACGTGATTATCTCAGCAGCACACGACAACATTCCGGCCCTAACAAACTTATCGGTTTCTCGTTACGCAGACTTCTACACTGATTAATTACACACACATCACTTATGTCAACGTACACAATGATGCGTCTGCAGAATACATTACCTATCAAAGATAGTTTTCAATTTCACCAAATTTAGTGCCAACGTTTCATTTTGCGAAATTTCGCTACCAAAATAAAACAATGGTGTCTGCTTTCTATCTATGTTTGATTTCTGATAAAGCGACAATTCGGAACTTTCACTGCCATGTAGCTGATGTTTTAAGGACTAAAGCAACTTATATTAGAAAAAAAGAGTTCCGTGAAAACAAAATTAATAAATTTGATATTCAATAGTTTAAGAAGCTGCAAGTTACACCGTGAAGCCCTGGGGTTTCAAGTATTACGTAACACAATTTTTAAAGATTTTATACCTCCCCCTTCCCCCTCCTTCCTCAGTGCAACGCAACTTAACATTTTTTACCACCCTTCCTCTCACTCTACCTAAACATTACGTATCATCAGTGATTATTTTTTCTTAAAAGTAACAAAACACACGTTGGAAACGTGAGACTTTAATTTAACTGGGGAGATTTTAATTTCCCTGTTTTTTTAAGTAAAAAAACCTCCATCACGCACCGTATAATACAATAAAAAATTACAATAAAAATTGTCATTTAACTATAAAATAATAAATTTAACGATAAAGTATGATATAATAATAATATTGTAACATTTTACAAGACATCCTCTTCCTCATTTGTTGACTGAATACTTGAACGCCCCTCTGCGGGTCTTTCTACAAATTTCTTCTCTCATTTATATTTTTATCCCCCCAAAAACATTCTGTAAAAAACTAGCCAAGTCTCGATGGAGCTGCATATTTATCTCTAATAAGTAATGAAATCTGGACAAAGGTGCCAAGTCTAAGGTTTCTTACTGCGATTTCTTTATTATTATAGTTAATGTTGTGTGAATTGGCCGTTGAAGGGTACACAAGGGTACAAACCAGGTGCTCCATGACACCATTGCACCAATCTGTCGCCAGAACCGCTACTATTGACGATGGAAAATGGCCACTTGGAAAACGTTGATTCAATAACCAGTAAATTGTTTTTGTCTTACTATTTTCCCTAAACTGTATGTATCCTATACAATACAATACAAAAACACTTTATTACACCACAAAACACAAAAATAGAGCAGAAGTCAGCATTCGATGCTGAATGCAGGTGTTGCTGTTGAATGCATGAATGTGTTGTTGTTGATTAACAACAGCCTAATATGATACACAAACGTCCAATTACCAATACTAGTATGGGGTATTATCTCGCTTAACAAAAATAAGTAGTTACAACAGATACAACATAACATGTAAACAAAATTGACTTGTATCCATTAACAGACTAACGTATAAAGAATGTTCAACGGCCAAGTCACACAACATTAACTATAATAATAAAGAAATCGCAGTAAGGAACCTTAGACTTGGCACGGTTTTGTCTAGATTTCATTACTTTTTAGAGATAAATATGCAGCTCAATCGAGACTTGGCTAGTTTTTTACATAATGTTTTTGGTGGGATTTCACTTGTTTTTGTAGAAACGTGGACTTATTGATTTATTATATTAGATGTATTAGTATAGACCTTTTTTATGATATTATCTTGCGAAATCAGACACAAATAAACTCATTCTCTTCGATAAACTCTACGACGACAGCGACTGACAAAGTCGACTGACAGCGTTATAACACGATGTCAAAAGTTTTCCTTTAATTTTATTTATATGCGTATTAAAAGCAGAAGTTCGTTCGCCCAGTAGTGGGAAGCAATAGGCTAGATTAAATTAGAAGATGTGTCCCACTGTGCTGGATTTTTGCAATGACAGTCGATTTTTTTATGTACCAATAGTAGAATGGGGCATTACTATAGGTATCTCTAATACAGCTGAGACAAGCTAAGGGGTTTCATTAGATACTTCAGACCTTCGGTTTTTGACATAAAATGAAGAGGCAAACAAAGTTGATTTTTTTTGTACAGGCGGTATGTTGATTTTGAATAGTTTGGTTGGGCTCTTGTGTTTTCAAATAAAGGGCACATAATTGCTGGCACATGGCTTTTTCTGCCCACCGTTCCGTCTAAACCGAGTAATATCCAAAAATAAAAATGTTTCTTTATGTATTAATATCGCAGAAAAATCTTCGTTTTTCCAAGTCGTGAAAAATTAACGGTCTAATGGTCCTTCTTGTTTGTTTGACCCAATTTTAGTTACGAAAAGATACCAATTATACGAAAGATTATGATGCGAGTTAATTTTTGCTTCAGTAATTCATTAAATACTTTTAAATATTTGTTAAAACAAATTTTGATGGAATCCGGTAGGTTTTCCTGCTTGCGTTCCTTTCTATCAATATTCTTCCTATTATTATAAAAAGATTAAATAAATAATAGTGGTGGCAGTAGGTGTATTCATTATTAAACTTTGTTATTGTGCTTTAGTAATATTTTGTAATACGGGAGTAATTAAAACATTCGAGATAAAAGACGAGGCGTCTACGCTTAACCAAAAATTAGTGTTACGCTTTATTAAGTATCTTGTAATTTCCAATTAACATTAAAATTTGCTGAAATAATTAAGAATAATTACGCTAATATGCCAAATCAACAACCAAGCAGTAATCTACAAACATTACTGTGTTTCGGTTCTAGGCAACGTTTCTAGCGAAACTACAGTGCTAAAGGTAACTAGTGCAGGAACGCAGTGCATTGCTAGGTAATGAATTGTGCTCTTCTTGTTTCAATTATGCTGACGTACTACCGGGAAGACGTGTTGCTTACTATCAGGAAAATATCCTGTTCGTCTCGTTACTCTACAGCTCTACACAATAAAAAAAAACACGCCTTTAATAGCTTCGGCACTCTTTTTGGATTCCGGACACTTCTTTTTTTTTTTAATTCGTTTTGTGAATATTTTTGTTACATTTTTATTGTACTTGTACAGTAACGGGACTAACAAGATGTGCGTTTTGATGGAAACTAACGTGCCTGCCTTTAACAGTACAGTGGTACGTAGCTATTCGCTCAAAGGGTTCAAAGCACTGCCTAGCACTGCGCTGCACTGGTCATACGGAGATATCTGATGATGTGTATTTTTGCCCTAGAAATGTCCTAGTCTTTCAAATTGTAAATAATTTACGTAGGTTTCATATTTCGTAAGTTGTTGAATGTACAACAGAATAATTCAGAATATAACCAGTGATTTATTAGGGCTCATAACAAAACGAGAACACGGCACAATAACGTTATCTTAGCACTCATATTAAGCCCGCTACAGTACTCTACGCGTGCCAAAACCCAGAAGCAAGGGATATTTTGTGCGGAGTCTGCCGCCGGCCTAAATATCTCCTCAGAGAGTATAATTTTGAACAGAGATTACCTTCCTTCTACCTTCCTAAATTACATTGACTTACCACCGTGTCTTAAACATTGGCTCAAGGCCTACCGAGGCTACTAGGCCCTACTAGGTGAGTCTATCATTAATCTGTCTTTAGTATGTATGGTTAAATTGGTATGGATATTATTATCGTTGAATGAAGTCAAAAAACTCGATCGACTTTATAAAAAAAACTATTTATGAGACTCAGGTTGGATTTTGTAAGAGTGCGGCAAGACAACATGAAAAAGAAAATGTTTCCATTACACAATTTTTAATAAAGAAGTTATTTTAAAAAAATACTAAGAAATGTATGTTTTTATTAAAATTTGACTCATACTTTCTATAGTTCGTATCGATTTAAAAATAGGTATATTAAATTACAAACAACATTAACAAAGAAATATTTATTTATGAAGTGTCTATAAAATTAAGCTTCAAAAGTTCAAATAACTAATTTCGTAATTTCCCATATCCGAAACCACACCAAATCCAATTAAAGTCACACATTCTCGTAACCCTTAAAACATGAAAAATAACAAAAAGTGATTTTCTTAAATGAATGAAAAAATATATAGATAAACATTCTTCGTTCATTTAATCTAATAATAAGGATTATTAGAAGTCAATCGAATAATATAGACAAGTATCACAGTTTCAATATAAAATAAAAAGAAGGCTTTCTGTTTAATAACCTTCCATTTTTTCTATAAACGTTTAATTTAAAAATAAGACAGTAATATCCAAGTTTTCATTCGACCGTCGCACATTCACCACTGCATTAGCCTTGAACCCCGCGCAGTCATATAATAGAGCACGTGTCCATATCTACGTGGCCACAATATGTGAGAATCGCCTCATTTCCAAAGGTTTTCACTGAAGATTTTCGGGGAAAATCGGGCTAAATGGTAAGCTCTTTGTCTACCTGATGAAGTACCTATCCGTAACCTTAGTACCTTTTCATGAAGCACTTACAAACAAAAGGTACAATGACTACCTAGCAACCCTGCGAAGTGTTGCAACTTATTTTAGTGTAGGACATTTAAGAAATTGAGCCTGCTTCTCATTACTTCTTGAAATTTTGAGATACAATAGTTTCTATTCGTTTTAATTTCACCATTTGGAAAAGGGTTAACTAGAAAATGCGTAAGCGTCTATGGTAATATTTAAATCTAGAACTAAATCAGCACTCTATCGGTATTCGAAACTTATTCCTACGACTTTCATTCGACCTTTAATTTGACAAGGTAGGTATCATATTTATGTTGAATTTTATTTAACAACAGCGATTGCCGCATTTCTAAAAAAAACATGCGCAAGTAAGTACTCGTAATTGTACTCGGTGCATTTCCCCTACACAAAATGGAAATATTTAAAAATATTTATGTTTCGTACAATTTTGTACCAGTTAGTGTTGCGTGAAAACGTCCACCAATATTTATGTTATCTTATGCATGTTTAAATAATCCAAACTACAAAAATAGATAACCCTGAAAATAAATGTTTTTGTTACAAAATTGTGTGACTTTCCAATCGTAGGAAATATACAAAAGCCACTGAGCACCTAAGCAACAATTGTTTGTATTATAAGAATAATTTTAAGAACATGAACCCCTGTCCGCCTGAGACTGACCGCCTTAATAAAATTACCTTGCTACTGCTGTCTTTTTAATTTTGCTCAAATAGTATTGTTTGCATATTACTGCTTGGCCGTAGAATTACTGCCAAAGATGTGGTACTTCCCCAGGCGGACTCTGCCAAGAGTCATACCACTACAAAAACCGATAGCCCATTGTAGCATTAAACTACTGTTAGTACTTTACGTATTTACCTACACATTACGTAACCAATAATCGTTTAAACAACAGTCAAGGAGGAATATCGACTGTGGAGTTACGGAGTCCTAACTTAATCTGTTCATTAAGTTATGTAAAGCTGCACTCACGTGTAACAAAACGATTCACCCCCACCCTCGCTCACGTTTAGAGTAACGAGGTTCCATTAAGTAGGCGAGTGATATCAGATGAAGCACGATACCTATTTATATTGTACACGAGATTAGGTAAGAGAAAATCTCTAGTGTCTCTGTGAAACGAACGTTCCACATTATATAACATTTATACTTATACAATATGTAGTATTCGTATATAGGCATACTTTTGTAATGGTAGAATTTGCAAAGTCTGCTTTGGGAAATATCACACCTTGATCAGATAGAAATGCGGTCGTGGTGGAGTCTCTGAGCTGGGAGGACGCTACTTAGACAATAGCAATAGCGAATTAAGGAGCATTCGAATTAGGTTGAAAATAATGTTCCCTACTTTAACCTATTTTAAGACACATGTTTAAAAAAATCAAAATGACAAAGGAAACGGACACAGGTGTCTGTAGAGTTGCTAATAAAAAAATATACGCTAACGCTAGGATCTCGGGAAGTACTGGTCCGAATTGAAAGATTATTTTTTTATTGGATAGTCCATTTGTTGACGAT
This sequence comes from Ectropis grisescens, assembly GCA_017562165.1. Classification (NCBI taxonomy): domain Eukaryota; kingdom Metazoa; phylum Arthropoda; class Insecta; order Lepidoptera; family Geometridae; genus Ectropis; species Ectropis grisescens. Next base: position 10,181,541 of record CM029777.1, on the reverse strand, counting down.
AGGCTATAGAACATAACGCTACTATCAATAGAAGCGGAGCATGAATCAAGAATGTAACAAAAACGGGAAAAATATTCCTTTTTGAGAGTTTTCGTATCGTGCTTTGACATGACAGCGTGTGTCTAAGATTGCGTTTTTGAACCTTTGCTAATCAAATTTGTTTCTAAATCTGAGTTGGTACGACCAATTTCCGACAAGTGGCGTAGCAGGTAGCTTTTTGTTTGAAAGCGATATTCTCAGGAATGACTGAACCGATTCCAAATTCTTTCACCGTTGGATATGTACGGGATCCCGATGAGTGCTATATATGTACCACGGGCGAAGCCGGGGCGAAAATCTAGTATACAATACGAGTACATACTAGCAGCACCCACGTAGTTCGCGTTCACCTAAAGTTTTAACAGCAAACGACTCTACTCAAGCCAATACATCCATTACTTCTGATGCATCGTACTCGTAATGCTTCTCTGTTGGTTCATGGGTCACAATTACACTCAAGTCACCCTAAAGTATCCTGAAATGTACTACGCAAATAGGGCGCGTCATATACGCCGTGCCTGTCTACCCATCGGTATTGTTTAGGGTTATAAATTCTAGTTGATTGTGCGTATAGGGTGGGAAATGAGGTCAAGGGAAGAAACTTCTATAGTAGGCTTATATGGCAATATTGACTACTTTGAGTTAGTACAAAAGTACTCAGACGTTCAGTTGTTATCATCTGACTCTAGCGGAGGATTTTGAGAAACAGACATAATTAATTATTAGGCTGGCCTGGTGGCTTAGTTGGTACGTTGGTAATAAATCTGCCTGCGAAGCCGAGGGTCGTTCGTGGGTTCGATCCCCGCCCAGTACAAATATTTGTGTGATTAATACATTATTTATTATTAGTATTTGTACTGTACCTGGGTGTTACGTATAACAAGGGTAAGGATGTATTTTAAAATACCTCTATATTATAAGTATTATATCACCTATCTGCCTTCCACAGAACAAGCTTTGCTTAGTTTGGGAATGGATGGTATTGTGTGTCCACTGAAATATTTATATTTATTATTTCACTACATAAGCTCGTTACTATTTGTGGCTTAGTTGATACTCGTAGTTAACCTGCCCACTAGTCGAAGAGCGTGGGTTCGCTTCCTACACAGGACACATATTTATAAATTGCCTGGGTGGTTCCACGTGGGTAACATAATAAGTGTAATATTATAATACTTTTACCTTTATTTATTTATTTATAAAGGCACCTTTGACAGTTGGCTTCAAGTGGCTTCTATTGCCTACAAACTTTATTATATACTATTTACATCTAGCCTTTACCCGCGACTTCATCCGCGTGAAATAAATATTAAATGTTACGGTAACTCAAGCAGTTTTACACGTATTTTAAGTAGATATACAAATGTAAATTTTCAAAAAATAGCTCATTTTAAATAACTTTTATACAATTTCATCAATATTGTTTCAGTTGTTTAGGTGTGAAAGTTTGTTAAACAAAATGGTTTCTTAAAATGGTTTGTTAAAATTTAAATTTTATCGAAAACGGATAAGCAATTATAAAAAATCAAAAACATAAATTGTACTGATCGATGATAATTTTTCTAATCTTTAATCTCATAGTTAAATTCATAAGGAAGGCTAATACTAGCTCAGTCGTGTAAAACCGGGCAGCACAGCTAGTTTTCTGTAATATGTCACCGTAAAATGCCGTAAATTCCGTCAACAAAATCTTACGAGGTATGGTTATAACCACAGACATCTAAATTATTTAGATTTCTGTAGTTATAACTAACTTAAGCTACTGTAGGTTTATAATCTGACGTGTTTTATTACAAACCATAAATTAAGCACCCTGTTGATCGGGCATGAAACGAATCTGCAATTATTGGACAAAACGAGATAGAGTTATGCAAACTTCTAAGGACAGAGCAGGATACAAAGAAAGACATCAACGGGTTTAGCGGAAGGTTAGATATGCAATTATGCTTATAAAACGCTACGGAGGGGTAGTCGTACGATCAGTCAAATGGGTAATTGTCTTTGTTACAAACTGACGATATTTACAATTACCCGGTGACATAACAACTAACAAATCCTAGGTCACGCTCCTCCAGAACTTGGCACGAGGCAAAGCTCTATTTTCGTATTCCAAGCGGCTATCGTTCCAGGGTCGTGGCAATATAGTTAATGCTCATGTAATGCTAAATAACTGACGTTTAGCCGGGCGCATGAAGCGATCTGAAGGACATGTTCATATGAGGGATGTTGTGGAGCGTTATTTTGCCCTTCTCGGTGTTAAGATTTCTTCAGTATCTTGTTTTTTGTGAACAAAACTAGGGATGTATAATAGTAAAAAGTGTTATTTATAACAGAGTATGTGACAGTTGGCTTTAGATTGTTTCTACTGCCTACCGAACTTTCGGTTAACACAAAAGGTTCATGGACTTCATCCACATCCTTCTCTATACCACAGCTGGGTATAGGCTTCTCTTTTCCCATGCCATCTTCATCGGTCCTGTGCCAATCGAGTCCAGGTTCGACCCGCGATATGATCTTATTCAGGGCTTTTTTTGTAAATTATTTGTCGAAGACGCTAATTCTAGAAAGTTGTAAGTCTATAATTTATTGGAGGATTTTGCATGCCACCAGTGCGTCTTTGAGGGCATTGCGTGCTCCCGCGTGCCTCCATAAAAAGCCCTAGGTCTTACGAATTATAGTTGCAGACATCCTTAGAATATAGTTATCCTTAGAGTATAGTTAGTATAGGTACTAATTTAGTTTAAGAAAGTATTTATGAAGTACACTCTAATCATAACTGAAAGTATTAATTATCATACTCACTTGATGTATACAACGAGTAGATACTAGAGTCTGACTAACGAAAGTTGATACTGACAAAGCGCGGCAAATTTAAAATTGATCAGCATGGCATCCCTAAACTGAAAATCTCGCCAAAACAAACACAAGCCAGCCACTACGAAACATCAAAAACACGCCATTTTGTTGCGTCAAAGATAGGGATACCATACATTGATTCTGATTCTACCAATTTTGGAATCAAGTGTACCTAAGTACTTTCTGTTTAAAATATCCCAATTCGTTCGGTAAATACCCGATGGTAGGAACACTTAAGTGTTGTCATGTAAAAAAATCCAGTATCCTTTCGTTAGTCAGACTCTACTTAGGTACATCTCTTGCAACGACTAGCGTAAGGGCTCGTTCTATGGCATGACATGAATTAGATTCAGGTTGCTGCCGGCAGGGATAGTTAAGAATCGATCTGACGTCCCCAAAAACACCCCTTTATGACCCTAATACAGACAATCTGTCACCTGCCGAAGAGCAGCTAATATTATTTGAAGCTAATAATAAAAATACCCACTATATTTTATTACCTTGTCTCGGCTGGCTTATTGTTTATGGATTGCATTGCAAATGGTGTGTCTGAATCGGCTAATCAATTCTTGAATTTACAACTAACGGTGCCGTTGCTATCAAGCGTTTCTAGTGCTTAATATCTTCTAACAGTACTGGCTTGACTCCTAATTTGTGATCAAATACCTTGGCTAGACAGAGATATCTTGCGTAAGAAAATGTTCTTGCCCGATTTTCGATGAAACATTTACCAAAATGCATTAAATATAACAAAGAATTTCCAATTGTTATTTCGTGGCCTGCTAAATTATGAGCGTGATACTGCTCGAATCTCCATGACAAATTAATATTTTATGTTCATGGCGTCCTGAAATCTTGTCCCGTCGCGTCTAAAGGACATCTTGGCGACGACTTGTCGCACCGCCCACCCAATCACGTCATATCCGCTCACTTGCTTTTAAAAATGCATTTTACTGGACGGCATTTGACGTGTCTCCTCGTGTTTCGTTTCAAAAGTACGACCATGTCTCTCAGTCTGTAAAAGATTGTTTTTATTTCAGCTCCCGCTTTATATTTCTTTGTGCCATTCACTCCAGTGGTCTTATGTATTACAATCTTCTTCTGACTGCGTACTCTACCTCACCTCACTTGAGTTCTTTATTTTTTGCATTAGGCCTGTTGTGCTCTGGAATGCAATCTTGATATCAGAAGTGACCTAAATGGGTCACGTAAATGGGTCGGTTAATTAGTTTTTTTGCTATTAGTTTATTTAGGCTCATTGTTATTTGTATATGTAATCATAAATTTGCAATCAACGTCAGCTTACAACATAACGCGTGATATATATATATATATATATATTATGTATATATTTTAATAAATAGTGATGTATAGAAATAGTAGACAGTTCTTACATGCTGGTATTGGTCAAAGATCAAATTATATTGTAATGTATAAATGTATTCTGTGTGTGTTTTGTCAATAAAGATTATATTATATTTAAAAAAGGAGTGACGAGACGAGCTGGACATGTGCCTGATAGTAAGCAACATGCCTGCCACATAACAGCACAGCGACACGTAGCTATTGGAACATGAATAGTCCAAATCATTGCACTGCACTGCGCTCGTCACCCAGAGATTTTTGTAGTTATATCACTAAGGCCTGTAATTTCTCTGGAAACATTGCCCTTCACACCGGAATACAGTAATGTTTGCACATTACTGCTTGGTAGACTACAGGCCCGTGAACATTATTTATGGGTCATATGATACACCAGGAGACCTATGTAGGATGATGATATCATAATTATGACCCATAAATTTTGTTCACGGGCCTGCCTATATATTTCGCTTATTTTAAATGTCATATTTAGTCTTGCTGTGTCTGAATAGTAATTGTCCACCAATATTAATTTGTATAGACATACATATTGATCTACGAGTGCCTGTATGATGGTCTAAGTGTATTGTTATAAGTTACTACAGTTATTACTTTTTTAACCGACTTCAAAAAAGGAGGTTTCCCAATTCGACCGTATATATGTTTTTCTTGTTTTCTATTCTCATTCCCTTTCTTTTAAGGTAGCGGTTCGCCCGGAGACCGCGACACGAGACCGCGACGCGAGTCCGCGACGCGAGACCGCGACCGGAGACCGCGACAGGCACTTGACACTATGGAATTTATAGAATTGAACTTGACTCTATAGAATTGTATGGGCGCCAGTTCGCGCCGAGACTGCGACAGGAGACCGAGACACGTGTCGCGAGCGCGAGACATGTGTCGCGGTCTCGGCGCGAACTGGCGTCCATACAATTCTATAGAGTCAAGTGCCTGTCGCGGTCTCCGGTCGCGGTCTCCTGTCGCGGTCTCAGCGCGAATTTGTAGACACGTTTCATGCTGTAAATAGTTGTAGTAGTAGTAACACAGTAGAAGTCGTTGTAAGCGATAAAGCTGCCATTTATGGCAGTAGGTCTCATTGGTACATATTGTACATAAATATTTCTGTCTGTTCTCGTTTTACGATGGAGTTTTACTGTTTTCAGAGCGATAACGCGAGTTACTGAATTTAAATAACCTTAGTAGTAAGAAGGACAACTTCGGTGAACACTTTGACTTTCAAATTTCAACGTGACTTGAAGATGAGTTTTAAAAAGCGAAGAAACGCTTATTTAAATTTAATGTTGAACTAGTGGTTTCCCGCGACTTGGTCCAAGTAGAATAAAGGATTTTGTGGAATGGGAATTCCCTGACTAACTATTTACACCTGCATTTCTAGGCATCTATCTATACTTATAATAAAACTGTAACGGGTCGAATTCTGTACATTGAAGATATTTTGAAAATTTTTTATTTGGGGCACTCCATAGTCGATACTGATGGCGAAACTGCATTTTTTTTCTTTCATGTCTGTCTGTCTGTCTGTCTGTCTGTCTGTCTGTCTTTCTGTATAGGGATCACGCATCACGCCGAAACTACTGATTCAATTCAGCTGAAACTTGGCATGATTTTAGTTTATACTAAGGACATTGCTGTAGCCTTTTTTTGACCCCCAAACTCTAAACGGTTTTCTTGCGGGAGGGGGTGAAAGTCAGAATGTGTATTTGGTTGTAACTCATGTTTGCGTTGTTTAATTTCATTATTTCTTTTTTTTGTTAGAAAGAACACATTTTTTATATTGTCCCGTCAAAATTTGAACAATATCGGTCTGTTGGTTCGGAAATTACTCAAACATTAAATAATAACGACACGCGCGGCGCGTTCGGTACATACTAACTTCTAAGTATTCTGTGTATCACAGACGATCCACAGAATGTCTAGATTCTAGATTCTAGATTCTAGAAAGTGCCCACGTGATCGCGTCGCGTCGTCTTGGATGACAAAATAATTGTCAAAAATATATTTTTGTGTGGAAAAACAAACATCATTCGGTTATAATCGACTTCAAACAAGGAGGATGTTCTCAATCGGGTTGCATGTTTTTTTATTTGGTTTTATTTTACGCGATGACTCCGCTAATTGTTAGTTGATTTTGATAATTCCTTTTTTGTTTGGTAGAAAATACTTCAGAGGTGATCTTAGATATCGAAAACAGGGAGGTAGTCTTTCAAATATCAACAAAAAACATATATACGGTCGAATTGAGAAACCTCCTTTTTTGAAGTCGGTTAAAACTAAAATCAGCTTAGATTTATCTGTACGACATAGTTATACCTTCTTATAAAATGTAGTCGAATAACAGAACTAAATTACCTGTCATTGAAGTAGATTTTTGTATTTTGGAGAAAACATAAATATCAGCATAATAAGTAGCAGCATAAACAACCTATTAAATGTTCCCACTGCTGGGCGTCGGGGCTTTCTCTCGCAAGGATAGAGACAAGGCTATAATCCACCACGCTGGCCCAGTGTCGGTTGGTGGATGACATATGACTTAGAACTTAGATTATAGGTAGATTTCGGTTTCTTCACGGTGTTTTCCTTCACCGTTTTAATTACCGGCATTACGAACATGACTCTGAAAAGATAGTGATGCGCGTGGTTTTGAACCCTGGGTCTCCGGATCGACAGTCGCCGTTCTCCCGACTAGGTCAGCTGTAACTTACTAGACCAGCCGTAACTTATTAGAAAAGTATTATTTCAATCCAAATACTGTTTAAAATTTAAAGGTAGTGTTCAACAAGCTTCGGTGACCGAAGCAGACCGTTGTTAGGGTTCCGTACACAAAGGGTAAAAAACGGGACCCTATTACTGAGACTTCGCTATCTGTCCGTCCGTCCGTCCGTCTGTCTGTCACCAGGCTGTATCTCAAGAACGGTGATAGCTAGACAGTTGAAATTTTCGCCGATGATGTATTTCTATTGCCGCTTTAATCATGGCGGAACGTATCAAGTGATCGAGTTGAAATTTGAAGTAGAATTAGATTACAGTCTGGAAGAACACATAGGCTAAACATTGCCTATGTATAAATACTCTATGTATTACGTAACAAACATCCAAACAGTGACATTCATAATATTTACAGGACAACGTTGGAACGGCTGAACATATTTGGATGGAATTCGAAACATACGTAGTTTAAACTCAGAAATAGCAAATCGGTTACTTATAGGTTACTGTGACGTAGGAAAGACTAAGCAAATTTGGTAGAAAATTGAAACAGAAATAACTCATGTCTGAAATACCACATTTATGTATTTATTACCTATCAACCTGAAAAGAAACATGGGCCCTAAGGAAACAAATATTAACTATCACGTCAAAACGGCACAACGATATGGGTTGACATACGAAACACATATAGTTTAGAGTCTAAAATTTCACATGGGCTAATAAGTCTACATTTTCATTTAACTCCATATTAATATGCTTAAATAAGCATATATTTTCGTCAGGAACTTGATGTGATGGTAAGGTAAAAGCCAAAAATTAAAAATATATGCACCCGTTTTGGCGTAGATAATATAGGTGATTTGCGTTCACAATCAAAATAACAAGCAACATAATATTCTCATTAGACGGCGCTAATGCCAGTTTAAATCTAAAAGCACTATAGGCAATTTAAATCGATGTTTTGCTATTGTGGTATGTATTTTTTCATTCATCACTAGGTTTAGGCGTTACTGGTATTCTAAATTGTACTAATAAGTTTTTGCTGCTAAAAGGATTATGACGCCAAATTTGGATTCTTTCGTTCTTGATTTTTTTCTGTGTTACCTACAATTAAATTCATACATTAACATTTCACTAGGACTTGGCTTAGATTTACGGGTTCAACTTGCTTGAATATCATTAAAACTCAAAATTTTAATTATTTTGATTCCACTCAGGCTTCGTTCAAAATTTTACGCCGGCGAAGTCGCGGGTAACAGCTAGAAAACAGCTTGCGGATAAAAAGAAATAGGTAAGTAGGTATCAGATCATGCACATTAGCTTCAGACTTTTCATAATGTATCCTATAAAAATCCTACAAACTTAACACTTGCAGCTATGTTCGATACTACGAAACCTTACCAAGTATGTTTGATTTTGTTTAAAAAAGAAAATAAAGATGATAAAATTAAATAAATTTTTGTGTGGAAAACAAATTCACTCAAACTCAAAGGTTTTTCAATGACTACTTATCCAAATATTTGACGTACGATACTTCCAATTAATGTATAAGTCAGTAACATCTGCTTACGCGAACGAAGTAGCGGGTTCAGCTAGTACTTATAATAAAACTGTAACGGGTCGAATTCTGTACATTGAAGATATTTTGAAAAATTTTTTTTTGGGGCTATCCATAATCGATACTGATAGTGAAACTGCATTTTTTTTCTTTCATGTCTGTCTGTCTGTCTGTCTGTCTGTCTGTCTGTCTGTCTGTCTGTCTTTCTGTATAGGGATCACGCATCACGCCGAAACTACTGATTCAATTCAGCTGAAACTTGGCATGATTTTAGTTTATACTAAGGACATTGCTGTAGGCTACTTTTGATCCCCAAATTCTGATCGGTTTTCTTGCGGGAGGGGGTGAAAGTCAGAATGTGTATTTGGTTGTAACTCATGTTTGCGTAGTTTAATTTCATTAATTCTTTTTTTGTTAGAAAGAACACATTTTTTATATTGTCCCGTCAAAATTTGAACAATATCGGTCTGTTGGTTCGGAAATTACACAAACATTAAATAATAACGACACGCGCGGCGCGCTCGGTCCATACTAACTTCTAAGTATTCTGTGTATCAGAATATCTAGATTCTAGAAAGTGCCCACGTGATCGCGTCGCGTCGTCTTGGATGACAAAATAATTGTCAAAAATACATTTTTGTGTGGAAAAACAAACATCATTCGGTTATAATCGACGTCAAACAAGGAGGATGTTCTCAATCGGGTTGCATGTTACTAGACCAGCCGTAACTTATTAGAAAACGTATTATTTCAATCCAAATACTGTTTAAAATTTAAAGGTAGTGTTCAACAAGCTTCGGTGACCGAAGCAGACCGTTGTTAGGGTTCCGTACACAAAGGGTAAAAACGGGACCCTATTACTGAGACTTCGCTATCCGTCCGTCCGTCTGTCACCAGGCTGTATCTCAAGAACGGTGATAGCTAGACAGTTGAAATTTTCGCAGATGATGTATTTCTATTGCCGCTTTAATCATGGCGGAACGTATCAAGTGATCGAGTTGAAATTTGAAACAGAATTAGATTACAGTCTGGAAGAACACATAGGCTAAACATTGCCTATGTATAAGTACTCTATGTATTACGTAACAAACATCCAAACAGTGACATTCATAATATTTACACGTATTTGATTGCGTTCACAATCAAAATAACAAGCAACATAATATTCTCATTAGACGGCGCTAATGCCAGTTTAAATCTAAAAGCACTAAAGGCCATTTAAATCGATGTTTTGCTATTGTGGTATTGTATTTTTTCTTTCATCACTAGGTGGCGTTACTGGTATTCTAAATTGTACTAATAAGTTTTTGCTGCTAAAAGGATTCTTTCGTTCTTGATTTTTTTCTGTGTTACCTACAATTAAATTCATACATTAACATTTCACTAGGACTTGGCTTAGATTTGCGGGTTCAACTTGCTTGAATATCATTAAAACTCGAAATTTTGATTATTTTGATTCCACACAGGCTTCGTTCAAAATTTTACGCCGGCGAAGTCGCGGGTAACAGCTAGAAAACAGCCTGCAGATAAAAAGAAATAGGTACCTAAGTAGGTATCAGATCATGCACATTAGCTTCAGAGTTTTCATAATGTATCCTATAAAAATCCTACAAACTTAACTCTTGCGGCTATGTTCGATACTACAAAACCTTACTAAGTATGTTTGATTTTGTTTAAAAAAAGAAAAATAAAGATGGTAAAATTAAATAAATTTTTGTGTGGAAAAACAAATTCACTCAAACTCAAAGGTTTTTCAATGACTACTTATCCAAATATTTGACGTATGATACTTCCAATTAATGTATAAGTCAGTAACATCTGCTTACGCGAACGAAGTAGCGGGTTCAGCTAGTATAAAATATTTACGTAATTTGTATAATATAGTTTCAGCAGTTAATACTCACATAGGTACTCGTACTCTTTTTAACTTTCGCATTTATTAAACTGGTGCGAAATGGTAAAAGTGCTACTTACTTTTCAGATTATGAAGTGAGTCAGTTTTCATCAATATACATACTAGGTATGCAGTTGTTACCAATGGCTTCCGAAGCTAGATCGCTGTTAGCTAGCTGTCGTAAGAACTGTATGTAGTCTACTACATACAGCAGGCCCGTGAACAAAATGTATGGGTCAAATGAACCACCAGGAGACCTATGTAGGATAAATAAAATAATAAATAATAGAATATTGGTGGACAATTCACACACAACACCATCTGACCCCAAACTAAGCAAAGCTTGTAATATGGCGGCCAGATAGTTGATATAATACTTATATAGTTCTAAATACATACTTATTATACATAGAAACACCCAGACACAGTGCAAACATTTGAATTCATCACACAAATATTTGCATTGGGTGGGAATCGAACCCACGACCCTCGGCGTCGCAGGCAGAGTTACTACCCACTAAGCCACGAGGCCAGGATGATAGAAGGGTATGAATTAATAAGATTCAGCACTATGGCATCATGTCATGTAAGCTGTCCAACTGAGAGCAGTTGAAGAGGTTTACCTCCCCTACAACCCTCGATTATTTCTCCTTATCGCATGATTTTTGTACGGCATTGCGAATTAATGGATTAGAAGAGGTATTGAAGCTATATAGAACCAATGCCGTACATAATCAAATGACCAAATTTACTCTGTATATAATAGGAAAATTATGAATTTGCGTTGAGTAGGTACTTTTTGGTAAAAGAAAATTATGAGCCGCCATATTTTCATTTCTTGCAGACTAAACTACTTACAGTCATATTTTTCAAGGTTGATATCGAAACTGAACAGATTTTCCACATATTAGACTACAATATAAAGCGCATTATTTTTAACAAGACTCTTATCACATAAGAGAGAGCCACTTGCGAAAATTGTATACTACACTTACGATTTACATAATCTATGTAAGTTCTAAATTCTAACCACATTTTACGATAGCTTTGCATGTGTAATCACAATAATCGGTATCGCGAATTGAGCGATTCAGTATGGTGATCGGAAATCGAATCATTCGTTACCTACCTTCGTTTCGCTCTCCATTGACAATGAACTTATCTTTGAATATTTTTAGTTTAGTTGTGACAATAAGTTGATCTTTGGATAAACTAGCTCAGATGTAGAACGGTCAGTGCGGTTAGTATCGAGTTTCGTGGACTAAGCCATTACAGCTACGTGACTGGTTGTCCTCGGTTTGCAGTGAAATTAAATCGGATACGCGTGTAATTTCTGTTTCTGCTATTTCATGGTATTCAGTTTTGTGTGGTTTTCACGTTGGTAAAACTATTTTGTTTTTATAAATCTACAATATATGTAATAAATATTTTTTTATTTGCAAAAGTGATATTTTACAAAACAATAGCAATGATAATAAATACGAGATATTTACGCGTAGACATAATACTTTAAACTACATTGTAATATCAGGGATTTGCTCCACCACCATTTTACCACAATAAATATCACGTAATTAATTATAATTGATACTAAAGTAATGAAATACCTTGAAAGAAAAACAGCGCATAAAACGACATTTATAAATACTTATCGAAATACGAAAAATAAAATTTTAACACGTTCGCGTAAGCATTTCTTATAAATTAAGTTTTAATTGATTTTTATTTTCTATTGTATTCTTTTAATTGAATAGGATTGCTTTTGCGATACAAATATGGTGCTAATCAAAAGTGGAAAGTGCCAATGCCAGGTCTTGTCATTTTATTTCTTTGAAGATTTATCGTATTTAGCCGAATCAGCGCCACATACTTACCTGTAGATATATATAATGTACCTAAGATTCCTACTGCAGCTAACAAAAGAGCTGACTTAGAAAAGGCTGAACCGATTTTGATACAGTTTATTAAAAGAAAAAAAAAAGATAAAACAAAAGATGTTAAGAAAACTCCAGACTAATACACTTTACAAAAAAAACACAAAATCAAAATAAGTTCATCCGTTCTGGAGCTACTTTCGTTTACTCCGAAACTTCGCTGTCTCATTATAGCACACACATGAGATTTAATAGCATGATGACTAAAAAAACTTAAAATTTTTGCGCACTGGTAGCTCGTCAATTTTTATTGTGAAACAAATGAAAAAATACGTGTTCAATATTTTTAATGATCTAATGAGGCGTTTTCCAGATGCAAATTGACTTGTCAAATATAGTTCAAATATGGCACCACTGTTTGTTTTTGTAAAATTTCTAGCCCTAACAAAATAAAACAGTGGCGCCACCTATGTTGAAATTGGGGACTGTCTTTGACAGGACTTTTTGTATCTTGAAAACTCCCCATTAGATCATTAAAAAATATTGTACACGTATTTTTTCATTTGTTTCACAATAAAAATTGACAAGCTACAGTGCGCAAAAATTTTTACTGACGTCACTTCATTTGTAAAATATAATTTGATGTATACCTATATATCCTATCCTATGTCTTTGATTTTTTATTTATAATTTGATAAAACAAAAAATATGCATCCCAAATTCTTCCTTCTTCCATAATCTACCTGACAGTCTAATTGGAAAGGTACATTTTTTACCCAGTCTTCATCCCAATTAAAGTCGGTTCTATGGTGTTTCAGAAGCAAAAAACAACTAAACCAAGGTGCTGTTTTGAAAACTATAGTAAGAAATGCTCAAAAGTGTAACCGTAAGTGAGTGAAGTGTAACAGCCAAGTGCAAGTGTATAGATGTGCGCGAGGTGACAGTGGTTGTGAGATGACGTCACTGAAGCACGGTGTCAATTTGAGCCGGCGGGCATGCAGGGGCGCGATGCTGTTGATGGCGGCGATCCTGCCATTTGTGGTCTGCAGTCCTATTGAAGTAAGTAATAATAATCTTAAGCATTCTAACATCATTATTTTTTACCTGCAAACAGGTAAGATAAGGTGATACAAAAATAAAGTTGACCCATACAAACTCTTCTTCTAGAGGCATGCGATATGTTTGGCAACACAGTTTCCATTGGTCTGAATTTATACAATGATAATAATAGTCAGCTGATAAAGTCTTCTTCTTTTTTCATTTGTAGCTTTTAATCGGTTGTATCATACTATGTCATCTGATTCAACGTCTATTAATTTCTGGCTTCTATCCGGGTGTGCTATGTAGTGTGATGTTTGGTGAGAACAATTACTCCAACGTCTTGTGCTTCAGCAGGATGTTGTAGTGGTCTTTGACAAGTATGTAGTTTAAACCCAAGGTCTTGCAGTAGTAGCTCTTGCAGTTCAGTTGCGTTACAGGGTTGGAGGTCGTACCACAAATAATAAAATTAAGCAATTTTTTTGCATGTTTCTATGTATATTATTCGAAGCAACTTCGTTCCTAACTGGTGTCGGTGTCACCGGTGGTAGACACCGACATGTTTGTGTTTTTATAGCATAGATAGAGCGACGGGACAAACAGGACATATCCCTGATGGTAAGCAACATGCCTGCCATATAACAGTACATTGCCACGAAGCTGTTGGAACATTAAGAGTCCGAATCATTATTTAACAATGCACTGCGCTCGTCATCTAGATATAATTATAAAATGACTTATATCTACATTTGTAACTTCTCTGGATATATTGCCCTTTAAACCGAAACTAAGTGATGATTGCACGTTACTGCTTGGCGGTAGAATAATTGGCAAAAGTGTGGTAATTCCCCAGGCAGACTTTACAAGGAGTCCTACTACTACATAAAAATTAAGTTATAATTATCATTGTGTACTGTCACAAGCAAAATAAGCAAGTTATATTAAACATCAGCTCAAGCAGCCCATTAAATGTTCCCACAGCTTGAACTCAAGACCTTCTCTCGCAAGGAGAGAGTCTGGGCGCGATATGACGCGAGACCTCTAAAGATTCATGGAACATACCGGTCTCCTCACGATGTTTTCCGTTAAAATGTGTAAATGTGTCAGTGGTGATGACAAACTTGTATATACTTATATTGCGAAACGGCAGCTATACGGGTAAAATCGCGGAACGGTACTACTGTACTTACATAAATAGTACCATGCTAAATACATATTTTTACCGAGAGAAAAGGGGCACAGCGTTTCTCAATAGATAACCACGAAGAATACACTTAGCACACATGAAGAAACGTAATACTGATAATGATAACAAATTTCGGCATTTCTTCTAAGGCCCGGATAGCTCAGTCGGTAGAGCATTGGACTTTTAATCCAAGGGTCCAGGGTTCAAGTCCCTGTTCGGGCGTTCTTTTTGCATCAATATTTTTATACCTTTGTTATTATTTCGTCTAGCTATAGAAATATTTGCATATTATATTGCATTTTAAGAGAAAAATATTTTGTTAATGTTAACTTCACTCGCTTTATACAAGAAATATTCATTTTATTGAGATCTGGCTGTATCTGTCTATGATCTTTTTTTTTTCGATTTTTTGCTTATCTGGGACAAAGTCAAGTTCAATGCAGTTTAATTCAAGGTAAAACTCGGTTGCCTTCACAACCACTCTTGCTCTTGAATAAATGGCATGATGCCAAAATAAATTTCAAAGGAAAAAAACCTACCAATATCTTTTTGTGCAGCCTTAAAGTTTTCAGTCAGTTAGTTTCAACGTATCTTGCAGTTTTATTTCTGTTAGGCGTTTAGCAATAAAGTACTTTCGACTAATGAGATGTAAAATGTAGTTGTAACTGAACATAGGTTAACTCAAACTTAGAACGGGTACAAATTATCGAAAACCAGCAATTTAAAATGAGACTACTGAGGTATATTTTTTTTCATGGAGTGGTCCTTCTATGGATCACGTTCCCAACGCCGGTGCACCTGAACCGAAGATACGCCATGACCACCTCGAAGATCAAACACTAAGTGAGTGCCAGAAGCCCCCGTATCTAGACTCTCAACACCCTTGGTCCCCCGCAACGCCCCGCAACGGGGCAGGTCTGTGGTCCCGCCTACCACATTTCAGCTGCAGAGGACAAGGAGAGCAGCGCACCGCAATATAGTCTTGTCTAATTTATAATACGAATATAAAAAACCCAGTTTCGTAGCTATTATAGCGGAATTTAGTAAATATGAAATAAGGAGCAGTATAATGAATACATAAAGGGTGTTGGTCATATTGCCATATTAATATCTGCAGGCGCTTTGTTCCATTATTGACTTTATTAGTTTCGTTTATTGTGGTCTCGAAGCGGCGATTGACCTATGATTATTATCTATACTCAAATTTCAATTCCTATGACATGCATAATATCTATACTAATCAGATAATAAGCTATGTTCAGTTTGGGGATAGATGGTGGCGTGTTATTGTTTTTATTTATGGAATGTCCATTGTCCATTTAGTCCCTATGTCAGGCAAAGGCTTAAAGGCTCCTTCCATATTTCCGTAACTAAGGTTAATAACCTTTTCGTCTTTCCGATTTTCGTTAGTTTAATATATTGATTTGTTTACAGATTGGAAATACTTACAACACCCATAGCATACCTAAGTACCTACCTAAAAGTAGGAGCCCACTTTATGTTCCTACAACTGAGACCAGTCTCATATGGAGAGAGTGAAGGTCATAAACTGCATATAATCTACCATGCTGATGGATGGCCTCCACGGTTTCGACAGCCATATCTTAATCATTTTCCGGTTGATTTCCTGTACATAACGATGTTTTTTTTTCTCGTAAACCTAGTAATATCTTAAGCCTAGCAATATTACGAGCTAGCATGTTTCACAAGCTTATCAACCACAACAAAACTGAACTTAAACTTGAGGAGCGGTCTCGTGGCTGAAGTGTCTCGACCTTGTCCACTCAGACGCTTTGTCTTACGACTTGGCAGATCCAAGCCAGGGGATACCTATTTCAAGAATGGAAAAGGTGGGTTAGACGGAAAGATGTATACTAGTTTATTTTTTAAACCGTATCGTAATTTTATTTACATTTAGGATTGTGCTTGAGTCTTACACTTGAAGTCAAAGTCAAAGTTCTTTATTGATAAATGTACAATTTACACGTCAATGATATAAAGCAACCTTAGTCTGTGAAAGCAACAACGTTTGTGGTCTACGATGGATGACGCTCACTCAGAAGAAATTGATTTAATCTCGATTTTAAGACATTTTGACAGATTGTATCTATAAAAAAAAACACTCTTTCCATTTTCGTCATTCCATTTTATAAATTCTACGCGGAGCAAAGTCTCTCTTTATGAGAGACAGGCGCGGTCCTAGCCTCTAAATTTGGAGGGGGTCACCAGTACGCAGCCTCAGATTTTGGAGGGGGGGGGGGGTGGTAAGTAAAAATACAATAAATCGAGTAATAAATACTTTTAGTAGCGCCCCACGATTTTACCCGCGTAGTTTCCGTTCCAGTTGTTTTCACGCGTTAAAAATATTCTATGTACTATTAGATTTTTTTTTTTCGATTTTTAGTTTTTATACGATTTTGGGGAGGGGGGAGCAAGTGTGACCCCCCCAACCTCCCCCACAAGCTTTTGTAGTGGTAGGACTCTTGGTTGAGTCCGCCTGGGGAAGTACCACAACTTTGGCAGTTATTCTACCGCCAAGCAGTAATGTGCAAACATTACTGTGTTCCAATTTGAAGGGCAATGCTTCCAGAAAAATTACAGGGCTCAGAGATATAATATCTTAGATCTTTGGGTGACCGCAGTGCAGTGCTAGGTAACGATTTGGACTTTACATGTTCCAATAGCTGCGTGTCAATGTGCTGTTATGTATGTTGTATGTATGTTATAATTAAGGTATGTTGATTTTAATCAGGCACATGACCTGCTCGTCTCGACACTCTATGCTATAAAAAACCGCCGTAGACGATGATTGAGAGACACACTTAGTGACCGGAGAGTCTACCGCCCAACTATAACTGTCTTTTCGTTAATATTGCTCTCTCTTTTCTTTTAACTTGATATTATAAATACAGCAATAGTAAAGCCAAAGCCGATTTAGTTAGGCGGTACAAGGGCCTGACGATCAGATCGCCGCCGGCGCCGCTAGTAGTCGAGCTCTCGGTTCCCGGCAATCGTAAAAACGCCGGTAACGGTAAAGACCCTTCAACCGCCTAATTAAATCTGCTTTAGCTTTGCTATTCCTGTCTCTATCTATTCAAGCGAATAGAAAAGAGAAGGCGACATCAAAGCTAAGACAATTTTCGTTAGACGGTAAACCCCCGGGTACCAATTGTAGCCCCGTTTAGATTAGATATAGTAGGCCTCTGCGTCTTTTGCACAAATCCGAAATTCGACAGTCAGAGGCCACTGAAGGTCAACTTCGTCAAGGCCCTAAATAAAGTAATTGCTTAAGACGAAAAAAAATCGCTTCTAGTCAATGTAATCTTTCTAAGAAACCCAATAGTCACATAAAACAAAGAGAACAAACGTTCACGAACGTTGAATGAACTCATAAACGTTCCCAGTATTTGCAGACAAATTGGCTGGGAATAAATGTTGAAAGACATTCGTTAACTCATAATTCCTTTAATATAAATTTTATTTTATTCCATCAGGGAGAAATATGTAAACTATCGATAACCTATTTTTCGAAAAGTATCAATTTCAATTACTAATGATCTCGAGCTATTTGACATTAATTTATCATCTACCCAAAACTTTGGCTCTTTCATCAAGGCTACCAAAAAATTAAGTGCCTTAAGTAAAAATTCTCAGAGGTGCAAAAGGACTTCATATCTAAAAAGCTGCTCATATTATACCAATCACATATTCACGCTTGTATTGTGTACTGTTTGCAGCTTTGGCATGGGTCAGCTACTACTAGCTACGACTAGCTTGAAGCTCTGGAATCGATAGAGGGACGTGCCAAAAAGTTCATAGGCAACGACACCCTTGTTAAAAAAATACTTCAGTCTTTATACTTGAAAGTCGCCTCATAGTTGCTAGCTTTTTTTAACAACCAAGTCACCTCCGTCCTTGTGGAAGCACCGGGATACTGAAACCCTCACCCGTGGTCCTTGGGTGGAGCTAATCAGGTGACAAATTATTAGTGGTAGGTTTGGGCCGAGGCTGGTGACCACGTAGAGTTGGTGGACCCATGGTGACCACCTATTGGTATAGGTAGTTTGATAAGCCCAGCGCGACCACAGATCTTGAGTATGAAAAGTTAGCTACTAACTACAGACATGAAATTTATTTACACTTATTGTTTTGTAGTATAAAACGCGCAAGGTAACAACCATAACTAAATACAATATTAAAAAGCCTCTGCGAAGATACATAAAATACCTGCCCAGGTATATTTTTACAAGTTATTTTATTTCGGTATTTCAGTTAGGCAGGTAATTATGAAATCAATTTGTGAGTTGAGTGGAGCGCGCTGGCGAGCCGCCAGGATTGTCGTTTACGGTCGCAGCTCGTAATTCACATTCTGTAGGCAGGAGAAGGCTGAAGGTTACAGCGGTCGATTCTATACAGCTGCTATACAATGAGGTGGCAAAGTAAAAATTTGGAAAATCACGAATTTCTTCCATCATAAGTTACATCTCGCGCCAAGGCCTATCTATGCACTAGGATAGCCTAGTGGCTTTGTTATTGTTATTTTTTTTTTCCAAAATTATTTTTGTTTTTGTAGTAAGTCTGTCTGCGAAGCCGTAGGTCGTGGGTTCGATTCCCAACAAATATGTTTTTGTTTCAAGAGCAATGTTTCCTATAAATATATAGGGCAAAGTATACATAACACTACATTATGTTAAAAAGTTGGTTATTCAAGATTTTTTCCAGTCGTCAACTTTAAAAATAACTTATATTACGGATCCGACGCCTAAATCGAAAAAAAAACAGCTGTTCATAAAATTCATCAGATTTGAAAGAATGGTCTTATTCATCAACTTATCGCAAACTCAGGCAAAGTAGTATTCCTTTGTATCGATAGGGATTTTTCCATACACTATTATGTTTACAAGACGTAGGTAGGTTGTAATTTTTTGTCTAAGCTCGATTAATTACGCAGAAGAGAGTAGTAATTCACATTCTATTTTACACTTATTTCATATTAAATTTAAGACATTTCTACAAAATGCTACACCTAATCTGCTTCGTCAAATTTTATAGGCGTTTGTTTGGCGTGAGACAATATTTGGGCTGACCGAGTGTTTGCGAAACATCAGCTTGGCAAACCTGGTCCAATTGTGCTTACATTATGTATACATTCGCTTTCGGATAAAAGTATTTATCGAGCTAGTTATACTCGTACCACTTACTCACAATCCACACTGTTTCGATTTTATTATAAAAAACCTTGAGTAAAGATTAATCTATTATATTATACCTATCTACCGTACTTCCCGGACCTTGCCCGAATGGACTACAGACCCGTGAACAAAATGTATGAGTCAAATGAACCACCAGAAGACCTATGTAGAATGATAGAAGGGTATAAAATAATAAGATTGAACACTATGCCGTCACTTGAAAGCTGCCCAACTGAGTGCAAGGACTTAATATAACGAATATGTGAAGCAAATCTTTGTACCCTGTTTTAACCGACTTCAAATAGATGAGTGAGTAGCGTTTATAATAATGATTTTAGTTTATTTTTCGCTTTTGAGCGCTTATTTGTGGTTTTGAAGGGTTGGAGACAGTCCATTTTATTCATTGTTATGTGTAGATCTGTATCTTTTCGGCTTAGTGCAGACTACGTAGCCCTTTTACAATGCCTATTATGTTTGACAGGAATAGTACCTGAGTAAACTTATTATTATTATCGTTACATTAAAATTTAACGCATATAAAAATATTTCATGTCTAATGGAGTTTCGAAATCTAATCCCGAATCGAATACCGAGAAAACAATGTCAACTCGGCTTTAACAAAGTTTAAAGAAAACAATTTTCTCTTGCAGAGTACCACGAAACCAAGTCCGTCCAGTTCGATAACGATCGATGGGGTGTCCACATACCCCGGCATGGCGTTCGGCCCCATGGGTCCAGCGAGGGCCCCCACGGGGGAACCCTTGGGGACCCAACTGCAACAACAGGCCACGAGCGACGTCCCTGCTACGGATGTCGTCACTGAAGTCAAGAAAAGGAGGGAAATCGTCATCGCTGCAGTGGAGTTCCACAGGGTAGAAACCCCGTTCCTTATCGGCCTTTGGATATTTTTCGCTAGCCTTGCGAAGATAGGTAAGATACAAATTCACACATAACATTAAACTTATTTTTCAACGCATTGTACGACGACGCCCTGAGACGAGATGGAGTGACGATTTACGAAAGACATCTGGTGGCGTTTGGAAATTTGTACCTACTTTCCTATTAGAGTAACGTCTAGACAAATTCGACTTACCCATATCCCTTAAAAAAAATCTTATCTAACATAGCAATTCAAATAAATAACATTTTTTTATAGTATAGAGTAATGGGACGAGCAGAACAAGTGCCTGATGGCAAGCAATACGCCTGCTTATAACAGCACAGTGTCACGCAGCTATAGGAACATGAAGAGTCCGAAACGTTACCTAGTACCTACTGCAGTGCGCTCGTTACTCAGCGAAATAAAATGATTTATCTCTATGCCCTGTAATTTCTCAATGGCATTACAACCGCCGTGGTCACGAGAAGACCGGTCTTCTCGTGACCACGGCGGTTGTAACGCTGCCGAAACGTCGAGGTGTTTAAACAATGAATTAAATCGTGATTAAGTCCTGTAGATACATTATAAACATTATGTGTTCAAATCGCGAAAGTTTAAAAACAATATAAATTAATTAACAACAGAAAGCGTTATTTTAAATCATGTGTAAGGGAATCTGTGCAGATAACCTCTGCACAGAATCCGTTTTTGATTCCGAATCGGTTGTATAATTTGTAAAACTAGAAGCACCCCGCGGTTTGACCCGTGCTGTTATCGTTGCCGTCATTTTCCCGTGATAAAAAGTAGCTTTTTTGCTATTCCAAACCATATTCTAACTACGTTCCACATTTCAATCCAATCTGTTACGCTCCTAAGTGATTCGTTCCTTCCACTCGACACCACCAAAACGACACCATCCGTGGTCACACACACATCTCTAGTCCATACGACACCACCCTAGTGATGTGCTGTTCGCCATTAGTTTTTATGTATTTTATGTCGTCAGTATAAGTATCCATGTCCATTGTGAAAAATTAAAATATTCGGACGGAAAGACAATAATATGCAAATTGCAATGAACCACCAATGAACAATGTCAAGATGACCATTTGAGTGACAGATAAATATAAACTTTATCAAATGACATACCTCATTAATGAAACTGCTTGAACTTAATTGGCGTTTTCATATCAACAAATTTGTATGTAGGTAACCTCACTATTAGTCGGTGGTGTCGTATGGACTAGTGATTCCATACGACACCACCGATGGTGTCGTTTTGGTGGTGTCGAGTGGAAGGAAGGAAGTGATTGAGCAACAAACATCCAAACTTTCGCTTTTATATTAATAGGATTCATATATTTCGACAGCAATCTACGTAAAATGAAATCAAAATAAAACGATCCCCGTCCTTGCTCTAGTTTTCTTTTATTGTTCGGAGAGTGGGCTCAGGTATCGTTCCTACCTTTTACTCGCCAAATCTAGTTGAAGTATAACTACGTAGTTACCTTCAGAAAATCTCTGTTTTGTTCGGACCCGAACTGGGACAAGTGGTCTTTGTTTACCCAAATAATACGTGCATTAATCAAATTTGTTATTCCAGGTAAATGAAATGGGGTAGCGTTATACGAAGATAGACGAGAGATATACGAATTAATTTAGTAAACATGATATTTACGGACTGATTTGAAAACAAGGACCTAATGACGAGAACGTGCTATGTTTTTAATAATAGGCATGACGACAGGTCCTGCAATTACATTAAAATATTTGAATGACAGTATTTAAATAGAATAAAATACGTACCAACTTCAATTTTGATATCTTTTTACCCGACTGCGCGACGCAAAGTAGTGGTAATGTGTTTATCAGTCTATATAAGTATGTATGTGTGATTCTTTGAAGTATTATACAGACCAAACGCGAGGTATTCAATCTGAGCCTAGACCGATTTTTATGATTCACACGTCAATCGATATCTCTTATTAGTCTCGCGAGTGACACTCAAGACATAACATTCGTGTAAATTCAATATGACGGCTACCGGACGCCATATTGTCCAAATTAAAAAAACGAAAGGTAACAAAATATGTCAATCGTATCGTTGAATAAGTATTTAAAAATTAATTTTAGTTCTCATTCAATGTTTTTTTATTTGGCTGACCGTTTAGGATCTGTATCGATTTAAGTTGCGTAACAACCATTCTCACATTTATAGGTTTATAGGTAGCAGAAAACTTCGTATAATTGTAGTGGTAGGACTCTTGGCAGAGTCCGCCTGGGGAAGTACCACACCTTAGCCTGTTATTCTACCGCCAAGCACAGTAATGTGTAAACATTACTGTGTTCCGATTTGAAATGCAATATTTCCAGATAAATTACAGGACTTAGCGATATAACATCTTAGATATCTGGGTGACAAGTGCAGTGCTGGGCTAGGTAATGAATTGGACTCTTCATGTTCCAATAGCTACGTGTCACTGTGATGTTATGTACCAGGCATGTTGCTGACCATCAGGCACATGTCCTGCTCGTCTCTTTACTCCTTATTTATAAAACTAGCTGTACGTGTGATTGTGGATGGGACATATATACAAAAGTATTTAGTAGGTATATTGGACTACCTGTTTTCGTACGTGGAGGAAATGCATTACGCATACCCTACCGCCCGAGGGACACGGCCGGGTTATGTTGTACTCTATACCAAGTATGGATATGGTGCTATTATCTACCAAAACCTCCATGGGGTTTCAACTCTGCCGCTGATGGGGGGGGAACACGGAATCGCTCTCGGATTACACCTCCTCGGTCGCCCAGCCCCGACTTCAAACGATTTAGTATTCAAGTTCGGTCGAAAATGCTATTGCTATTTCAGAAAATCAAATATATTCTAGTAAAGGAACATAACAACTGAACA
This sequence comes from Ectropis grisescens, assembly GCA_017562165.1. Lineage (NCBI taxonomy): Eukaryota > Metazoa > Arthropoda > Insecta > Lepidoptera > Geometridae > Ectropis > Ectropis grisescens. The sequence continues at coordinate 10,158,015 of CM029777.1, read as the reverse complement.
GTTGGGATCCATTATTATTCCACAGCCAATCTAATTGTTCAATGGATCCCGACTGTTCATTTTCTCGGGTTTTTTGAGTAACATTTTTTTTTATATACTTTTGTTATTGCTCGTAACTTAATGTTATGACTGTTAGCTCAACAAAATATGCATCTTTTGGTTTTACACCCATTTGGTCAAAAACGAAAAGATGCAATCGTCGTTTCTACTGATAATATGTATGTTTTTCTACTGTATGTAATTTTTATAGTTTTATGTATGTACCTATATAATCATAGATTTTCGCCCGAAGTTGAGTACTAAATCATTTGAAGTCGGAGATGGGCGACCGAGGAGGTGTAATCCGAGAGCGATTCCGTGTTCCTAATATCAGCGGCAGTTTAACCCCCATGGAGGTTTTCATTAGAAATGCAGTAGAACTGAGGAAGTTTAAGGCTTATTACATAATTATGGTTGAATTTAGTGACTGAAATTAAAAAGTGGCAAATTTAGAGGCTAGGTTAGTCGACTGAATTCAAAAGCAAATTTTGAAACAAGCAATCATCGCTTCTGAATGTAGTATGCTAGCTTACGGAATGCTATTACAACCACTGAATTCAGAAGTTACTAAATTCAGTAGACCAAATTTAGGCAAGTGTAAAGCTGTTCTGAACCTCCGTTTTCACAAGCATGAGGTCGCGGTTCAAAGCCCACCTTATTCTCTGAATATTTTCCAAGAGCAGATGAACAAGTTTGACATTTCCACTCGTTTTAACGTTGAAGGAAAACATCGCGAACGAGTGAACAAAACGAAACGAGTTTTAGCATAAATTGCAAGGACCCAGTCTTAATAGTTCACCAGCATCAAAATTTTATTGAATGAGACGTTGATGCATCTATTATAAATTATATAAATATTTTTTGTGTATTTTCTTATGCAACTTGCTTGTATATCATAATTGAAAGTACTTGTTTTTCTTTTTAGCTACGCAGAAAAGATTTGCTAACCTGAAAGAAGGTTGCTCAAATTTCGTGTCGTGATCTCAAGGCCCCCTTTGGATCATGACACGAAATCTGGTGAAATATTTAGATACTTAGTCTACAAAGTTTATATAAAATCTACGCTGTGGCAAGTAGGAGAACACGTTTTGAAACCATACCACGTAGTGAAATTGTATACCTATTTACAAATTTCCTTTCTTTGACAAACAAAATTTTATATCACAATAAAGTCATACAATGAACTTATTGATATTTCCTTAATTACAACGTTAGCAAACAGTTTCAAAGCCAATAGGTAAACTTGAACAAGTAGTTTAAGGTATGGCTTCCGAGAAGGAAAGGCAGCCCAGCGACCCAGATTCAAGTCCCGCCTCGTGCCGGCTACAACCTACTTGACATTTAGTTAGTAAATCGATGTCGCTCAATGCGATAAAACTTCAACAAAAACAACCAAATTGTTTCATGTTTTTACAAAATGAAAATTTCATTCAGGTCAAAAACAAACAAGCAATTAATAAATTAAACAGGTATCTATCAAAAGACATACTTGTAAGTTTCAATTTTGTTGTACTTGCACGTTACTTGGTTGCTAACGAACTTCCCTTTTTGTTCGCCGAAAAAAATTTTCGGCACTTTCCTCGGAAGAAACTGCGACGTGATTTAACTGGGTAGGTATCTCGACGTTTCGACATGGTAAATTTTGTTTCACTTGCTTCCGTGATACCTGAAGATGCTACTGCCATCTGGGCATATGCAGCCATGTATGCAGACTTTGGTTGGAATCCAAAATCCTGTTTCTGCGTCGTATAACATCCCCGCCCGTGAGAAGGACAATTCGTGTCTATCTCTCCAGATAGAACTGAATCGGTTGATAACGGATCCTGTTCGAATACCACATTGGTGCTCTTATCTTCATATCGCAATGTATGAATATTTCCATAATAGGCGTCTCCTTTAATGTCCGAATTATCGAGAGATGTACTGGAAGTTTTGTACTGCAAAAGGTTATCGATGGCGGAATTTTGCATATTGTGAAACTGACAACCTACGTCTCTGATATATATTACCCCAGTCGTATCAGTGTTTCCTTGAGCTGTTACTGAATCTAATTTACACTGATAGCAATTAAATTGGCATGATTTGTTCGATGCGACATAACACGGAGTAGGCCTCACTGTAGAGATTATATTTGGCGATCTTGTATGTGGTACGAATGTATTTTTCGGGCTCATTATGTAAGGAAAAGTATTCTTTTCGTGTTGACAACTATCTGGATCGGGAGAATTAATATTACAATCTGCATTTTTTGATAAGCTTTCTTCACACATAGCGACTAATTTACATCTAGGGATGTGATGACATTCAGCGCAATCTTCTTCGACGTATTTCCCCATAAGCTCATTGTAATTAATGTTTCTGGGAATTGGAACACATAGAGGTAGATTAACACAACGTGGTCGATGTAGACAGGGCGGAATGAATTCACATTTATTTCGTAGCACGTTAGCTCTTTGACATGAAGGTACTACTGTACATGGTGGGTGATGTCTGCATGCTTTAGTGATTTTAATGACTTTTGGTATTGTCCTTGCCGAAGGTCGTCTTTTTACTCCTCTCATATTATCGTAAGCGTCATTTGGTAGTATTTGACACACAGGAACTAATTCACATCTGGGTTCATGCATACACACGTCTGCATCACCCGTTCTTTGCCTGTTGCTTCGAAAAGATGCACTGCAGTTATATGCGGCTGTCGACGGTAATTCTTTACTTGCATATGGAGATTCACCTTTTACACTCTCATCTTCTGTAATACTTATTGCTTCAACATTTTCTTTGCAATGAGGACATATTATTTTGTGGAGTTTTTTGGGTTTGGTCACTTTATCACTGTTACGTGAAAAAGTTTCAGTATATGAAGAAGTATCTCTTTTTGTCGGAGCTTGAGCTAAATCATCTAACTCTACATTTGTTACCACAGTATCTTTGTCTTCTTTTGGCGGATCATATTTATGTCTTTTCCGTGTGTCTTGCATCACGATCGCAGCGCTAATTATTTTATCTACGCCAGATTTACATTTACTACTTTTAGCCAGTTCTGTAAGTGATTTTTCATCTGTACAGGGGCAAGCATAAGAAAACAGTTGGCATGGGCATGGGTCTTCTGTCCGTTTTCCTTTACTATCTTTTTTTTTACACTTTTTTTCAGACTTCGGTTTTGTGTACTCTGTGTGGTATTTGGCGTAAGACCAAAACTTTTGATTCATTACATCTGTGTTGTAGTAAAGATTTTTTCGCATGCGTTTTTTTATTCGCTTATCTCGTAGAAATATTTCTGAAGAAAGAATATCATTGTGAGGAAAGCGTTGCTTTATTTTTTTTAAATTACATTCCATGCTATCTTTAGCTTTAATGACTGCGGGCTGTATAGTTGTACATTCTTGTACTATTGTGTTAGCGATTCCTTTAAATCCACAAGCAGTGGAAAGTTTCATTGCTTTTAAGATATTATTACAACCATTGTTGGTATTAGATGTAGATATTGAGATACCATGATACGAATGTCTTTTGGCAATATCATCCAGATCATAAAAAACTGTACTTGTCGATCGAAACGACCTGCAGCTGAGATCTTTGTTTAGGCCATGAAATTTCTCACAAGTTACATAAGTCATTTCTTGTTCCTGCTTACAATCTTTTTTGGTAGGTTTCGTGCTGTAGTCTCCAATCATAGTATCGGCAGAAGCATTGGGGTTGCGATACAGGACGTTTTGAAAAGGCATGGGTCCGAATATATCCTGAATACCTGTAAATGTTTTTGCCTGACAAAAGTTTTCGTCCTTCTTGTCGTACATCGTCATTAGAATTGTACTCCAACTAACTTGTGAATTTTAGCTAAAAGTATGTTTTTTAACTTTTGTGTTCTTGAAGTGTTTTTATTTTTTGGCATTTTAGTGTCAAAACGTATCAAATAAACGTCAAAATATACAAGTTCATAGAGTAATGCAATTGGTAATGCGATAATAAATAGATTAAGATCTCTGTGCAAAGTGAAATTCTTACCTAGCGATCCGATCTGGCTTCGCCCGTGGTATATAATATAAATATAGTCTATAGCATTCAGGGATCACGTATCTACATATTCAACAATAAAATAATTTTTGAAATCGACCTAGTAGTTCTGGAGATTATCGCGTTCAAACAAAAACCTCTTCTGTTTTGTAATATTGGTATAGAAGATCAGATATGAAGGGATGTCGGTTATCGTCAAAATAAAAGGTTATTATGGATAGTAATAAATTATTAATTAGTTTGTGCAGATAATCAAGACTGATGGTCACAGCGATTTTAAACGATCTTACGCATAAAATTGTTCATTTTCCTGTCGACATAAGACTTTCTTAGTTTGTAATAAATCATACTAATATAATACAAGCGAAAGTTTGTAAGAATGGTAGGATGTTTGTGACCTTCACGAAAAAACTATTGAAGGGATTTGGATGTAATGTAGTGCATAGATAGATTTGGAATAACAAATAGACATTTTTTTATGACACAAGACTTGACTCTCAATATAAATTACAAATAGCATAATTCTTTTTTCGTTTTAGTCAATCTTGTACACATTTATCGGATTTGATATTTGGCTACATATAATCAACCAATAATTGTTACCACTGAAGTATTCGACAACTAAATGCCTAATAATTGTGGTTTAACCTTCATTACTTCTCCAAAAAACATGATTTCCATACGATGTTCTCTTACTCTACTGAGCAAACTGTAATTACAGATTACATTACAAGCTTATATTTTTATTATCTAGTTAATTAGTTAAAATCTAAGCCCTTCAAAACAAACATATATTAAAATAATGAGTTGACATCAAACCCAGCTTGGAAAGCAAAAAAAATAGAGTTCCCTTGCGATATACTTGACTTCTTTGTTTGTCTTTATATAAATCAAGTTCAATTGTTCCAGGGTTCCACATGACGCCGAAGTTATCAAAGATGTTCCCGGAGTCGTGTCTTCTCATCTTTGTGGGTGTGATCATCGGAGCCATTCTCCTGAGCACCCACAGCGTCCAGATTCAGCCCCTTACTCCTGACACCTTCTTCCTTTATATGCTGCCTCCGATCATATTAGACGCGGGATACTTCATGCCGAATAGACTGTTCTTCGATCACTTAGGAACTATTCTACTGTTTGCTGTTGTTGGAACCGTATTCAATACGCTAACTATAGGTAAGTTTCATTTACATAGTTATATCAGGATTGAGAGCAGAGTAATAATTCAATAACTCGTACAGATCTGGTCCATAAACGTAGTGTTTACATCTACGCTGATTTTTAGAACGTCAGTTCTCAAGTGGGTACAATTTACATACGATTGTGGATGCTTGACGTGATAGCTCTCATTGTATCCAAACTTGGTATCTTCAATAGAGTGAATCGGTTTCTTGTAGGCACATGCTCTATCGTAGATTGAATCGTCGCTTAAGATCAAGACAGCGATCAAGGACAATCCGTAAAACAACGTTTTTTTATTGTCATCGCTGTCGACGTTTATAGATTTAGAAAGCCATTTTTTCTCTTGTAGGAGCATCTTTATGGGCCTGTGGTCAGACTGGCATGTTTGGCTGCACAACACCTCTCCTCGACATGCTGTTATTCGGAGCTCTAATCTCGGCCGTGGACCCAGTCGCGGTACTGGCAGTCTTTGAAGAAATACATGTGGATGAAGTCTTATACATCGTCGTGTTTGGGGAGTCGCTGCTCAATGATGCTGTCACCGTGGTGCTGTATCATATGTTTGAAGCTTATACGTAAGTTTTAATTTACACCATGTTATACATTTTATAGGTACCTACCTATTTTTAATATTTTTTCACGCCTTGGATTACATTCTTTTATTACATTATCCATCAATATTTATTACCGCAGTTTTCATTTCGATGGAATCGAATTTTGATTGTTTGTTTTGTCAAAGGCAGACTTGGTCGAGTGTTTTAAGAATGAAAAGTCTATCAAAACTATGTTTAAACGCTCCACGCTCCGCTAGTTTTATAGGTATATGACTGTATATTCGCTATCCCGTACAATTGAACAAGTTATTGGAGCATTTTTAGAGTAGGTTTTGGGTTAAACATTAACAAAAATCTATCCATCCAGACATATACACTTTCTCGATTTCAGGTTTATAATACTCGTAGTAGTTTAAAAAAAACATCAAAATTTTTTTCTTCATTTGCCTTATATTACATTCTCTTTGTTGCCTGCTACGCGAAGAAATGGCGATTCTAATGGAAGTGAAGAATAAATAGAGTTGAAATCTAGATGCTTAGGACTATCATACGTTTTTTATCCGTTTTTCTTTTCTCTTAGTATTATAGTGATCTGTGTTCTCTTTACTTTTTGATTTCAATGAAAATCTTATCTTCAAATTCAAACACTTTTTTCAATACCTCAATCAGTAAAAATGTGTTCTGGGAATGTGTGGGTAGTTGGACTAAAACATTATTCTCAATTGATATTTTCTTTCAGTGAAATGGGTCCCTCGAGCCTCGTCTACACAGATTTCCTAGCTGGTCTCGCTTCCTTCCTTGTGGTGGCAGTGGGCGGAACCTGCATCGGTGTGGTGTGGGGCTTCGCCACCGGCCTCGTGACGCGGTTCACCAACGAAGTCCGCGTCATCGAACCCATCTTCATCTTCGTGATGGCCTATCTCGCATATTTGAATGCTGAGATGTTTCATATGAGCGGAATTCTGGCGTGAGTATTTCTTTAACATTTTTGTACTTATATTATAATGTAGTTGTTAGAACATTAAGTACTATGGATTGATTGTAATATGAATTGGGTTTAAACTCCAGGGTTTTGGTGTTATTGGTAAGGAAATTTCAAGATAGTTTTAATTAAATTAGTTACTATGTAATTACTATTATACACAATTTTTGAAGTGAAAACTTCTTTAGTCGCGCCACACATATTTTTCGTGGGCTGTGAATTGAATTTTAGCGTCACGCTTGGAAATGATAAGAAATCTTAGGATATACTCGGGGCCATGACCATTGGCTAGAAATGCGTCAGCGTTTTTTAAAATAATTTTTTAATGTTCAAATTTATTTTTTCGCGTATTTTCCAAAGTAAGCAATCAAACTCTGAGTTTAAAAGTGTTCACTTCTATCGGCGGTTCTTATGACTGCCATTTTATTAAATTAATCTATACTAATATTATAAAGCTGAAGAGTTTGTTTGTTTGAACGCTAGGATATCGGAAAGTACTGGTCCGAATTAAAAGATTATTTTTCTATTGGATAGTCCATTTATCGATGAAGGTTATAGAACATAACGCTACTATCAATAGAAGCGGAGCATGAATCAAGAATGTAACAAAAACGGGGAAAAATATTCCTTTTGACGTGACAACGTCTTATAAATTGGTTTGCCGGGTGACACTTCAAGAAACTGCGTTACGCTCCGCTCACGTTATGCGCTCACAACGAGAGCGAGTGAGAGGCACGCGTCCCTTCCACTCGGGCATGGTTAGCCCGCCTAAGAGCGAGAGAGACAGACATAAAAAGTGAAAGGCACGCGTCCCTTCCGTAAAATTATTTTACCACTCAAAGTCGTTGTCACGTAAAACTTTCGCCCGTATACCGACTTTACAGGCAACCAATTTTTTTTGAGAGTTTTCGTGCTTTGACATGACACCATGACAGCATGTGTCTTGTGATTAAGATGGCGTCATTGAATATAAACCTTTGCTAACTGGTACGACAGATTACGATTGAGATACGATTTATGAACGAATTACAATTGAGTTGGTACGACCAATTTCCGACAGGTGGCGTAGCAGGTAGCTAAAGAGGTTTTTTGTTTGAAAGCGATATTCTCGGGAATGACTGAACCGATTTCAGTAATTTTTCATCGTTGGATATGTACGGGATCCTGATAAGTACCACGGGCGAAGCCGGGGCGGACATCTAGTCGAATATATTCACACGTACGTACTAGTAAATTAATAGTGGTATAATACTTGTATATCTTTTTATGTTGTGATAATATCCATAGTGATACACACAGGCGTCAGATTCGATTTCTACCATAGGAAACAACTGTACAATACAAACTATGAGTGCTACGCAGTTGCTACGATCTCCGTAGCACCTCCAGAGGGTCTACCGCCTAATGGCATTGCTATTGCTGTCTCTATAATTTCAAACGAAAAGAAAAGAGATATCAATTTCAAAGCTATGACAGTTTTAGTTAGGCGGTAGACTCTCGGGTAGTCTACCGTCTAACCAGAACTGTCTTAACTTTGACAATGCTCTCTCTTTCTTTCTGCTTGAAATGATAGAGACCGCAATACCAAAGTGAAAGCCGATTTAGTTTGGCGGTAGAACGGCGGGTCTGCTAGCTATGTCTTCTTTCGTTAACTTACTTTGCTCAAACCCTTTCGTATAATAATTATGATTATATAAGTTTGTTATTGACGTCACAAACGACAGAGAGTGAAACCCAACTAATTCTGATTTCTCAGTTTCGCACGCGTTTGTATTATTTCAATTTGAAAACAAAATATTGTATGTGAATAAACTCTAAGAGTTATATAGTTCAAGAAAATGAAAAAGTAATTTTGATGAGAATTCTAATTATTGGCAAGTTGTTCCACTACACCATTTAGTCTCTTCGCGCTTGACACGGGACCTGGAAATTACCGAAAAAACGAATATATATACAATGCAGCAACATTGAAATACCCCGTATTTTATTAATAAAACGTGAAGGTAAACAGTTAAAAATAGACTTGTCCCTAAAATCAAGATTCATCTCGTTATTCAACGTCTTTGAAAACACATTCTAAAAGATTTTAATATCGTCACCCTCCGTCTTCTCTCCCTCATAAAAGAACCAAACAAAATACTCATAATCGAAGCAAGCAAGCGAAAATTTCAAAAGCTGCAAGGGACTTTATTAAATCTTGAGTCCAGCGAAATGGGAGCTTATTAATTCCAGTTTCTTTAGTATCTGTTGGATAATCTTTGTAATGGCAGTCGCGCTATTCAATTTGGATATCTTATAAGCTTCGTTTCGTCAGTTGGATTTATAAGTAGATCCGGGAAGAGGATATCCTAATAATGTTATAAAATAGCAATGTCCCGTGCCTTTACTCGCGTATTTCCCGTTCCTATAGTTTTCTCGTGATAAAAAAGTATCCATGTGTTATTTTTAACCCCCGTCCAAAAAAAGGGGTGTTATAAGTTTGACGTCGATGTCTGTCTATCTGTCTGTCTGTCTGTCTGTCTGTCTGTGTATGTGTCTGTCTGTGGCACCGTAGAGCTCAAACGGATGGGCCGATTTCGATGAGGTTTTTTATTTGAAAGTTAATATTCGTGCGGATGTTCTTAGATATGCTTGATTAATATCGATTCAAGGTGGCCGCCTCCACAAAATGGCGGACAAAATATTTCTTCACGACTTACCTCAATATGGGTACCAAATGAAAGGGCTTGACTAGTAAAATACTATACACTATAACAAATTTCAAATCCAAGATGGCTGCCACCACAAAATGCTGAATTATATTATTTTATTCACTACTACCTCAATATGGGTATCAAATGAAAGGGCTTGACTAGTAGAATACTTTGCAAATACTATGACAAATTTAAATCCAAGATGGCCGCTACCACAAAATGGCAAAATACATTTCTTTTTCACAACTCCCTTAATATAGGTATCAAATGAAAGGGCTTGACTAGTAGAACGTTATACAGATAATCCGAGATCCGAGGTAGTCGGGGGTTAGTCAAAATTTTTAATTTTGTTCTTGTAGTCTATAATCTCACCGTGTTTCAAACTTCAACCCGATCTTCAGCTGTTCCGACATGATTGAGCAACAAACGTCAATTTAAAAGTTGAACGCTTGTCGGGAAATAACGGAACAGTTTTTTTTTAATCTTTATGATTACGGAACAGTTGATTTCTAGGTTTATCCCCTAGTCAAAATTGTGAATAGGTACTGTTACCAGCTATTTTGCGCAGCTTTCAGTTGAATTCATTGTTATAAAATGTAGTAATAGTAAACATTTTGAGAGGTTTCAAATAGTGCGCCTTTTTCGATTTAGCTAAGATCTAAAAGCACAGCCTTGTAATATAAATACATGACATTTAAATGAAAATAGTAATAAGTTATTTATTTTACAAAACACACACACACATATTACCTACATAATTAAGTACATTCTAGATAGTTATGGTAGCTCGGCAATTCGTCCGTTGTAGAGCACAGGCCCATGAACAAAATTTATGGGTCAAATGATACAGCAGGAGACCTATGTAGGATGATAGAACGGTGTAAAATAATAATATTCAGCACTAAGCCGGCATTTGAAAGCTGTCCAACTAAGTGCAAGTTGAGAATGGCATTGGTTCCATACAGTTTCAATACCTGTTCTAATTCATTATTCCGCAATGCCGTACAAAAATCTTGCGTCAAGAAGGAAAGAGCGAGGGTCGCAACTCCCCTCTTCAATTTGCTTCCAGTTGGACAGCTTTCAAATGAATGTATAGTGCTGAAACCTATTATTTTATACCCTTCTATCATCCTACATAAATCTCCTGGTGTATCATATGACCAATAAATTTTGTTCACGGGCCTGTAGTCTATTGGGTTCCAAAATAAACAGTCGCTGTATTTTGTGCACCCGGTAATAACAATTTAGATACGAGTAACACTAAATTGTGCACTCGACAGAAATCTAAATAATATTATTACTTTATTATTTAGATATCTGTCGTGCACTCGGAATGTAGAGTTAACGCTCCTAGTATAGAATAAATAATGCTGACGTATCTCACTAATAATATAAATATCAAAGTTCTGATATTTGAATGTTTGTTTCTCAATCACGTCGTAACGTATTGTTACAACCTTAAAACTGCTGATCCTGCAGAAAGTCAATTCCTCGATGTCGATATTGGCGATTCTGCAGTATTTTGCTATATAAAGTCGAACTGTCGAATAAATCTCCCAGTCAGTTCTCGAAAGGTTACTCTGCCTCTCAGCCTACGGACCTGGTTCATGCCCGCCGGACCTGAGACCTCAGATACCCCTAGAGAAGTGCCGTGCGCGTCTGTTTCTATTTCGGTTGGTCTAGGAAAGGCCCCTTACTAAATCCAAAAACTTGCGAAGTGTTTGTTTAAACTCAAATAAAAAGTGAATAAGTACAAATTAATTTTTTTTATAGAATCAGTGAATTCCAATCTAACAGTATGCACGGATCGGGTTGAAATTTGGAACACAGATAGATTATAGTCGGGAAGAACACACGCTACTTTTTATCTCTAGAAAATAACGGGAGCGGGAACTACGCGGGTAAAACCACGGGACGCTGCTAGTATAATTTAAAGCCATAATGAGAATATATTTAAAAGAGAAATGTGGAAAGTGGTAACTTCAAGAAGGCCATTTAAAATCGCAATGCGGTGGTGATGGAGACTCTTAGAAAGGGGAAGTTTTAGCGGAAAATTAGACATACTTGCTCGTAAACAGTTTACATATATTGTTTTACATTACTGCATGTAAAATGCACAAAATGTAAATGAAGCTAAATATAAAAATAGCATCTAATGGGAAATGTATTAATCTAGTGTCCCGTTCCGGCTTCGCTCGGATATTGGTCATTTAAAGGCTATTGATCAAAATAAAAACTCCTATATTTCAAGTTGGCTCAAACTGCGTATGGTGTGCAAGTTTTATTGAAATCGGTTGATTCGTTTAGGAGTCCATCGCAGACAAACAACGTGACGCGTAATTTATATATATTAAGATGTATGTGACTATAGAACAGGCTACTTGGAAGATACTTTATATAATTATTAGCGTTACGTGGCGTTCATGGAAACGCTTAGGCTTCGGCTTAATCGGCGTACAGCATAGATAGATAAACTCTTTTTAACTGCACTAAATAAAGCAATACTTCTAAAGAAATAACAACCTAAAAACATACTTATTTAAACTCCTCCTGCATTCAATGTGAAACAACTACAATTGCTATTTTTCTGAGAGTTTTCCCGCTAATTGTACTGAGAACCGCAACATACTTGCTGTATGTTTCCCTCTTCACAAAGTGGCCGCTTTGAAAGGATTGTTACGAAATTGCAGTTTCATTGTCCTCATGATTTTCTGTTTTGTATTTTGATGAAGCTTTTTAATTAAAATTCTTTTTAAATACATTTTTGCGAGACAAGGAGAACCGGTACGACATAATAAATAATGCACACTGGCTCATAATATCTCATGTCAGTATTCTGGACATGAAAATTTGGCACGACAATGCCAGCATGGATTTCAACTCGACATAACGGTGTCCACAACTTAAGAAGTACCTATTAGAATATAATAGAATAAATTTATTTTCAATGCTAGTAGCACTCACAAAATATCTATAACTAAACATCCTGAGTATGTATGTACAAGTTTGTAGGTAGGTTATTGATCGTTAATAATAATTTAAAATAACAACAATAACATAATTAATAATTTCAGCTGCGTAAAAGTTTTTTTTTGTAATAGAATTAATAAATGAATGAAAGCGACAATAGAAAATATTCCCTAAGATTAAATTATTATTATCCATTAATATATATTATTAGCAGTGCCTTACTACTCACAATTTTCCCGCAATGAATACTAGGCCTAGTGCTATTCCATAAACTATCTATATTCTAAAAACAACCCGGCTCGTCAGGCCGTTGCGACGTGACTGAGCATTGCGCAACAAATATTGAAATGTCCAAACTTTCGCATGTAAATTATTTATATTTTTTATATGTAAATAATTATTGGCACGACGAGTAAGACAGAGAGGGACTTTATGCTGGCTGGCTGGTGGCTTAGTTGGTAGTAGTAAGTCTGCCTGCGAAGCCGTGGGTCGTGGGTTCGATCCCCACCCCGTGCAAATGTTTGTGTGATGAAATCAAATATTTGTACTGTGCCTGGGTTTTCTATGTATAATAAGCATGTACTTAAAAATATATAAGTCATCATCAGCTACCTGGCTTCCATACCTAGCTTACAAGCTTTGTTTAGTTTGGGGTCAGGTGGTGCTGTGTGTGAAATGTCCACCAATATTTATATTTATTTATTGCCCGGAGACATTTTTAATTAATTGTGTGACTTTACCAGTCTAGTCAACAAGTATTTATGTCAACATTTATTTGAATTCTCCTTACATTATGATTGAAGTGTCATGCGATCGGAATGACATCTAGATAGTATTTTAAGATAATTTTAACAAAAAAGAACCGACTTTCAACGGAAAAACTTATAAAGTAAAAAAGTTTTCCTCGATTTCTCTAGGATGTCATCATCAGATCCTGGTTTCCTTATCATGGTACCACCCTTGGAATATCTTCTTTACAACAAAAAAATAATCATCAAAATCGGTTCATAAACCACGAAGTTATCCGCGAACACACATAAAAAAAAAAACATACATACGGTCGAATTGAGGAACCTCCTTTTTTTGAAGTCGGTTAAAAATACTCAGACAGCTCGCAAAAATTGCAATAGTTATAAAAAAATATGGGAAAATAAAAAAGGGGGTTTTGTTATTTGCCAATATTTCAAAAACTATTAAACATAAAATTGCAAGTTGAAAATATATTAAAAAGAATTAGATAGTTTCCGAAAAATACTTCTGACTCCCGGAACTGTAGCAAATATTTTTAATTTTCCCAGAGGGTTGAAAATACGCCCAAAAACGGAATTAAACAATTTTTTTTAACGGGAATCTATGTATTCGAAGACCTTTGAATACATAGATTCCCACGAAATACATAGATCTCCACGCTCCATAGCACTTACTTGTATATGCTTTTTTTTTTTTTTGAATTCAGCGTCGAAGAATTTATTCATGTGCAACTTTCTTAGAGCACGTTTTATGCAACATTATATGTAGATGTATATAGATAGGAACAAAGTTCTTGATTCAAGAAAAACTTGTTGGTTTCCTAACAACCCCGCATTATCTGTTTGCATAAAGCTCTGTAAAGACTGAAGAAACTTTTATGTTTACGCCAGTTTCCAAGTTCCTGGCTAATGTTCTCAGTAGTGATTGCACAAAACTTTATTCCTACAGACTTAACTGATCAGAACCAAATTGATTGCTTTTGTCTCTGTAGTATTGGTGTTGATGAATGATATTAATAATTAGCTTCCTGTATCGTTATTATTCATCTTATTTGTTTAATTATTTCCAATTGTAACAACGAAACAACAGTTAAAATATCTTTAGGTATCAAATAAATACATTCCTGGTTTTCTGCCATTTAGTTGTTGGTTTCCGTGATTTTTTATTCAAATAACATTTCAAGGAATGGAAAGGTCATTTCATGGTGAAATAAAGTCGTTACTCAGAACTGTTACACAAATCAAACTTTTGAAAGCGAACGCATAGCTGTTTTGTCCGCCTTGGAAACCGTAGAAAAATGGTTTTGCCAACTTTTAGACTTTGTTCAAAAAAAATCCGTTCACATTCGACCTTTGTAAAACACTACGTCAAACAATTTACGAAACAATATTTTCTTACTTAGGTCACTTACAAAAAATGTTTTGTTGCTTAATGGTTGCTTGAAACATTTTTTATCTCTGGATAAATCTGCGGTTAGAGATTTACTACGATAACATGACCCGCCCCTCCAGAATTCAAAACGTTTGAAAGTATTTGTGAAAGTAGGTACAACGCACCACAACGCACGTGTGCGTACTACTACTGCAGACGAATAATTACAACTACATACAAACTCTTTCGTAAAGATGTGACTACACACATTAAAACAGTAATTTGGAGGGGCGGGCCATGTTATCGTAGTAAATCTCTACTTCAGTGTATCTCTTTACTTAGTCTGTGGTTACTTCCAGTAATCGCGACTCAGCGTAGGCCATATTGTCGCTTACCGTGAACGTCAGGCGAGATGGCTATCAAACGTTAACCTATTATCAATATAAACAAACTTGTTTCTGTAACTTAAATAAAACTTTAGAAAAAACTACCTGCACTTGTATTAGTAGAATAGTTTCTTCGCTGCGAACTTTACTGCAAATACTAATACATACGAGTATAGTGTAGAATAACTCGACATCGTCATTTGTTATTTTTTAAGTTGCCTCATTCCGGATCAGAGCCTCCAAGACTCCAACACGGCTGTATTTATGTATAATGCACACTGTCTTCTCTAAATTTGAATGCTTTCGAATTTGTCGTCTAATCCTAACTCAAATTCCAGGATTACGTTTTGCGGTATCACAATGAAGAACTACGTAGAAGCGAATATATCGCACAAATCTCACACCACGATCAAGTATACGATGAAGATGCTCTCCTCGTCGTCGGAGACGATCATCTTCATGTTCCTGGGTGTCGCGACTGTCAACAATAACCACGATTGGAACACGTGGTTCGTGCTGCTTACCATCGTCTTCTGTTCTGTATTTCGGATTATAGGTGAGGAGAATACAGCTTTTATGTTTGCTATACCGTGGTATATAAATCACTTATAGAGGCCGCCAAGGCTACCAAGTTACCGTTTACCCCTTATGAACAAATTTGTAATAGCTCTTTCCCTCTTTCTAGAGGTAATAAAAAAGTTTTATCCTGTTGTAACATTATAAATGTTTAGATGTATTATTAATTTGTGGCTCAATTACAATGGAATTCTTGAACGGATCGGGTTGATATTTGGAACACAGATTACAGTCTCGAATAACATTGTAGTCTGTGTTACAAATTTCAACCCTATTCGTTCAGCCGTTCAGACGTAAATGAGCCACAAATAAAAAGCCTATCTCGAAAAACATAGACTTTTTATTACGGGAAAAATAACGGGAATTTACTCGTGTAGATCCTGTTTACGCGAGTAAATCCGAGGGGCACTTATAGTATTTATTACATTTAAATTATATCTGTTTTAAAAGACGATGAGACCGTGACCGTTTCATTTTAATTCTCATTTTAAGTCGAATTGCTCCTCATAAATTGCTTCTGAAAGAGCTTTTAGAACACTCGTTTCTCGTTTCCTTTAAGTAATAAATTTAATGTTTGTTACATAATTTCTCCGCAGCATGCCATTATTATAACACCTAAGGGTACTTATTTTTAACTTTCCTCGGGTGTAATGATACATTCCAAACTTGACCTTTTTTCATGAGGGGTCGTTACGTAATATGACTGAAAACGCACATTTTTGCTTTCAGACATATTTACCAATTAGACTATGACGTCGCCACTGACGACCATTCATAAGAGGTGCCACTGTCGCGTAGCTCTATGAAAAACAAAACTCGTTCTTTTAAAATAAAGTTCATATCTTTGACCACAGGAATTCAGTGGTGGCGCGGACTCGTCCATTTTTGCTTTTCCCCATATTTATACCAAGCATGCTCACAAATTATTCAAATCTAAGCGCCGTACGAGTACAAGGTCGCGTTAAGCTAACGTCGCGTTAATGTGTGTTGTTTCAGGGGTGTACATATTTAGCGCCGTGGCGAATAAGTTCCGTTTGCATAAACTTAACAGGGTTGAGAAGTTCGTCATGTCGTACGGAGGTGAGTATAACTTTGTTTTTGTTTAAAATCCTTCCCGTATCTTAGGATGTATTACCACAGGAAGTTTGTAAAATTATATTCTTGTTATTATAGATTAGTTAGTAAAATTTACCCTTTAACAAATCATAAACAAGATCAAACATTTTAAGTTGCCCACGCAAGTTGTAGCTATAAGCCATCACTATAATTTAGAGGTACGTAGTGTTGTTAATAAAAACTGTGGTCATTTTAGTAAAAATAGAACCATCTCAATTAGGTACGTCAACTTTTATATACCTACAAAATCTTATCATTTTGATAAGTTTTTTTCTGATCTGATGATCAGTACGGTTTTTTTTAAATAAAGAGTGACAAGACGAGCAGGACATCTGCCTGATGGTAAGCAACATGCCTGCCACTTAACAACACAGTGACACGCAGCTATTGGAACACGAAGAGTCCAATTCATTACATCACTGCACTGCGCTCGTCACCCAGATATCTAAGATGTTATATCTCTTAGCCCTGTAATTTCGCTGGTAGCATTGCCCTTCAAACCGGAACACATTAATGCTTGCACATTCCTGCTTGACGGAAGAATAACTGGCAAAGGTACTTCCCCAGGCGGACTCTGTCAAGAGTCCTACCACTACATGTACTGAAGTACATTCATTTAGAATTAGAATTCACAATGAATGTACTGAAGTACATTCATTTAGAAGCTACGATGCCACAGATAGATTAAATATATAGATAAAGACCCAGGATACATATTCGACTCCGCCGACCCTTTCGCGACAAAATAATAAAAATCACTCAACCATACAGATACATTTTTTCCAAGTAAATTCCCAAATAATATAAGTCGGCCAAAATAAATACTAAATATTGTAAGCTCTGCACATCGCCAAGGCTAGCGTCAAATCTAGAATATACCTGGCGGCAGCCGAAGCTGATGTCATAGTGTATGAGGTAACTTTGCGCTAGTCGTCGAATGGGATGTAATAGGTACTCGCTGAGTACGGAAAATGAGTAGGTATTGTCAGTGTTTATAAGATTATATGGTTATAGTTTGGCCTTTGCCCAACATTGGGACAATACAGGCACATAATAATAATAATTCATCGACACAGCACGCATCGTCAGGAGGTTCCTCACTCTGCAGCCCTAACCACCGGTAGCTTGGGCCCTGGAGTCATTCACATTTCAAACAAAAAGAGACATAATCTGATAATTACTTCGGGAGACGATACCACAGGCAGTCACACACAAACTCAGGCACGCCAAACTTATAACACCCCGTTCTTTTTATGTCGAAGGTAATAATAGCTTCTTACAAACAGCTAAGTGGTAAAACACGGTCTCATAAGCAATTTAATCTGTCTTTCTCGAAGGACGTGGATTTCATGTGAAAACCGTTTTGGCTATCACGTGTACGTAAGTAGTTTAGGCGAAAGACTACCGCCATTATCGTTTTACGTGTACTAAAACCTACCCACTAGTCACTGTTACTACATGGAAATAGTTTTTTCACGGTTTTCATGAGCGTTTCTTTTACTACATGGCCGGTTGAAGTGTTTGCTATAGGAAATCTCTGCACTTAAGCTCTGATATTAATCCGATAGGTTTAAGCGATTTGCGTAATATTTTAGATAGTATATCGCTTATTAAAAAGATAGATAAATTCAGTTTTATGCATATATAGGTAAGAAATACTTATATGATGCTTAACATGAAAACATTTTTTTTAACATCGGTTTTGTCGCGTATCCTAACCTACTAATACGAGGTGTTAATCTGGCAAAAAAGCTACTAGTTTTCCATAAAAAAATCAAAAAAAATTAAACACTATAATAAGCACAGAACAGATATTCTGATATAAATATGTTCTGTGGTAATAAGTGTTTACTCAGACGATCAAGACGGGGTAGTTAATACATCAAATCCATGCATGAGATACGTCGGATCAGATCCGTAGTTTATTTTCTTAAGTTTTAGTAAAGTTTAAAACTTAAAAAAAAAACGTTAGTTCAAAGTTTTTGAAGAACCCTTAGCGTGGTGTTCTTTTTCAAGGGACAAACTTTTCCTTTAGGCCAAATTACGTACGGCATTCGCAGTAAATGAAAGATGGACAGGTATTCAAACCAGTATTATCAAGTGGTGTAGAAAGGGCATTCTGCAGTTAGATAAAGTGACGACAAAAAGCAAAACATGTCGTAAAAGAAACAAAAATACTAACTGGCGAACGTCGTAAATGCCGTGTAGGACAGGTCTACGTTCAACAGTGTATAATTAACAGAGGAATAATGAGAGGAGTAAACTTTAATTCAAACATGCTTTATTTCAAGAATGCACTCGAGTATTTTTTTATTTTTCTCGAACCGTCTGTCTCGAAGTTCTTTTGCAACTCCGCTATTCATTATGCAGACAACGTAGGTACAATCGACATGAAAAATACCCCGCTCCAGCAGTCAAGCGCGAAAATAAGCTCGGGGATGTTTTCATATTCGATGCCGCGAATGAAAGTCAGAGGTCGGTGCTTTATGTCGAGTTATTCTTGTATTGGTTTATCATTTTAACTCAAAGAAACCACACATAAATCACTGTTATAGCGAACAGAATATCAAGACTGGTACTGTTGATTTTGTTTCGATTTTGTTTTGAGGATCCACTCAAACGAAAAGTACATACATGTATTTCATTTGAGTAGGTATGTTTATATCGATTTCACAATTAAGTACCGATATATAACAAATTTGATAAATAATTTTATAGCAAACTAGATAAATATTGCATAAAGTTTGACTAATATTCATTTAACTAGCGGCACGCCCTGGATTCGCACGGGTATTACAAGATAAAAGTATTTGGCAAAAACAGAGGATAAATGGTGGTATACGTTCCATGCCGTATACCACCATTGAGAGATCAGTGAGACTCTGCAAAGAGTCTATCCACTAGAAGTCTATCACTACTGTATTGAAATATATCACAAACATTACTAATTTTACAGGTCTGCGAGGCGCGGTGGCCTTCGCACTGGTGCTACTGATAGATCCAGCGATAGTGAAACTTCAGCCCATGTTCGTGACCACGACCATAGCTGTCATATACTTCACTGTGTTCATCCAAGGGATCACCATCAAACCGCTGGTCAAGATGCTGAACGTCAAGACGGCGGAGAAGAGGAAACCGACTATGAACGAAAGGATTCATGAAAGGGTAAGCATTTTAGCGACGAGTAGAACAAGACTTGCCTGATGAAAAGTAATACGCCTGCCTATCGCAGTACAGTGCCACGCCGTTAGTTGAACAAGAATAATTCAAATCACGACGAATTTTCTCTGGGCATTCTCTATTTCTCACTAGTAATCTAACGTGAAGAAGTAGGGTTTTTTTTTTTTTTTTTTTTTAACTATAATAGGTTCGCACTTGACCACCATCTCGCCTGATGTTAAGCGATGATGATGAGGTATTTTTATCATTGACGAGCAATTAAATTAAATATCGGCGAGTGTGTAGAGCTGACCTGCATGATCAAATGCTATGTTGTCTTTTTGCTATTAGACTGCTCGTCGTTCCACAAAGCGACATTATTTCATAGTTGACGTTCCAAAGCCTCTGACGAAGAACTTTGACTTCACTTTCATAACAAGACCATCTAAATATTGGAATGCGTTGACTGAGTAGGTGTTATAGATGGATAACCTAAGTAGCTTCAAGCCTAGAGTGACTTGGTTTATTCTGAGTTAGCGCACTCTGACGACGCTAACCAAGTACCAGTCTATTATCAATTAAAAAAAAATATGGTACCAGTTTTTATTTTTATTCTAATATTTCAGTTCATGGACCATCTAATGGCAGGCGTAGAAGATATTTTAGGTAAACATGGCAATCATCACATCAGGGATAAATTCAAGAGATTTGACAACCGGTTTATTAGGCCTTTCTTGCTCAGGAATTATCAGGTAAGAATACATTTCGTCTTTTTAAGGCAAAACCAACGTCTTACACGTATATTAGGTATATTCATATAAAATTGTCCTTTGTATATTAAGTTTTATATTTACTGATTTAGGGTGCAGAACCGAAAATTTTGGAAACCTATTCGAAGTTAGCAATGAAAGACGCCATAGAATATATGCAAAGAAACGCATCCACGATTGGAAACATATCTGGCGCCGAATCTATGTCAGCTATATTCAAAAACTATACTAGTAATAACATCAATGGAAGGTAAGTTGCAGTAAAATGTATTGTAATTTGCTTTAGTTCATATTTCTTGACACAACTACGTTTTATGTAAATTGTTCTGTAAAACCGATATATATAAAATGAGGCGTTTTCAGAATGACAGATACCAACAGAGAAATGTTATAGACTAGGCCTGTGAACAAAATGTATGGGTCATATGAACCATCATGAGACCTATATGGGACGATAGAAGGTTATAAAATAAAAAGATTCAACACTATGCCGGCATTTGTAAGCTGTCCAACTGAGTGTAAGTTGAAGGGGAGGTTGGAACCTTCGTTCTTTTCTCCTTGTCGCATGATTTTTGTATGGCATGGCAGAATAATGGCTTAGAAGGGGTACTTAAGTATGGAACCAATGCCGTACATAATCATTTGACCAAATTTTATATATATATTCCCTGAAAATCGTCAAATGAAAACCAATATTTAAAAAATTAAAATTTACAATCTTTAAACTTTCAATACGTCTTCTAATCCATTATTTCGCAACGTCGCACAAAAATCATGCGACAAGGAGAAATGATCGAGGGTTGCAACCCTCTTCAATTTGCACTCTGTTGGACAGCTTACAAATGCCGGCATAGTGTTGAATCTTAATATTTTATACCCTTCTATCAACCTACATAGGTCTCTGGTGGTTCATAAGTTTATATGGCCCATAAATGTTGTTCTCGGGCCTGTAGTCTATTATATTAAACTACAAATAGATGACAACATTGAGATTGAAGTTTGATTTTACTTAATTTGAAAGTTCTCTTAATTCCAGCTACACTTGATTGCTTTTACATACCTAAGATCGATGGTAACTACGGTTGATGACAAATATTTCTTTGGGTTTTCTCAACTATAGTAGTTTCAGCCAACTGGATTCATCAACGTGGAACATAGATATGCAAGAGTTGGAGTACAATCCTTCTAAAAAAGACCTCACTGATGCTAAAATTCATCATCTTTTGGCTGAGGAACTATGCAAACCTTTTAGACGCGTAAGTTTCAATTATTAGTTTATTTTTTAATCTCAGTGGTTATTTTTTGATGTTATAGGAAATAATGTGTACTTATCTTTTCTTAAAGAAAGCTTAGCAGCACCCTGCACTAGCTCTTAAAGCTCTTATGTCAAACTTATGCATATATGTGTTTTTAATTGTACATCAACATAACTATTCCGGCGTCTTCCTTTTAAATATGAAACATCTGAAAGAAGAAGCTGACTCTACAATTTAATAGTCTGGTTATATGTTTTTGAATGTGCATGTTCTGGTAATAATATATGTGTATGAGGGTGTAGCATTAGTGAGGTTTCGTTCTGGCAACACAAATGAATCGTATAATCGTATTCTTTGAAAATATTTTTTTTAAAGTACTCTTTGAAAGACGCAAATTGTGTATCAGGCGTACACATAACACACACACACTATAACGTTATTCTTGAAAATCAAAGATCAAAATCAAAAAAAGATCAAAAGATGTAAAGAAATAAATTTGACAATTGTAATAGATACAATTGAAATTGTAATAAAGACATTATACTCGTATAATGCTTGACAGTTTTCTGTACAATAATTATTGTAATACAGTAAAGGAGTCATTTCAAACTTTAAAAATGTAAGTATACAATTTGTATGCTCTTTCGTCTGTTTTTATTTTTTATTAATTGACGTGTAAATTGTACATTTATGAATAAAGTACTTTGACTTTGACTTCAAATAGGAACAACAAAAAGTAACGCATTTTTCGGCAAGCAGGTAGCACAAAAACATAATATTGTAGGTATTTTCCGTTTATTTTTGACGCGAGGAAAAAAAGACAATGTTTTTTCTTTGAAGATCAAATTGTGTCTGCAATTACGTTTTTTTTTTATTGAAAATAATTTGTAGAACTCTAACTTAGAGTTACTGATTTATGATGAAATACGTTAACGCAATCTTCGATTCGAACAGTATCAAAAGTCTAACTTGCTACTACTTAAGTCTCTGAGTTTGTACAAATTTTCTTTAATTTTGGCGCCCAAAATGGGAGCTACTGATGTGCAATTACATTTTACCTTAACTGTTCTCTTTGTGACTTAGATATGTTCGCACCTGTTACGAGGGTAAGGCTTGCTCCTCCACCGCTTGTGTCGGTTGCTGATCAAGTTTGCACCTAATCTAACAGTATGTTAGAACTGATATTTCGGAAGTGTTACGAATTGCAGCACCGGCGGTTGAGCTACAGTCGGCACGCTGTCAACGAGAGGGACCTGGGCATCCAGGTCAACTACAAGACACATATGAACATCCGTAGGCGAGTGGGTGACAGAAAGCATCACCATAAGCGTAGTAAACGTGGGAAGCAGGTGAGATATAAATCAAGAATTTACCCACGTTCAGTTATTGATCCATCCTATTTATAAACCTAGTTGGTCTCGGTTTAGATTCCCGGGAATAGAGATCTCAATGGCTGAAATATTATTTATGTTTTTCAAGGTAATACCAAAGAAATGATGTTCTATTCTATTGAATTATTATTTAATATTTTACCTAAAAATCAACATTTATGAAAACATTTTGTTATCTTGTCAAACTTTTGTTTTGACTTTTATACATATACTTTTATTATTTTATATTAGAAACTGTCTTCATCACTTTCAAAATAAATCAAAACTCAAATTTTAGTTGAGTAGTTTGATATTTAATTGAAGTCAGTTAATTATACTGGACAATAAAACTATTACTTTTATTGGTCCTTCGAGCTGAATTTCTAACATTTCAAGTGTGATTTATTATGGAGGATTTTTATCAAATGTGGAATAATGTTGTCATCATTTCGCTAATTGTTATGTTACGAATACATTAAAGTTTGTTACCTTTCTTTCCAGGATGGCAAAAACCATGTCACTTTCCCCGAATTCCAGCAAAATGGTTCGGCCAAACAGTTCACGCACGGTAAAATAAAGTATTCTAGATTAGGTACTTATTTTTTTCTTTATTACTATCACGAGTGTTGGTCGCATGCACGTGTGCGTTCAAGTATTTATTTCAAACTTTATTTATTTATCAACATTTTCTATGACCATTGTTACGTTTGATTTGCGCACAAAGTGCTTTATTTTGCACTAGGACATCGACCGAATTGGCATTCAATGTATATAAAAACATAATTAGCACACATGCGTTTAAGTTTATTCGCCTATACACGGTTATATGGAAATAATGTACCAACCAAACCAGAGTTTTAGTTAATATATGCGAATATGCGATTACTCGCCCAAGAAGGAAACGTTCCACTCATCATTTCGAACAAGTTTGAATAAGTTTTTAAGTCTTAATTTTATCGATGGACTTGCACTTGAATACCTCCCCTGATGTTAGATGAGTACAATGGATCGATTTAAAGACACTCAAATTATAGCCATATCGAAATACCCAACAACTTTTTCGTCAGCTTAGTTGTTATTATTTTTATTTTTAGAGCTTCTCGCTCTCCGAAATACTTAGTTCCAATTAACTAAAAGTTGCAACTTTTTTGGCAATGTTTGAGACGTTTATGGTTTTTTCCAATATATGAGTGGTTAACCTATATCTATCTGATTGAATCTAAAGTCTCCAACAAGTACTTAACCAATCCAATTTAAGAGTGCAAATAAAGCTGACCTATTTTAGTTTTCTAACAGGTAATCTGTATCAGCATAAAAGACAACGGGTCCAAAGAATGCTTTTTGTATACTGTAAAATTTATAAAACAACTTGATTTATGGTCAGTAAAAATTGGCAGATAGACAGAAACCTTTTGATAACGAACACCAAAAAAATTACATCAATTACAAAAATTAAAGCCCATGTGCCATAAATGGCCAAAATAGTTGTCCAGAATGATGAGTAGAACTCGAAAATTTCTATTCAGTACAGGTGTTCTGTTACGTTTTCTTTAATTTTACTTTCACAAAGTTATAGGTAAACTATCGCGATCAATCGTTGTACAACTCACACTAAAACAACAGCCAAAGCTTGTTATTTCAAGTGTATCAATGAAAACCTATGATGCAGCACAGCAATCAATATCATGACATCGTTTTATTACAAAAAGTACATTCTATCTCCGTTTAACCCTGTATAATCTACTCTCTTCTCACACAATTATTTGGTGTAGTAGGTAGACAAAATAAGAAACAAATGATGGTGAGGTTATACTCGTAGTTGAGCCCACGTTGAGCCAGTGGTGCTAGAAAAAGTTGTGAGTAGTAACATTTTGTACAAATGAAATTTGAATCTATGTGAAAGATATACAGTTTAATTTTGATTCCACAGATTACATAGACGAGGTGCTATTGGAAGACTGTGATGACAGGGAGCTTCGTCGCGACGGTGAAGACGGCGGTATAACATTTACTGCCAAATCCCCGCGTAGGTATTCTGCATGAAACACCCTGTGTCTACTTTACATTTGGATTTGGATTCAATTAATTATACGCAGAGTCTTTCAGAAATGTAAGATAATATAAATATTGATAACACGGTCAAAAAATATTTCCCAAAGCACAGATGTCTACCAATACAAGACCCTGAAAGGAGAACATTGAACGAATATTGTCTTTGGCATAACTCTAATAAAAATCAAGACAATAATGTTGTAAGAGTCAAAATAAATCAATCAAGTATTTTGTATCAATCTTGGCCACACTTTGCCAAGTTTTACAAAGGTTTGACTTGACAAAGTGTTAAGAAAATTAAGTACTTAAGTAAGAACATTTACGAGTAATTTTGGTTATTTAAAAAACGTCCTAATTTACGAAACAGAACTACAGACATCAGTATCTAATTATGTACGTAGTTATCAGACCACAAACGAATTCAAATCCAAATGACACATATGCTGTTTACTAACTTATCACTTTGCGCACAACTTCTGAGCTATTAAATCAAAATTAACCAAAATCGAAGATTAATTTGAAAATTGGTACATTATCATATTATTTGCTGGATCCAGAAGCGTTCCTCCTGACATGGCTACCTACTGTGAGAATGAGCTATAACGTATTGTGGTGGCATGTGAACAGTACTTTCTCTGTGTATTTGTTTATCTTGACTTTCTCTTCGATTTAGCCGTTTATTTTGGAAAACTCAGTTGCCAAATAATATTCTGTTCAACTTTTGCCGTTTCCGGCATTTATAACCCAAATTCTGTCCGCTAGTTCCGAACCCAACATTCCCAGCTCCTGACATACGCTTGTTAATTACCATTTGTTTGATCGTCGTTTTCTTCCCTTCTGGCAACCTTCACGGCACCAACTATCAATACTCTCGACAACTGGCGATGATATCAGCTGGATATAAAGAAATCAGTCCAACGTCCTCGCATAAAGAGAATAGTAGTTCGCTTCTGAATCAACTGGCAAATCTGCCTGGATTCAATCCTCTGAAGGCGAGAATCGTAAAGCAATACGCTAAAACGCCCGAGGAAATTCTACCGACAGCTGTTGAGAAGTCGTTACCGTGGAGAAGGGACAGATCCACGTATAACTTCGGTATGTGTTTACTGGAACGTCGTCTCAATCACCTTTAGATATCATTTGCATCTGATGACCAGTACTTCTGAGACAGTTTTCATCTTTTTTTAAAGTATCTTTATTTTTCCTCTTATCAATGAAAATTATAAAAATCTTTGTTTACGTGTTAAAGCCTCATTCTAAAATCAAAATTAAATGACCATCTTTTTTTTCATTTTTTTTTCATTTTAGCTTTCAGTCTGTGTTTAAAATAATATGTAACGCAGTACTCGTATATTTATAAGTAGCAATTTAACCTTTTTAAGTCTTCTGTGTGTCTAAATTTTTCCTTCACTAAAACGTTTTCTGTAAAATCTAGATACGGATCACAATACCTATGGAAGAACTTGCGTGTTCTTATCAAGTTCCTCAAAATTGTTTAGAAAATCAGCTTTGATTTGTAGTTGCAACTTGCTTAAAACTATTGAACACCTTAACAGATTGTGTTTGTAGTAGTTTCAAAAATTAGGTGAACTTACACATGAGTGTAGGAAGCTTCCTGCATTTCCACAAATGAAAAGTGTATGAAGAAATATTGATCATCCAATGCAATCACACTTTATTTATATGCGTAGATCTGTGTCATTGGTGTGTATAGTATAGAAACTAATCCTTTAAAGGTGGTATTTAATAGTTTATCACTGCGACGGTCTACGATGAGTTGCATGTCGCGCTTATCATCATCATCAGTTTATCCTAGTTCTTTGCTGGACATAGGCCTCTCCCATGATACGCCTCTCAGCCCTGCTCTCGGCTTTTCTTCTCCAATTAAATCGTGCTTATAATTCTGGTTATTGATTATTAAATGAATTGTTCCGTTTGTGGTACGGTTTGACGGGCAATGTTTCCAGTAAAATAACTGGACTAAGAGATAAGATACATTATACATAGTATATCCGGGTGAAGAGCGCAGTGCGGTGGTAGGTACATAATGATTTGGACTTTTCATACTCCAATACCTGCGTGTCACTGTGCTGTTATGGGCAGGCATGTTGGTTAACATCAGGCACATGTCCTGCTCGTTTTGTCATTCTATACTATAAAAAAACATCCCTGGTAAGTTACTAGTGAAGTTCGATCATTATTGTATGATCAGCTAAATTCTTTGCTATTTTTTCATGTTTTACGGCAGAAGGCTGTGAAAGGGAGCAGAACAACTACAATATGTTAAAATTCTAAAAGAATTTAGCTAATAAATGAAATGGGCTAAAACGCAGCAGTAAACCAGTTAAAATATTATAAATTTATATAAAACCAGTTGTGTGCCCGCGGTTTTGAATTTTTCATTTTGATGTGAAACACGCGTCGCATGCGTCGCCGCTATACCGAATGAGTATATACCGAAGTCACTGATTAAACGAATTAAGTAGTCACGATTTGAAATAAATTCGTAAATTTTTGTATTTAATGAAAACAAATGTTTATTCAAGAAATAGTCATCGTTATCTGGAAAAAAAATCGTAATATTTTATTTTATCATTATGACATATTTAGTGCCTATCACAATCTGTTCTTTTCTGCAAATTACTTTTACAACACAATGTCGATGTTTCACATCTTCCAGGCGTTCCGTGACGGCTCACATTTTTTTTTTCACGAAACTAGTTATTTTGGTCAGGTAAAGGTAGCCTGTAATATTTGTATAGATGTGTAGGTTTCATAAAAACTTGTAGAAGACATGGAACATTCCCTACAGAAAATTGCGTGACGCGTGCATGATATAATACGGAGAGCTGGCACCAAATCTTGGGTAGGAATCTGAGACAAGCAAAAAACTTGTCGCATAACTCTCCTATGTCTGCTACCTACACGGAGCCGCAAACCTGGCTGGTGAGTAGCGGTACAAAATGAAACCTTATTTTTTTTAATGAAACCTTTTTACAAGACTAAACTCTTCTAGAATTTATTCGCTGGTATTTGAAACTGGTGAACAATAATGAAATTGGTGGCGTGGTATAGAGAAACTCCTCTATCTATTTCAATTTTCCGAGGACTTAGGAGTAAAAAAGAGAGTCCTTTTTTCTACCAATCATTAATTTTCCAACCACATGCGTGTTGGTTTACTATATTGATTAAGCTTATTAAATACCACCTACTTTTTATTTACATTTATTTTATGGATTTGTTCATTTACTTTCACTTAAAAGTTTTTGCATGGATTTTACTAAATCTTAGATTTATTATATGGCCCACTTCTGTAAATTAACATATACTAATTAGACTAATAATTAACATTTAATTGCACGATTATTTGAAAATTATTAAATTATTTATGTAAGTACAATTATTTTGATCAGTTAATTAATTACATGAATGAGTTAGTTATGGCTTCTCATTACATTCAGTTTAGTCAGACATTGCTATTTATGCATATCTGTGTATTATATTCAAAATCAGTTGAGTATACCCACATAAAATGTTTGTTCATTCATAAGAAAGAATATTTCTTTAAAAGAAACCCAACAAATTTTAGCCGCATGGAATCATGTTTTAGCGTCAAGTGAAATGAAATTTGGGATTCAAATTAAATGTGTACAATTTACGATTTTTGTGTTTTAGTCCCTAATGAAGACATTTTGGAAGAGGACGAAAGGAGAATGTCCGATGACAATGGTTAGTACCTGTGTGAATGTATAATCAATATTTTCGTTGTAATGAAATACACGAATAGCCCTAATTATTTGTTTCAAGTATATAGTAGTTTAGTAGTGGTAGGACTCTTGGCAGAGTCCGCCTGGGGAAGTACCACACCTTTGCCAGTTATTCTACCGCCAAGCAGTAATGTGCAAACATTACTGTGTTCCGGTTTGAAGGGCAATGTTTCCAGAGAAATTACTGGGCTTAGAGATATAAGATCTTAGATCTCTGGGTGACGAGCGCAGTGCAGTGCTATGTAATGATTTGGACTCTTCATGTTCCAATAGCTGCGTGTCACTGTGCTGTTATGTGTCAGGCATGTTGCTTACCATCAGGCACATGCCTGATTGTCTCGTCACTATTTATTTAAAAAAAAAATTAAAAAATATACCTAGTAACACACAGAAAGAAAGAGTAATAAGATCAGTAACGTCATAAGTAATTGGCGACCTTATCGTTAAGAGTAATATCTTCCAGGAAACCGTGTACGGATATGATACTAACTGTAACACAGTAATGCAACCTCCCAACCAACGTTTCGATCACGTTACTAAGGCTGTCATGAGAAAACTTTTTTAAATAAATTAAATTAAATATTGGTGGACAATTTTATTCACATAGAACACCATCTGACCCCAAACAAAAAAGAGCAAAGCTTGTAATATGGCGGCCAGATAGCTGGTATAATACTTATGTAGTTGTAAATACATACTTATTATACATAGAAACACCCAGACATACAGTGCAAATATTTGAATTCATCACACAAATGTTTGCACTGGGTGGGAATCGAATCCACAACACTCGACTTTTCAGGCAGAATTACTACCCACTAAGCCACGAGGCCAGTCAACTGAAGAATAAATATAATAATACATATTTATGTGACCTTCAACACACAAGGAAGTTTCGTTACGTGACAGTCCACACAACACTAACCCTATCGATAGGTTTCTTCGAGCTCATTCTGCGACGCATACATGTATTTATGCCAGAATTAGCAGTACCTTCCCCGCTATTTCACTCACTTAGTTCTCATTTTCATAAAAAATCCCGCAATGACAAACAGATGGTTGTATTTGCTATTTCAGACTTTAATGCAGGTAACTGTGTTTCAAATTACAACCCAATCCGTTTAGCCGTTATAATTAAGCAACAAACAATCAAACCAAATTGAATATTAATAGGGGAAAGGATTACTTAGGAAAAAAAATATTCACTCAATTTCAAAATGAAATTGTGACACATTTTCAGATGGCTACATGACTGTGGTAGAGCAAGCCAGGGTGGCGACGCCAACTGCCACTGAAACCATGCTGCCTTGGAAGCGCGAGGAGGCCGAAGGCTCCGGGGCCCTCAAGCAGTCAGAATTCCCAGCGTGGGCTTCCAACAAGGAGTATCTAGCTTATAGTTCACCTTCCGCAACTTTCCTAGGTAAGAAAACAAGACTCCGAACCCTAAATACGATAGAACAGAAGTTTTGAACTAGTTATATATGTAACAGACGCAACGAGTATTACTATATAGGATTGCTGCACCAAGAAGAAGTCAAAAAGCCACGCCACCTTTTAAAGAGCAGAAGTTCATCCAACTCAAGTAGAAACTTTGTCGATTGTATTATGCTTGTGTCTACTGCCGTTGTCGTTGATCTACTCAACGCAGCAATGGTCGGTTTCCAAATGGGTTCGATCCCCGTTCCATGATCTGTTAGGAGGTGAAAAAAGAAATCAGGAAGTACTTAGCGTTTTCTTGAAATTTTGTTACATCTTATAGGGAGAGGTTTGTCACCAGTAGTTGCACATAAATACTTAGAGTAACTAAGTAAGAATCAACGTACTTTGTATTCACAAAACATTGTTAGTAACTTATAAATAAATACATTAAAGACCCTAAAAAAATGGACACCATTATAATAATCTTAACCATTATAATAACCCTATATTCATCATTTTACAATATTATTATCACTAGCTTAAAAGCTTTGTCGCTATCAAAGTTTTTAAATTTTGTAACGAAGATCGTTCACACATACTTAGTCAAGCACATAAAGTAGTGGTAAGTGCAAATAGACGCTGCAATATGCACATGACACAAGCCTAAATCAGCTATGACAAGACTTTGAAATTTAAGGTTAACAAAACGAATTAGCATAATATATTTATGTATATATATTAATGTTCAGCGATGATTGAACTGCCTGCGTTTAGATAACTATTAATTTAATTTTACTTGTGTAGAAAGAACTTTTTAGAAAGCCTTTAGGATAAAACTCAGCTCCTTAGTAGCTAACGTTGCCAACTGTGCATCCATAAAAAAGACAATATTCCGAAGCAATTGCGTGTACTTACGAGTATTTACCATGAGTACTCAACATTCCCGCTGAAAGCCTTTTACTTGCAGTAGTGTGTCGAGTTACCCTCTTCTCTACAAGAACACAATTGAAAATTTTGATTCAAGGTAGTAGTAAAAAAAGTAATACAATTCGATAGTTCAAAACGATAGTTTTATGGTAGCGGCCATCTTGGATTTGAAATTTGTTATAGTGTATAGTATTCTACTAGTTAAGCCCTTTCATTTGATACCCATATTGAGGTAAGTTGTGAAGAAATATTTTGTCCGTCATTTTGTAGAGGCGGCCATTTTGAATCGATATTAACCAAACATAGCTAAAAACATTTGCACGGGTATTAATTAACCTTCAAATAAAAAAAACCGCATCGAAATCGACCCATCCGTTTGAGCTCTACGGTGCCACAGACAGACACATACACAGACAGACAGACAGACAGACAGACAGACAGACATCGACGTCAAACTTATAACACCCCTTTTTTGGTCGGGGGTTAAAAATATGATCGAAATCGATGGCTGCCACATGTGTCATACTCGACAACCGATGCTGTTTGCTAGATTTATTTTCTGCGGTTTGCTAGTTATACTTGCACCTACGCAATATACTCGTAAATTGAAGTTGGATAAATTAGGAAAATTAGAATCTTCCTCATAGGCATGATTAAGTCTATCTTATCAATTGTTAAATTATTCTGTTTTTTATCAATAG
Source organism: Ectropis grisescens (assembly GCA_017562165.1). Classification (NCBI taxonomy): domain Eukaryota; kingdom Metazoa; phylum Arthropoda; class Insecta; order Lepidoptera; family Geometridae; genus Ectropis; species Ectropis grisescens. The sequence continues at coordinate 10,125,964 of CM029777.1, read as the reverse complement.
TTTTCTATTGTAAAAAGTACTGCCCCAGTTCAGAGTTCATGAAGTCTCCACAAAAAAAGACCAAAAACATAAGTATGATTTTAACTAATTTATTTTATGTTATCGTAATACTTTTCATATTATCAAATTGTTATCAAAGCTTTCCCCACTATGGAAAGACCCTACACAATTTAAAAGAAAAAAGTTCACAAATCCTTTTTTAAATCACAATCTATTCTTTTATCTATTTTGCTAAGGTTTCGATTTGTATAAAATATCTGGTCATCGTTGGCTAATATTATAAGGTGCTGAGTTATTTACCTTAGTTATCACTAGACACCTACCTTAGCTTCTATTCCAATATCTAAATATAAGTATATATGTATGTAAGTATATCCTGCACTTTTACTATAGAACTCTTAGTGACGTTTCTGATTTGTTTTTTTCTCTCTCCCTCCGCTTCCTTTGCAAACACGCCATCCATCTGTAGGTGGTATAGAGAAGCCAAAACATCCCAAATCTATCATAGGTCTCTTCCGAAGAGAGAGTTCAAGTTCCACGCAGGGTGGGCCAGGAGAGATAGGGTCGGACTCAGAAGGAGCAAAGGATCCTAAAGCGGAGTCAATGAGGGAGGGGCCAGGGAGAGCTGCCCCTTTGCTATCGAAGAGGAGTACAAGTCTCGGGGGGCCATCCGTGCTGCTGATGGAAGATGTCTCTCATTCGGACCCTCTCGGGGCCTCGAGCCGACCGGCTAGCATCATGCAGGGACCGCATAGGGGTCAATGTAGGAGAGGATCTATGCTGGAGCTAACTGGGTACGTTTGCCTTCATTTACATATATTTTTACTTTTTTATTTTACCCCTGTATCACCTTGTATGCTAAAGTTGATGAAGTTTGTCAAACAATTCCAAGAATTTGAATATCAGTCTAAGATTATTATCTATCGCAAAACTTCTCATCAAAAAAAAAAATAATACTTTAATTATAGCCAATCTCATTTCTTAGCGTATATTTTGCAAAATTCTTATTTACCTTGAAGGTCTCTATCCCGGGACGCGATAACAGAAGAGAAATGCAGCAAATCGTTGCCAGAGAGCGAGCGCATGGGTGTGAGAAGGCTACCTCTTGGCCAGCAGAGCCTGCCTCGAGAACCCTTCATCAGACAACTGACCATGGCATCCACTCTCCTCACTAGCTCATCATCAGAGGACTCATCTGATGAGAACACCTGAGAGCCACGCCGTGGTGACCACGACCGGTTGCCACTACTCAAATACAGGACTCTTGAGTAAATTTCACTCAAACATAAGAGTTATAGTCTTTTATGAAGACACACTCTGATCAGCGCTGTGACTTTGATGTTTAGGTGTTAATGAGGTAAATGCTATGAGGAACAGTTAGGTACGTGTTGAATGCATCATACAGGCTCTAAAACTGTAGAAAATTAATTCCTTTCCATTGATACATTATTATCTACTGATATTGAATCAGTTCATAGTTTGTTATTATAGATACAGAGCTCATAAATCAACTGTTTTATAAATTTCCATTAGTCGTCTATATTACTTGTGTAACAACAAAGTTACCTGAGCCTTTTTGAACAGTATTATCGATATGGTAACTCGTAATTTTTGTTTTGCTATTTTAAAATTATTTTTTTAATACATTGTCTTATGGATTTGATCTGAAAAAAATCTGTCTGATTTTAAAATAATACGTTTTTAAAATAAAAAAATTTGTTAATTTAATTCAGAATTAATCCAAAAAGTCTAATAATTTTACTTATTAGTAAACGCGTATTATAAGTAATTGTAGATTTTAAAATTGTTATCATAGGATCATGAAACGCACAGAAGACTTTGTAAGTCTAATATCGTATAACTAAGCTTTATTCTGTGCTTCTCCTGTACTCAATTATGGAGAGCGTCAACTAATCCTGTTTCGTATTAGATCTTATTCCTCTTATTAGTCTCTATTTAAAATGAATTTAAAATTTACCTACCTACGGACTTATTGCGAGCAAGGTTATTATGTCCTACTGCTATAATTTACCCTATATTTAGACATATATTTTATAAATCTAACATAACGAAATTAAATGTTTTTAAAATACATTATATAAATACCATCGATATCTCTATAAAATCACAGTATAAAGAAATACTATGATTTAATAGACTGTGATAATTAATATCTTTTGTCTCTAACATATGTATGCTAGGTGCATATGTCTTTTAACCAGTTTTATTTAATAGTGAAACGACGATATAATTGAGAATTGCTTGGCAATAAAATAATAATTTTACTCTTAATTGTTAATTACCTTTTCAATACATTTAAATTTTACCTTGCATCGCAATTAATAGGTACCTAGTTAAGATGGTATAAAAAGCAAAATGAGCTCTTGACTGTAAGACAGGTAATAGGCATGACGACTCATTTTTTATTTAATGTGCCATCAAAAGGTTATTCAATAACTGAAACATAGGTGAAATTATTACTCGGTTATCTTAAAAACTTCCCGTGATATGACGATTTTAAAATCACAATTTTGGACTTTCCTAAAAACGCTTCATACAAAAACACTACTAAATCGTGACGTCACTGGTATTTTCTATGCGTCGCGCGTACAGTTTGTATGTTAGCTATATTACGAGTAAACAAAGAAATTGGAAAAGAACGAGTAAATATTGCGTTTAGGAAACTGGTTTCATAACAAAAGTCACTTTAAATTATCCAATGGTAATGGAAAAAATGTATAATTTCTAATAGTTTCGTACTTTTAAAATGGACTTGCTCACCCAGCTTTGAATGATCATAAAGTAAGTTAATCAAAACGATATCAAAATTAAAGTTGGTATTTAATTTATTCTGTTTAAATACTATCATTTTATCAAATAATTCAATATAATTCCAGGATCAGTCGTCATGCCTATTTCACGAATGAAATTAAACATGTCTGTAATCTTACACATTAAGCAATGAGAGCCTTTTTTAAAAAAAAAAAAGGGAAAAGCCTACCGTATGCGATTTTCGCTAGATGGCGTTGTAAAATGCAGCAAAAAATTTCAACGTCAAATAAATTAAAATTATACTTATAATACAAATATTATTCAGCTATGATTTTGACATTAGAGTCAATTCAGGGTAATTTAATTGATGAACTTTTTATTAAAAAAAGCTCTCATTGAATTTAATTTCGTAAAAATATTTCAAAACAAAATGGATAAATATGAACACCTATTTATTTATGAACTTTATAATGACCATTTTCTGAAATACTTAGCAAATTCAGTCTATTTTTGTATGTTTGTAAATGAAGTGTGTGTAAATGTGTTGTATTATTTTCTTGTGTAAATAGGAATTGCTAGGACAAGTGTAACAGCTGAATGTAAATAAATGCGTTTTAATTAGGTAACAGTTATAAAAATTAAATAATTAAGAATTGCAAAATTTGCGGATCGGGGTGATATTTTCTTTCCCTCGATATTTTTTTCTTTATGTAAATAAAAGACAAAGCCGCCAAGTAGGTAATTTTATTTTGTAAGGGAAGCTAGTTTAATCTTTCGTTAGACGATTTAGATCTATTTTTAACCGACTTCAAAACAGGAGTAGATTCTCAAATCTCCTTTTTTTGTTAACTCAGAACTATTGATTAAATGAACTAATTTTGATATCTGTTTTTTTTTTTTCGAAAGAATAGACTTTTCGTACGATTACATATTGTATCGAAATCGGATATCGTGGAGTGGGTTTTGTAATAAAACAACAAATAAATATACATGCCTCTATGATATAGTAATGTTATTAATTCTATTAATAATAGTGAACTATCTGAGTTTAATTTTGAAATTGAAGTCGGTTGTTTTGTTTTTCAGAGAAAAATTGTTGTTGAAGAGGCGTTTTCAGAATATACAACAAAAGTTCCGAACTACGTATCTACTAAATTGCGTTAGTAGGATTTTTAGTACTGCATAACCATAACCACTTTTATCTATTTTTTTCATGATAGGTATAGAGTGACAAGAGGAGCAGCACATGTCCCTGATGATAAGCTACATGCCTGCACATACCAGCACAGTGACACGCAGCTCTTGCAAAATGAAGAGTACAAATCATTACCTATCATTGCGCTGCGCTCGGCGCCCAAAGATACATATTACATTAAGATGTTTTACCTCTATACCATGTAATTTCACTAGAAACATTGCCCTTCAGATCGGAACACTGTTAACGTTTGCACGTTACTATTTATGGATAAAATAACTAGCAAAGGTGTGGTAGGTAGGTACTACCACTACAGAATTTAAAAAAAATACATTTCATGTGAATCAGCCATTTCCATGACTTTGAAGTATTTAAATGATATGATTATGAGAAAAGTAAAGTGATAATCAAAAACAATACTTTGAAACAATTTGTATGTCAATTTGAAAACTCCTCAATACCTACCACCTTTTGGCTTTTTAGAGACTGCCAACGCTTGTATTATGTGTCGAGAAATTTGTAGTAATATTTTAACTACTTAATTAGAGTTAAACCTAATGAACGATGGCACTTCTTGCCAATGACAATACTTTAATTTTATAGTATATATAGAAATTTTAGGTGTAAGATTTCGAAATTTTTGCTTCTCTAGTTTTCAAGTTAATCGTGTTGAATTTTTTTTCAGTAGTCGGTTAATTGTGTCATTGGCAATTATGACGTCATTGTTAGCGACGTAGGAAATTAAAAAAAAAGTGATGAAACTGTTGCTAATATAAAACAATTATGAATATTGTGATGGATAAGGATGTTTGCAAAAATATACCTACTTAAAATAGACATCAAATCATTTTATTGTACAATAATAGCGTAGTATAGAAAAAATATAGATGACTATTAAATTGATACCTAAATAGAATAATTAAGGATTTTTTTCTTAGTTCAATGCTATGTGTTATCTACAGGTATTTCTTAAATATATATATTCAGGCTGCATCCTTTTAAACACATTAAAAATTTAAAATTTTGTTCTACAGTTGTAAAACAATCATGTATTTTTCCATTCAAAATAAAATGTATATTTGCCAGGTCTAAAAACATTGAAGTCTTGGTAACAACACCGCGTGCACTCTTAACGCTGGATAAATTAAGTGCCGACGCGAATAGAGCTAAATAGGAATAGAATGGTCAATAATTTTTTAAAAATTGAGTTGTATCGAATTGAAAAAATAAATAGAACAATAGTTTTTTGTTCAAATATCTATACAGAACGTCCCTTTAAATGGATGCAGTCTGATAACCAGAAACTCTGTATCAAATCAATTTTTATGGATGCAAGTCAATTTGGTCAACAAATTTGATAATAAGGCGTTTTCAGAAGAAAAAAATAGTTTAAAGAATAATAGTATAAAATGGCAATGAATTTATTTTATTTTAAGGTACTGTAAAAATCTATAAAAAACATGACTTGGCCGTGTTTACTTTTTACGTTAACGATAACTAAAATGCATAATAAAGACCTAAATTAAACGAAAAAAAAAACTTTAAATTAACTCTACTTTTAAGTTTTCTTTTTATAGCATAGAGTGACGAGACGAGCAGGACATGTGCCTGATGGTAAGCAACATGCCTGCCACATAACAGTACAGCGACACACAGCTATTGGAACATGAGAAGTCCAAATCATTACCTAGCACTGCACTGCGCTCGTTACCCAGAGATCTAAGATGTTATATCTCTAAGCCCTGTAATTTCTCTGGAAACATTGCCCTTCAAACCGGAACACAGTAATCTGAGCACATTACTGCTTGGCGGTAGAATAACTGGCAAAGGTGTGGTACTTCCCCAGGCGGACTCTGCCAAGAGTCCTACCACTACAAAAACGTACCTACGTACGTTATTGTCAACATATACACCCAATTCACGTTTATAGAACCTAGAAAAATATTGCTTGTTAGACGTTAAATAGGCGCCATCCATCATAATTTTTTGGATTCCATTTTGTTTTCTTCCAAAAACGCCTTATTTCCATAATGTTTATTTTAAAATAGTTACGCATGACCATGCAGTACATCTAATTTAAGCTGATAAGGACACATTGTGATTACCAACAGGAATAACTTTGACTATAAGGACAACCTCTAAAACGTGAAGAAAATCAGATGTTCCAGACATTCTGTTGAGTCAAAGGGTATTTTTGGATGGATTTTTAAGACTCTAGGTTGCTCTCATAGTTAAGGTTGTCTGTGGGGATGAAAGCAACACGGCATTTTTGGCCTAGCAAATGTCACATGTGTTTCCCGTTACTCTGTATATTTTAGGTTATGCAGAAACCGTCTATTGTTCATAACGAGGAGTAGACTCAGGATCAGCCCCTCCGGATAAGTAAGTAGGTACAGTTGGTTTACTCATGGATGGCGAATACCACTGTCTATCAATCATAGCATAGTGATGCATTTTCATGCTGCAAATATACCTGTCAAATGATAACTATCACTTTCACCTAGTGGTGCCATTGTTTCATATTTCAAAATTCACAAAATGTGCTTATAGGCGTCACACTTTGCGATATTGAGGTCTATATACAAGTATTTGCGTTTTTAAAACGCCCCAAACAACAAATTAAATCAGTCAGTGATTTTCCTGATACCGACGCCATCAGCACAAAAAGAGAAATCCGAATAGAATCGTTTTTCGTTTTCGTTTAATCTTTTTTGTTTTAATAAGCAACTACAGTAGGTAAAATAATTGTTTTTTTACTGTCGCTTAATATTATCTTAAAAGATTTATCTGTAGGTATATTATGTACAAGTTATTCTAGATGCAAATGAACTATTCTACATACAAATGTGATACTACAAATGACACAAGTGACGCAATTCCGACGCACGTTTTTTTTTGGAAAATCGATTAACAGCATCAATGCGCCTACCGCAATCGTTGTAGCGATCACGCTACACGCTAAGTGCGCATTGTGCATACTGTTGCATGCAACAGTAACAGCGGTGGACCAATAAAATTTGATTTTTATTTGTAAAACTAGTTAAAGCCATATCCTGACAAATGACCAAATAAATGTCTTTGAGCATTGCTTCCTTCTCGCCAGCGCAAGAGAGAAACAGTAGCATTGGTTACTGTTTTATGCAATAAACTATTAATAAAATGTAATCTTGACCATTTCAAAAAAGTTATTTCTACCATACAATGTTTGTAATTAAATTGTCTATCTGTTAGTGTGAGTAAAAAAATCTAAATAATGGCGTGTATGGAGTAGGCAGATGCGTGTTTTCAATACTTATTTTTATTTTTTGTGGCTTTATCGTAAGGAGATTAATAAATGCAATCAGTGGAGGGCATTACAATCAGTAAAAGACACTTATATTTTGAAACAAAGACTCTAACAGTAAAGACATTGTACGTACTGTATTTTAATGTATTTTTTATTAGTTGATATTTCTTTTGAATAAAGATTTCATAGCTCCAAAAACTACACGAAAACAGCTAACGCTGCGTATTCCTCGGGGACGCGCCTTAAACAATATTAATTACGGTTTAAGTGCCGTGGTTCCCGATTCTATGATTTACTTATTTTTAGTAAAATCACCGTATCTATGACTATCTTGGGAAGTTATCAGTGTTCCCGCAATTGTATATATTCACCACACAATTATCTATCTTGACAAGGCAGTTTAATAACGAAAATACTAGAAAATTACACTACAGCAATCGCAAAGCAGCATCGAATTTGGCCATGTCTTCATGACATTACTTGAAAGCAGAAAATGCTTTGCTTTGAAAGCAGATAAAAATTAGGCGGTCGCTATTTCAGTGCAAATGTATGAGTTTCGTCCATTCATCTGCTTTCGGCTTTACGGAAAGCGGATGATGTTTTCGGCTTTCATCGGCGGTACCAAATTGGCAGATGATGTCACAAATCAAAGCATAGCCGAAAGCAGTAGCGTTAGGCGGTAGACCCCCCCGATACTTCAATGCAGGCACACACCATATTCACAAGCAACGAGCGTTTTCATATCGGCAAGATGTCGTAGTCGTGCGCTCTTGCTTAAGTACGAAATTGAGATAGATATATGAGAGAGGCTAGGAAGTGGCGAGTGAAAAATATCGATATACATATACATATCTTATCCTAAGCTATCCATAGATAGTACTGTCATACCATTTTTTCCTTCCATTCCTTATCCAACAGCCTCTGTGATCTGTGATATAAAACATCTGTACTTACTTAATTACTAACTCATTATATTTGTCTTTAGTGTAGCGATTCTGAACCCAGTCGCATTGATCTCGACGCTGAATTAAACCTTATTCGTTTAGAATGACAGAGACAAGGATTCCCATTCAGAATTTGAGTCGTTGGAATTGCGTTCAGAATCAGCACCCATGATATAAATACCAAACAGTAAAAAAAACAACTTCGAAAAACAAATTTTATGTGTGTACGTAGATAAAATCAAAACATGACAAATTTACTTTCAGCTTGGCAAACAAGAGTAGTAAATTTGCAACGCCGTTTTTATCTTGACGAAACTATTTCGTCGTTAGTTATTGCTTCCGTTTTGGGTTGTATAATATAAGTACGTGTACATACTACGTATATACATGAATATGCAGTTCACATTTAACTTATGTTTTTGGCTCTAATGTTCGCATTTCTACACCGCATTGCCGCTGAACATCAGGCGCGATGGCGGTCAGGTGCAAACCTACTACCTATAAAAAAATCTGCCAATGTCGCGTAGAAAGATAAAAGTCAAGTACGAGTAGATAATGTTTTGTTTTAATTACATATAGACACTTAAAAATTATCAGTTTTTAATTAACACTTTTTGGCCAAGCACTAATTATGAAAGCAAGCTTTTGTATGTAGTATCTAAGCGTGTCAATTGAAATAAGAACTTGAAAAAATAGTGCCTAGCTTAGAAATGAAAATATAGTTTATTGATTTAGTTATAGGATGCTTTATTATTTTTAATTTGTATTAAAACAACATGTTTTTATATCGTTTTCTATATTAATTTTCCGTTCATTTGTACTTATCCAATTAAAAACTGTTACAAGTTAAAATAAAAGAAATAAAATTACTTCTTGGAACTTTGTTTTTTTTTTTATTTGTCCTATAGTTACAGTATGGAGCATAGAGCACATGCTCTTTGAGAATAATAGTTGGTCTGAGGCTCTACCCTCCATAAGTTACAGGTAAGACAGCTTATTGAAAGAATAAACCTAATATTTTTAATCATCAGGGATGAATTCACGCCTAGAAATAGGTGTCCTCGCGATATCTTAATATTATATACTTATATAAAAAATTGACCGTCATTGGAATAGCCGATAGAAGTGAAAACTTATAACTAACAATTTGATAGCTACTTTGAAAACTTGGCTCTGAGAAATGCTGATGATTTTCTACATGGCCAATGGTTTTGGCCCCGAGTTTACCCGAAAATTTCTTTTCATTTCCGATCGTGACGCTAGAATTCAATTTACAGCCTTTCATTATGAAATTCAACCTAATATTTTGCGACTACAGGGCCTATTCTTGTGAATATTTTCTCAAGATCATCTCAGTATATAAATATAGTATTGGTTCATTATCGATGGGTTTATTACCATGGCATGATAGAGACGATTAATACTGTGAGGAGACCTGCTTGTCAGTGAAACTGAAACTCTTTAGTGACGTTTGAATGAAACTCTTCGGAGTGTAAAATGCAGGCGTTAGATGGCTTCTGTAGAGGGGTAGGCCGTCTCGTCTCTCTAAACCGTAAGAGGTGTAAGCACCTCTGAGAAATTTATTCCCATCGAGATTTGGCATACACATAAAACAACACGTCTAACTAGGAAGGTATCCAGCACATTTCGTAATTTCAAGTTAGTTTACATTGGACATAGGTCAGACACTCCTTTAACCATATTATCAGTTTTAGTAGTTTGTACCTAGTAAGAATAGTTCGTTTTTACTTAAGTATAAATGTAGGGGTGTTTAATCAAAATTTTTAATTCTGTTCTTGTACACTAAAAAGGGTAAAATAAACTATTTTCGTACAAAAAATTAAACCGACTACAAAACCACAAATAGGCACTCTAAAGCGAAAAATAAACTAAAATAATTATTATAAGCGCTACTCACTTATCTATTTGAAGTCGGTGCCAGCCAAATCTAACAGGTAGTGGATAGATACTACTTACCTGTGCCTACATAGCATCAATCTACCAACTTTTTGACCTGACTGGCACCGACTTCAAATAGATGAGTGAGTAGCGCTCATAATAATTATTATAGTTTATTTTTCGCTTTTGAGTGCCTATTTGTGGTTTTGAAGTCGGTTTAATTTATGTACGAAAATAGTTTATTTTACCCTTTTTAGTGTACAAGAACAGAATTAAAATTTTTGATTAAACACCCCCTTCTTTGGCCGGGGGTTAAAAACAAGTTTTTATTAATCCATTTACACAATTTCGTATTGACAGGATCTAGTTTCATAACTTTTGTGAAATCTTCAACTACGTCATCCAGAAAATTGTACGCAAATTTTAGTTTATGGTTCATATTTCAATAACCACCCAACCGATTTCGATAAAAGGGACCATTCGGGAAGCATACCCATCCGAACACAAAAAGAAATTTTAAAATCGGTGCAGAGGCTCTCGAGAAATCAGGTAACATACATAAAAAAAACATAGAGGGGTCGAATTGATAACCTCCTCCTTTTTTTGGAAGTCGGTTAAAAATAAGGAATAATTGGAAGGAAATAATTATTTTAAGCGACAACCTAACGTTTTATGGGAATAAATAAAAAAATATTGTCTGTAAAGTCGGTTCGTTTACGGACGATAGTTTAACATGACGACGGCATAACAAAACATTAAAAGATGCGGCGCAAGTGTACAATGAGCGTAACGGGACATAACGGGACACTTTTTCGTGCATGCAGCCGGCGTTCATCGATTTATTAGGTGTTGTCACGTCAAAAACCTAACTAAATAGCGGTACATTTAGATGGTTTTTACATCGATATAAATCAAAAGACGTGCCCTGAGCAAATTAAAATTGTTAACAAACTGCACCTCTGTGTGTAGCATGAGTGGCTTACAACTACCAATCTAGAATCGCTAGCGGCGAGGTATGTTGCTGTTCTATTTATTTTGGTTGATGCCAACGAATAGTGATAGCCAAAGATCTCAATACACAGATGTGCCCCCCCAAACTTCAGGGCGCACGGAATCATGTCATTGTTGGGAAGAGTGAGCTAACTCATTCCGTTCCAGTCGGTTGCAGGAAGCGGTGAACGCCGGACGTTTTTACTTATCACTATTCGTTGTCAACAACCAAAATAAATAGAACCACAGCATATCGCGCCGCTAGCGATTCTAGGGATCAAGTAGATTGGTTAAATGTAAACTACTTACGGCACACATAGAGACGCAGTTTATTACCAATTTCAAGTTACTCAGTTAGTTATATCGATGGTGATAGCTATATAAATGTCCAGCGTTCACCGCTTTCTACAACCTACTAAAACTGAAATAGTTAGCTCACTCTTACCAACGATACCTAACATAATTCCATGCGCCTGGAGTTTGGAAGGGCACATCCTTTGATTTATATCGGTGGTTTTTATGTTATGTCGTAGCTCATATATATGTCGGCGGAAGTGGTACTAAGAGAGTCAGGATGGATGGTACTGGTGTTGGTCCTCTTCAGTAAACATTGTGGGCTTCGATGTGGTTCACGAACAAGAACAAATGCGTAGGAGCTTTACAAGTTAACACAAAGTAGGTACTACTCGATTAGACACGTGGTACAATTTTTCTTATTAGAAAGTTCTTATCAACGAGACGTGAGACAGTTCCCGAACTACGTGGTCACACGACGGCTATCGGAGGAGGAATGTGCTCCCTTCCGAAATGTCTTCAAGCAGCCTCACACGACGTAATAATCCGGACTCTGCCGAAGCGATGACAGCACACCGCTTGCGCCTCGTATTGAAATCCAATACTGTTCGAATGACCTCTTGACACGGCCATCCTGCTGGACACACGTCTCTGTGTGTTCATCTGGAACAATATTCCAAGCACAGTATCACATAGCTCGGTCACTCTTGACCTTTCGTCAAATCAATTGACAGAAAACCAGTAACTCAACAAAACTCTATCTATAACTGACTTCACAAAAAGGAGGAGGCTCTCAATACATTTTTTATGACGCTTCGATAACGAATCAAAATCTACAAACAAAAGAATTAGGAAAATCAAACACACGACTGACTTGATAACCAAAATATGTACTCTCACTAGAGTCACATAGATCACAGCTGAATCAAAACATGTGCTTGAGCTCTACATAATCTCTGGTCCATCATGCGCATCCCTCCAGGATCGCCGAGTCACCACCGGACTCACAATGGTTTCCTTGAAACCCATCCAAACCTCCGCCAGAGTTGACTGCCCACCGCGTACTCACGGACTACTAAACAGTAGACGCCGATTTCTACTGAGCTACGGCTACACGACAACCTCTGCTACGGTCCGACCATTATGCAAACTCAACGCACTATTCTCATCTCTAACCATCGTTACTTTCCTTTACTACAATCTCGTCAGTTATACTTTGATTCTCCGGCATCTTTCTCAACTTATCGTGTGCATACTTTTAGGCACGATTACAAATATTAAGCGTCTTTAATAGTGGTCTCCACAAAGAACCTCTGCAACTCTATGACCACAAAGGGACTTTCATAATTCTGATCAAATTTTGTTTGATTACGTTTCTCATTCATAATCAAAACAAAGTCACCAACAGAGAATTGATTTACGTGCGCCTTTGTTTGAAGAAACTTACGCGTTTCATAAGTGGCGGCATGCTCTATGTGTCAGGCATCATCTCACACCACATTTATGTCAATCTCGAACTCTAGGTTGTGAGCGGATAAATGAAACGGGCTGTATTACCTTATCAATAAACAGTTCTTTTGTCACACATTGATTGTACAGTTAAAAATAACAAGTTGACGTTGACTAAGGAGTCTTGATATGAACGATCTTTTGTTTCTACCGTAGTTAACATTAACTTTAACAATAACCCTGTTATGCTCAAAATGTCATCAAATTTCTCTAAGATTTTAGCCGAAATGAATGACTGATTCATGTCGTTGTTCACGACTGACAATCTGATCGCTCCAGGTAATATTGGTAAGCACTAAGTACGACTGTTACGTTGCATCTTACGATAGAGACCTTTGCGAATATCGTAAGTTCTGTTGTTCAGTCATCATTTAATTGTCCACTAGTTAGATCAGTAATGAGCTTAGACATTTCAAAGTCGCGCTACTTTTCAGCAAGTAACCAATTACAAATTAGTTCAGCTAAGTTTGACTATTTTCTTAAATTCTGCTTTAAACTCAGATCCGATATACGGGGATGATTTCGCGACAAGAAATCTACGCGTGCCATGTCTTTTATCATTATTGTTTAAAGACACTAAGCTACCACCTGTGGACTCGCGGTATCAAATCAATCTTTTACATGAAGGTTTCAATTAATTGCAATCAGTTAAATTAAAATCTGCTTGACGAATATTACATTCACATGTCGTCACGCGAATTCACGTCATCCCGCTCATAAAATAATCCAAATAATGGGTTAACTGAGATATAATCAAAGATTTTTGTTCTTTGGAAACTAAGGTGTCAATTAATTTTAAATTATTTTAGTTAGGTATCGTAACCAGATGGTCCGTTACCGTGTGCCAACCGGGACTAGATGTAAATTGCAATTATTGTCTACATTGTCTGTCATGGAACAAAATGTGTCGCGGTAATGCTAATACTAAAATCCATGAGATAATCTTTACACAGCCTATTATCATATCACTTCGCAAATTGGCATCAGGCAAAACATGCAACCAAATTTCAATTAAATTATTATCCTTCTCAACAACACTTAAAATCTGCATTTTACTGTATAGGGACACTTGGCTGACTAGCCCCTGTAAGCCATATTTTGCTCGCATTTACGACAACATTTTTTTTTCACACACTCTCTTTAATAAGATAACATTCAGCACCAGACTCAAATTGAAAACGACTGACCTGATTAAAACGGTCCTGTTGGGGATCGACAATGCACATGACAACCCATCGCTCGCTATGTTGTACGCGCGATGTCTCGATGCTGCTGCGTCCCACTGGGCAGCGAGTGAAGATGTGTCCTTGGTTTTCACCTTTGTAGCAAACGGTCGAGCTTGTGGTTGCAACTTGCTGATGAGGGTCATGTCTCGAAGGTTGAACGCGCTGTCTGTTAGTCGGTTTTCCTTTCGCCTGCTACTTGCGTAAACAAACGTGGCTAGCTTGTGTCCAATTTTCGCACAGTGAAAACATTTTTAATTGTTGACAACCGAGATGTCTTCACACCCTTGACTTTTCTGCTCCGGTACTTGACTCAAGGTTCAAGTAGGTAACAGCTTGTAGTTTTTGTTGTAGACATTGGCGATAATTTATTTCAGGTGAATAACTATTCTCTGTAACCTCAAGTCGAACTGTGAAATATGTGCGACCGTTGTTGTCACTATAATTGTCTCTGCGGTAAGACCTTTCCAGCGCAGCGGTTTGATAACAGCAACATAACACGACTGCCGTAAGTTGCTAAAGATTCGCTCTCTTCTGATTTGTCGTTGTTTAATTTCAATAGGGCACCGCGCGGCGTTTCCGTGTTTACGAATCTTGGAGTAAACAGCTCTTTAAATTATGACCGCGTCACACCTGGATATGAAACTGACGATAGCCACGCTTATACTGCTCCTATAAGCACCTCACTGAGTATCACGATTTCATCATCATCAGCAACAAAGATCTGACATTGCACACCACGTCCGTGCATCCGCGTCGCTCTTCTCGGGGTCTTATTCGAGTGTTTTGAAATTTGCGTTCCAAACAGTAACCGCCGTTTGTCTCCGCTCCCGTCGTTATCTCTTCGTAGTACGCTTCTCTTTGTCTTGCTCGTATCCCACTTCTGATGTCGGCGGAAGTGGTACTAAGAGAGTCAGGATGGATGGTACTGGTGTTGGTCCTCTTCAGTAAACATTGTGGGCTTCGATGTGGTTCACGAACAAGAACAAATGCGTAGGAGCTTTACAAGTTAACACAAAGTAGGTACTACTCGATTAGACACGTGGTACAATTTTTCTTATTAGAAAGTTCTTATCAACGAGACGTGAGACAGTTCCCGAACTACGTGGTCACACGACGGCTATCGGAGGAGGAATGTGCTCCCTTCCGAAATGTCTTCAAGCAGCCTCACACGACGTAATAATCCGGACTCTGCCGAAGCGATGACAGCACACCGCTTGCGCCTCGTATTGAAATCCAATACTGTTCGAATGACCTCTTGACATATATATAAATAATGAATACTTAGTGTAAGACGCTTACTAATTAAATGTTAAAATACATAAGTTTCATTGCATTATTTCGGCGTGTTAAAGAGAATCAGAAACACACCAACACTAAAATATCCTGTTTCGGAAAGTATGTATGTATGTAGCGATAAGGCCGCCCATTGCTCTGCAAATTATTGAATCGTAAATTGTATTTATTAGTGTTAAATGTATTGTGAAATTGTAGAAGTAATAAAGAATTATATTATTATTATTATTACTAGCGGCCCGCCCCGGCTTCGCCCGTGGTACATATATATAACCTATGGCATATGATTATGTACGAATGAAAGAATGGTGAAAGATTTTTTAAATCGGTCCAGTAGTTCCCTAGATTAGCGCGTTCAAACAAATAACTTCTTTAGCTTTATAGTGTAGATGCACATCAAAGATACGTTTATATTTCAAGTGACATTTTACCATCATATAAATATCGACATCAATATAATACGATGCTTACGTCAGAACGTCACTCAATTGTTTTCCCTTTCTGGAACCTCTCCACTAACACCACTGACACTTGAACTTTATGGTATAGTAATAAAGTTCAAATTAAATTATTATTACGAATCGTTTGTATGGGAAAAGGAAAAGGGCTGGTTTAAGATTTTCCCAGCAATTATTCGAATTTTTCTCGCCGTAAAAACCATCCTTGGACTTCAACGAACATTTAAAAAAAAGAATTGGTCAAATCGGCCGAGGCGTTGTTGAGTTATGCGCTTACAAACACATTTTGCGATTCATTTTTATCTAATACTAGCGGCCCGCCCCGGTTTCGCCCGTGGTACATATATATAACCTACAGCATTCAAGGATTACGTACATATGAAAGAACGGTGAACGATTTTTTTTAATTCGGTCCAGTAGTTCCCGAGATTAGCGTGTTCAAACTATATATATGCTATAGGCTACTTTTGATCCCCATATTATCGTGCTGTTTACTGGGTCAGAAGTGACACCTGTAGACAACTGGCGGGGATGACTAATTAAATGACGATTGATCAGTTTTCGACCGGAGAGGAAAAATGATTAAATTACTAAAATGGCTATTAAAAAATAAGGGTTGATCGTAGAAGGGTGAAAATTGAGGATTGTATGTATTTTTGTATGTTGTATCATAAAATAATAGAAATTAAAAATTTTGTCTAAAAATAAAATAAAAATTTAGGGGTGGACTACCCTAACATTTAGGGGATGAAAAATAGATGTTGGCCGATTCTCATAGATACCGGATAAGTATAAAAAAAATCATCAAAATCGGTCAAGCCGTTTCGGAGGAGTATGGCAACAAAAACTGTGACACGAGAATTTTATATATTAGATTATTATCTAGGTCGATGTATCTAGGTACCTAGGTACCTAATTTGTCAAAAATACATACGACAACAGAACTATTTTAATCTACATTCCCCAAATCTTAAATTTGGGAAAAATATTTTATTCGTGTTAGGTAACTGGCGATAGCTATTGTAAATGTAATTGTAAATTGTAAAAAAATAAAAACTCTTTTGCAAACAAAAGTTTTTGGAAAACCTTTTCAAATATTCGCGCCTTAGCGGCCTTAATATCTCTATACTCAGTCTGTGGCCTTAGGGTTGCTAGCCACAGACTATGTAGAGATAAAGACACACCAATGATGTAAAAACGGATGATTTGAGGTCAGCGTTCAGAAACGACACCCACTCAACAAGAGACAAAATGCCAGACGGAGGTCAATTTTCCGCCAGTTGTATGATTTGTATGCCACGAAAAGCTCGGGATATGATGGTGTGCATACTGTTTTTTTTATTTTAAGCTATTGCATAGCTTTTATGGCGGGCCTGGGGACCGAATTTTAGTGATCGTGCATCTCTTTCTAATGTTCACAAGAAAGAGGGATGGAAGACCGTAACGCCGTCCTCCCTACTCGGTCATTCGACTTTGAATCTTATTTATATATGCGTTACAGACTAAATGCTCTTAGCAGTGCTGCCAACTTAACGGATTTCCCGTGATATTTTTTATGGTAAACAAATAATGTCACTCTTCAAAATAAAAGCAATTCCGAAAAATTGTTAACACCCCTATTGCTTATGTTGATAAAAATGCATGCAACATGCAATAGCTTTACCGCGGCAGTCTCCGAGTGCCACACTTCTTTTTTTTAATTTAAATTAGTCACTTCACAGACTCCGATTCCGTGATCTTTGTCATTACAATGAGACGTTTTCCTGACCCAAAAAGACTTGTCAAAGATTGTTCTAAAATTGTCAAGTGTGGCACCACTGTTGATTTTGTGAAATTTCTCTAATAAAATAAAACAATGCCGCCACCTGCGGTAAAATTGGGAACTGTATTTTACCGGTCTTTTTACGTCTTGAAAACCCCCATTGTCTTTTTTTACACATTTCTTGCATAAGGAGAAGAAGAGGAAAATAGGGGGAAGTTATAACATGTTATACTGTATAACACAACATATTTATGCATTTTTAGCGAAATACACCTATAAACTAAATAAAAATAGCACTAAAAAATTTGATTTTCAAATGCTATTTTCGACCCACGTAAAAAATGTTTTTAATTTATTCTTGGCCATGGATACTCTACTCATTCAGCCACATGTTATTCTAGTGTTGCTGTGCTTACTAGGTATATTCTAATTTTCAATTTCTAAATATTATTTTTTTAAGTTTAAATTGAACACCATCGTACCTATTCTGAACTCAGTCGGATTAAACTCGACACGGAATAATAATTAATAATCAATATTCAATCATTTATGTACAATCAATATCAATGATCAGAAAATTAAAACCTCCCTGGTTGGCAACTTTTTTGGTGACTTTTAAGTAAAAACGATCACTTGGATGCTTACGCAGAGTGAGAGGAACGAGAGGAATGGTGTTAAAATCCTTTAACAAAAATAATAAGATACAAACTGAGCATAATAACTACAGCGACACGACAGTGACAGATTGCTGCTGAAGGACCAGTATCTACGGCAAAGAATATGTAAATAAAAAACTTTTATTATTGTTCAATTTAGTTGACGGACAACCGTAAACAGTACAGCAACCCACCATGATGATATTTCGTTAGGAATTAGATGTTCGATACCAGCCCTTCGTTGAGTGTTCCTAACGTATCCGAAACGGCCTGAAGAGTGAGGAAGCTTGAAATTGGTGGGGGGTGGGGAGCGTCCGTGCTATCTAGTATATTATCTATTCTATGCCGGCGGGCTTTAGCTGTTCTGTCTTGTTTACTGTCAAGATAGTACTGTTCTGTGCGTTCAAACAGTAGCAGTACTGTGCTGCCCACTGTCCTGTCTCACTGTTCTGCCCTCGTGTGAAATAGGCTTGACCTAAAATTTGAAAAAAATCTCTTTGTTTGAATATCGTTGATCACTAGATCAAAAGTTGTAAAAGAAAACTAACTGGCAACATTGGCACTACAGAAACAAAAATAAAATATCGCCATCGGCACTGTTGCCAGGATGAGGGTTTCCTCCCAAATTTGGGAGTTTTAATGGCCATGATATTTTGGGGGAATTTAAGGGGTTGGATTGATTAGGGGACTATAAAATTGAGCTCTTTTCATTTAGAGCTTTACTTGTTTTTAGCGAATCTTACTAAAAGAATCGCAGTTACTTATGTTAACTTGTCGATACACTTTGTGGAGTAATAGAAGCTATTTCTGACATAGCATTATAAGGTGTTTTCAGAGTTTTTTTTACCTAGTTTGGGGTTTTTTTTCTTGAAAATTTGTTTTTGGGGGGATTTCAGGAACATTACCTATGATTTGAAATTGAGATGGTCCTCAGCGTAGAGTTGTGTTTTAGGGGTAAATTAATTTTAATTTAAAACCTGTTTTTAGGGTTCCGTAGCCAAATGGCAAAATACGGGACCCTTATAGATTTGTCATGTCTGTCTGTCTGTCTGTCCGTCCGTATGTCACAGCCGCTTTTCTCCGAAACTATAAAAGCTATACTATTGAAACTTGGTAAGTAGATGAAATCTGTGAACCGTATTCAGATTTTGATACAAAAATAAAAAATAAATTTTTTTTAGGGTGTCCCATACCAGTGGCGTAGCGTGGGGGGCAGGGGGGGCCCATGGCCCCGGGCGGCACACGAAAGGGGGCGGCAGAAAAGGAGCAAAACGAAAATAATACGTTGCATGATTGAAAAAAAAACTTAGATATAACATTTCTTATCGAACAGATAAATAATTAAAAAGTGAGATAGTTAAGTAGGTGGAGAGTTTCTCGGATTTCATTACTTATTTTTCTTAGGTACTAGTATCTCTCGTTGTGTATTTTATAAGCTTTTATGTAACTTGCCTTGTTAGTAAGTCAGTATCGGACAAATCTTGCGAGTTAAATTAGAACCACTTCCCGTCGTTAGATTAGGTTGAAATTTGGTTTACTTGCGTAACTTCGGTAATAATGGAATAATATGGTACTATGACGCTGATTTCAAGATGAAGTCAGGAGGTGGTTATAGGAACTCCTAAACTAAACAAGATAAATTCACCAAATTTAGACTCGTTTGAATAGCCTAGGTATAGGTATACGAACTATTTTGAGGTACTTTTGTCCTCCTCATGATGCAAAAACTATTTCACATTAAAAATAGTCCATATATTGAGACTTGCGGGATACCAATACGTGTTCCAAATTTCATAACATACTTAAAACTGTTATATAAATATTAAAGTCCTAAAATCGACATTATTAACATTGACTGAAGTATAGACCAAAAAGATTTCACTCAGTTCCAGACGACCTAAAAAGTTCAAGTTTGGCATCCAGATAGGCTCAAATACAAAGGAATAAATCAGAAACTAATCGTTTTTAACTGACTTCAAAAAAGAAGGTTTCTCAATTCGATCGTATATTTTTTTTAATGTGTGTTAGTTTATAAACAAGAAGGTGAAGAATATATTTAAAAAAAATTACGCGGGTCGGAAATAGCTTTTGACTTGCAAATTTTTTTGTACTTGCTATTTATTTATTTTATAAGTATTACGCTAAAATGCATAAAATGTTGTGTTATGGTGTAAGTGGAAGTGCTGTGATGAAAATAGATATGATTTTGTGTGTTTGCGTAGTGTAAGTGCTGTGATAAAACAGTAATACGAGTATATTACAACAAAAACTTTTTTGCAATGGATGTGAATGGCAAATTTAATATTTCGTGACAAGTTCAATAAATGTGGTAAGAAATTAATGTCGTGAAAAAGAGACATAAATATAATAAACATAGGGACTATATTATCTTTCTCGTTTTGATGAACTTGTGCACTGTATTTTATTTCTCGCTCTAGCATCCCGAGATTATCCGAAAATCTCTTATCATACCCGAGCGTGACGCTAAAATTCAATTCACAGACCACGAAAAATCTGTGTAGGCGTTCCAAAAGCAGTTTTCACTTCAATAACTTTTTAGTTTCAGTTCTAAGTATGGGGTATCCCCAAAATTGTTTGTTTTTTTTTTTTATAAAAATCTTAATGGGGTTTATAGAATAGATCTACTTACCAAGTTTCAACAGTGTAGTTATCATAGTTTCGGCAAAAAGTGGTTGTGACATGCGGACGGACGGAGAGACAGACAGACAGACTTGAAGAATCTATAAGAGTTCCGTTTTTACGTTTTACGGAACTCTAAAAAGTATAACACATTTTTAAACCAAATTGTAAAAAAAATGTAACCGTATTTTTATCTTGAGTTGCAATAAGATGGACGATATAGCTATATTAGTTAGGTATTAAATATAATACTTGAACTTTAAATTATTTATAATTAAAGTAGGGGGCGGCAAATTTTCGGTCGGCCCCGGGCGGCGAAAACCCACGCTACGCCACTGTCCCATACATAAAACTGAAACTCAATTTTTTTTATCATTACCATACGTGTGTTGTATCTACGGATAGGTCATCAAAAATGATATTGAGGTTTCTAACATTTTTTTTCTAAACTGAATAGTTTGCGCGAGAGACTCTTCCAAAGTGGTAAAAAGTGTTCCCACCCCCCCTGTAACTTCTAAAATAAGAGAATGACAAAAATAAAAAAGTGTATGATGTACGTTACCATGTAAACTATCAACGAAAATTGGTTTGAATGATATCTAGTAAGTAGTATTGTAGTAGTATAGTAATTGACTATTGTTAAAACACAGATTAAAGTAACGACGAAGTACAAGAACTTTTGTATTATGTTACTTGCTGCTACGGAAGCCTTCATGGGCGAGCCCGACTCGCACTTGACCACTTTTATTTATAATTCGATTGTTGATGGTTGATTCCGAGAACGCGAGAACATTTTGGGAGATATTGTGATGGTCGTCTGACAACACTAGGGATGCCCAAAAAAGTGTATTGTATCGATATATCGCATCGTAACTGTATCGAACTTGGTTGTATCGATACGCGATTTTATCGATTTCCTTTGGATCGATATATCGTATCGTAACCGTATCGCATGCCTTTCATTTAATATGCTATATAATAAGTATATATATCGTGCAAAGGGTTATCTTTTTAGTAGTTTTACTATATTATTTTATTTTTTAAAAAGAAACAAATAATTATATGTATTTAGAATAGTTTTATTCAACAAATAAATCACAATTGCCATTGATCAGCACTTAAACAACGCAAAAATAATAATTTTGATAAGCGCTGTGGATTTAACCTATTACGGCTTTCGGAAAGTGTGTGCCCAGCTACGAACGGAATGACAAAGGAGAACATAAACTAAACATTTATTAATCATATTTGATGGTACTACAAAGTTCAAAGATTATTTAAATCTACCTCCAAGTCTAAATAAAAGCCGGCTGTTCTTGTTCCATGAACAATTTTGTCGACGTTATCATTCTCTTATTACTAATAACAATATATTCAATGGCACTGTCTATTATCGTTTAGTGATGATGTAATAGGTACTTTAAAATTTTACAAATTAATCACCGACATAGTTTGATACGATATGGTAATGCGATATTTTTATAAGAATGCGATATATCGAAGCGTATCGTATGGTCAAAATATCGCATCAAATATCGATTTATCGTATAGTGCTGTATCGATATTCCGATATATCGTATCGTAACGGGCATCCCTAGACAACACTGACAATCGGCTATCGCTGGCTGGCTTTGCTTGTCTTGTCGCTCGTCTTGTGATGTTTTCTCTGTTTCCAATTTTCACGAAAAAACTAACGGAAAATGAAATAAGTGTACCGTATGTAACTAAGAATTTTGTGAATTTACCTGTTTAGTGAGCCCGAATGGTTGTGATGTTTAATACTTACTCTGTGTGTCTATCATGTGTGGCAAATACATCAACACAAGAATGAAACATACTTATCCTTTGTAATAAACTGGAACAGCGGTAAGTACCGTGAAAAACACTTGAAAATAAAACATTTATTGCATAGTTTCACCTGTTAGATGTACTGTGCCGTATCTCTCTGACCTACGTACTACTACCGTATCTTTGGTTTGGATGAATGTTAGCTTTCCTTTTTTAATGTTTTCTCATTTAAACGGTTTAGACTATAATTATACTTAGTATTACTGAAACACTATGTGTCTTAGTGCTTACAAACAGATGTTTACAATTTTATAAGAAGAAATACCTAGTCATATAAGAAGCTAATTCCTTAGTTGTATGTTCAATAATCTTATCTTTTCATGTAAGATATCAGGTTTACGAATGTATAATACCTATCAACACTCTAAAGTTGCCAAAACTCGTAACCCATGGCAGCAAATCTCAAACAAACAAAGTGGTGATTATTTTACTATACATTTCTAAATATGAACCACTGACCCAAAAATGAAAGCAAAAATTTGAGATGAGTAATAGCTGAGCTGAGCTGAGCTAGTATTTGGCATAGTAACTTCTAAATAAATAATCTTTAGAAGTTGGTGTTTGAAAAATTGCATCACAAAACTATCACATTCACAAATATGCTGATTGATTTTTGCAAATTAGTTTAGCAGAGCATGACAAGGTCCTTTTCATGAAGAGAGACTTGTTCGAGATTTGGCTATAATTATAAAGGTAAATTAAAGATGTCTTGTAGTCCCTTCCATGACAAAACCTTATAAAGTTCCAACATATACCTAAACCAATTGTTATTTGATACCTGATTATTATTATTATTATTTTTTAAATAAAGAGTGACGAGACGATCAGGACATGTGCCTGATGGTAAGCAACAAATGCCTGACACATAACAGCACAGTGACACGCAGCTATTGGAACATGAAGAGTCCAAATCATTACCCAGCACTGCACTGCGCTCGTCACCCAGAGATCTAAGATCTTACATCTCTAAGCCCTGTAATTTCTCTGGAAACATTGCCATTATTCCAAAAACTTATAACTTAGAGCTAGATTTTATTAATTTTGATTCCATGCTGCAATATCACCTTATAAACTGCAGGTAGCCCCAACTCCTCACACTTCAGGTTTGGGATTATTGAGAACTAAAATAACTATAAAATATCATAGTCTATTGAAATTGTAAAGCAGACCAAATAGTAATACAATTTGTTGTTGTTTGTTATTTTTTTCTTTATCAAACAAAAGTGAACCAACTTGTTCCATGGTAAACTGTGACTGATATTAAAACTGTAATACCTATTAATCAATAATTTAGGGGTGATCATGTTGATTACTGATTTTTAACCGACTTCCAAAAAGGAGGAGGTTCTCTATTCGGTTGTATGTTTTTTTTTATATCAGCTTATTTGACTATGTTTTCAAAAATAGGTAATACTTAAAAAAAAAAAGAAGAGATAAGGTACATAGGATTAAAATTTGGGTTGTCGGAGTGTGTAACGTTTATTTATTTAACTGGGCATAAAACAATTGAAATCCAAAAAATCAGCACTTAGCTACTTATTAACTTGTTAATTATCTTAAAATTATTAGACTTGCAAAAAAGTTAAACAAATATAGACTCAATCTATTAGGATTTTACTTTAAAATCAAATGGAATATGCGAGCCCACTGGTGGGCCCAAATTGCTAAATGGATTAAAATATTAATCTAAATAATAAATATTGGTGGACAATTCACACACAACACAATCTGATCCCAAACTAAACAAAGGTTGTACTATACATCAATGTATTTATGTTAATCTAATTGCCAATAAGTTACAAACTAGTATATAATTATTTTGTTACAGGACGAAACAACCATGGAGCACTCTGATTTGGTGGCGGAGATGGCTCAGGTGGAGCATCTCACAACACAGGAGAGATTGCACCTGGCACGCAGGTACACTTATTCTATACTAATATTCATAATACTATAATTATTAAAGATTTCTACATCCACACTGAATAAACTCGAAAACTACTAGATCGATATCAAAAGATATTTTATCATTAGAATGATATTTTATCATTGAGTAACACAGGTACACTATTACTAGAAGTTAGGAAAATCTGCTACAAGTAAAAAATGAAGAAATTTTATTAATTTATGACAGTATTGTATATTATGTTGATGTAAAAAAAATATTGTTTAATGCGAGCAAACGTTGAAACGAACTGTTAGCCGTTAGTTTCAGCTTCGCTGTTGGCAAGTTGAAAAATAACTGTTACCCTCAGTTTCACCTGGTGATATAAAGTCCCTTCCCTGTGAATCAATCTACCACATGCAAAATAGTAGCTGAGATTGGAGAATTTAAACAAATAATATAAAGAAATAAGAGTGCTGTTTTACCCGCACCAATTAATCCATTCAGATGTGAAGTGATTGAGCATCTAAGTATCCAAACTTTGACATTTAAAATATTAGTAGAATAAATGTGTATCCTAATTGTGCTCTGCATTTACATATTGCTCCTGTTAGACCTGTTGTGAAAATAGAATCAATAGCCCATATTTACATATGTACATTCAAAAATCATCATTTGGAGCTTTATTCCTAATGGCTAGTCACCAATATAACTACACAGATGTACATCAAGTTAGTCTTTAAATTATACTAAACCCGGCAAGGTTAAAAGTTATCTAGTGGTTAATTGGAAACATAGACTAAATATATAAAAACTCTTTGGACTCTTCATGCTCCAAAAAGCTGAGTGACACGGTGCTGTTATGGACAGGTGTGTTGCTTACGATAAGGTACCTACCTATTCTGCTTAAGCTAAAAAAAAAAAAATAGCAGCACCCATCCCAACAAACACACAAACATTAATAGGATGTAATGAACACATAGTGTAACAGTTTCAATATAAAAATAATTTTTATTATTAAATATTGAATATTATTAGCAGTCAAAGTTAAATATTAGTTTTCAGCAGATACTGCACAGTTAATGTTGCAGAAAAAAAGAAAAAAACAGTTGTAATTAATGTATTATTAGCATATGGTAAAAATGAATCAGATTGATTGGTCGTTAAATTGTAATCAGTGCCCACTTGATAATCATGATAAAATGTGCTCTTTGCCGTGCTGATTACACTTTAATCCATGTAATTAGCAGCACTACAGCAAAGATACTGTGTGATTTTTTTTATTATAAATAAATATAAAAACCTCAAACATTAAATTAGGACTAATTTGTAAATAACAAATGTAACAAATACTACTTAAAACATAGAGAAATACAGCACTACAACCAGCAGCAGACAACTGCAACACTGACGATTTACTGTATATAGAGTATTGTAAACAAACAAATACATATTTATGACAATAAAGATTGTAATAAAGAAATCAACTAAAAATTTCAAAGTGTACCATGGTTTGTGAAAGAATTTGACTAGGATATTCAACTTAACTTTTTTCATCATCATCTTAACTTTTTTGAATGTTCTGTAAATTATGAAAATCCTAGTAAATTATGAGATGAGACGATTTTCTTAGCATTCCATGGATTCACCGTGCGGGTGCCGGGTCCATCGTGTGGCAGAGAGAGAAAACCCGAGTAGTTTCCGAGACTTGTGACTCGGGCGTAGGTTTAAGGGGCCCCTTTCTGACGTACATCAACACTCACCTTCACTACTCGTTTTTCTCTCCCTGCCCAGCCAAATCTGATATGAGCCTACTAGTGCAGCTTTAGATACTCGTTCTAGTATAGAACTTACTGCACTTCTGGATAATCCAAGGTCTTTCAGCAGGTTATAGAGAGATTTTGCTGGTATACCTCTCGCTCCCACTTCTACAGCGTATAAACTAACTACATAGCCGTTTTTTGTTAATTCGTTTAGGAGGTCGTAATACTTATTTTGTTTCGTCACGTGGTCTTTAGGTAACCTTTAGACCTTTAGGTTACCTTCAGATGGCTTACGTATTATCAACTGTCTATCGGACTATGGACTAGGAGGTGCAAAACTACCCAAACTTTGACTCTTAATAGATACAAAAGTTTCATTTATTTTTGCCGGTATAATTTTAATACCTTATTTAGTAGTTTTACGACATTTTATTCTAAATAACTCATTATGGTTGATAAGTGTCTAACTTGAGAATGACATATTTAACAATTATCTGCAGTTTTCAAAACTATTGTGACATTGGCCTTCATCCCACAATTACAGTCACCAATGAGCACCGCACTTTCACATGAAACTCGAGTATACCAGCGACTAACAATACTCGTGGGACTTATTAAAATTTAGTTATTATCGCTTGCATAATTGAACAGACATGAACGTCTGTTTGTAAACACAAGCGGCGGCGACTACTTTGCGTGTTAATTACGATAAGTTACTTATTAACTTCACAGGCTGTGTTCTATACACAAATAGCATGTATTAAGCCTTAAACGATGTATTTATTATACATACATATCTTGTGCTTTTATAATTATAAGTGACCAACCCTTCGCGATCAACCGGGACAAAACTTCAGCTGCACCATACAAAAAGGACCTTTAAACCTGACACAATATAAATAAATACTTAAAGTATAGATGAGCTGAATTTTGTATGACTTCTGAGTTGGGTGACTTCTATTATGGAATATAATTGGTTCAACATTTAAGCATATAAATAAGTACCTTTCCGAGTTGATAAAGCATCGTCAACATCTTTGATGTTGCAAATGTGTAAAAACGGTGGTAGCGCTATCAGAGGTCGTCAGCAAGTTTTCTACAAAAAAATCTATAAAAAAATTTGTCAGTAGGTACTTCGGTATTTTCGATACAGGCGTTCTGCATAACCATGTAGGTATTTACGGCGATTCTTGCCCAAACGAAGAGTAACCTGACTTGTTCAATTACAGAATGAATTCTATTCTCTAATTGGCCGTAAATAAAAATTCATTTAAACTATCAACTCTTAACGAAGTGAACGAGAGATTTACGAGCATTGATTCAATAACTTACAATGACAAACGCACAAAAGTAATTTCGCTTCAACCGATAGAAAAAAAATTATTGAGGAAAACATTTGTTAAAATATTAATTGTGTGCCTATAAAGTTAATCAGTAATAATAAAACTGTCCTATTAGGTATTTTTCTGCGTAAGTGGCGTCAATGTTAGATTATTATGTATTGAATAGAATATAATCTTGCTTACCTTATCGGTTCAGATGCCAGTCAATGATAAGTGTTGATGTATTGAAGGAGTTTGTCTGATAGTCGCGTGTTTTGTTACTTAGATTAGTGAGATGTAGGTACCTTGATACAAGTATGTATCACGTTTGAACCGCGTTGAATGGATCTGATATCCCCAATATTTACAACACTATGGGAAGGCCCATTTTTACGGATTCTTTGGGAGATGGTTATGTAATTATGAAACTTACTATGTTTGTTACACTGGTCAACTGCCAACCATCTCTCAAAAAATCTTTTAGTAGGGCCCTGGATGGTTTAGATTCCCAAATCAGCCCGGCAGATGGCGCTACAGATGGTATCTAGGATCTAGGTTATTATCCGAGCGAAACCGGAACGTGCCGCTAGTTCAGTTTAAAATAAAAGATATTTAGAGGTGACATCGGGACATTTCAGATACGTTATACAGAAAGTTTATGTTCTTTCATTATCTCATCATCGAAACGAGCGTGAGTTGCTTTCTTTTAGATAAAAGCGTTGGATCGTAATATCGTTATGCGAGTTGGCGATAAAGTGTAAGCCTATCAGTACCTACTTAAAATACTCACAAGAAAGAGGAGACGATTTGCCTTTGTGCCTAGCCAAATCCCTTCCAGCTCAGGTTGCCTAACCATGAAAACCTGCGCTGGAGGGCTGGAGGAGTAAATCTGTCAGACAGACAGATTTCTACTGTCTAAGAATATACGTATGTAACCGTAAAATTACAAACATCGATAATACTTCAAAGTCTTGAAAATTGCTAGCCTATCGGTTTTTATCGGATACACTTCGGAGAATGTGCTTCTGATTTGCATGATCTAATACCACCTTGCCCTTTTTCCTATCGGAATACTCGCAGCTCCAAAGCTTGATGTTCCAAAGACACGAACGAAGAGGTTTGACTCCACTTTTGTGATAAGAACGTCTAGGCTTTGAAATACATTGCCTGAGTGGGTTTTCCCCGATGATTACAATCTTTGTGTCTTCAAATCGAGAGTGAATCGGTTTTTTCTAGGTAAACACGCTTCATCGTAGACTTCATTGTCGTTTAACATCAGGCGAGATGGCGGTCATGTGTACACCCATGAAAGTTAAAAAAAAATTACAATATAACGCGTGATATTATAATCTCACGGTGGCCTAGGTTAGTTTATAATATAACGTCGTTAGATTATAATCCGACGGTTTTTTCAAATAACAAAAACAATGCTTGTTCTAATACTTCTCAGATAGGTATATAAATACGCAACTGTGCAACGAAAGAAATGAATATTACGTTCTTCTTGGACATCCTTGTCTCAATACGTATGTTAGTAAGCTTCACCCAAAGTACAGCAATAGACAATTAAACAGTAGCATAAAAACTATGGGGACCTTTGAATACGACGAGCATAAAATTGTTAAATACTTAACAATTTGTCTTCTATCATGTTAATAATAATATAATAAAGCCATTTATTCCAAATCATGCTTCGATACATATTGAAAATGTTTGTTAGTAAGTTGTTACTTAATTTCAAAAAAGGTTACTTATATTTAATGTTAATATTGTTATTTTGAAATTTGGACCCCTGTTTGGGTAAAGGCCTCCTCCATCCTTTTCCATGACTCCCCTGTCATAGTCTGAGTTCATCCAGACGTTTCCTGCGACATGTGTTAAGGCCCTAGTGGGTTGATAAATAAAAGGTTTGTGGACTGTATTAAAATAGGGTTTACTCCGAATGTCACAAAGGAATAGGAATGTCTAGCTAAAACGTCCGTTGCGTGACGCGTCGCTGAGCCGAGTCGTCCCGACAGCGGCCGCAGCTGATGACCGATGGCGCCGCCCCGCGCCCCGCTCCTCTCGTCCCCTCGTCCGGCGCTCGTGCGCCGACATCCTCCCCGGGTTGAAGTATTTTCAATAGCCTTCAGGAAGAGGGCAGATGTTGTTAAAGGCACGACGAATCGTGCCCTTCTTCGTCTGCAGCTCAGCAACCCTCGAGATGCCGTCCACTCCGGGGTAGGTCTTGATGACCCGACCCAGAGGCCACAGCAATGGCGGCGCCGCTCGTTCCTTGACCAGGACCAAGGTCCCTGGCTTCAGCTCCCCTGTGGAATGTCGCCATTTTGTTCTGGTCTGCAGGAGAGAAACATAATCTCTGTGAAACCGCGTCCAAAAATGCTGACGTATGTGTTGGACTCTCTTCCATCTTGTCAGTCGAATGATGTTAGCGTCAGTCACCGTAGGGTGCGGCACAGATAAGAGCGGTCGCCCAATCAAAAAGTGTGAAGGAGTGAGTGCCGAAAGGTCGTTAGGGTCTGTAGAGAGAGGAGTAAGAGGGCGGCAATTTAAGACCGCCTCTATTTGGGTGAGGCAAGTTGACATTTCCTCAAATGTGAAATGGGTCAGTTTAAGTAGGCGCTTTAAATGATGCTTACAAGATTTCACAGCAGCTTCTGCTAGTGAGTTAAAATGTGGACTATAGGCAGGCGTAAAAATAAATTCAATACCTTCTTGGGCCATTTCGCCCTCAATATTCGAAGAACTTAAAAATCTATGAATGTCGTTAGACGCGCCAACAAAGTTAGTGCCGTTATCGGACGTGATGCTTCGAGGCTTGCCTCGACGCGCCACGAAACGATCTAAAGCGGCCCTATAAGCCTCAGAGGTGAGGTCTGAGACGAGCTCCAAATGTACAGCTTTCACTGCAGAACAAACAAAGATTCACACGTATGACTTTGAAAGTTTGCAACCACGGCCTTTCTTATCGGCGGTCAACACAGGGCCGAGATAGTCGACATATGAATTTTGAAATGGAGACTCAAGGTGTGTCCTCGAGACCGGCAGATGACCCATCAATGGCTGCACATTTTGAGCTCTCTGTCTAAAACATGTAAGGCACTTATTAACAGTGAATCTAGCGAGGTTTCTGCCTCCTATGGGCCAATATGTTTGTCTAATATGTGATAAGAGCAAGAGAGGACCCGCATGTAGTAAATCTAAATGTTGCATTTGAAACAGCAGTTTAGTTACTTGGTGTTTACTACAAAGTACTACGGGGTGCTTCACGTTATAGTCGTAGGGGGAATTGTCAAGCCTCCCGCCCACGCGAATGAGATTCTCACTGTCAATAAATGGAGTGAGTGAAAGTAATCTACTTTTCCGAGGCAATGACTGACCAGATTTTAAAAGTTTATACTCATCTGGAAATGCATCTAATTGTGAGACAAGTATAATTTGATTTAATGAATTATGCAACTCTATTGAAGAGAGATTACTACACAATTTATTAGATTTATTTTTCAAATTGTAAATAAACCTCTGTACATATGCAACTATTCGTTGAATCTTACTTAGGCTAGAATATTTTATAACTAAATGGTGTATGAAAGATGACTGAATGTCTGAAGATGAATGATTGGAATTATCACTATTAATGAAATGAGTCACTACTTCCGGCAAATTATGTTTCATTTCGTATGGCATTTTAGGCCACTCATGCTCAGGCCGTAATAGGAAAGAGGACCCGACCACCAGAGAGGTGTGTCCGCAATGACGTCAGCCTCTAAGCCACGCGAAACAAGATCCGCCGGGTTGTCCTTAGACGGTACGTAGTTCCAGGTATGACCTAATGTACTTTCTTGTATTTCATTCACTCTGTGTTTGACGAATGCATGCAGTTGATTAACCGGAGTGGATAACCAACCTAGCACGATCGTTGAGTCACACCAGAATCTACATCTATCAATGTGCAGAGTGAGTGATTCTTGTACCTTAGTACACAGTCTTGTACCTAACAAAGCTCCACAAAGTTCGAGCCTAGGAATCGTAGTTGGTTTTATAGGCGCTACGCGATTTCTAGATACTAGAAGTTGGACGCCTGCTGACCCGTCACTACCACAAGACCGAATATAGACACACGCTCCATATGCTTTTATAGACGCGTCGGAAAAGACGTGTATTTCGTGTGTGGCAGAAACGTCACGCAAAACCCAACGTGGAATCTTCAAATAATTAAGACATGCAATACCTTGTTCAAATGTAGACCACAGATTAGCAACTTCATGTGATACTTCGTCATCCCAGTCATACTTGTCGATCCATAGACGTTGCATAATTATTTTTGCCTGGACAATGCATGGACCTACCAACCCCAGTGGGTCAAAAATCTGACTAATCACTGAGAGGACACGGCGTTTAGTGACCCTCTCAGCGGGTTTGATGTTGATAGCAAATACAAGTGAATCAGAGTCGCAGACCCAGTTAAGACCTAGCGTTTTAGAGGGACTCTGCTCAGAAAATTGTAAAGGACTCGACTCACCTGCATTTGTAATGTGTGACAAAATCTCAGGATGGTTTGAACGCCATTTCCTGAGGTTAAACTTAGCCGATGCACAGACGGACAGAACCTGCCTAGATAGCGCAATAGTGTCTGTAACTGTATTAGCCCCACTTAGAAAGTCGTCGACATAAAAATCTTGTTGTATTGCCGACTTCACACGACTGTCTTGAACCTTATCTGCTAAGCTTACGAGACACTTCGTTGCCAAGTAGGGAGCGCTCGAGGTCCCAAACGTCAATCTTGACAACGTATAGGTTTGAAGAGGTTCCTTGGGATCGAACCTAAAAATGATTTTCTGAAGAGGTCGTTGGACAGGATTTATTTCTATGGCCCTATACATTTTCTCCACGTCACTTGAGACTACGTACCTATGCTGACGAAAACGTATTAAAATCGATAATAGATCGTCCTGGACTACGGGGCCGACCATCTGTATGTCGTTAAGCGACACTCCCGAACTTGTAGGGGAAGATGCGTCAAACACTACGCGCAGTTTTGTGGTAGTACTAGCCTCACGAATGACACCATGATGTGGAATGTGTTATGTCATCAGCCCACCGTCTCACTTGTCTATCAAGTTAAACGAAACGTCAATACGTAATTTTGCTGCGATATAAGTATGCATACGTCACTACATTCTTCTTTAGTGCCAAATCCGTATCTTCATCTTAAGGCTGTGTCTTGATTAGGAAAACAGTTAGCACAGTACTGTTTATCTCGAGCTAACCATTTAATTTAAATATAATGTTGGACTATCTTCACGCAGTTTGTGGGTTTAAATTACTATTTTAGTACAACACAGAATTCCACGTAGAATTTTCTCCAGCCTGGAGGGAAGTTGGAGCCATACGCAAGCATTATATTCTGCAGTCACTTACAACTGAGCTCGCCTGCTTTGACCCATGTTTGGTAGTTCATCGCGGGCTAACTGATTCGATTCGCTGCTCGGATTCAGCCAGAAGAAAGTCAGTCGCTTACTGTTGGCTTTATCTCCATAATACGAAAAGTCTCTAGAAAACTATTTCTTTGTTCCATCTGAACATTCCATCGGATTTAGCAAGTCAATGTGCATTTGTATTTTCCAAACTTGTTTGCTTGTTTTGAAACTGACGACTTCCATTGACGGTATTTCATCTGTCTTTGATTGTATGTAGATCTTTCAAGTATATAGTACCTAAGTATCTATTCTGATACGTACTTTATAGAGGATTTTTTTAGTTAGGTCAATTAACTCTGAAAATATTTAATTGATTTTAGTAAGCATTTGGCCATAAGTGTATCCAGTCAAGTCAAGTGCCTTAGACTAGTTGATTCCATAGAAGCTGTGGGGGTAATTTGGCACATGCGTAATATCAATGAATATTCACGACTAGGCAGAGCTAGTCAGTCCACTAAGCCGTAAGAGACTCATTGAACTCCTCATTAGGAAGAACTTCTACTAAAGGCCAAACCTGACGTTCGCGACCCCATGGTGAAAAATCTGTTCTATACAATTTGTCAGTTCTATCTAGTCTATTGTTCATTTTTGCATGGCACAGCTGGTTTATTTCTAGCAATTTCAATCTCTATCCCTTAGTGTATATATGTGATCCAGGTTCATGAGTACAACGCATCCCTCTCAGCTTAGTAACTATATACGCTCTGCAAAACCTTGCCATTTTGACGTCAGTACGCTTTCCAAATGATATACAAATAAAAATAATCTTTATTATTTTATTTTTATACCAACGCAACGGATGAAGTGTCTAAGTTTAGATCGATCGTGGATAGATACCGATAATCGTGATAACTTTTGTTTGCCAAATAATTTATTGTTATGTTTCGCTTCTTAGCGCTTCGTTTTATCCGTGGGTAGGCAATAATGTTGAAGAATCAACAAGAGATAATAGTATAGGAGTACAGAGCCAATGTTTGGTTTGCCAAATATAGCTAATCCTTGTGCCATAGCGTCAGAGGATAAACAGTAGCTTTTGATAACTCCTATCTTGTAATCGTGTTAGGAAATACATGCTCTACGCCTACGTCTAGTGTTATGATAGTTAGTACCTATTGATGATATTCACGTAATATGTAATAACATTATTACATCGACTTGAATACATATATATTTAGGTATCTACTGGTTTATAGACGGAGATTGATAAATTCTCTGAACGAACGAAGACACGTTCAAGATAAGCGTTAACCAGCCAATTAATTAAATGTTATGACGAACGATTCGCCTGAATATCATTCAGGAAGGTGGTTAAACAGCGCGGCACTGTTTAGTGAAGAGGATAGGGTGTTCATTGAATGGCTGATTAAGCTAGTTACCTGCGACGTGTGCCTATATGGAATGTTCTCAGCACTACGTATCTCCCTAAGTATACTTAGTAGCGACCGGCCCTTCTACCGCCTAACTAAATCGGCTTTCGCTTTGCTATTGTGGTCTCTATCATTGCAAGTGAAAAGAAAAGAGAGAGAGAGAAATAAAGCTAAGAGTTTTTCGTTCGGTGGTGGACCCCTGCGCCTTTTGCGCTAGCCCAAAGTTCGGCGGCCAGTAAAGATCAACCGCTAACTGTGAAAAGGTTTACCAGTCGATTTTATAATAGCACATTACAAATATAAAGCATCCTAGTGGAGTCCATACATATATGTATGTCGTAAGAAGATTTAATAAACCGTGTTTTTGCAAAAACGATTCGCGAAAAACGGATAATTATAAAACATTTCTCAATCTCACTGAAATAATTTAGGTTTTGCAAAAACACGACATGCTTTTACAACATTGAACATAGTCAACTCTGATTGGCTAGATTTTGGGTTAAAAGACAACCTTATTTTGTGATTGATTCCTAGTTTTCCCTTGTTGAGTTGAGCTGTTGTCATAGATATAATAAAACTGGCCAAGTGCGAGTCGGACTCGCCCATGAAGGCTTCCGTAGCAGCAAGTAACATACTTAATATGAAAGTTCTTGTAGTTCGTTGTTACGTTAATCAGTGTTTTAACAATAGTCAATTTATGACGTATTAAAATAAAACTATTTACTAGATTTCATTCAAACTAATTTTCGTTGATAGTTTACATGGTACATCATACACTTTTTTTATTTTTGTCATTCTCGACACTCTCGACCATTTTTGAACACCTATCCATAGATGATACACACGTATGGTTTTGATAAAAAAAATTTGAGTTTCAGTTCAGTTCAGGGACAACTCTAATTTTTTTTGTATCAAAACCTTAATGCGGTTCACAGATTGCATATACTTACCAAGTTTCAATAGTATAGCTCTTATAGTTTCGGAGAAAAGTGGCTGTGACATACGGACGGACAGACAGACAGACATACATGACGAATCTATAAGGGTCCCGTATTTTGCCATTTGGCTACGGAACCCTAATTATAAAGAGTAAGAAATGCGAAATGCGCGAGATTACAACGCCACGGTACGTTAGTTTGAGTTAGTTCATAAATTAATATAATTAGATTGCAATATGATGGTATTTACAAGTTCATGATGATATTTAATCTCAGGAAATGAAAGATCGCATGTCAATGAGACAATTTTTTTATCACGCATTCTCTTTGGGCCACCAACTCGCCTGATGGTTAGCGACGGTGTGATCGAAAATGATGCAGGATGTTGTCGAGTTGTCAACCAATTAAGGAACGTTTAGTTTGGGGTGCTCTTATTGACCAATCAGCATGATTTAGCCATAATAGCCAACGACTCTTTGCAATCTCAAGGCGGATAGCGTTTTTGCAAAAATCCTTATTATTTTTGGTATGAGACTAATTATATATGGTAATCCTTATTGAGAAATGTAATTTTATTATCCGTGTTTTCTCAAAATTCCTAGGCTTTTTGCGAAAATGCGATTTATCAAATAATTTTCTCTCTCTCTCTCTCTCTCTCTCTCTCTCTCTCTCTCTCTCTCTGTGGTCGCTTCCTCATGACTGAGGATCGTGGTCATCGCTGGATATGACTGCTCTACACCTAGATATTGTTATTTGCTTCCACCGGTGTCTGCTCATCACGACTCTGACGACCGTGCAACATTTTGGTTAATGAAGAGCCTCTCACTTGATCGGTCCATCTAGTTGGGCAAACCATCCTACGACAGTCCTACGACAAATGTAAATATACCAGTATACTTTAGGCATACGACTATAAGTAAAGCCATCTACAAGAATCCTTATAATTTATAGTTACTAAGCGTTGGGGCAATGTCAGTATCCCACGCAAAGGTCACTTCTCAATTTTAGTTTGAGAAGACTACATTAGCCTAGACATCGCTGATACCAATATCATTCTCCTTAAACACACATAATAACCATGTTATTGTGTGTTCTTGTAATATTTACTTAGCTACGAGTAGAACACGACAAAGTAAATTGTGAGATAAATAATCTGTAGTACAAACATAGATCGAGGTATATGGATCAAGAGAATTTTCAGTGTTACGTTATACTATGTAAATGATAGGGCTTATCGCTTGTGATAAAGGCGAAAGTAGTAGAGATACACGCGGCTCGACAGGTGTAGTTGCGAGGTTACTCAGGAATAATGCAATGAGCTAAAAAGAGTTATTTTTGGACAATAATAGATTTACACTTTAACGTCATACTTGGCTACGCTTACTTTTTGTCATATAGAGTGATAGGACGAGTAAGAAGTGCTTCTGATGATAAGCAACACGCTTGACCTTGCTATGGCATTTGCATGCAGCTATTTGAACAAGAAGAGTTCTCAAGACTGTACAACGCTTATGATTAGGTTAATTACTAGGTATGTAAATAAATATTGGTGGACATTTAACACACAACACTATCGAGCCCCAAACTAAGCATAGATTGTACTGTTGGAGCCAGATATCTGATATAATACTTGTTTGATTTGTTGTTTGACTGATTTGACACGTTAAGGGTCGTGTTACTATGTGTAGTATCCTATCCGTACATGGCTGCCTGGTAGAAATAGATGTAAGCGAAAAGGCCGCCAATTAATTACATAATTGTAATAAAATTAAGTTAGTATCCATGGTAAAAGCTGCTAACTTTTATGTATTCGTAAAAAATGTGCTTTTAAGCCTATTTCGGCTATGAAAATATTTTTTGCTTATCTTACTTTACGCTTATCTGACACAGAAAAGGTTATCGAGATATCAAATGAGAAGATTTGTTGATAAATCCACTGTTGACTTCAATAAAGCTAAGTACCGAGTATCTTGCAACAAACAGCAAACATCACAAAGAAATTGTATAATTTTTAGAAACGGCCTGTCCGCTTTCATACTGTCTGTACTGACATAATTACTTATGTTATTTTGATAATTTTATAGTAAGTAGTGTATTTAAATTTTGAAACCAAACACAATAGAGAGATACAGCATAACATAGTATCGTTAGTGAGGATCCTGTACACTAAATTTGAATAAGAAATGTTGATGAAAACCAAAAATATTGTAAACAATACAAAACATGACTTGGCTTAGAGATATAAGAAATGGAAAAAGGAAATGTAAAATGTATGGTTTTTTGTATATATTATGTTTTGTATAAATTTATTATTAGACTAGCTGAACCCGCTACTTCGTTCGCGTAAGCAGATGTTACTGACTTATAGGTACATTAGTTGGAAGTATCGTAAGACAAAATATTTGGATAAAAAGTCATTGAAAACCCGAATGAATTTGTACAAAAATATATTTAATTTTATCATCTTTATTTTTCTTTTTTTAAACAAAATCAAACATACTTAGTAAGCTTTCGTAGTATCGCGAACATAACCGCAAGTGTTAAGTTTGTAGGATTTTTATAGGATACATTATGAAAAGTCTGAAGCTGATGTGCATGATCTGATACCTACTTATCTCTTTTAATCCGCAAGCTGTTTTCTAACTGTTACTCGTGACTTCGCCGGCGTAAAATTTTGAAGGAAGCCTGTGTGAAATGAAAATAATTAAAATTTTGAGTTTTAATTATATTCAAGCAAGTTGAACCCGTAAATCTAAGCCAAGTCCTAGTGAAATGTTAATGTATGAATTTAATTGTAGGTAACACAGAAAAAAATCAAGAACGAAAGAATCCAAATTTGGCATCATAATCCTTTTAGCAGCAAAAACTTATTAGTACTATTTAGAATACCAGTAACGCCACCTAGTGATGAAAGAAAAAATACATACCACAATAGCAAAACAGCGATTTAAATGGCCTTTAGTGCTTTTAGATTTAAACTGGCATTAGCGCCGTCTAATGAGAATATTATGTTGCTTGTTATTTTGATTGTGAAAGCAAATCACCTATATTATCTACGCCAAAACGGGTGCATATATATTTTTCATTTTTTGGCTTTTACCTTACCATCACATCAAGTTCCTTACGAAAATATATGCTTATATTAATATGGAGTTAAATGAAAATGTAGACTCATTAGCCCTTGTGAAATTTTAGACTCTAAACTATATGTGTTTCGTATGTCAACCCATATCGTTGTGCCGTTTTGACGTGATAGTTAATATTTGTTTCCTTAGGACACATGCTTCTTTTCAGGTTGATAGGTAATAAATACATAAATGTGGTATTTCAGACTATGAGTTATTTCTGTTTCAATTTTCTACCAAATTTGCTTAGTCTTTCCTACGTCACAGTAACCTTTAAGTAACCGATTTGCTATTACTGAGTTCAAACTACGTGTGTTTCGAATTCCATCCAAATATGTTCAGCCGTTCCAACGTTGTCCTGTAAATATTAATTAATGTCACTGTTTGGATGTTTGTTACGTAATACATAGAGTACTTATACATAGGCAATGTTTAGCCTATGTGTTCTTCCAGACTGTAATTTAATTCTATTTCAAATTTCAACCCGATCACTTGATACGTTCCGCCATGATTAAAGCGGCAATAGAAATACATCATCTGCGAAAATTTCAACTGTCTAGCTATCACCGTTCTTGAGATACAGCCTGGTGACAGACGGACGGACGGACGGACGGATAGCGAAGTCTCAGTAATAGGGTCCCGTTTTTACCCTTTGTGTACGGAACTCTAACAACGGTCTGCTTCGGTCACCGAAGCTTGTTGAACACTACCTTTAAATTTTAAACAGTATTTGGATTGAAATAATACGTTTTCTAATAAGTTACGGCTGGTCTAGTAAGTTACAGCTGACCTAGTCGGAAGAACGGCGACTGTCTATCCGGAGACCCAGGGTTCAAAACCACGCGCACCACTATCTTTTCAGAGTCATGTTCGTAATGCCGGTAATTAAAACGGTGAAGGAAAACACCGTGAAGAAACCGAAATCTACCTATAATCTAAGTTCTAAGTCATATGTCATCCACCAACCGACACTGGGCCAGCGTGGTGGATTATAGCCTTGTCTCTCTCCTTGCGAGAGAAGGCCCCTACGCCCAGCAGTGGGAACATTTAATGGGTTGTTTATGCTGCTACTTATTATGCTGATAATATGTTTTCTCCAAAATACAAAAATCTACATCAATGACAGGTAATTTAATTATGTCATTCGACTAAATTTTATAAGAAGGTATAACAATGTCGTACAGATAAATCTAAAGTGATTTTAGTTTTTTGTTGATATTTGAAAAACTACCTCCCTGTTTTCGATATCTAAGATCACCTCTGAAGTATTTTCTACCAAACAAAAAAGGAATTATCAAAATCAACTAACAATTAGCGGAGTTATCGCGTAAAATAAAACCAAATAAAAAAACATGCTACCCGATTGAGAACATCCTCCTTGTTTGAAGTCGATTATAACCGAATGATGTTTGTTTTTCCACACAAAATATATTTTTGACAATTATAATTTTGTCATCCAAGACGACGCGACGCGATCACGTGGGCACTTTCTAGAATCTAGAATCTAGATATTCTGTGGATCGTCTTTGATACACAGAATACTTAGAAGTTAGTATGTACCGAACGCGCCGCGCGTGTCGTTATTAATGTTTGTGTAATTTCCGAACCAACAGACCGATATTGTTCAAATTTTGACGGGATAATATAAAAAATGTGTTCTTTCTAACAAAAAAAGAATTAATAAAAAATAATGTTGATGCTCCTGCCGCTACTTTTTCATTTCATGATATTACGTCACATAATATTTTGACTGCTTTCAAAGAAGTTAAAACTAAGAAGACTGAAGACTTATGGGGACTATCCGTTAAAGTAATTCAAACTGTCATTGGCAATATAGCCCCTTACCTTGCTACGTTATTTAATTCTTGCATCAGGAGGGGTACTTTTCCAAATTTAATGAAACATAGTAGGGTAGTACCACTTTTTAAGGCTGGTGATAAAACTGATCCAGGCAATTACAGGCCTGTCTCGATACTCCCCTGTATTAGTAAAATATTTGAAAAAATCATGTTAAACCAACTTTCTTCATTTTTTCACAGACATAAATTATTGGATAATCATCAGTTCGGTTTTATCAAAGGCAGGTCCACTACTGACGCAGGACTGTTACTAACTAAATATATTTTGGAAGCATGGGAAGATCGTCACGACGCAATTGGTGTATTTTGTGATTTGTCCAAGGCCTTTGACTGTGTCCGTCATAAAACTCTCCTGAACAAATTGTCTTTCTATGGCGTTCAAGGCTGTGCCTTGAATCTCATTGGTTCCTACTTGACAGAGCGCATACAGGTAGTAGATGTAGATGGAACTAAATCTAAAGGAGCTCCTCTATCCATCGGAGTGCCCCAAGGATCCATTCTTGGCCCTTTTCTATTCTTGGTCTATATAAATGATCTTCCAAGAACTATTATGAAACAATCAAACGCCAAAATTGTTTTATTTGCTGATGACACTTCTATTATGTTCAAAATACAGAGAGGTGCCTCGGACTTTTTAGAAATAAACAAAATATTGAAAATTCTTTCTAACTGGTTTGATGTTAACAACTTGGTTTTGAATCCTGGTAAAACGAAGTGTATTAGGTTTGCTCTTCCAAACGTACAAAACAATATTGAAATAAGGTTGAGATTGAAAGAAGAATACATTGAAGCAGTCGAATCAACAGTGTTTCTAGGTATAACTGTGGATTCAAAGCTACAATGGGGTCAGCATATTCATAAGCTAGCTGATAAGCTTAGCTCAGCAGCTCATGCAATTAGACAGATTAGAAAGATATCAGATGTGGCGACTGCTAGGTTGGTATATTATGGTATTTTCACAGTATAATGTCATATGGCATTATACTGTGGAGATCAGCAACAGACAGACATACAATCTTTGTGCTGCAGAAAAGAGCAATTCGCTCTATATATATGTTAGGCCCACGAAAATCATTAAGGGACCTTTTAAAAGCATAAAGATCCTAACTACTCCATCGCTATACATCTATGAGTGTATTATGTACGCCAGAAAAATTTACGCAGCGATTTGAAAAAATCGGAATCCTCACACTACAAACACAAACTGAACTACCCCAAATGCAGGCTTCATAAAACAGATGTCTCATTCATCAGAAACAGTGTGCGATATTATAATGCCGTTCCAGAGCAGGTATTGAATCTTAATGAAAGGAAATTTAAAATGAAATTAAACGATATCTAATCAGTAAGGCTTATTAAAGTGACAAATTATTTCTTAATGACAGTAAAAATTGGCAAAAACAATTATCAAATTTATAATACAACGTGACCATACCCTTACAGACTTGACATTTTTAATTCATTTTCTTGACATATTTACTAACTATTTTTATTTTTTATATTTGTATGCTAATGACAACGCCCCTTTACAGTCGCTATTTATTTACTGACAAGGCCATTTTACAGCCGCTTAATTAGATGCACCTTGATATATTTTAATTTAATAATGATTGTATATTTGATATTTTGTAAATTATTAACGTTACCAAGTGTATCAAAGATGCCTAAGGTATGAAATAAACGAATTGAATTGAAAAAAAAAAATTAATGAAATTAAACAACGCAAACATGAGTTACATCCAAATACATATTCTGACTTTCACCCCCTTCCGCAAGAAAACCGATCAGAATTTGGGGATCAAAACCTACAGCAATGTCCTTAGTATAAACTAAAATTATGCCAAGTTTCAGCTGAATTGAATCAGTAGTTTCGGCGTGATGCGTGATCCCTATACAGGAAGACAGACAGACATGAAAGAAAAAAAATGCAGTTTCGACATCAGTATCGACTATGGAGTGCCCCAAAAAAAATTTTTTCAAAATATCTTCAATGTACAGAATTCGACCCGTTACAGTTTTATTATAAGTAAGTATAGATTTCATAACGTATTTTAGACGTTATTTTATTTTAGAGGTATTTTATAGTTTGGGAAAAAACCTGTTCACTGCTACACAGGCTACGGCTAAAGTAGCGCACATTATTGCTCACTTTATTACACAACAATATTTTATTCGATCAATTATTATTTGTATCGTACTTATTTTGCACAAGAAACAGCTTGCCAGATGTTTTTAAAAGTGTCGGCCATGTGGAGTGGTTTGATGTTCTCTTTACGACATGACCTTAAAACAGGACCTTCAGTAATGCAACCATGACTGTCTGTTTATGTTATTATTCCTTATACTCACCATTTATCTGATCGCGATGAAACTTAATCGTTATGTTGTGAAAAACTCTGGTTAAATAAAATTGATCACGAAGAGGCTGAGTATGAAGAAGTCATAGTGAGATCCTACTTAGCTAGATCTTCCACTTTTAGTTTTCACTATCAACTGTTCTATGGATGAATAATGTTTTTTTATAGTATAGAGTGACAACACGAGCAGGACATGTGCCTGATGGTAAGCACATATCTATGAGTAAACCACGTAGCAACACGGAGGCACGCAGCTATTGAAACATGAAGAGTCCAAATCATTACCTAGCACTGCACTGCGCTCGTCAGCCAGAGATCTAAGATAAAATTTATTTATTATTCATGCCATTCAATTAAATTATACATACAAATTAGGAAAAAGTGTAACCAGTGAAGCAACTGGCGGCCTTTCGCTGAAAGCGATTTCTTCTCGTCAACTTTGGGATGGATGCCGCTTTACGCTTAGCATTAACCTTTGCAGCATCAATATATCCTCCATGGTCCGTCAGCTCTATGTTGTAAACTTTAGTAAGATCCGGACTCATAAGCCTGGCATAAGTAGCCCCACTCTATGTTCCCGCTGCTGGGACTTAGTGCCTTCTTTCTCTCACAAGGAAACTTCGACTTTAAGACCACCAACCACCATGAACATCACCACCTCCAACGCTTTCGAAATCATTTCTAGTGCGTAGTCCAAAGACTGTGAACGAAGTGGAATGCTCTTCCGATATCGGTGTTTCCTGAAACATGTTATCCTACTTAATATTATAAATGACAAAGTTTCGGTGTTTGTTGCTCAATCACGTCGGAACGTCTGAACAGATTGAGTAGAAGTTAGGAACACAGATTACATGCTTGAATAGTACATAGCATTTTATCACGCGAAAAAACAGGAATTACACGGGTAAAACCGCGGGGTGCTGCTAATATGAATATAAATAAGATCCAGGTTTCCAGGTTTCATCAAGACTAGAGGAATTAGAATCCTCGTTCCATGACGCGGTGTGTTTTCAAATGCTGTCCCATTTCGACGTAGGTATAACAAGAACAAAATTAAAAATTTTGATGAACCCCCTTGAGGTAGTACCTCGGATTTGTTATTGTATTGTATTTGATATTGATATTGGATATCCATATTGAGGTAGGTTGTGAAGAAATATTCTGTCCGCCATTTTGATTCTATACCAAACATAGATGAGAACATCAGCACGGATATTATTAACCTTCAAATAAAAAAAACCGCATCGAAATCGGCCCATCCGTTTGAGCTCTACGGTGCCTCAACAGACACACACACAGACAGACATCGACGTCAAACTTATAACACCCTTTTTTTTGGTCGGGGGTTAAAAAACAGCCCGCGGTCTTTACTCAAAACCTCAGGTCTGTTATAGGGTATGTAACACATTTACCTACATTTATTATTATAGGTAGTATACTTACCTAAATATCCTTGTATGTTAAAGTTACTCAATATTCGTACCTATAATATGTTTTTTGTAGCTATTGCATATTTAAAATTCCATTCTCCGGTTTTGTACCTAAAGCTGGGCACTTAAAAGCAGTTTTAAATTGTTAAGCCGAAATAAAAATGTGAAACCTTGTTTTCACTTTTATATTGCGTGACAGTTTACAGTTTATACAAACTCGGGCGAGATTGACCGTATCATATAAAAATTTGCCTAATTTAGACCAGATTGCTTTCATTTAACGTTCACAATTGCAATTATGGTTTTCGAAATTATCCGTTTCGTTGTTGATTTCCCATGTCGATAGTATTCGATGGCGGTACGCTTTGTAAAGT
This sequence comes from Ectropis grisescens, assembly GCA_017562165.1. NCBI lineage: Eukaryota > Metazoa > Arthropoda > Insecta > Lepidoptera > Geometridae > Ectropis > Ectropis grisescens. The sequence continues at coordinate 10,081,292 of CM029777.1, read as the reverse complement.
ATAATTTGCACAGATTCTGATCGAAATTTACTCATAATAAGCATATACCATCTATGCCAGGGTTTCTTAGATATTTCACTGAATGTATTGTTTTAAATGTTTGTTCACGTTTGTTTATGAAAATAAAATATATATTGTTTGGTGTTCTCCACACAATATTAACTAGCCTACAATTAAGGAAAGCTTGTATTTTATAGATTTGCCTTCTTAATTTTGCTAAGGAAAAGTAACCTTGTGTGTTTCTTTAGTTATCATTTCTCGAAAAAGTGACACTGGTTTATGGTTGACGTTCCGGACCCTCGAACGAAGCGGTTTTATTCCACTCTGTAATACGGACAGCCGAGAAATGTAATATGCTGCCAGTTTGGGGTTTTCCCAAAGGTTACATTATGCGTGTCGTCACTTTGATAATGAATTCGTTTCTTCTCGACTAGCTCGCTCTATCTTAGATCGCATTGTGGCTTAATGTTAGACGAAATGGCAGTCAAGCGCAGGCCTATAATTGGTTGAAAAATAAACTTTAATAACTAAACAGATTCAGGCTACAATTTGTACGAAGGTAAGTAAGTAGCTAAGAGGCTCACTGAAATACATTGCTAATTTTTTTATCCCTATTTTAAAACGAAAATCAAGTTTTCACGTGTGATATGGTCGGCGGAATCCGACTTAAGTTTCAACCGCATCCGGCGTACTTTTTATTTTGGTTGGTAACAGGTTTCCCAAGTTGGAGAACTTATTGGTTGCCTGAAGAGGCTTAAGCACAACTCGTGCAAATGACATAAGAGCTGACGATTAAGGATACAATCTAAAATATGTCTATTTCAAACATACGGTTACTGTCTTTAAAGGTAGTTGAGTAGATTAGAGTTTTAATTCAAAATATTGAAATGAAAGCTGTCTTTGAAATCAATTTATATATTTACCATATGATTCCACATATCCATCTATTTGGTATATGTTAACCGAGTGGTAACTAGTAACCAAACAAAATTCACCGTTATATTAATGTGATTTTCATAGATCGACGACCTAATGTATGCTAATAAAGCGAATAAGTACGTAGAGATAAAAAGTAATTTAAACTCGTATTACATGAACATACGGGTGTAATTACTAAGCAATGATATGCATTGAAATCACATGCAAATCGTTGTAGAAAAAACGTCAATAACGAGCAGTTTGTCGAACACGTAGAAGAAACATGTGCCTAGCTATTTATCAATTGTATCAACAAGGCACAATATTCTTGAAAATACGTCAGAACTTCGTGAAGGAATTGTTTGTATGCGTATGAAAATAGCCGACAATGAATGTAAACGAATGTATCCATGTAAACGAACGTCTCTATAAAAAACTGTTAATTTTATTGACATGTTTTTCGTTCGCCCGCTCCTTTGTTTTTGGCGAACTCTTGCGATGTTGCTCAATTGGATTTGACACGAAGGAGAAGTTTGAATTGATTGAACTTACTGATTTTTTCCGTATAATTTAAAACTAAAATATATGTATTAATGTATTCATTGATAAACCGCTTCAAATAATGATCAGCTTCCGTTTGAAGATGGCTTGTCTTTCAGCCGTTACATCTGAGATGTTGACCTTGAGGTTAGAGAGTGAATGAATTTTGCCTGGTAGCATAATTATTTCACAACTTAGTTCAAGGAACTTTTGGTCGCATAGATGTATTGTGTATACAAATTTAAGGTATAATATTTAATTTAAACCTTTTCTCAATTTTTTTTTATTGTACATAATGCGTTTACAAAGGTCACGTACTCAGGTGTTCGTTCAGTGTAATTAATTAAGAGACATCTTAAAAACTAAACTGAAGACATTTCTAACTAAATCCTACTTTTACCAACTAAAATATTAGTAATCATAATCGTTTCAAAATGACCGTATGAAAAGTATTATAACCCGGCAGCTTCAAATTCTCTTAGATACGAGTAAATAATTTATATCGTGCTTATGGACTACTAGGTTCTTTCACTATTGGACTATATAATATTATTAAGTTAAAGCTTTTTCAGGATTCATTTTTGAACCTTTGGTTTTTGTAACACTTTTTATTGTCCTTTTAACACAATAAAAGGTGTAACAAAAAAATGAATGGTTCAAAAATGAATCCTTAGTCCTCAAATCCTTAATTTAAAGAAAGTGATAAAGAAAAACATTTATTGTTTACATTTATGCGTCTCTTTGGACTTAATAAATACGTTTGATTTTATACGATTAGCAGGTTTTCTCAATGTATTTTACTTCGTTTATATTTGTTATTTAAAGACTATGAGCCTTTGACTCTCATATGCATTAACTTTTTTTTGTGGTAGGTCGCTTTGCAGGTTTCGTCTGGAAAAATATCACACCTGCGCCTATTACTCTGCCGCTTAGCAGTTATGTGCATTACTGTGAAAGGTAAAGATTCCAGAGAAAATATAGGTCAAAGAGTGCAGTGCAGTAGTGATTTGGATTCTTCATGTTGAGATTTACATAACTGCGCAGTTCTTATAGCCATACCTACTACGTGTTGGTTGGCATCAGTTTCCATAGTTTGTTCGTCCCATCATTCTGTATTACGAGTATAAAAAAACCGTTCGGTATGCTCATTATAGGTAAAATGGTCTTGACAGACAGACAGACAGAAACTCTTTATTATACACTCCAGAAGATATATACAATAAAAAAAACAATAGGAAATAAAATAACTGTGTCAACTAGTGTGTAACTAGTGCCATAAATGGCGGCCTTATCGCTTAGGTATAGCGATTTCTTCATGGTCTTGGTTAATTTTTTGTAACGGGAATTGTCTGGAACCAATATGTATCAGACTTATATGAATAGGAAATATAAGTATGTCCTCAGAACACAAAATGATATTAAATAACACCTCAATTGACAACGAACCATCAAGGAGTCCTTGTTCTAAACAGATATTTATGATCATTTGTAGGAATTAAATGCTGCACCTTGCACGCGTGTTCATTAGATCGTATCACGTTTACCGTAATAGAATAACATAGTATCCATAGTATGGTGAGTCGTGACATGATATCATAATGACGTCATGCTCTCATAAAAGCCCGCAATATTTAATTTGCTGATTAAGTTAACATACGCTCGCTATTTTGATGGGAAAGTTATGATGTCGGCGCTCGCTTGTTTTCTTAGCGCTTTCGGTGTTAGAATTTTGTTTGTGGAGCGGGATGAAATTTGGTTCGTTTTTTTATACGGCTGAGTGGTGTGGATGGTATTATGCTAAGTTATGCGGGCTCATGTATGTTTAGAAACATCCTCATTGATTTTAAGTAATGTTACAAATTATTTATTATTCAAAACACAGAACATTCATGGTGTCATGTTAATCTAAGCACCAAACTGGGTGTTAATAATCTGTATATTGGTGGTCAATTAATGAAACTTACTTAAAACTAGACCGTTCTTTTGACACTGTCGGGTGTGTTGGGCGAGAGTCCAACAATATCAATGATTTAGTTTTGTTTAAAGCTAGGGGTGGCGATAAATAAACGAGCATTAATTAATACAGTAAGAAGTTTAAACAAAATAATGTTTCTCTGTTATCTTCGCTGCACGTAGCAAGTGTTGGAAGATTTTCTGTAATTTACCTAATAATATATACTATTATTTTATCCTCTTTATTAACTAGCTATTTATTTTATCCTATTTATTAACTAGCTATTTATTTTATCCTATTATCTATATTTATCATTCGCTTTCTATTAGCCTTAGTAATGGTGAATGAATCAATGATAGTGCTTATTCGTACTACTAAATTTATTATCTTCATCTTAGACTTAATATATTCAATAATATACATATATTATGAAAAGGTAAACTAGTTTACCAGATATCGACATTTGAGGGAGTAAGATTTCCCATTAGAGAACCGATAACCTCGAAAGCTCATAAATTTTCATTTCTATTTGTTTGCGTTGAAATGCTCGGAATATTTTCTGTACAAAAACAAATTGTTTACTCGTCGTATTTATACTTTGAAACATAAAAATAAATAAACGTTGTGAAATTGTAAAATACGGTACAAAGTAACATTGTTTCGTTTGTTTTAGTAATAAATAAAATAGGTTTTGCTCAAAGTTAAATATAGAGCTTCAGGGTCACTGTGACACCTACAATTGAGATATGCTGGTGCTTCACATGGCTATAGCAGCCCACTTTGAGTACCCACAAATGTGGCTCAGAGCCTCCTCTAAAAAAGAGTCAAACATCGCCGGGTTTTTAACATTGATAGGTTTGTACTTACCGCAGTCTCGCCTAATAATCAAGCGACGATTTAGTCTACGATGCAACGTACTTACCGAAACCGATTCGCTCTTGACTCAAAGACACCAAGATTGTATCTATCGGGAAAACCCACCCAGACCACGCATTCTACGACCTAGATCTTCTTATTACATTACATATACAAAATAGAGTCAAATCTTCTTGTTCGAGTCTTTGGAACGTCAACCATGAAACCATGTCACTTTTAGAATGATGAGCAGTCCGAAAGAGAAAGGGCATAGTGATATTATACCACGCGGATCTGCTGCACACCCGGAATGCATCTGATAAAAACTGATAACCTAGCAATTATGCGGCGATGTTCAAGGCTTTAAGTTTTGTTCTAACAAGGATATAATTGCCTATGAGCCTTTACGCACGTCTCTTAATCGCGATGAGAGCATTCTGGTAGTAATTGTCCCAAATATAACATCTCAAATATACACACAGTAGTATGTATATAAATAAATATGTAATGGTTAATATCCTGAAATAAATAATTGATTTGAAAAAATAGGGAGATTTCAGCCGGCCAGTGACGGATTTGCCTTAGGGAACGAGCCTGAGGCGAGCAGATATTAGGGGCGGCCAACGATATCAAAATAAACACTGATATCACAAGTTTTCGAAATAATGAGACTTGCTGTGCGATATTTTATCAAATTTTTCGGCTAATACAGAGAACACAAATTCGAAAACACGAATAGCCATGTGGAGTGCTAACTTTAGTGAATGGCCTTAGAAATGTAGCGGAGTATGAAATTACGATGTTGAGTACTTGTCACAGGCTTGTAAGGAAATCAGCTGTTCATTAGTTGTACCGATTAATATAATTAAGGTGAACGTTTGTTTGTTTGTATTTGTTTTGTATGTATTTCAGTAATCATTACTGTACGTCTTATAAAACACCCAAAACTATGGATTTGTTAATGTATGAAATAGTATGTATGTATGAGGCAGTATATACGTATTAGAGACATGAATGATGCTTTGCCAACCCGGAGATAAGCTTAAAGGCCTTAAATTAGTTTATTTGACGTGAGAACAGCTTGGAGCTCTGGATCTAATAATTGTATTCGGCAAAAATGACAGTTTCCATAGGGTATTCCAGAGGCGTAAATTTAAACTTAAACAACCAGACAATTTGCTAATCTCTATAGATGTAAACATCTAAATTTCTCTAGCTGTTTCTAGATCATACGCCTGATGAATTAACCATGTCGAAAACTTGGGTCGACGTAAGCGCTACTAATTTATCGATTTATTTAGAGCACTATTTCAACGTTTCAGACGTCGCATGCAGCAGCTGAAGCTATGGCAGCAACGAGAGAAGGAATGGATGCGGTCTCGAGCCAAGCGGGAAAAGAGTACCAAGAGGAACATATACTTCAACGACAGTGTCATGTTGTTGGAGGCAGCTGCCAGAAACGATATCGATGAAGGTAAGGGTCATTTAAGAGGCTTAATATGGAACTGAGACGTGGGGAACTGTGGACCTCATAACAAAGCTCAACACGGAAACTCACGGTACTTACTGCCACTTGTGGTCGTCTGACCCGCAATCGGAGCCGAAAGCGGAATCTGCAAATTTTCTGACATTTAACCCGATGATTTTGAGCCCTTTTGTCCCTTAAAAGTCGCACTTGGGAACATTATGTGCACTGTATCATGTATCTTAATTATTTTTTTTGCGTTCGCATGACGTTAAAGTTGCAAGTTTATCGGGGTTTTATCGGATACATTTCGGTAAGTGTGCTGCTGATCGGCATGATCCGATAGAAAAAAGTACAAAGTTTTAATAAAACCTTGTACTTGTACTTCTCGTCGCGCGAAAAATCAACATCGTTTCATGGTGGAAGTTGTAGCATTGTAACAACTCTAGCGAGGTGGTTTGGCTCTTCTTTCGTTATAAGAACATCTAGGCTGTGAAATGTGTTGCTTAAGTGGCTTATTCTCAATGGATGGAATTTTACTGTAATAGGTTAACACTTGACCGCCATCTCATTGGTGTCTTCAAGTCTAGGGTAAGTCGGTTTCTTCGCGTTAATCGCAGTCCATCGTAGACCATATTGTCACTTATGCGCGAGCGACACGAGGCTAGTTTTTCAAGCTAGGATAGCAAGCTAGTGTTAGTAAGCAAGCAAGCTAGTACTTCTAGCTTCGTGTAGACAAAACTAGCGTTGCGTGGCGTTGTCTTCGCGAAGCTAGAAGCTAGCTTGCTAACACTAGCTGGCTATCCTAGCTTGAAAAACTAGCCTCGTGTCGCTGGGACATTAACATCGGGTGACGTGGTGGTCTCGTGCAAACCTATTATTATCAATTCAATAAAATTGACAAAGTTCTTTAATCTCTTTTTAACCGACTTCAAAAAAGGAGGTTTCTCAATTCGACCGTATGTATGTTCCTTTTTTTTTTTTTTTTATGTGTGTTCGCGGATAACTTCGTCGTTTATGAACCGATTTTGATGATTCTTTTTTTGTTGTAAAGGAGATATTCCAACGGTGGTACCATGATAAGGAAACCAGGATCTGATGATGGTATCCTAGAGAAATCGAGGATAACTTTCGAAAATTGTAAAGATGACTAGTGCGTTAGTTAAGTTTTTGCTTGAGCATTTTAAAACAGTATAGTTTAAAGATGGTCTGGAGTCGATCTGATGAGGGAACGGGAAGACGGTCAAGGGAACTCCTCGACGGTACATAGTAGTTACCTTGTGTTTGGGCTCGATGAATTTGTATTGATGAGAACTTTTTTACATAGATGGGTTGTGACTGTCATTAGTGGTCTGATGATGAAGATAAAGGACAGTCAAGGGAATTTCTTAACGGCTTACAGGAACTACCCAGTGTTTGGGTTTAATTCATGTATTGAGATCTCAACACGAAATCGTGTAAATGCATTAGTGAAAACTTGTTTAGCACTAAAAAGGGTAAAATAAACTATTTTTTACAAAAAATTAAACCGACTTCAACACCACAAATAGGCACTCAAAAGCGAAAAATAATTTAATATAGGTAATTATTATAACCGCTACTCACTCATCTATATGAAGTCGGTGCCAGCCAAATCTAACAGGTAGTAGATAGATACTACTATTTGTGGTGTTGAAGTCGGTTTAATTTTTTGTAAAAAATAGTTTATTAGTATGAAAACTAACGTGGTTATTACACATTAAATGAATACACGGGTAACTCACGTTTGATATATGTAGTCAGTCCAGTCCGACCCAAGTTTCGATCACGTCCGGCGCTTGACTGGATTGACTATATCAAACGTGAGTTATCCGTGTATTTCTTTAATCCCTGTTACCCTCCCTCTACAAGAGCGGTTTAATTTTTTCGTCATATCTCACACTCCCACTAGACCTCATAAGAGCATCAGATACCCTCACAATAGATTTTCCTCAGCACAACGCTTCTTTTTTACTCCCGTTTCTTCACAGTCAAGGCTGTGAAGTTATGGAATTCTTTGCCTGTCGAAATTAAACAAAAATACTCGAAAGGTGTAAAATCCCGTATTCATATCGCATTAATGAGTCTAGGAAGCCCGAGCAGTGCGCGGTATGAGCCGACTGATCTATTTTCCAATGTTTAAACTCGCCATGTAATACCTCTAATCTCTAGTATTTCATTTTTACGACTTCCAATAATTTACGATGTGTCTTTGAAACTCATTTGTATACTATGATGAACTCATTGTTGTTGAACGACTGAAGTAACTGCGGTTTTAGATTTATATTGGAGTTTATTGTGTAAAAACCGATATAATATGAAATGACTTGCGACTACCTAGGCAATCGCTATAGGATTAAATAGAAGCGTTATTTACCGAGAATAAAAAGTAGCATATATGCTTTTCCAGACAATTAGTTCACAGTAGTAGTAATATGTATCCCATCAAAAACATAAATGTGAAATGAGAGCCAAGTTCAATACTCTGATATATAGCTTGATTGTTGACTTCAACAACAAAAGAAGTGAGATGTACATGGGTGCCAACTTCAATGATCAGTCCTGCAATTAATTAAAACAACATAGAATATTTTGTAAGAAATTAAAATTTATTGTCTTCTTATAACTTAACAAAACATATTAAAGCTTCAGATCTTACTTGGCTTGGTTTTTTGAGATTAGATGGAGTGACGATAGACGATAGACAGCTGGTGGCGGTTGGAAACGCATGACCGAGGTTCGGGCTGAGTGGCGTATTATAGGAGAGGCCTATGCCCAGCAGTGGACGAACATAGACTGATGATGATGATCTTACCTGCAAACAGCAATAAAGATTTTTGTATTTGTATAAAGACGAAAGTTTGTGGGATTGTAGAACACAGTTAATTTATAGTTGGGAATAGGACATTGGCTACATACTTTTTATTGCAGGAAAATAACGAAAACGGCACTACGCGGGTAAATAAATGTTCTAAAGATCTCGTTTTTAAGACATGTCGATTTTTAAGAACGTTTCACTGGATATAAACTCTGAACTCTGAAGGACTTCAGTTAAAGCCAGAAAAACTGACAAAAGTTCAGTAAAGTGTCTTGTGAAGTGAAATGTCTCAGAATACTTCAATATTATACTTCAATTTTTCTTTTTATGTCCGTTGCAGTACGTCGCCTCCTGGCTCGCGGTGTGACTCCCGACGCTACGAACGAAGACGGCCTGACAGCACTCCACCAATGCTGCATCGACAACAACGAAGCGATGATGCGGCTGTTGCTCGACCACGGAGCCAACGTCAATGCAGAGGACAGCGAGAAATGGACGCCCCTACATGCTGCCGCCACCTGCGGCAACCTCAACCTAGTCCGGATACTTATACAAAGGGGTAAGAAATTCTTATTTTTTGTCACATTGTTGCATTACATGACTGTTGGTCCAACACTTGTGTTAATGCACCTGGTTGAAAAAATCCTTCTGCATGCTGTTGTCTCTTAATACATCCTCTACCTAGTCCACAAACTCGTACAAAGGGGTAAGAAACTCTTTGTTGCCACATTAGTTGCATTACGCGACTGTTGTTCCATCACTGACCTTGTGTTATAATGCACCTGGTTGTTAGAAGTGGATCCCCTTGGATGGTTCCGCCACTTGCGGCAACCTCAACCTAGTCCAGATACTTAAATTTAGTGGTAGGTACATATTTTGTACTGAAGGACAAAGTGCTTGTACTACGGGCGTGTTCCACCTTGAAGCCTTTCTTCCTGCCTGATGCCGCTATGTACAGCCATCAGAACTTAGTTATACTCTGGCCAATCAAGTTTAGTGCTATTACCAATACTGCCTTGACAACGATGAAGTGATGTTACGACTGCTTACCAACGTAGTGACACTACGTCATCAATTATTATTATTTATTATTAATGGGCCTCCAAAAAGCAACCCAACGTTAATATTATTGAAATCCAGATGCATTTTTTGTAATATTAGGACTCTACGGAGTCCATGTGAAAAAGTACCACTATATCCACACCACTTTCTCTGCTTCCGAGCCGCGCAGCTTCACCGTAAGAGAAAGAACCAATGTTACGTCACTGTGTTTGAGTGCATTATTTCCAGAAAAATTACTGGGCAAAGATATAAATTATCTTGTATCTCTGGGTCTGGTCTGATCTCTCTGTGACCACTGCTATGCTAAGCAGTGATTTGGACTGCAATGCTCCAATGGGCGTGACATTATTCTATTTTTTTTGGCTGGAGTGTTCTGTACCATCAGCCGCATCTTGCTCGTCCCGTCACTATAGAATTATAAAAATGCACTCACCAAATCCCATGAAGAGGCTCTTGCTTCTTTTTTCTCTACATTTTATCTAATTATCCCAATACATAAATTCACCAGGTATCATATTTGGTTTTCAGGCGCCAACTTACTAGCAGTAAACGGAGACGGCAACATGCCTTACGACATATGCGAAGAAGAGAGAACACTAGATGCGATAGAAAGCGAGATGGCGGCTCGAGGGGTCACTCAGAGACTGATCGACGAGACGAGGGCAGCGACTGAGATGCACATGTTAGCGGATATTGCCGATATGGTCCACGACGGTATGGATCTGGACGAGCCTAGAGATTCACAAGGGGCTACTTTGGTGAGTTGTTACGTCTTGTTTCGTTTACTACGGAGATGACGTTGGATGTGACAGAATGAGACGGAGTTTCACATATCACATGTTGATTAGGGGACGAGAGAAGCAGCGGAGCGGTGATATTGATACACACGTTAGCGGATATAGCCGATAAAATAATATAGACGCACATAATTGTATTTAATATAAGGATCCACTTTGCTAAGTTAAGCATTAGGTATTCATATCAGTCTCATAAATATACATATTGCTGTTTTTTGGAAAACCAACAAAACATTTAAAACTGATAACGTGATTAGATCTGCCAAACTTAAATGGGAATGGGCGTGTCATGTAAGCTTCTGCTTACATGACCCGCCCATTCCGCAGGCCCGACAGGTGGGCCAGAGTTATTACAGCGTGGACACCAAAGAGTCTACATATCTACGTAAAGAATTGGCTCAAACGCTTTACACCGAAATTACGGGTAGCATATTTCTCGCCTTGTCGCTCTTGTGGAAGTGTTATACTGTTGTCGCGACACATACAAAATATGCACTGTTGTGGCTGTTGTCATAGAAAGTATGCACGTCATCTGCTTACGATTGGCACACAAAGGAACCGTGCGGAAAATCTAACTCTATACATAGTATATGTAAACTCTTTGGTGAACACCCTCTCTCTGCTAGTCGACCCCATGGCCGTCCTCCTAAGCGCTGGAAAGACGAGCTCGGAGCGTTTAAAAAAGATTAGGCGATAGAAGCTCTGGACCGGAATAAGTGGAGAAAATTGGGGAGACCTTTGCCCAGCTGTGACATAATTGAAAAAAAAAGACGTGAATGAAAAGTTTCTATAAGTCGGAAACTTCTACCGTTTAGTTGGCCGATATATAGTTTGATTTCACAAATTTTACTAATTGTATGTGTTTCCATTTCAATTGTTGGAGATTAATGTTTTAAATTTCATTCTGTTGTTTAGTTTTTCAACGAAATTTTATTATTTTGTTCGCAGTTACACATAGCGAGTGCGAACGGTTACATGAAAGTGGTGGAGTATTTGTTGGAGCACCGCGCGAGCACGGACGTGGTGGACCACGACATGTGGCAGCCCGTGCACGCGGCCGCCTGTTGGGGACATGTGAGACATCGTTTCAACTAAAGTACCGTTTAGATTTTACTAAAATCAAAAGGTTTTCCTTCCGAAAATTCTGACAAAATGGTTGAAATCCATTTAGAAATAAGGATGTCTTCAAATCGAGAGTGTATACGTTTCTCGTTATGCATAATCTCACCTAAATTGAATGGTTATTTCTTCTGAATTTTCGGAGAAAATGGTTGGTTTCAAGTATAATAGTGTCTTCAAATCGAAAGTATCCGTTTCCAATTATAATATAACTCAAATTAAAAGATTATTATTTATTTATTTATCCTTCCGAAAACATGGGCAAAATGGTTGGATTCCGTTTCGAAATAAGAATGTTTTCAAATTGAGAGTGAATCTAGTTTTTCTAGGCAAGCATGCTCCCGTTACATCATGTAGATGGCTGATTTTGTGATGAGTCCGACGTTCTCTATCTTAGCTAGGTCTTAGCTCGATGTTTTATTTTAGGTATAATTTCTATTCATTTAGTATGGTAAACTATGTGGGATCTGAACTCTTGATCTCTTTGAACTGTGGGATTTTAATATGAGTGAAGTGTGAGTAGTCCCAGTGATAGCCACCAGCCTCCTCCTGGTTGCAGGCACCTGTAGCACCTCCGTGTTGGGGTATAATAGGAGAGCTATGACAAGTCAGCTTGCCTCAAATTCCCAAAATTTGCTGCCGGCTTTCAGAATATTAGCTGTTAAATCTCTTCTGTCTAAAAAAGTATGTAAATTAAATATGAAGAATGCAAATCTTATGATGCACTGGTCTTGCATTACAAATATGCCATATTATTCAGAATAAAGGCCAAGCCTAGTTAAAAAGTTCTCAGTTTTCTTAACTTTGTCTATAAGATTAAAAATACTTACGTTCATTGAATGCGGTATGCAGTTTTTGTGTATCTGTCTATTATTGTTATTTTGTGAGTTTGAGGGGATGTTAGCGAGTAACGCCAGGTTAATCTCTCAAGCAGCAGCAATAATTATTCAGCTTGTTTATGTAGGATATCTATATATGTATATCTTATTTTAAGCGATTTCTTTACTGATACTGTGTTGTTTATTTCAGCTGGAGGTGTTAGAATTATTAGTACAATACGGAGCTGATCTCAACGTGAGGAACAAACACGACGAAACGCCAGCAGGTACTAAAACATACGTTTATGTTTCAATTATAAGCTTCTTATTTATTTCTGACGTCAAGGTTTATCTGTACTAATATTAAAAAGCTTGTTTGTTTGAACGCGCTAAACTCTTGAACTACTGGACCGATTTCAAAAAATCCTTTATTGTTGGATATTGTGTACGTGGTCCTTGAGTGCTATGGCTACGTACCACGGGCGAAGCCGGAGCGGACCGATAGCTATCTATAAGTTTAAATATCTTCTTTATATTTCTGAACATGATGACATCATGACAACATGAGTTCAAAAAGATGAGATGTAAGCTGACTGATTTCATTGCCTAGTCAGTTTAACAAATTCTTAAGAATCCTTGTAATTAATTTCTTTACAATCATTGTCATTCGAACTCGAACACAGCAACCGTTTCAAAAGTTCCTCAATAATATTGTAGTACAGTAATGTTTTCAAAAGATAGATATTGTTTGATGTTATGACCTTGACATTGTAAGATTTGTATTATAAAGCGTAAAAGTCGTAAAGCACAATATTTTTATTTTACTGCATTGAAATATCGGGGACTTCTTCTAGCATACAACCACAGTAAATCATTATCATTCGCCTACCTTTATGCCACTTTATGTGGTACATATACATATACGATATGTCCGTGTCAACCTGTCGTCTCTATCATTAGACTAATCTTAGTGTACTCCTTCCATCCACGGCCTTTTTTTGGTCGTGCTCTACCACAGCATCCATTTACGTTCATGTATTTTTTTTTGTTTATCAGCTTGATACTCTGGCTACACGCGTTTTCAATTTTGGCGGGAAAACGGGTGTCACGTTATTTAAGTGCGTTGTTTACGCTTCGGCATATGAAGTGCCGCTTTACTTGTACCTGTTTGAGCCCATTATTCTTAAGAGCATTTCAAGACGCTAATAGCGGTATCGGTTGTTTATAATTAATGTACTTGAAATGTAAACTAACAATTTTGAGTCGGAGTTTTTTCGAGTTCTCAAGGGGTCTAGAGCTATAACATTTTGAATTATTAGGAAGACATAGTGGTTTTATGTTTAAAATTAATTGTATACGATGTAACGAACACGATAAAACTGCATTCGATAATATACATTGTTTTTTTTTCTTAAATTTTTCTATACTTCCAGTTTTCAATTTTGTAAACTGAGTGACCGAGAGAAAAAAACAATAGAGGAAAAAACAAATGAATTACAATTTTCAAAAGACAAACGCAAGAGAGTAAATAACTGTACAAATTTGAAATTGGAAATCCTAACCAAAGTGGAGATATTTGAGATTGAAGTGGCCAGTACGACAAAACATCAATTTCATGTGTAAGGCCCTAATATTTTATATTATGTTACAATAGACATTTGCGAGGAGGGCGAGATCCGGGCGCGCATCCTGCGGCTAGCGGCGGAGCAGCAGGAGCACCGGCGGCGCGCGGCGCACCACGCCGGCGAGCGGCTGCGCACCGCGCGCCGCTCCTCCTCCACCGCCAGCACCAGCAGGTGAGCGTCACACGTCCACCCGCTCCCTGCGGGGGGGCGGGGGGAGGCAGCAGAAGCACCGGCGGCGCGCGGCTCACCACGCCGGCGAGCGACTGCGCACCGCGCGCCGCTCCTCCTCCACCGCCAGCACCAGCAGGTGAGCGTCACACGTCCACCCGCTCCCTGCGGGGGCGGGGAGGCAGAAGCACCGGCGGCGCGCGGCTCACCACGCCGGCGAGCGACTGCGCACCGCGCGCCGCTCCTCCTCCACCGCCAGCACCAGCAGGTGAGCGTCACACGTCCACCCCGCTCCCTGCGGGGGGAGGCAGCAGAAGCACCGGCGGCGCGCGGCGCACCACGCCGGCGAGCGGCTGCGCGGCGAGCGTTTATAGCTACTTTTTATTCCGGAAAAAATAACGGGAACGTGATTTACGTTGGTGTAACCGCAGAGCACTGCCATTACATTTATAAAAATAAAACTTCGTCTTCGTTTGTCTATTTATTTGAATACTCTCAGTATCTGGAACGTATCATCATATCCCAAATGTTGTAAGCATAAATAACCTACTAAATGTTCCCAATGCTGGTGCTCGGGGCCTTCTTTCGCAAACTCTCTTTGTGAGAGAAGGGCTCAAGTCCCAAGTCAAGGCCATGACATATGACTTCGAGAAATTCTAGATACAGATCTGTACTAATATTATAAAGCTGAAGAGTATGTTTGTTTGTTTGAACGCTAGGATCTCGGGAAGTACTGGTCCGAATTGAAAGATTATTTTTCTATTGGATAGCCCATTTATCGAGGAAGGCTTTAGGCTATAGAACATAACGCCACTATTAATAGAAGCGGAGCACGAATCAAAAATGTAGCAAAATCGGGAAAAATATTCCTTTTTGAGAGTTTTCGTACGTTTCATGCTTTGACATGACACATGACAGCATGTGTCTAAGATTGCGTCATTGAATATCACAGATTACATACCTCTTGAATATAAAAGATTTGCTAATCAATTATTTTTTTCAAAATCAGAGTTGGTACAACCAAGTTCCGACAGGTGGCGTAGCAGGTAGCTAAAGAGGTGTTTTGTTTGAAAGCGATATTCTCAGGAATGACTGAACCGATTTCCGACTTTCTTTCACCGTTGTATATGTACGGGATCCTGATAAGTACTATATAATGTACCACGGGCAACGCCGGGGCGGACATCTAGTATTTATTATACTCATGTCTTAAAATATACAATGTGTTAAAATTATTAGACAGAGAGATTTACTTAAAATAGGGTATCTGTGTAAACCCGTGTAAAATATATTTTAAGAACGAGTACTTATTGTTGTTCAGAGTGCGGTCGGTGCGGCGGACGTCGCTCCGGGAGAAGCAGCTGACGGCGAAGGCGGACGTGCGGGGAGAGGCGAGGCTGCGGGAGACCTTCGACTCCGCGGTCGACGACGAGCTGCAGGTCAGTCGACGATTACCTCTTTTGATGGTACTAGTCAATTAAGGCGCGACCACGACCCAAAACGCAGCGTTAGCTGATTTTTACTTCAATGATACTTTTATTCGTCTGTGAAACTAGGTTTTTACAAAATTGTGTTGTTGTGTCAGAGACCAGAGAAACGTTCGCTAGTTTCCACCACAGTTTGGTATACAGACATTTCGTAATGTTTTGTGTTTTGATAAACATAATAAGTATTAAGTATATAAGTATGTGCACAATAAGTATTTAGTTAAGTGTTACCTTTTTACATTATCTCACAGCAAACTAGAAACATCATACTCTTTATCTAAAACATATAAATAAATTCCGTCTAGGGAAGTACCACACCTTTGTCAATTATTCTACCGCCAAGCAGTAATGTGCAAACATTACTGTGTTCCGGTTTAAAGGGCAATGTTTCCAGAGAAATTACCTACAGGCCTTAGAGATGTAATATCTTAGATCTCTGGGTGACGAGTGCAGTGCAGTGATAGGTAATGATTTGGATTCTTCATGTTCATTGGAACTGTGTGTCACTGTGCTGTTATGTGGCCTGCATGTAGCTTACCATCAGGCACATGTCCTGCTCGTCTCGTCACTCTATAGTATATTAAAAAAAAAATATATTGGTTGACATATCACACATAATACCATCTAGGCCTAAACTAAGCAAAGTTTGTACTATGGAAGCCAGATAGCTGATATAATTTATATGTTTTTAAATACATACTTACTATACACAGGAAACACCCAGGTACAGTAATATTTGTATTCATCACACAAATATTTGCACTGGGTGGGGATCGAACCCACGACATCGCAGGCAGACTTAATACCAACTAAGCCACCAACCAGGCCAGCCAATAAAAAATATACCCTAAAACATCTGCTAAATGTTGGTTATAATTTTTTTTTTTTTTGTTACTTACTAAATAATAATATGTTTACTTTTATTAATCACATCATAACGAAACCGCAGAAATCAGAAATAATTATTGAAAACAAGCATCTACTTGAAAAGCAGCCATTATTTGGATTTTATACATATACAACGGACAGGCAATTTAATTACGAACATAAAGTTAGAAATATCTTTTTAAACGACCAAATCAGATTTTATTCAGATTAAGAGTTTATTCTAAAATAGGGGCGTAAAACAGCAACTATACCTACTGTTTCTCTCTTGCTTTGTCTTTCTCTTATGTGCAAAGGGGAAAGAAATACTCAAGATCATTTGGTCAGGTTACGGGCCTTAAATTAAAAAACCTAAACACAGAGGACTGCAATGTTGCGTGTTTCAGAGGGTAAGGCTAGGCTTGCGTTTTTAACCGACTTCCAAAAAAAAGGAGGAGGCTATCAATTCGACCCCTATGTTTTTTTATGTATTACCTGATTTCTCGAGAACCCCCGCACCGATTTAAAAATTTATTTTTGTGTTCTGATGGGTATGCTTCCCGAATGGTCCCATATAAATCTTATCGAAATCCGCCGGGTGGTTTTTCAAATATGAACCATAAACTAAAATTTGCGTACAATTTTCTGGATGACGTATTTGTACATTTCACAAAAGCTATGAAACTCGATCCTGTCAATACGAAATTGTGTAAATGGATTAATAAAAACTTGTTTTGCACTAAAAAGGGTAAAATAAATTATTTTTGTACAAAAAAATAAACCGACTTCATAACCACAAATAGGCACTCAAAAGCGAAAAATAAACTAAAATCATTATTATAAGCGCTACTCACTTATCTATTTGAAGTCGGTGCCAGTCAGGTCAAAAAGTTAGTAGATTGATGCTATGTAGGCACATTGTAAGTAGGCACAGGTAAGTAGTACCAATCCACTACCTGTTACATTTAGCTGGCACCGACTTCAAATAGATGAGTGAGTAGCGCTTATAATAATGATTTTATTTTACTCTTGCTTTTGAGTGCCTATTTGTGGTTTTGAAGTCGGGTTAATTTTTTGTACAAAAAATATTTTTGTACATAAATACTTATTATGTTTAAACTATTTTTTGTTAAATAATTTGTGTGATATTTATATGAACTGGCCACTTACATAAACAATATTGAAAAAGTAATAATTCCATTTGCAAAATAAATGTAACTGTACTAACTAACCATTGTACTAACTGTACTAACCATTGTCTGTAGAATACAGTTTGTTTGTAGAATACAGTGTTTTGTTTACATTTTGGCGTCATTTAAAAGTTATTCATCATCATGAATTTTACTCGTGATAATTTTCGGAAAATACACAGTTCCATAGAACCTTCTCATCTTGTTGTTTCAAAGGCACGGCCGAAAGAGTTTTTTTTAAATAAACACAAACTTATAATTTGAATGAATCTGAGATGATATTTTCGCTTTTTTTCACTGGAGCCGTGCGTTTAATTGACTGAACCATATTTTTCAGTTTCACAAATTTAATAAACTTGAGTAAGTTTCATTTTTAAATCGAAGTCGTTTGTTTGGTGTTTAAAAGAAAAATAATTACGCTTTAGCACACGTAATCTGTAAAAGTTGATACACCCATTACTACGTTTTAAGCAGTGTGATTACAAACAAAAGAGAGTCTAATTAGAATGATAATCTCTATGCAAATTTGTCGTGGTTAATGCGCATGCGGCTATGCACCAAACGAGATCTATTAGCATGATAATTAACTGTCTTATGCGCCATTTGAATACTACAATTAGTTCAGAATTACTTGTTAGTATCTTGATGTAATAAATACATAAAATAGCATTTAGTTCCCTTGAAATTATGAATTGATTTCAAGGGAACTAGATGCTTATCGTGATCATATGATTGAACATATCATCTTTATCTTCGTCTCGATGTTTCTTAATAATATTGTAAATACCTGTATTAAATGTGCATTTACATATTAATGAACTAGCAACAGGTTTCATCGGCTTAGTTCCCTTTTAACCGACTTCAAAAAAGGAGGTTTCTCAATTCGACCGTTTTTTTATGTGCGTTCGCGGATAACTTCTTCGTTTATGAACTGATTTTGATCATTCTTTTTTTGTTGTAAAGAAGATAGGGTGGTACCATGATAAGGAAACCAAGATTTGATGATGACATCCTAGAGAAATCGAGCAAAACCTTTTACTTTATAATTTTTCTGTTTTAAGTCGGTTTTTTTTGTTAAAATTATTCGTTACATACCGGGAAAAATATAGTCTCTGTGTTATTCTAAACGTATAAACAAACATCTTAGTAGGAGATCCTGCTATACAACGACCATCAACGATCTGGTTATTGGGTGAAAAGTATTTTATATTCCATTTAATATGTCAACAAATATATTGCAAATGGGTTGCCTAAAAAATTTCAGTCCAGATATGATTAATAAATGTCCATACATTTATTTTCTCTGTGGCACCCGCGTAGTTCCTGGTCCCGTAATTTTCCAGCGAAAAAAGTTCAAGTCCGTTTAAGGGGGGTATAGATGTGATTGAACAACAAATCATTTATAATATAAGTAAAATTTTACCGACACTACAGAAATCATGAGTAGCTAGTGTGGCACCACCGAACAGAAATTCCAAAGAAAGTCGGCTCTACTACGCACATGTTGTAAATTATCCACAGACGCATACAGAAAAAAAACACACTTTTATAGACATTTAGAGACGTAAATATCGTATCTTTACAGCAAAGGGGACTGTGTCAGCTTCGTCCGTGGGAAAGACCTGTAAATAGAAACCCCACACGTGGTCCCTGGGTGGTGCTAAACAGCTGACAAAAATACCGGTGGTAGGCCTCGGCCGTGGCTGGTGACCACCCACCAGACTAAGTCATGCCGCCAAGCGGCCCAGCCGTGTTCCGGCATATTGTCTGGTGACGCCATTAGGGAAAACGGGTCAGAACAGTTGCTGCATAACTGCAAGACTGGAATGCCACACACCGAAACTTTGCATCGGAAAGCTAGTCGAGGAGGGTAGCGGGATCCGAGGCACGGTTGCCGCGGCCGACCGCAGACAGTAGGGGCCCAAGTAGTGAGCTAGCCCCTCATGAAAGGCTGCCCCGCCATCTAGCGAAAAATCCGGGATGCGCTATCCTGCCGGTTGGCGACCGGATATCAAGGCCAGATAGACATCCCTGGGGGCTCGGGCGTCCCCGCAGTCTCCAGACTAGTTTCCCATAGATGTATTCGTGTTGTGTGTTGTGGCCGTTAGTCGGCAGTGTGTAGCCTCGTTCTACTCCGTTTTCCCACCGTAATTCACCCTCAAATATGAAGAAAGTAAAAACAGAAGCTCAGTTAATACGCGGCTGCACTCCTTGATCCTCAAAGTGCACCTCGAGAACATCCGAGGTCTGCACTCAAATATCACAGCAGTCCACCACCACCTGGAGACTGAGCAGCCATCACTGTTATTTCTTACGGAGACGCAGATAGGACGTCCGTCAGACGTGGCGTACCTAACATATCCTGGGTACACGTTGGAGCACAACTTTAAGCCACGTGCTGGAGTGTGCCTGTACGCCCGTGACGATATCTGCTGTCGGCGTCTCCGTAATCTTGAGGACACCAGATTCTCTGTTGTTTATGTTGATAGACACAGGCATAGACAAAATTGTCTATGCCTGTGTCTATCGGTCGCACAGTGGGGATCTGGAGACAACCAGGCTCATGGAATATTTAAGTGAGGCGGCAGATGCGGCTCTGCAAAAGTACCCAACAGCCCAACTAGTGTTGCTGGGGATTTTAACGGCCATCACAAGGATTGGCTGTTCCCATACCGGGACACTGACCACGCTGGGCTGGAAACGAGAAAGCTAGCTTTATCGTTAGACCTGACCCAGCTGGTCCAAGGGGCCACACGGGTACCTGACGTTGAGTCGCATACCCTTATTGTTTAGACCTTCACAACAACTGACCCAGACCGATATTCCGTGGCGGTATCTTCGCCGTTGGGCAGCTCCGACCACTGTCTGGTGAAGTCAGTATCAATGTACCATCCGCCCGATCCCAGCCCCAGAGGCAACCGGCGGTTGTGGCGATACAAGTTAGCAGATTGGGATGAGATGCGTTCTTTTTTGCGTCTTACCCATGGCAGTCATTGTGCTTCTCTTCTGGTGATCCTTCAACTTGCGCGGATGCTGTGACTGAAGTGATACAAACGGCTATGGAATACTTTATACCGTACTCTGACGTCCCAGTATCCAGCAAAGCTCGCCCTTGGTTTGGCCTGCAGTGTAAAAATGCTGAGGCATTTAAGCATGGGGCTTACCTAGCTTGGGTTGATGCTCGACAACGTAAGGCAAAGGACACACACCAGAAGAAGAAAGCGTTTAACAAGGCTGCTAAGGCATGCAAAAGGTTTTACAGAGGGCTCGTTTCGACCATATTAGTCGAATAGGGAACAAACTAGCTTCATACCCTGCGGGTAGCAAAGCGTTTTGGTCCCTAGCTAAATCGGTCGAATCGAACTTCTGTCGCCCCTCACTACCTCCAATGCTAAAACCTGATGGGACGTTGGCTCACACCGCAACGGAGAAGGCAAACTTGTTTGCATCTCAGTTTGCGGAATCTTCACGTCTAGATGCTGGTTGTGCGATACCTCCTACTCCACCTGGCAGTCCGACTGTAATGTCTGAAATACATATTCGCCAAAAGGAGGTTACTAAAGTGCTACGCAATCTGATGTGAATAAAGCCAGTGGCCCGGATGGAATTCCTGCCATAGTACTGAGGGTTTGTGCACCCGAGTTGTCTCCAGTACTAACGCGCCTGTTTAGACTTTCTCTCCAAACTGGGCAAGTGCCGAAGTCGTGGAAGCTTGCAAACGCAAACCTGTGCCCAAAAAGGTAGTCGTGCTGACCCTGTCAACTACAGGCCCATTTCAGTCACGTCCATACTCTGCAAGACTATGGAACGTGTCTTAAACCACAGGCTCCTGACATACCTAGAATCGAACGACCTCCTCAGTGACCGGCAATACGGGTTTCGCCGGAACCGGTCCACCGGGGATATTCTAGCGTATGTCACCCACATCTGGAGTGAAGCTATCGAGAAACACGGGGAAGCACTTGCAGTCTCCCTGGATATCTCGAAGGCTTTCGACAGGGTTTGGCATGATGGCCTTATAAGCAAGCTTTCTGGCTATGGTTTGTTTCCTGGGTTTATTGCTTGGATATCGGACTTCTTGAGGATCGATCCATACGAGTTGTCATTGATGGCTGCTCGTCGGATCAAATGGCAATCAATGCCGGAGTCCTCAAGGGTCGGTACTCTCTGCGACGCTCTTCCTGCTACATATCAACGATCTGTTGAAGCCCGGTATCTTTGGGTACGCAGATGATAGCACCGTCGTAGAGAGTTATATATCCAGCGCAAGAGCCAGTGGGCAACAAACTCAGCTACTGAGAGAGAATATGATCGAGCGTTTGAACTTGGCTCTTGAGGCAGTCTCGAAATGGGGCGATGCCAATTTAGCCAGGTTTAACGAAGGAAAGACACAGGCGTGTTTGTTCTCCGCTAAAAGGAGTCCGTTCCAACTGGCTCCTACTTTTCGAGGCGTGTCCGTGCCGGTTACTGACCATCTCGAGCTTTTGGGCGTTTCTTTGTCATCGACGCTCAACTTTGGCACATATATTGAGTCTAAAGCTAAATTAGCCGCCAAAAAAACTGGGTGTCCTCTCAAAGGTGCGAAGATACTTCAATTCTGAACAGTTGCTCACGTTATACAAAGCACAGATTCGCTCCTGTATGGAGTACTGTTCGCACCTTTGGGATGGATCAGCTAAGTATCAGCTGGGGACTCTGGAATCTATTGAGAGACGTGCCAAAAGACTCATAGGCAATGACACTCTTGTGCGTAAAAGACTTCAAAGTCTTGATCATCGCCGCAAAATCGCTAGCTTATCGGTTTTTTTATCGGATACACTTCGGAGAGTGTGCAACTGATCTGCATGATCTAATACCACCTTGCCCTTTCTTCTATCGGACTTCTCGTTCCACAAAAGGGCGACATCGTTTCATGGTTGATGTTCCAAAAACGCGAACGAAGAGGTTTGACTCCACGTTTGTGATAAGAACGTCTAGGTTGTGGAATGCGTTGCCTGAGTGGGCTTTCCCTGATGGTTACAATCTTGGTGTCTTCAAATCGAGAGTGAATCGGTTTCTTCTAGGTAAGCACGCTCCATCGTAGATCTCATCATCGCTTAACATCAGGCGAGATGGTGGTCAAGTGCAAACCTATTATAGTAAAAAAAAAAAAAAAAAAAAAAAAAAAGGGGTGGACAATTAGCCCGTGTGCTTGTTTTTTTGTTTGCGCTTGGATGCGCGTATCGCCTGATGTTCTCATTCAAGAAACACATTTTAATTAAATTGTAACGTCATTTGCCAACAGAAGCAATTGTAGGCGATAACTATGTCACAGATAAGAAAATAGTTACTTCGAAAGCTGTTTATCTAGCTATCTAAATAAATTATATATATATTATATTATATTGGTGGACAATTCACACACAACACCATCTGACCCCAAACTAAGCAAAGCTTGTGTGATGGCAGCCAGAATGAATGGTAAACATTTATTTGCCCTCCGATATTTTGAATATAAATATGTGACTTTATTTGTGATGTGCTATGAAATGATCTGAAATAAATTCGAACAATTCGAAACATGAACCAATCAAATTAATGTTTACATTAGCTCGTGAGTTGATGAAATCAAATTATTATGAAATAATTATAAACATGAAATGATTAATCAATGAAAATTGTTGTTTTCCAATTGATAAAAACATCACAATGAAGTGCCATGAAGATAAAAACTAGAATTAAAAAGAAATTGGAGTCATAGGAACTGCCGATAAAAATGAAAACTTATAACTCAGAATTTGATAGCTTACTTTGGAAACTACGCGGGTGACGCCGGAGGCCATGAGCATGGCCAGCTAAATCATTCGAGTTTACCCGAAGATTTCTTTCATTTACGAACGTGACGCATTTGTTTGTTGCAATTTAACCCTTTACCATAACATTACGTGAGCATATAAAGAAAAGAACTAAAGTCACCGACATAGCTCAACGTATCAACAAGCGGAAGTACCAGTGGGCTGGTCATATTCGTCGTAGAACCGAGAACCGTCGGCGTAGACTACTGGAATGTTCTGCAGTGTAGACTACAAATTGGCAAACATTGTATAGGATGCCCTGAAACTAGATGCAATGATGATATACAATACAAAACACCTTATTATACTACAAAACAATACAGAAATACAGTGATTATACTTAAAATTAGACATTTTGGGGACAAAAGGCAATCTTATCGCTTTATCGATATACGAAAGGCAGCTGGTGTCGGTTGGAAACGTAAAACCGAGGATCGGGCGGAGTAGCATATTATTGGAGAGGCCCATGTCCAGCAGTGGACGAATGATGATCATGAGCATTTAAAGGATTTCCACCTTAGTTGCAAAAGTTAAAAAAGTGATACTTGATTGATTGATCTTAAACAGATTATCCTTTAAAAGGGTATGCTTAAAACCTCAGCTGTTGTAGTTGTCCCAGTGGAAATATTATGCTCAAGGAATGCAATGTATTCCTTCGTGAAAATCCTTCAATATTCAAACATGGCTACACTCATATCTGCATTTATTTGTGCAAATTGAGATCGTTTATTGAACTTAAGCTCAAAACTGAAGAGAAAACAAGCTCCGTGCAAAATAGACCTTGTAATGTCGTAAAAAGAACGCGGACACGCGCCGTGAAAGGAAAATTGGCAGTGTCGGAACACGCAGACGATGAAAGTGTCAATAAATGCAGGAAATGAGTAATTAATCGAATCGCACTATTGTTAGTCATCATCTTTGTAATTTTTATATTAAATCAAACAAGCGACAGACCACCTGACGAAATTTTTTGTCGTCGCCGCTTTTGGACACCAAAGGCAATGGGATCCTTTACAAGAAGAAATCATATCTTCCCAATAAACATAAGAAAGTCTTATAATTCGGTCCAGTTGTTTCGTAGGAGTACGTTCGTATTCAATAAACATGGCACGAGATTTTCATGTATTAGATATCATAAAAATCGGTCGAGGCGTTTAGGAGATGTACGAACATAAACATAGTGACATAGTGGCAGATTTACTAATAACTAGGCCAGTCTAGGGTAGTGTCCAAAGAGTATACTTTTTCTAAGATAGTGTCTATTATTATTATATGATGCACTCTAGTTTTAGATGCAATCAAAACAAAGTTATTGAAACATTTTTTTTTTGGAGAGAAACAACTTTAACACGTTCATAATTATCCGCTCTTTTATAGTTTGCACAACGTGATAAATAAGTAGTAGGTATACTACTTGTAAGATAACAATCTCAAAATTAATTAACCCAGATCTTTACACGCGTGTTGTAAAAACTTAATAACAGCAAATAATAACAGATCGCTTATTACACATTAATTAATTACTTTCCCATCCTTCATAAAGACATGAAGCATAAAGAGAATGGTTGATGATTTAGGGTCGTCGTATCTTACAAGCAGATATTCGATAATCTACCGCACTGGTCAAGTGCAGGCTGACGGATGACACAAGTCCTGGAACATGTATCGATGCGGTTGTTTTTATTTGAAGGTAAATTACCGTGTGGTGGTAATTTACCTTAGCTATGTCTTAGCTATGTTTGGTTAAATATCGATTTAAGATGGCCGCCTCCATAAAATGGCGGACAAAATATTTTTTCACAACATACCTCAATATGGGTAACAAATGAAACGACTTGACTAGTAGAATACTATACACCATGACAAATTTCAAATCCAAGATGGCCGCCACCACAAAATGGCGAAAAATATATTTGTTTTTTCACTGCTCCCGGCCAACTGCCCCCAATATAGGTTGGCTTGACTAGTAGAATCTTGTACAGATTACAAATCCGAGGTAGTTGGGGGTAAATGAAAACTTCTAATTTGGTTCTTGTGATATAAATAGGATGAAATTTCACCCTTATTGTCCGAACTATAAAGCTCCTCAAATTATTTCACGGCACCGATAAAATAGTTTTGAAACATGTTTGTAACTTACTTTTACTGTACAGTGTACAATAAAGCGTGAAGTAATTGGCTATAAAACAAGAATGAACGTGTGTAGTGTTAATGTTAATAAACTCATTTATATCTAGTTATTATTAGCTACTGCACTTGGATTCTTTTACTTATACTTAATGATAAAGAATAAATTAGGTACAAATTTTATATTACTTGTACAGGGTTACGGAGAATACCTTTATTACACCTATGTGTCTAAAAACGATTTTTGGCATATAGTTTTTATCCTGAGTTCACACTTGTAAGAAAAGGTTGGATGTTTATTAGGTGTTTCGATATTTCATTCTCATTTTTCGACAATCTCCAAAACATGCAAAAATCCTAAGGGAATTGCGGTGTGGTAAAAAGTTCATTTTCTAAACTGTACGGGGACGAAATCGGCGGTAGATGTTAATTTCTACTATTAGGAGGACACTGTGTGCTCTGCCTAAATGCTTAGCCGGAAAGGAACGTTCCATCTTGTGACCCTAAAGGCTTCCGATAGGTACTGAAAATAGCGCAATAGGCGCATGCGACAAGTTTATTCTACCTCTATAAGTTAATTTTATAATTCTACAAGTTTCATTGATCCTGCTGTGCGCTGCTGATCCCTGCTGCAAGCCACTGATGTTGTGTCCTGCTGTGGGCTACTACCGCTGCTGATCAAGAAACCCTCTCAGTTCCTGTTTTCTGGTTTCCAAATGTTGTGTCCCTTTCTTTTTTAATTTACTTTACCCCTTTTTTTTACATCCCTTTAACTTTTATATTACATTTACTTTCATTATACTTGTTTCCTTAACCTTTTATTATTTCACTCTGATCCCTAACCTCCCTACAAACCTCTTATGTTCACTATCGTGACAAGCTCTTCTAGAGAGAAAAAACACTAGAATGTGTATTGTTCCAACATTATTTCATACGTGAGCTATGATGCAGTACTTTGATTTAACTGACAGTAAGCTAATGCAACGTGTTTGTATATGTTTTTTAATTTAGTATGCGGATGGATTTTGAGGTTATCTCCGTTGCGTATCTGCAAGTGCATTGCGCAATGATGCAATGCCGGCGTATGTGGATGTTGTGTAAATATTCTAGAATTATCATACGCAATACATCAACTTAGCACTTTATTAGGCATAAAGAGCTGCGAAGAAAAGTATGACTTTTTCTTCTGAATATTTGTCCTGTTTTTTATCTTTAAAGATAATGTAAACTCTACTGAAATATAAGGTGATGTACAGAATACGCAAGTCAAAGTTCGGTAGGCAGTAGAGGCTATCTGAGGCCACAGGTTACTTATATTATTAAAAAAAAACACGCAATAGTCCAAGGCTTTTGTATCGATATGTCCCTGTCAAACGTCATCAGGGATATTTTCGTTCACTTCTACGATATGGGATAGCTCGATGTTTGCTGTGTTATTTGTTGCATAAAATAGTAAAAATAAATTTATGACAAAATACACTTAAATCCCTGAAGTTTCCGTATAGAACAGCTTCAAGCGAAGATATATTGGTATACGATAACAACTATACGATAGGACTGCCATATCAATAGTATAATGTTAGGAAACATCTATTGGGCTTCTATTTCCACTATGTAAGATGAAAAGATAGCTTTAAAAAGTCGATATAAAATGCATTTTTAGATTGTTTATAGAAAGAAATTGAGACTAGGGCTCTTAGTCGCGTGTCGTTGGAGGTTTTACTGTCGTATTCCAAAACACGCAATGTTTACGCGATTCAAAATCCTATGAAATTTCTGAGAACGATCAAGCCTTCTTCTTCTTCGACAAACATCGAATTAACTCTGAGAGTAATACATCGTCGGTGGTGGTCTAAAGTAGGCTGGCGATAATGATAACAGAAGAGTCAAACAACTTCGAGCTACAAAACGTGCGCTCAACGAGGGTCACGGCTTATCGAGATTATTTATATATCTATAAATGTCAGTGTGTAAGTAGGTCACATTAATCGTAGTAGTATTACTACGAGTCCTATTTATAGATCAAGTTCTACATGATATCGTAAACCACGAGCCTTGAGGTGCACGTGCAATTGACATACCAAGTCTAAGTAAAGTACATGTATTACATTCATCAATTAATTCAACGCATTGATATTCTAACGAGATTTAGTACTCGTTGAGTACGGTAACGGTAACGATATAGAATGCCTTCAGGTATGCTTTAGGTATAGTTAGTAAGTGGATCCTAAAGATATATAAATATTATGTTAGTGGATCCCTACGTCTTCTGCACTAGCCCAATGTTCGTTAGGCAGTAGAGACCACTTGAGACTAAGGTTGCCATCCGTCCGGGTTTCCCCGGATTTGTCCTAGTTTGGACGGCGTCCAGGCCGGATTTCATCTTCATCTCAATGTAAGAAAAGATAATAACATGTTTTTCCATATAACTATGTATAAAATTAAAAATATCTAATAGTAGGTACATAGACTATTTTTTAACGCGGGAAAACAACTAGAACGGGACCTACGCGGGTAAAATCTTGGGCTACTAGTAAAGTATTTTTTGCTCGTTTTTTTGTATTTGTACTTGTGACCCCCCCCCCTGGGCGAAGCCGGGGCGTATCGTTAGTTCCGTATACAAATCGTAGCGTCATAATATACACGTATGTTGCCAGTTTTTATACGTGTGAGTCAGTACTCTCCGTTGCAATTGTAGTAGGTACACATACTACGTTAATACGTATTTTATGATACCGTTGATCTGTTACACGCCGCGCAAGATTCGGTGTCGCAAGTGAAATACTCGTACGTCTCTACAACATCACAACTGAAAATAACCTGCTTGACCTTTGCTAAACCGGAATATAGTAAAATTTTAAAATAAACACGTAGCCCTAGAATAACATACAACCTAGATAGATTAAAAGACACAACCTAGATAGCAAAAAGTTTTTTTACTACGTTTACAAATCTATCTGCAATTTCACCATTGGGATCTGATAACAGAGTCTATATCCTCTATTGATAGCAGTTAGCACAGTAAGTGGCACGCCTTCGCCTCGGCTGAGCAAGGTGCGTAATTGTCTACCAATTAGTCGGGAAGCAGTAACGAGTGGTTTTACGTTCGTATTACCGCCAGGTATGTGGCGCAACAACGCTGACCCACAGATTCTGATAGTCGGAGATATGACGGTCAGTTTTCTGACACATGACTCCACGAGACTTATACAATAAGTTATATAATCTAAGCTATTCCGAAAAAACTGACTTCAATTTAAAGTTAAACTCAACCACTCGGACAAAATTTATTTATTTATTCCATGATAACGTCATTTAGATAAAGGTAAGTTAAATTTTAGTTTTGTTGTTAATATTTCAAAAACCAGTTCATTGACTATGAAAACTATGATCTACTAAAAAACCCCATCACAAACGATTCACAATTGGCGGAGCTATAGCGAAGACAAACGAATTGAGAACCGCCTCCTTTTTTGGAAGTAGGTTAAAAATATGCTTCAAAGTAATATAATTATGCTTTGTATATGACTTACGCAAAACTTAGCGTGCATACGCATTTCCGTCTTTTATGGCAATGTATACCCATACGTATTCATTAATGTGTTCGTATGTGGGTGTTTATTATTTTTATTACAGAATGATAAACAAAACCCATGGATATCTGCAACTAAAGATATTGATTATGATTTGCCTACACACGATTTGAAGATGCTCTTGTTGATTCCATTTTGGAAAACTTAACAAAACTGATCCTTAGGCGAGAATGTTCGCTTTCATGAACTTGAGGGCTTTATTCTGGGGCCAATTCTGAAATCACGGAATAAATATTGCTATGTCATATTAATTTTAAAGCTTGACACCACTTAAATCACCCTTATCCAATCAGCGACTACCTCTTGGACTAGATATTTCTTCATTCTTCCCGTTAGCGTTATAATTGGCACATTCATGGTGCGTGAAGAGCCTAAAAACACTACAAATAAGCTTTATGGATCTAGCATTGTTAGTGTTTCTAACGGGTGGTACGAAACATCGCAAGTAACATGTGGTTTCTGATACATAAAATATAGTAGTAATATTAAGTGGGGCGCCGATTTTCTGTTTGTTTAAATGCTTCTGGTAATCACTCAAATCTGGAACCACTGGTCCTAAAAAACCTTTTCAGTTTGAATGTTTTTGCTAAAAAGTGGAGAAGCATTACTACTCTTGCAGCACTTGATGACAAGTAGCATGCCTGCCCATAGCAGCAAAATCACACCCAGGAATTTGAACAAGAAAAGCTTAAATCACTGCCTACCAATGCCTACCAAACCCTACGCTCTTCACCTGGACATTTATGGTGATTTATCTCTTTGTCCTGTAGAAACATAGGCTATCAAATCGGAATACAGTAATGTTTGCACATTACTGCCATTCGTTAGAATAATCCTACCACTACAATGTATACTAATCGGGATTGTTATAGATTACTTTATTTTAGTTTTAAAACTCTTATAAAACAAATTAAGGCCAATTTTAGCCATGTATTTTCGCAAAACGATGTTCCACTTTTGCTTGTAGGTAATTAATATGTAAGTTGAATTATTTCGGCGTCAAAAAGGTTGTTCTGGTAAAGGATTTACATCTGTAACTCGTTTTGATTTCGTTTGCTAGAATAATTCAGCTTAAAACATTTGTTAGGTTTTATCGAGAAAGATGGATGTTACAACAGTTTTAATATTACATTTTCATTTCGCGCACAGTTTCTTTAAGTATTTTATTTCACTTTCTCTGCTTTCGAAACGTTGGAATAATTACTAGACATAATTAATTACGTTCATTACGTACGGTGCCCATAATTTGTACACGATATAAATAAGCATAATTTTCTTACGTACTTTACTTTCTTTGCTAGAGTTCAAGAACACTTGATGAAAACAGTTTCGTTTTCATTTTAATGACAAGCAATGCTACTGTTTTGCTAATGGTTTCAATGAAGTTACGAGGCGAGCGTAGAACAGTGCTAGGTAATAAATGATAAATAAATAGTGGTGGACATTTTTTACACCATATAAGCCCAAATTAAGCCAAGCTTTTTGTAGTAAATTAACTACTTCACAAACTCCGGGGTCCGTGACCTTTGTCATTTGGGTGCTTTTTCACATATATCTTGGATTAGGAGAAGAAAAGGAAAATCGGGGGAAGTAGGGAACATTTTCAACCTAATTCTAGAGCTCTTTAGTCGATTTCGTCATTCGACCCGATCACTACAGGTTGGGACTCGGTTATTAATCGAATCGACATTTGCTATTTATCTACGCAAAGCTTGTACTACGAGAACCAGATTGCTGATGTCATTCTACCAATATTATTAATGCCAATTTGTTGCTCAATCACGTCGAAACTTCTAAACGGATCGGGTTATAATTTCAGATATTGTTGGATTATAGTCTGGAGTAGCACATAGGATTTTGGTCCCGAGAAAATAGCGACAACAGGAACTTCGCGGGCCAATCCGTGGAGCGCTGATATATTAATATAGTTGATTAAAATGTCTGTGGCTGGGGCACAGAACTAATATTTTTTAATTATCACAAATCTTTAATGATTTGAACTGCTTATTTTCGTACTAGCCGACCCTGCAAACGTTATGCTATATTATATCGATGGCTAACGGCCGAAATGGGATAAGCGCCATTTTTTGAGGTATGGACTTATATATATGGTTAGAATCGCCGTTTTTTTCTGCGTCGTTTGGTCTGGGTTACATGCTTCTAAGTGAAACTTTTTGTCGTTTAGGCAGTAGTAAAAACAGGAGACGAAGCCATTTTTTTTTGTAATAAGCGACACATTTTTTTTGAAAATTTTAATTTTGGTTGTTGATCGATAAACATTTTAAAATATTGGACTTAAGCTTTTTGTCCCTGCTGTAAACTTTTGTTATTTAAACGTTAACCTTTTTTAGCTGGAAAGAAATATTCAGAAATATGCGTTTAAGTAAATAGGCCATAAAGAATTATTTGTAGAATTCCATTTAGTCTTTTATGCCTATTATTTTATTAACCATATTTGTCGGTTATATAGTTAGGCCACATTAATTAGATTTTATTTTGGTGTTTAATATTTATTTCGTTGTTGATAACTAGATAGCAAAATGGCGGTTACTACATTTTGCCCCCTTTGAATACTTAGTAATGTATTGTCGCTTAGTCCTTTTTTTGCTACCGAGACTTAAAACAGTTCTGGTGCTTAGATAAAAAAGCAAAATGAAAAGTTATCCTTATAACAATTGATTTTAAGTGAAAATGTCGTTTACGTAATCAAAAAGAGTTGAAAACGTCGGTTCTGTCGGTTCAAACGCCAACACGCCGAGCTTCAGTAGCCTGAACACAAACAAAACACAACAAAAAACTGAATGCTATAACCATTTTTAAAGCTCGCCAAAACATTCATAAAATGACACTAGCACTTTATGTGCTAGTTTTGTCCTCCAAAAGGTATTGAATACTCCATATGGAGAAAGTATGCTATTATTTTATTCACGTAAATTAGCTGTGTATAATTTTTGTGTGTACCAAAAATGGTACTCGTAGTAGCAATAAACATGAATTGCTACTGTTGGAATGAATCTAATGGTAAGAGAGGTGCTAACGAAATTTCAACAATACTTCATAAATACATACGCATAGTTGATGAACGTGGCTTAGTAAAATATTTGTTGCTTTACTCCGATTGTTGCCCTCGCCAAAATAGAAATAGGATAGTCATGGCAATGCTACATTCAACATTGCAAACGTGCAATAACATTGAAACTATACAGATCAACTTCTTACTGACAGGTCATACATACATGCCTGTCGATTCTGTACATGCCGTTATAGAAAGAAACATATAAAAATAGCATCATTTACGCACCTTCACAATAGTACACAATATTAACAAAAGCAATACAAGATCCAGAACCGTATAAAGTGGATTTTTTACAGTTTAAAGACTTTAGTAGATGGAATTCAATCAGCGAAAAATATTTCAAAGGGAATCTAACTGGTAAAATAAGTAAGATGCGCGTTGTTACATATCAGAAAAAAAGAGATGACGTAATTGTTGTTAAAAACTCGATGAATGACGATGCCGAATCCTTTTGCGTGGAAGTACAACCAAAAATTAAGATGACTCCACCAGCATGTTATAAGTCTCAAACTCCTTTATCAAAGGTAAAACGTGATGATTTACTTAAACTTTGTAGAGATAACGTGATTCCTCATTTCCTTCAAAATGTATAAAACAGCCTTATAAGCTCTAACAATGTGAAGGACACACTCCCTGAGTCGGATATCGAATATGAGTAAGATTTATGTTACTTCACATACTGCGATATGTTTATTGCATAAGTCAAAGACTTGAGAACTTTTTGACATGGCTAGTGTACTTGTTATTTTATAATATTTGATTATTTTTAAGCGTTGTCCTTTTTTGTGTTTGTAAGCTTAGCCTCATAGACCTCTAGATTATTTTTAAGTTAACTTGATCTTAGATACTTTATACCAAAACTGTTATTATTGTTGTTAATACGAGCAATTGTTATTAATAAGTACTGTAGCTACTGTGTTTAAATAAGTGTTTTAATTTTATGGCTGTTAAAACAGATTTGATTCTTAAAAGTATTATTTTTCCTTACTTAGAACTCTAGGCCAAGCCCAAAATCTTCTCTCATTCTGTTTAGATATCAACCTAATGTTCAAAGTATTAACACATCACAATACATCATAAAAATAATCAAACGAATAGGCGCGATATTGTCAAATTTGAACTTGATACAATTTTCCATTCAGTCACTTTTCATTCGACAGCCGGTTATCCCATATTTCCCTAATTTTATTTCCCAAAAACTCATCCTAGTGCTATTTTGCTTCAGCTTAAATAGAGTAAAAGATGTAGTTATATCATTTTAACTGGAACGGATTAATATTGCAATTTCATTTACGACATTTTGGCTGTTTGCAATTAGAAGTTATTTTAGGATAAGCGACAGAAAATAGTGTTTACAGGCTAAATATTAAAAACATAACAATGCTATTCAATAGCTAGTGTCTTAAATATCATGTATACAAATTTCTAGACTTTCGGAAGCTATACTTTAAGTTTTATGATTTTTTTTCATTTTATTTTAACTTTAAATCACTCTCCTCTAAAATTCAACCTTTAATTTTCAAAATTCATGGCGCTTATCCCATTTCGGCCGTTAGCCATCGATATGTAGGTACATGTACATTATTTATAAACCGAATTAAATACAACAGTAGCTTCATGTGAATGACTGTCAATGAAAGAAGTTTAAATCTATTTGATTGTGTTCATACAAATAAAATAAAATTACAATTAAAAAAATAATGGGGGAGGTAGGGGAAAAATCTTGGCGACCTATTTTCTATACTAATTATCGAGCTGTTCCGAAAGAGTAGGGTCGTTACTCCTCCATGATTCGAGATTTACATGTCGGACGTTTAGAATTGTTTTTTTATTGAATGACTTTAGAATTTCTCAACTAAACCGATAAAACAAATCTGAATTAATTTTGAAATAAAATTCAGACACTCGGCCAAATTTCATTAGGTACAAGCTATTTACTACGTCGTCCTGATAAATCAAAGTAAATTTTAGTTTTATGTTCATATTTGATAAACCGCCCCACCGATATCGATAAAATCTAAAAGAGCCGATAATCTACCATTACGGAATTACATATGATCTAGCAAACAATAAAGAACCATCAAAATTGATTCACAAGCGCGTAACATGCATACAAAACAAGAACAAAATTAAAAATTTTGATTAACCCCCGACTACCTTAGATTTGTTATCTGTACAACATTCTACTAGTCAAGCCCTTTCATTTGATACCCATATTAAGGGAATTGTGAAAAAGGAAATGTAATTCGCCATTTTGTGGTAGCGGCCATCTTGGATTTGAAATTTGTCATAGTGCAAAGTATTCTACTAATCAAGCCCTTTCATTTGATACCCATATTGAGGTAGTAGTGAAAAATATTATATAATTCGCCATTTTGTGGTGGCGGCCATCTTGGATTTGAAATTTGTTATAGCGTTTAGTACTCTACTAGTCAAGCCCTTTCATTTGATACCCATATTGAGGTAGGTTGTGAAGAAATATTTTGTCCGCCATTTTGTGGAGGCGGCCATTTTGAATCGATATTAACCAAACATAGCTAAGAACACCCGCACGGATATTAACTTTCAAATAAAAAAAGCCGCATCGAAATCGGCCCATCCGTTTGAGCTCTACGGTGCCACAGACAGACACACACACAGACAGACAGACAGACAGACAGACAGACAGACCGACAGACAGACAGACAGACAGACATCGACGTCAAACTTATAACACCCCTTTTTTTTGTCGGGGGTTAAATACATACAACCAACCATATTGAGAACCTTTTATGAAGTCGGTTAAAAGAAAACGAAACTGGTTTTATACATCGTATGGTCTAAAAACATGCAATTATTCAAATTATAAAGAACTGGACTATTTTAGTCTAGAAAAGGAAAACCATACAAAAAATAGCAAATATTGTGACGTCAAGTACCTACTTAAACTTAAGTTTTAACGGAACGAAAATAAACGAAAAAAAAATCAATATTCTAATTAAAAATCTTATTCTATATACTAAATATTCTAAATCCTTAACTGTTCAACTTAACAAATTTTACAAAACAACAAAAAAAAAATCAACTTAACTAATAAAGTTTTAGGATACAATGATAAATTAATCGGCAAATTTTACAAAAACAACAAAAAAAATCAACTTAACTAATAAAGTTTTAGGATACAATGATAAATTAATCGGTAATGTCGGGTTTCTGTAGTAAAATGTTGCAGTCTATTAAACGTACTTTCAAGCAATTCCTAAGCTAATTAATGTTTTATACATAGAATAGCATCTGTTAACAAGTCTCTCGAGTATACAGACAGAGTGACTTCTCCGTATAATGTATCGTATTGTTTACCAGTTACCACTCGTTCATTCTCGTTATTCTATGTCTACATTGCCGCTTGAACACGACCGCTTTATGTAAGTCTCGTCTTAATCTTAGCTACGAATTTTAAATACGTACATAAACAAGTACAAAAATCTTTCGTTCAAACAGGAAGACTTAGGAAACAAGGATAATGGAGTCTCCTTTTAAGCATAAGTATACATAATACATAAATAAATTCAGGCTCTCTATAACCATAACTAATCTTTTATAAATTTAAATATGTGTGTGTTTGTGTGCGTATACATACATCGTCGAACTACTACAAATAATCGTTCGCGATGTATCATATACACATAGCGAACGATTGTTTGTAGTATGTCTATATAATTATGATTACTATGATTAATAATAATTCTTCGTCCGGAATAAATTAGAGAATAGAGATTAGAATAGATAGAGAATAGAACAGAAGATTCCTGTCATAAAGGTCTGAAGATAAAAAATGAAAATAACTATACAACATTTCCATGGGAGCTGGTTAAATAGAAATGTATAAATATGTACATATTCTTTGTAGTTGTAAGGTTATAGGAATTTCGAAGACATATTTAGGAAAGTGAACAGTAGCCGGGGAGCTTACAGTTTTCAGATACAGTTATCTGAATACGCCATAATCTCGCGTATCAGTATACGCGAGATTATGGCGTTTTTGTGACATAACAATTAGGTAAAAGCTAATCATAATATCGTGGATAAAAAATACTTGTGCTCCGCGGTTTATCTCGTCCAAGTAAAATCTTTATCTTATTTTATCGTTATATCTTGAAAAATTGAAACGTACATTTATGTCTAAATAATGTCTTTCCATTTCATATTTCTTCACATTACACATACTCAAAACCCTAAAAGGTTGTACAAGTCATTTATTTATTTATTTACATAATCATCATTTATTTATTTATATATATACATATATATGTATAGTCATGGGTATACTAATTACTCTAATTTTCGTGTCCCTATTGTGTCGTAAAATGAGTACGTGTAAGTTAGGCTACTGAGCATACTGCTGTATGCTGCATCGTTATCATTATAAAGCGTGGCGTGTGCGTTGCATGTCGTGATGCAAGCGTAATGCAGGGCGCCCGTTCTGACATATCTGGAGTGCAGCGGCGCGCTCCCACTCGGTTTCTAAACATAGTTCTTAGCACGAGTTCTAAAACTAAATCTTAGGTAGTAGATCCCGGATTCGGGAGATCTCGTCATTTCTTTCTATTTGCGTTTGTATAGTATAACAGTTTTCGAATAGCATAAGCGGCCCACTAAATGTTCCCACTGCTTGGACTCGGGGCTCTTCTCAGGAGAGAGTCTAGGTCTAGGCCATAGTCCACCACACTGGCCGCGGGTTGGCGGATGATACACCTCAAAAGATTCTGAGCACTGGGTGGGACGAGCAGGACATGTCCCTGATGGTAAGCAAGTCGCCTGTCCATAACAGTCCCTTGTCACGGGATATTGAAACATGCCAACTCATAACTTAGCACTGCTCTGCGATCGTTACCTAGAGATAAAAGATGCTTTATCTCTATGACCCGTAATTTCGTTCTCTGCAGTTCCGAGAATCATCTTTAGAGAGTTTTTTGCAAAACGACCTAATCTTTATACTCAAGAGTACTTAGAATCGTATTTCTCTAGGATCGAATTAATTCCATGTATTGAGAAATTCGAAATCGAGCTTGCCATGCCTTTTCATATTCTACCAGGTAAGTATAGTTAATTATGTAGTTAATCTTCCAATCATATGAACATTTGCCAGTTCATCGAGATAACTCATTCGTAATTAGTTACTCATAACTCAGATGTTCTGCTGAAAGAAAACGTCATTCCGGCATACCTCGAACGTCTGTTCACTGCATCACTGCAGTACTTTCCAACGCATCGCATTCACATCTTTTTATTATCAATATGGATTGCATGTTTTTATGTTGCGGGGGGACGAAGAGAGAAGGCCCCGAGTCCCAGCAGTGGAAACATTTAGTGGTTTGCTTATGCAATAGAGAGGAAATGAGTGTATTATTTTTTAGGACAAATTTAAAATAAACTAATTCAAAGAACTATAGCTTCTCTTGTCGTCCAATCTCGCGACCGCAGCGTCATGGCGTCTCGTTCCGGTAAGCGGTCAGATTGACGACGCTACGACTCAGTTTTCCCGCGATTTCCCTTGCGCTGAAGTGCGACCTATACTCGCTGAAGGGGCAGTATACAGGCTTGGATTATTTTCAACATCACTCGGACGTATCACTATTTTTAAAAATAATAAATTATCATTATTTCATTAAATATAGGTTTCACATTTGCCTTTCAAGTCAATTAAGCCAATGTTCAAAATATTGGTTTATTATTGCTATAGACAGAGTTAAGGTGCAATGTAAGTAAGTAATTTAGTTTGCCTGACGTGGAGCTTCGATG
The DNA here is from genome assembly GCA_017562165.1 of Ectropis grisescens. Taxonomy (NCBI): domain Eukaryota; kingdom Metazoa; phylum Arthropoda; class Insecta; order Lepidoptera; family Geometridae; genus Ectropis; species Ectropis grisescens. The sequence goes on along the minus strand of CM029777.1, from coordinate 10,043,183 downwards.
AAAACACTTACCGAGAAAACAATAAAATATATATCCAATTTTATGAACCCATAAATGCAAATTGCTGTTACCAAATCCTTAATTATTCACACATTTCTACGTCTGTTTCAAGCCCTTAACAAGTGTAAAATTTCGAAAAACTCGTTCTTTGACGCAATTCTAACGAACAACTTTGCGTACGTTTCATCACTTCATAAATGTGGCGTGCATCCCATTTCAGTGCGTGTATGCAAGTTAGCCACTGTCTTCCACGGCGCCGGCGCACGGATTGCGTCGCGCGCGCAGTCCGAGCGGTCAGCGAGCGGATACGCACAGCAAAGACGTCGATCGCATTTTTCTCTCGATAATGCATTTTGACGTATTTTCTTTCGGAACACCACGATTTTTATTATTCCCAGTGTGAGGCTAGTACTGTTTTGTGCCGTCAATGTGGAGTGAGCTTCGCTAGTCACGTTTTTGTGCCGTGATTGTGTCTTTATTCGGATTAATGGACGTGTGATGTGAAGTGTCGGGAACTATGTCACTGGATATTATGTTTTTGACTCACGACAACTTGCGGCGCCTGCGCAAGGAGCCGCAGGTCCTCGGACCCGGTATAGGGTATGTCTACTACATGAGTTTTACGTTAGAGGTTTCACAGTTTTTTTTTTGATTTTGTTCACGCTTCAGACACACTCTTCTGCACAAATAATATTAACCCTATTTTAGAAAAAAACAAAAATACCTAGTACTTTAACATATCTTTTACCTCATAGCTTTTAATCCCATATGACTTCCTTTTAGGTCGTGGGTTATCAAAAAATCTGCCTTTATTTTTATCCAAATTATATTATCAAAAACAACAACAAACTAGCCTCAAATTAAGCCTATGTACTCGTACTAAGCTTGTAAAGGTATTATGGGAGCCACATACCTAGATACATAGTCGCTCTTTTTAATATGTTTTTTTTTAATGGGATAGTAAAAGAAGAATCATCAATAAAATTTTAATTTCAGATTATGATTTGTTTAATATAATTGTGCCAGTTATAGAGAGACGATTTTCTTAGCATTCCATGGATTCACCGTGCGGGTGCCGGGTCCATCGTGTGGCAGAGAGAGAAAACCCGAGTAGATCCCGAGACTTGTGACTCGATGTGTGTTATAATTTTTTTTATTCGTGTTCCTGAAACCTTCTCCTTTACATTGATACTAGCAGCGCCTCGCGGTTTTTGTAGTTTTCTTTCTTGTTTTTCCAGGGATTAATAAAAGTGGTCAAGTGCGAGTCGGACTCGCCCATGAAGGCTTCCGTAGCAGCAAGTAACATAATATAAAAGTTCTTGTAGTTCGTTGTTACTTTAATCAGTGTTATAACAATAGTCAATTTATGACGTAATAAAACAAAACTACTTACTAGATCTCATTCAAACCAATTTTCGTTGATAGTTCACATGGTTATGAACATAATAATATTTTTTTAATTTTTGTCGTTCTCTTATTTTAGAAGTTACGGAGGGGGGAAATGTGGGGACACACCACGGATATCGGGGGATATGCCATGAGGGCGTGGCAGTGTCTTCTCGATACGGTTAATATGACCGTATAAATTTGACATTCGTTCAGTCGCTCTGAAGCGCCTAGAGAGTACGTTGGCGCGTTAGTGATGGAGTAAGGGAGTTTGCCGACGTGAAATTTCTTCGAAAATTTCTTCGGTAATTTACATGGACAATGTTCATTTTTTTAATTTTTAATTAACTACCTATTTTTCCAGATTTTTTTATTTGTTTTATGATTATTATTAATAATACATACAAAGAGACGATCTTCTTAGCATTCCATGGATTCACCGTGCGGGTGCCGGGTCCATCGTGTGGCAGAGAGAGAAAAACTCGAGTAGTTCCCGAGACTTGTGACTCAGGCGTAGGTTTAAGGGGCCCTTTCTGACGTACATCAACACTCACCTTCACCACTCGTTTTTCTCTCCCTGCCCAGCCAAATCTGATATGAGCCTACTAGTGCAGCTTTAGATACTCGTTCTAGTATAGAACTTACTGCACTTCTGGATAAGCCAAGGTCTTTCAGTAGGTTATAGAGAGATTTTGCTGGTATACCTCTCGCTCCCACTTCTACAGCATACAAACTAACTACATAGCCGTTTTTGTTAATTCGTTTAGGAGGTCGTAATACTTATTTTGTTTCATCGCGTGGTCTTTAGGTATACTAGTTTCCCACGGTACGGTAAGTTCTACAAGGACTATGCGTTTCGTAGCTCTAGAAAAAGGAAAATGTCCGGTCTGGATGACGAAACACCCACATCCTCTGGGATTTTGTAGTGCTTTTCATACGTGTCCATTAAAATAGTCCAATCAGGTGCTGTACCCAGGATTGAGTAAGGCTTGTTCCTGGAGTTTGAAGTTGAGCCTGCTTTTACAAAGTTGATTTGTCTTTTGTTTGTCGTCAATCCCTTTTGGGCTCTAGCCACTGAAAGGCTCATGGCTTCACGTATGATTTCAAGTACTCTGTCATGACGCCGTGAATAATGACCCCATTAAGGAGCACCTTGCATCCCACCAATATGTGCCTTTGCTGTACATATCGCCTCTCTACAAGTATAGCAACATTTTTCAGAGGTTTTTCCCACCTTACCAAGTTACTCTGGTCAGGAGGGTCATTTGGAATGCATTTAGATAAAATTTTAATAAGGCAGGAGACCAGTCATAGATCAAGGTGCGCCACTTTAGAGCTAATGGGATACAGAACTCACCTATGGTTAACCACTCACTTTGCATTTCTAAATTCATAGCGTGCACTTTGTAACCGTTATTTTCGTCTTGTTGTAGAAAGGTTTTTACCAAGTCTCGGTCTTCCTTTTCCTTCTCGCACCCAACCCAGCAGTATTTACTTGTGCACCTGCCATAAATTGTTTATGGAATTGAAGTCTAGATTCTAGGTCTGAAGCAGTTTTGTCTTTTGGGAGAGATGTAATTAAGTCGTCTATGACTTTCCCAAAACATGCGTTTTTGTAACTCTTAGGTGTTTGTAAAGTTCAGACGGTTTCTTTAGTTTCAGCCCAAAACTATTGTGATCCCTAAAAAGAGTAGAGGGATCAGCCGGATGTGCCAATCCTAACCATGACTTCAATATCTTTATGACACTGGCATCTAGCTTTGCCAGGAGAGTTTTACCGATGTCATATACTAGAAAAGGCCAAGTGAGACGTGACGTGAGGTAGTTGTCATATATCCATGCTTTCTTGATATTGCTGATAGGCTGCTGGTCTACCTTATTGAGGTTGTTCATGAAATTTTCAACAACCACCTCTAATGATGGTGTACGTCCTTTGTGATCTATCTTTCTACCAAGAAATTTGAAAGGTACTGCCTCTGCAATTGTGGCAACTCCTTGGCCACTTATGGAGAGTCCCGGATCGTAAGACGTATATTTGGTATTTCGTCTACCCAGACAAAGGCAATGACATTTAGATGGTTTTGTCCTCATTCCTCCGTCCATGTACAGAACTCATCGACTTCGTTCAACAATTCTTGACACTGTTTAGGATTACGTGTAAGTATTGCAAGGTCGTCCGCAAAGGCCAAGATTGACTCAGTGTACTTATTGTTGATTTTAAACCGGTAGCCCCATTTCTTTTCACGGGATATTAATTTGTCTACTAAAATATTTATAACTATATTAAATGCTATTGGTGATAAGCAGCACCCTTGGAATAGTCCTACATTGTATTCAAGTGGTTTTGTGTATTCCTTGTTTACTGCTATGACGAATTTTAAGTGGCAATAATAAGAATTAATTATGTCAATAATTTCAGCAGGAAAGTTATACCATTTTAGGGCAAATATCATAAGTTCATGCTGGACAGAACCAAACGCGTTCTCTAGGTCTATCCAGCAGACTGTTATTTGCCTCTCATGTGTTCTGGCATCTTTCAAACTTTCTGCTAGTAATGTATTGTGTTCCAGGCATCCAGAAATACCAGGCAAGAACCCTTTCTGGTGATTGGGCCTGAAATACTTATTGCTAGTCATAAATGTGGTCATTTTTGTTTGCAATATACTGAAAAGATTTTAGAAATTGTATTGGTTAGGGCTATCGGTCTGGTGTCTTTGGGATGAGTTACTTCCTGCTTTTAGGGATGAGGACAAAATTGCTCTTCCGAATGCTACTGGGACTTGCTTTCTTGACCAGATCTTAATGAATATATTCAAGATATGTTTACGAACTGATGGACACTTTTTATACACTAAGTAAGGAATGCCATCTGGGCCAGGAGCTGATTTAGTAGTTTTCTTTTTAATTTGATAGTTTACTTCCTCTTCACTAGGTGGGGTGCTTTGAAAGTTTGTCAGAGGATCATTAGGTCTTTGGATGTTTGGTTCTACGTACGAGCTCCCGCGTTTAGGCACTTCGTATGTGCTTTTAAAGTGATCGTAAATTTGCGCGTTAGTCAAGATAAGCTTTCCATTTTGCTCCCTGAAAATATTTTTGGAGTATTGAAAAGGGTTTTTATCAAAGTCTACTTCGTGTTTAGCTCTGTTAAAATTATCACGATTTTTACTAATTTGAAGCGATATTCCTTGTATTAATTTAAGGATTGATCTTAGAGCCCTGGACAGTTGGTGACTTTGATGGTTATCGCCCATGGTTTTAGCTACACGAAGACGTTTTATTAACTCTCTTTTCTTCCTCCGCAATTTCATTTTGAACATATTTTCCTTGCTATTTTGAGCATAACAAGTTGATGGTGGGTAATGTTCCGAGAAGTATGTATATATGGTGTCCTGGAAAGTTTCTACTTGGCTGTTTAGGTCTTGTTTTGACCCAGGATGTTCTAATAAGATCGCCAAGTTTTCGTCATGAACTTTCCAGGTAGAGTTTTTTAAACTGGGAATGCCAAGACGTGTCCTGATGACAATGGACTCCTGGTAGTTTTCACTCGATGGTTCACCTTGGGATATATGAGGGTCAACTCTATCCATAGTGTTTGTCGAAGTACTGACCGACGGCTGTCGTGCTTCAACACCATCATGTGTCTTTAAATGCTTTTGGTACCAGGCTCGTCTCTTGTAAATTTCCCGCACACAGGGCATCTCAAGTCCGTATTCGCGCCAGGGTCGTCATTACTATCACACGGTGGACAGATCTTCCGCCCCGCCTCTCGGACTGTCCCAGGGGTATTACTCTTATTCGGACTTTTAGCGATTTAATTCCCGGGCTTGGCTTGCTAGGCCTTCACCCTCGGCTGTCTTTCCAACAGTCAGATGTCTTTCCATCCGTCAGATGTCTTTTCCACCAGCCATCTGTCTTTCCAGCGTCATCCCGTCTCTCCGGGCTGTCATTTTTGTTTGAGACGATCTTCTTAGCATTCCATGGATTCACCGTGCGGGTGCCGGGTCCATCGTGTGGCAGAGAGAGAAAAACTCGAGTAGTTCCCGAGACTTGTGACTCAGGCGTAGGTTTAAGTATAAATTTAGTATAAAATTGGAGCGTTTGTATGTAATATCAAATTAACAACTGTTTACTAAGTTGTGACAAATGAAAGTATGTACAGTACCTATACCTAAAAACTATTTTAAAACTTTTTGTCTATCTTGTTTGTTCCACTAATCTACCAAACAGCTGGACCAATTTTGACGGAACTTTCACTACCAGACAGCTGATCGTCTAGGGCATAACTTTTTACGTTTTTTTAACGTGTAATTTTCTCTTGCTTGATGAAAATAAAATGTTAATATTATTACTAGCCTACATTGTCCCACTGCAGGGCAAATACCTCTCTTCCTTCCTTGCAGATAGTCCAATTCACGGCATTAGGATTTACGGCGTTCGACAGTCTGAGATATAATGTTTTACCTCCCTGTAATTCCTCTGGAAACATAGTTCTTCAAACCGGAATAAAGTGATGTTTATTTAATGTTTATTAAATAAACTGTTTCATTAAAAGTCCCTTAAAATTAGTCCAGCAGTTTCAGAGATTACCCAGTACAAGCAGGAAAGCAAAAAAAATATAATGTTTTTTGTCATTGGTATCGTAAATCCTAGTACCTAATATTACAAATGCTAATGTTTGGACGTTTGGGTATTTGGATGTTTGTTGCTCAATCTCGTTTAAACGTATGAACGGTTTGAGTTGTAATTTGAAATACAGTAAGATTATATTTTGGAAGAACACATAGGCTTAGGCTACTTTTATCTCGATAAAAGAATGGGAACGAGGACTACGCGGGTAAACCCGCGGAGCACTGCTAGTACTTTCATACACATTAAACGTAAAACTGTTAATTTGAAAAATGCAAATAGATTCCTACTCCAACAATATACATTTCTTTATGGTATAGGTAGGTAATACATGTCGTACAGGGTATCAATTTTTATATATTATAATTGTATTTACGTATTTGTATATTAGTACAACTTAATAAATTAAAATATAATAATACAGCCCAAAATAAAATGTCGAATAAATTTTGCAATCACTCATTTCAATCCCTAGTGACATATTATGTGGGCGTTGAGTGACTCCTTCTACATAGACAAAATTATTTGTTACGGAAATGTTCCGCCCATTTTATGTATGTTGTGGGAGGAGACTGGAGACACTAGGTTTCGAACTAAATTCGCAATCAAGGCATATCCCCCGAATATCCGTGGGACACACACATTTTACCACTTTAGAAGAGTCTCTCGCGCAAACTACTCAGTTTAGAAAAAAAGTATGCACCGGATCCGCTGCAACTCTTTGAAACAACTTTTCACGCTTTAAATTATGCCTGATAGCTATATTGGATTTTAGCAGTTCAACCCGCATGAAGTTGGGAAAGCCGAATACAACGAATGTTTCCTTTGTTGTTTTTTTTTACAAGGGACCTAGTTCTAGGCTAACCCTTCACTAAATCACTAGAGGCTAATCCCCTAGTGATTTCCACTGCCTACCGAACATTTGACTAACGCAAAGCGAACGCAAAAACAAACGCTCTATTAACCTCAGAGGGCACCTCAGATGGTACGACCTCGGGATACTTTTTATATAGCATAGAGTGACGAGACGAGCAGAACATGTGCCTGATGGTGAGCAACATACCTGCCACTTAACAGCACAGTGACACGTAGCTATGGGAACATAAAAAGTTCAAATTATTACCTACTAGCACTGCACTGTGCTCGTCACCCAGAGATCTAAAATATCTCGAAGGCCTGTAATTTCTCTGGAAACATTGCCCTTCAAACCGGAACTTGGACATTACTACTTGGCGGTAGAATAACTGGCAAAGGTGTGGTACATCCCCAGGCGGACTCTGCCAAGAGTCCTACCACTACAAAAGTTTTTTGAGTAGAAACTTCATGCTGATAAATACATTCTTGAACCAAAATATGAATCTACTTAGATGTAGTTACGTTTTAGTAGTAAGTATTAATTCCTCTTCGCTAAGGCCACATAGGGAAGGATTGTGGGATGTCAGGTCGTTCCTTGATTTTCCTTTTGCTACCGGAGCAAACATCTTAAATTTTGTATTGTTTACTACGATACAAGAGTCAAATTAAACATTTTACGTAACTGCAACATAAATTAAAACTAAGAACTATCTATTTCATTCGGATCTACGACACCACAGACAAGATACCTGTGAATGTGTATCTGTGTCTACATGCTATAGACACACAGTATACATTCATCCATATGCTTATAACACTGCTTTTGTCTAAAAACTAAAAAAAAAAACATGCTTAAAATTTCTTGCCTATAATAATGTGTTGAAAATGTGGCTTGTGCTATTTCTGGATAAACCTGCTAATTATAATGGTATTAATCCAAAGTGTAATTACGTACTTACGCATTATTCGCCAGTAACAAACTAGACGTGTTCGCAGCATGCGCGGTCCGAGGGGGGGGTCACAGGTGACATGACCCGCCCCCCCAAAATCGTATAAGGAACTATGCGGGTAAAATCTTGGGGGGTACTAGTAAAGTATTTTTTGCTCGATTCATTGTATTTCTACTTGTGACCCCCAAAACCTGAGGCTGCGTACTGGTGACCCCTCCAAAATTCGAGGCTGGGACCGCGCCTGGATCGCAGTACAAGAAGATGACGTATTTGCTATTCTGTACCATCAGACGAACAATATTTTAAACTTGTGTACTGAAAATGTAATTAGTGATACACTTTTCTCACTTTTAAAATATATTATCACTGTGCAACCCGTGTTATTCTTACTCTGGGAATGGGGAACCATAATTATTAATTATACATACTAATCAGAAAAGTTAATTAAATTATTAGTAATGTACAAAAATATATAAACTCTTGTAAAATAAATCAGTGTAAGATTAGGTATATTAGCGATATTCAGGTTTAAAAGAAATTAATGAATTGATTGTTCTTTTCAGGGTTTATCAAATGGCGTGGAAAACGACCAGAACAGCACAAACCACCAAAACCAAGACTCGCCTCACAAGCGGCTATCCACAAGCTCGACGACATCCAACCAGAGTTACGACTCAAACGTCGACTACGCCGTGCCGAAGCATTCGTACAACCGCAACACGCACAGGGCCAGTGATGCATCAGAAACAACGGAGACCAGTCAATACGCGCAACCGAAGATAACCAACCCTCTGTTCGGAGTGAACGCGGCGTCCCACTACGCTCCCGGCGCGGTGCCGCCGCCGCACGCAGAAACCGACACGAAACACTTCGATAGAAACGTTCCAAACGGCGTCCGGAAAGCACCCGAAGGGCAGGACAATGACGCCTACAAACCAGAAGACTCCGTAGACGGTAGGAAAGAGGTCCTCGCCTCAGTCGGTAACCAGATCGCCATCGCCGAAGGCGGTACCGCCACCACACACCACAGACAATAATGGTAAAATCAATGTTCATGTCACCGTCATGATTAACGCAGGTAATTATATGCATCCTTACGAACTACTCGCACATAATGATATAGCACAGTTTCATAACAATGTTTTGTAAAGTTATCCTAACAGTTTTGCACAGTGATGGTTTAAAATATAAACGTTGGAAGGGGGACTGTGTGCCGGTTTCCAGATCGCTCTCGAGGATGCATATGAGGCAAGCAGTCTCTGTAGTAGTGGATGAGTTGCCTTGCTTCAAATATCACACGTTTTTTCTAATTGATAACTATTATATTTCAGTAAATATGATTAAGTAACTTGATTATGTCGTCGTGTTTCTGTTAAATTTGCCCGCTGCCTATCGAATTCGACTGATGCATATTTATAAATATAATCTTATTGTTCATTAATCCTAAATTCCTGACAAATAGCCGAGGTCATTCAAGCATTTGTAGGTATCTATGGCAACTGTCCTATACTTATATCCCTAAAATACATTGCCAAATCACGAACTAATTTTCGTGAGTATGTGGCCAAGAGAGAACACAGTAGGTACAGTAGTACAGTGTTATCTCGTCGTAGAGACTACTCCCACAGTCTACTACTACTCTACTCGTATTCTGTAAATTGTTATACCCAAAAACATTGTCTCTTGTTGACTTTTCGTTACTATATATATTTACTCAATATAATAAAACTGAAATTTCTATTGAAAATTAATATCGCTGTTAATCATTACTGAAATATTTTAACTGCTCACAAAACTCCCGACTCGAACATGTTTTCATTCTAAAGATTTATTGAGAACAATTGGAAAATATCTGAGTATCATTACAAATGTTTGCATACACTTACGGAATTTACGATTTGTGAGTCGATGACGTGTCATATTTTATGCAAGCGCTGTAGTTGCATGCATGTGATAGTGAAAATGTTCCTACTGTGAATATGTTCGGTGTAGTGTAGTGTGTAGAATAGTATGTGTGGGTCATGCATGTGTGCACGTTTGTATCTTTTCTATTTGTCGTCTCTGTCTCCTAATCACATAATCCTTCCACTTTTATTTTTCGTTTCACTCTTGTTGTTTTGTTAAATAAAATCGAATAATATTGTACACCCCGCAAATTCGAACGTTGTGACATCTGGTCATCTTTACATGGTGCAAACGTCAACGTCATTCTAGCTATGAGACGTATCAGTGTCTAAATAGATCCGTCAAATATAGTTCACATTTTTTCTAGATGTGGCGCCAATGTTTCTTTATGTTAGATAAATTAAAAGAAATGAAACAGTGATGCTACATTTGTCAAAATTGTGAACTATCTTTAACATATATATATATCATTAACTTGTAATCTCTCTTATTTACGTAACTTTAAAATATGACTCCTATTTGTCATCAATACTGGGTAATGCAGAACTTATGTACAAAACTGATAAGGGCGGGCATGTTATACCCTCGTGAACAATTTATACGGTGGATCTAACTCTAAAAAGTAATCAACTGTCCTATACAAAACAACGTAAACCTACTCGAAAAAAAAGCTTGACATTTTTAATTGAATATAACAATTGCTAGAAGATAATTATATCTTCTAGCAATTGTTATATTAATCACAGTGTCAAATTTGTTTACTCTTCGAGTAAAGCAGGCCCTTTTAGTTTAAATGTATCTTTTCTGCTTTACCTTGTTTTTAGTTGCTTACCTTTTGTGCCATGTAAAAAAATCAGACTTAATCTTTCCATGTTGCCATATGAATTAAACCCAAGGTGGCGTCAATTCTTCACAACTCCGGGGTCTAAAAATGAATGCGGCATCAGTTTAAAATATCATAAAATGAGCTAGACGTAATAAAAAGATTAAAATGTGAAAGTAAAGCACTCGTAGCCGTTGAGTAACAGCACATTATAAACGCAACGCATTACAAACATTTCAACATATCGAACGTTTCAGGAACGCTCGCCGATTTGAAGAAACAGCGGTCACAGATCAGGACAAACGGTAGTCCCGTGGAAAACAGCTTAAATTCCACGAATAATCACAGCCTGAATTCTATACCAGAGACTAAGGACATGCCCGTACAACTGAACCCCCTTAGTTTATCACCCAGCTCCGGAACAGTCCCGAGGTTCACTGGCAACACCAGTGACGTCATCGGGGATACGAGATCGCGCCGGTGTTGCATTATCATGTAACTGGGAATGTGTATTCTAAGATTATTTTGTGATGGTGGAAAGCGTACAAGTCTGATTGTCATTCCAAAAGGGTAAGGCTTATTCGGCCGTTGTGAGACGACCGGTTGATCACTCTCGCAGTCTTCCTTTTGTAATATAAAACGTGTATGTACCTTGTTATTTCTGAGCTTCGTGAGTGAAGGATCGGTCGTCTGATTTAGTAGCAGTTATCAACAATTTATTGCCGATTGGGAATTGCCATTATTGCTCACAAACGCAATGTATGACAGACGGTAGAAACCGTAGTCTACTCACACATGTAAACTGTTGTAATATAATCATATCATAGCACCATTACGTCAAACAATAACTTCTTTACGCGAATATATGTATGTACTTTCTTATTATAACGTTTGTCTTCCAAATATCTATACTTTATTGATATTTGACAAGTGTAATTCATTTGATTCAGCTGCAGTCAACACTTATATTATTGATTAAAAATAATTCCGAGTTGTGAGTAAATATATCATTATCGCTGTCAATAATTAGCTTTTATTAATTCACTATTGGACATAGATCTCTCCTATGGTTTGAAAGATTTCCTGATTTGGTACAAGTAAACTGAAATAATTAGGATACATTCATTTGACAGCTCAATCAAAATTCTCCGGTTTTTTGTGGTCGCTCTCGTGATGTGGATCTTGCAACACATACAGGAATCAAGCTTCACTAATTTTATTGAGAAAAATAATTGGGACAACATGGAACAAATTTAATTATGGTACATGAACTGTCCAAGTGTTTTCAAACAACAAGTCATTTTGTCTAAATATATTTAAATGGTGCTATGTTAAATTATTCCAAAATCTTTACCGTGTGTGAAGTGTCCTAAGTCATACATTGTGCAAGAAACAGGAGCTTGCCAAGGGCTGAGTATCAGTGTGATAGATGTAAGAGCTCAACGTTATATGAAAAACCAAAACTAAAGTATGGAGTAATGCGTAAATTGATTATCTTTATTTAAAAATTATGTTCTAATCTAGGCACAAATTATTTGTTAAATCTTATGTTTTTGTTTCATTTTAATTGATGATGGGTATAAAAAGATTTTTTCTCGGCTTAATTATGTCATCGTATTGTGGGGATTTTCATATCGCCTTATGTATTACTCTACTCTAGTTTTGGAGTAGATTAGGAAATACTATGGTTGCTAATATTTTAATTAATGTTAATTATCACTCTTATATCGAGATTTTTTGTAGTTATATTGTAAGTATTTTATTGTAGATTTTGCCTTATATTTCCTATTACATTCCAAGATATTGTCGTTGAATAAAAATTTTATGTTAATTATTATTGAACAATTGGTGTAGAAAATGAGATAAATTATTGTATATTTAACTAAAGAGTCGTAATATGATTCTTACGTTTGCATAATAAACTTGAGAACAAAGATGTGTTACAAAATTTTGCAATAAAACGTTAATATTTTAATTCCAACAGATTGAAGTAAGTGCCTCTAATATAAATTCTTATCTATGTCAAACATAGCATAATTGATTAGAGAACAATTTATTTAATTGAAATTATTAATTTATTTAAAGGAATATTACCTATAAGATAATTATTGCTACCTAACAGGTACGTAATGTGAATATATTATTAGAGAATTTAATGAAAATAAATGTGTCCTAGTATAATAAAGCTGCTATGTCTACCTTAGTAATTTCAGTTAGAAACTTCAACTGTCATATTTCTATTAAAAATAGCTTTTAAAAAGTAATACTAAATAATATTCGGAGGACACATGCACATATCTAAATATAATTGAAATTACGTACTTATCGCCGAATAATCAGTATTTTAATACATTGCCATTTTTATTTGCTTGCATTTATTATGTGTACAACAAACGCATAATATAGAAAGTCATTAAATTTACAAATCTTATGCTTATTACATGGTTTATGAGATTTACATAAAGACTGTATGTTACTTACACGAGTCGATATAACAAAAAAAGTTTACTTGAATACTGTTTTCAGCGAGAATCGAAAAAAAAAATAGAAATAAATAATTAAATAAACTATTAAACCCCAGAAAACCCCAAATTAAACTGTATACAAACTAAGTTTATAAATCATTTTGTCTTCATTCGCTTAATACTCAATTTGTGCCAATATTAGTTACTTTATAAAGCACAATTTTGATTGTTCATTACGCACTTGACTGGATGAGGCCGTACCTAAAACTCTAAAACGGTTTCCTGATTTATTCATACAGATCTTTTTATAAAAAAAACGTGAGACGGAGAAAGATAAAACGAAATTTTCGTCGTACAGTCTATATCTATTTCTACCAGAATGGTTTAGGTAGAATTATAAGATCACCGCCTCGACTGCAGAAAATGGGCGATGAAACATCGGTCTTAACTTGTGTAGAGTAGATACATTTTACCGAAGCAATAAATTTGCTGTAAACTCACGTGCTGTCCGCTGTTTACATATATGCTGTCACAGTAAATATATATAACATGTTTCTTAAGTGTAGGAACTTAGGACCATAATTCAATGGTCCATTTCCTGTAGGGAAACACAAATTAGCTATGACCATCAATCTATGGCTGTTACAGTTGAAATATTATTTGCAAATAACTATCGTTTCAATGTCATATGTAATCTTAAAGACAGAAAATTTACTAAGCGTTTCTGTCTGAAGTCCAGATAAAATAGCATCTAAAATTTGCTTTACATAATAAATAAATAATATAAACGTATTTCAATGTTTTAGAAGCCAGTGATCATTGTCTAAATTATACTTATCGTAAATCGTGAAACATTCCCAGTGTATTTAACCACATACAGCAACTAAGAAGAAGCATAGTTCAGGTTCTGCCGCTTCCACGATATTATTTGTGTAAAGAAGACGTGTTTTATACAAAAAAGTATCGGTAAGACTTACGTTAAAGCATTTTGAGTTGATAGTCCGTTTTCGCTCTCTATACGTTTTCTGGAAATAAAAAAAAAAAATAGTTTCAGCAGTTTTATGTTTAGTTAAAAAAGATTTCGAATGTAAAAATGTAAAATTGTCTCAATAAATTTAGTCAAAAGGAATTTTGACGCGAGGTAAAATGTATGCCGAACTTGTACTAGTTGATCAGATGCATTTCGGCGACTGTGCTACATGAGCTAATTCCGCCTTACCTTTTTACTATCCGACTGCTCGGAGTTCGAAAAAGCGACACCGTTTCATGGTTGACGTTCTTTACACCAAACTGAGAGATCACATGCTTTTTGCGTCATACGAGTAGCGTATAGGTACGTAGCTTTGCTTAAATGGATTTTCCCCATTCTTTTCGTGTCTTCTTGTTCTTTTTAGATAAAAACGTTACCTACTTAGATTTTAAGGAAAAGATAATAAAAACAGTTTTCCAAAAATTTTCAGTATGCGAGCGAATCAACGGAATATGAACAGGTGATTATACAAGCTTTTTGGAAGTGCTTTAAACATTGCATCGTAGTCATTAGTCCCATCCAGTAGTAATTCATTCGTCCATACTTTAGTCATTAGTTTAGCTGTTCGGTAGATTATAATATAAACTATAACTGTACTTAAGAAGTACTTAAATTATTTTACATCTACAATTACAAATAAACAAAACATAAAAATAAACCCAGAAGTTATATACATATTTAAACAATTAATCATGAAGCAATATTCAAAGGCCTTATAAAATATATATCAAAATTATTAAATATATAAACAGTATTGATAAAGACAAGCATTTTATTTTCGATTAGCATTTGTGATACAAATTATATTTGATACAATTTTAACAAATCACTTAACTATACATACTTTAGTGAAAATAATGTAATTTATTGGTGTTCGAAAAGTCTATTATAAATATTGTATCAGCATATTTCATTATATCTAAATCTCTCCATATGTATATAAATTTAACTAATTATTGTCTCGGTTGTGATGGCAATTCTTGCCCGAAATCTGATTTATTAACAATGTAGTGTTAATTAAATCAGGTATAATAATGTCTAGTTGACTTGCATGTGAAAACGGTTGGGTATAATGTAATCATGGTAATATCTAGATTCCACGCCACGACAAAAGTCCCGAAACTAATTCTATAATAATGCACTGCATTACAAAAAACTAATCCCCAGTGATTCGCTTTCCTGATAAACATAACCACCAATCACAGCTTGTATTTTGCTGTGACTTTGAAATAAACGTTGTTATTGGTCGAATTCATCTGAACTCTAGTAGTGAACTCTTGTTGCTAATTATTTCAGCAAAGTAAGAACAGACGATAAGATCCCGGAAAGCAAGCAGTAAAGTACAGATCACTCGTTAAGGGTGTACTAAACTGACAAAAAGATGTGTTCATACATATGAAGAACTTTTGCTAAGGGATCAATGGCAATAGTAATTAAAGTTTGAAATTTGTCCTGTGGTTAAAACTGTTCCGCTTAGACTATTCATTCCTCGTAATATGTCATAATTATCTGCTTATTCGATTGTAAATCCAGCTGAATACAACAGGGCTTTTTTCGTGACGTGGATTCTTGTATCGCAATCAAATTTATATTGTATCAAGAACATGTCCCATCTTTTACACGGCTCAACCGATGCTTTGTCATGTTACGTCAGTCTAGATTTCAGCTAGGAACTTTATAAACACACTATTCCTATTTTCAGTTCCTAAATTGTGGTTTTTCGGTGTTAAGGTCGATATGTGGGGATAAAGTAGCGATTTGAGTCGGTAGCTAAGATTCCAGATGCTCGCGTTGACCGCTCTTTCTTTCGTCTTAAAGATGTACGGTTCTACAATCTGTCAGTTCGATCTTTCCACTTTGCCGGCGTCTACGGACATGTTTTTGAGAACAGCCTGTATTTCGATCTTGCCTTGACGTGTATTGTCGGTCAAAGTATTCTATTATTATTAAGCATGAAGGAACATTTTAAAATTATGAAATTTGTTAGATCAAATAAAATGTATATTATGTAATACAATGTACATCTTGTTTAATGCAGTCTATTGAGCAAGAATAACTGTTTATATACTTTTCTAATTTCAAAATGTGCCTTTGGGGTATATGTTGTTGTATTTACTTATTTAAAATGTAGTGATAATATATTTGTACATATTTTAGTAGATGATTTTGCATGAAACTTTGTTTAAAATCGTTAATTTTGACGTCTTTTTTGGGGTTTTGCATACGAGGCTTTCCAACGAACTGACACTGTATCTGTAGTATTATTATTTGGCATTTTCGAGGACACCGCGCATTGACTTCGATTGCAACGTCGCGTCCCTGAATATCAGGCGAGTGAATTGACAAACGCCGACCCATGTGCGAAATGAAAAATCAGTCTACTTCTCCGCAGTCTTACAATATTAAGAATCGTGACGGTATAACAAATGTATGCGCAGAAATAATTAATTAGAAACGTTACGCGAGACTTTGACCAATTCTGTTGTCATGCGCGTTTCATCTATTATCTTATATCAATTTATTAAAGAAAATTGCCTAGGAAATGGAAAGATATTCTTACGACTGTTCAAGAAAAGCGGGAGCGAGATAAGATGACCGCTTGAAAACGTTATTTAATGGCAAGTGTAAACATAATACGAGTAAGTTAATTGTCAATTAAATAATCAATTTATTTTTAATCACTAGAGGCGCTGAGAGCTCATTGTAATCGTGCCAGTTCGTTTTAAAAACCGTGTGCATTGCCTTCACATTTTTCTACGAGAAATGTGATCGTATCAAGTATTTATTATCCTGTTCATTTAAAATAAAGTCATTCTTGTGTCAAAAATAATGTGTTCCTTTACAAATTATAATCAGAATTGTAGAAATATTATTATAATGTGTAATTTTGTAGTGATTTTGATGTAACTTTATATCGTGTCTGAAACTTTTCTAATTCCATTTTATGCGTATCTCCGCCTAGGTGTTTAATATGAGTAGTTGTCAAATACTGGACTTAGTAATAAGCGTCGTTGAACAGTTTTTTTTTATAAATATATAAAATGCTAACTTATGGTGATAATAAATACATTGCCAGTGTGTTATCTTGCCTTGTCTTGGACCACGTGTAGTAAATATATATTATACCTTTGCCATTATCTTGTATCATAGCTACAATCTCCCCTCTTTAATAAACTTGCAAGAGTCGTTGGTGTTATGCTGTCTTTCGGTTTTCCCGCCAATTTCGGTGATTCGAGTAACTGTAGCGAAAATGGTGAATCCTGCCAATAAGAAAACAAGAAAAAGTCGACCATTTTTAGTTTTCTCTTTTGGAATTATTTAGGTAAATACCTACCTAATGAAAAGGAGTAGCTTGACGACCGTACCAAAATGTTGAAACTGCCCTGGCGGAGATAAAAGGAACCATGAACAAAACATTTTGTTGGCATCACACTGAATTTAGAAGAGAAAAAATCCCAACTACTCCAAGGCACGTTTATTAATGAGACTGTGTTGAAGGAACCATTTGCTAATAGTGAAATTAATAATACAGAAGATCCATTTACCGCCATTACTTTTTGAAATATCTATTTACATTCATATCAAAACGAATTTCTTATAATAAACCTCGGTAGTACCTAATGAAGAAAGATAGATATCATTTACTTTGTTTTAATAAATATCTACCCTGTGCAATAATAGTCTTGAATTGTGTATTTCTATATTTATTCTGTCTCCATTAGTTATGAAACTTGTATTTAGCCAAGAGGTTTGCATTAAGGGATATTGAAATCGTTAAGGCAAAGGCGACTGTAGTTTTTGTGTCGTGAATCAAGCAAAATGGGGCGGACTGTTTTCTTACTGAAGTTCTGTTTGTGTGTGATACGGTGACTCAAAATGACTGTTGAAATGATGAGAAAATATTAGTTACATAACTGAAAATTCACGACCTAAACCTCAAAAATTGGTTTATCTTTTATTGACCTTGAATGAAATGAATCTGAAAGGCAACTTTGGAATAACAGGAAGCCTTATCATGGAGATACATTATGAAATTAATCACCAAATTAATCAATTCTAAAATAAATAATTATACTTCTGTCGACGTGACAGGACAGTGACAGTTTAAGATTAGTTTCTTTGTTTTATTGTTCTCAACAGAAAATGTCTTTCGGAACGGTTCAAAAGTGAGCACAGCGAAACCTTTACGGCTTAGTACATTTTTCGACTTTTTGATATACATATAAAATATATTTTTTCTAAAAAAGAAACGTTTCTATTCTTCAGATTTCTAAGGAAATTCTTCCAAATAATTATCTCAATGTTATAACATACTGTTCTGGAAGCCAAAAAATCAAAGTGACAGTGTTAACCATTCTGTCCGTATTGGGATAACCACTCTGATGTTAGTTCTTAGAACTCCGGCGCAAGCGTAGTCGGTCACTGTCGGTCTTTTATTACGAAAATGAAGTACTGCGCAGCTCTTTGCGCACGCTTCAGAAAGTTCTTTCTGTAAGTAATTGTCATTCTATTTGCACTGAAAGATGATCATAGTAATATTTATGATACTATCTATTCTTAACAGTTTCAATACAAATGGGTACAATTTACGTAGATTAACAAAATATGTAAATTAAAATGTCCAATGCAAATCCTATTCGTTGTTATGTGATAAGTTTGTTATTCCTGTCTTTGAAAATGATTATTCTTGAAATTTGTGTGAATACAATTTCTTACAATGTTGAACATATGAATAAAACGTTTGTTTCAAGTATCTGGTGTATTTATTATTTTACGTTTATTACTTTGTAAGTAAATATTTAGATAATTTTGGTATTAGTAGCTAGGTACATGTTTTTTGAACACGTGTATGAAACCAATTTGCTTAAGTTGAGGAGTCAGCTTATTCACGGTATAACCGGTATAACGGTAATAAAAGCGGCCAAGTGCGAGTTGGGCTCGGCCATGAAGGGTTCCGTAGCAGTAAGTAACATAATACATATTAAATTATTGTACTAGTTGTAACTTAGATCGATGTTTTAATAAGTGTGCATTTATAACATACTAAAAAAACTACTTACTAGATCGAGTTCAAATCAATTTTCGGTGGAAGTTTGCATGGTATATGTTCATGATATATTTTTTTATCATTCTCTTAGTTTAGAATTTACAGTTACATTTTACCGCTGGAAGTGTCTCTCGCGCAAATTATTCAGTATAGAAAAATATATATTTTAGAAACCTCCACATCATGTGTAAATCAAGTCAAGTCAAAATCAAGTTTCAAGTGGAAATCCGTTTTTATCTCAATAAATAAATCATTTTTGATGACCTGTCCATAACATTCCACAAACAAGTTTTATTAAGTACTAGCTGTATCCTGCCACGCTTTGCTGTGGCACATTGTGATGCAAAAATTAGATAAAACAATCCTTGATGCGGATTATATATCATTGTAAAATTTCTGCTCGATCGGTGCAGAACTTTTCGAGTTTCTGAAGCGTACACAAACTAACATTACATTTTTATATATAGAGATGGGACCCCCGGAAAAATTAATATTTAATTAATATTTATTGTTATTATAATTAATATTTTTTTAAATATTTTTTAATGCGGTTTACAGAATACCTCTACGTACCAACTTTCAACAGTACATAGGTATAGTTCTTATATTTATGGCTGTGAGGCTGTGGCATACAGACGAACAGACAGACATGACGAATCTATAAGGGTTTCGTTTTACGAAACCATAAAAATGACGCTTGCCTTTTTATGTAAAGAATTTTTTTGCTGTTGATGTATTGTTCACGATCATTTAAAATCTTTTTTATGTGGGATAGTCATGTAATACAAATCTATGTTATCAAGAAAAAGTACCTAACTGGAACCAGATTACAATATCTATACTTTTATACTAATATAAGACGTTTTTTGTTTTAACGTGCTAATGTCTGGAACTACCTACTGAACCGATTTCAAAAAGTCTTTCACAGTTGGATATTTGTATTCGTGATCCCTGAGAACTATTATAGTAAGTACCACGGCCGAAGCCGGAACGGACCGCTAGTGTTATATTATTTGCAAGACATCATGCTTGGAGATCACTTACACTGGGCTCGGTGGCGCGTGTTGTAGATATAAAGGTAGACTAGGGGGTCTCTTGACATACTTATTAATATTGGTCTAAATGAACGACATGTTTTTTGTTTCGTCTACTGATAGTTTCAAATTGGATAAAAATTATGTTTCATAAATGACATCGTCCAGGAGTAGTTAGGTAATTTAATTCTAAAACCAGAATGCATTGTTTTGTCGTAAGCTTCAAAAATTGATATCAAGAAAAGGATTAAAAAAGAGTTACTAACGTTATAAATTTATACAAATAAATTACGTATTTGGTTACGTAGGTCCTAAATCATATTAATATTTTTAAGACCGCCGATTGTCGCTATTCTACTTGAGAAATTTCTTCTTTTCATCTAAAATTAATGAGAGCATTAGGTTTTAGGGGTATTGCTTAGGTTTAGGTATTCATGTCAATCAAGATTCTTACAAGAAAAGTTCAATTTGAATTGGAAAATTTTCTGGAGTGCTCTATCTCGGTAGAGTGTGTAGAATCCGGTTCTGCCGTCGAATCTGTGGTCCGAAGGCTGGAAGCGTCCGAAATCGACGCTTTTCTGTAAAAGTTTTACAATGTTATCGATCTAGTCGCATGGCTGCCAGCGCCAGACGGCGGCTCGGCGGCCCTCGCCAGGGACAAGGTTACGTCACGTCACTATGTATGCCACGCGACTCACACGCTCAGACAATTATTAAACGGGACGTGAAACTTGAATATCATTAAACGTTTTCAAATTAAAATGTCTTTAGCCGCGTTGAATACGTTTTGGCTCGCAAAAAATCTTATGGGTTGGTGTCACCGATCTGCTAATGCCGGGCGGCGGCGGGTAGGAGGAGTGGGGCGTGCGCTGTTGGTTTTTTGGATTGGTGAAATCTTGTGAGTTCGCGTTACCGACATGCAGACTGCTGTTAACTGTGTGTCTGTAGCAAATAGTTTACACAAATTATACTACGTATAGAGTTAGATTTTCCGCACGGTTCCTTTGTGTCAATCGTAAGCAGATGACGAGCATACTTTCTATGGCAACAGAGTGCCCCGACAAAGTATGACACTTCCACAAGAGCGACAAGGCAAGAAAGATGTTATCCATGCTTTCGGTATAAAGCGTTTGTGTCAACTCTATACGTAATATAAGTAAACTCTTTGGTCTGTAGCTATACAGGTGACGTATTGTGCGTAGTGATTACTTCCTCTGTGTATTGTGCAACTTTGCTGCAGACTCTACTAAGAATCTCTAATAAGACTCTAGTAAGAGTCTCTAGGTACACTCGTAGTCTGTGTTTGGTGCTGTGTAGGTATTACTTATGTACAAGTTCCTACTTAGTCTGTGGTGATTATGTCATAGTCTATGTACAAAAACAATGTGTAACAAAATATGAAATCTTGCGGCTCTACTAACTACAATTGCCGTCCTTATCAATGTTTTGAAACTACGACCGTGTCCATTTGTTTATTCATCTAAGTCCAAACCTCTGCGTACCGATTCAAATTGCGTTCTATAAAACACGTGCATAATATAGGCTTATTAAAACAAACCTAATGTACTTACCTAACAAATTCTAATTTTAGCTTTATTCTATGTCTTTGATTGTAAAAAAAGCGAAACAATGACGAGGCGATATCAACTAGTTTGAATTCCGGTTCGAGTTGTGGCCGCAGGGTCGTTCTTTAGCAGCAGTGTTAGGGATGCCCAAAAAAAGTGTATTGTATCGATATATCGCATCGTAACTGTA
This sequence comes from Ectropis grisescens, assembly GCA_017562165.1. Taxonomy (NCBI): domain Eukaryota; kingdom Metazoa; phylum Arthropoda; class Insecta; order Lepidoptera; family Geometridae; genus Ectropis; species Ectropis grisescens. Next base: position 10,021,307 of record CM029777.1, on the reverse strand, counting down.
TCGAACTTGGTTGTATCGATACGCGATTTTATCGATTTCCTTTGGATCGATATATCGTATCGTAACCGTATCGCATGCCTTTCATTTAATATGCTATATAATAAGTATATATATCGTGCAAAGGGTTATCTTTTAGTAGTTTTACTATATTATTTTATTTTTAAAAGAAACAAATAATTATATGTATTTAGAATAGTTTTATTCAACAAATAAATCACAATTGCCATTGATCAGCACTTAAACAACGCAAAAATAATAATTTTGATAAGCGCTGTGGATTTAACCTATTACGGCTTTCGGAAAGTGTGTGCCCAGCTACGAACGGAATGACAAAGGAGAACATAAACTAAACATTTATTAATCATATTTGATGGTACTACAAAGTTCAAAGATTATTTAAATCTACCTCCAAGTCTAAATAAAAGCCGGCTGTTCTTGTTCCATGAACAATTTTGTCGACGTTATCATTCTCTTATTACTAATAACAATATATTCAATGGCACTGTCTATTATCGTTTAGTGATGATGTAATAGGTACTTTAAAATTTTACAAATTAATCACCGACATAGTTTGATACGATATGGTAATGCGATATTTTTATAAGAATGCGATATATCGAAGCGTATCGTATGGTCAAAATATCGCATCAAATATCGATTTATCGTATAGTGCTGTATCGATATTCCGATATATCGTATCGTAACGGGCATCCCTAAGCAGTGTTCGCCGGACCGCCACATCGAGGAGACGCGTCGCGGCCTCACTCCGCTTAGCGATCTCAAACACGCAAAACCAACACACATTTTCCACGAAAATTCGCCCGGACAAACAGCGATAAATTTAGAAGAGAGATCGTATATGCAGCAATTTATAAGACAACTCTGCAAGATGAAGCCACCGGTAAACGTGAGTTAATGTTTTATATTAAAGTGTAACTATCACCGGTCGATATCCAAACACGTGTCGCGTTTTTGTTTTGGTTGTCTGCATAATAAAAAATTTCAAATGTTTTCAATTTGGCACGTGTAGTTTTTTTAAGCGTCTGATGTAATATTGCATTAGTTTGAGTAAGTAAAGTTCCTGTTTCTGTTGAGTAGGTAATGAAAACATTAATTAAATTATTTTCAACACAAATATGAGTCAATAAGGACAAAGCTTTTTGTAAGTAAGAACCTTTTTATACGTTAAAATTATATAACGCTTCTTACATACTCGTGCATACATTTTTGAATTAATTTATAAACCTTGAACTATATTAACGGCGTGACCTAAACTGAGTTTGGATGAGTATGAAAATGTTGATTTTTCTTCATGAAATCTATGAGTGGTCCATGATAAGAAAATAACTTTTTATATAATTTGTCCGTATGTGGTTTGATAAAGAAATAGAATAGAAATAAATTTATTTTTCATTCTCATTTCGTATAGTCAGCAAACTGTAACTGTAAGTAAATGGGGATATAATCACAGAATAAATATTACTATATAATGACAATAGGATAAGTACAATCTTGGTATCATCTAGTCGAGAGTGCATTGGTTTCTTCTAGGTACCTATTACCAACAAAAAAGCACAAAATATTCTTAACTTACCTGTAGGTAATACCTTACCTCTATAGTGTCATTGTTAATTTTAGTAGTAACATCTAATTTAAATACTCATATAGATTCTATCGTTTGTTTTTAAAATTCCCTGCGTCTAAAAATTCAATAAACGTGCTTAATAATTGAGTACATGATATTGTATATCAATCTATAAAAATAGAGTTCTGAATTTACAAACACTTTAGAGATTACTGTATATCCAAATTACCGATGCTACTGAACTTGCTTAGGTTTTTGTGACTGGGACTACAAGAACAATAACTTGAAACAACCTTTTCTATGGGCTCCATTCTCCATTAACAAAACAACAGATAGATATTTTAACAACCATCGATTATCATTAACGACTCTCACAAAAAGTTCACGGGTACTTAAAACTCTAAACGAGTGCTTCTTATGAGTACAATATAGAGCTGTAGATAACTTTTATATTTTCAAATTTGAACTCATATTAGAAACTTAAATGAGTGATAGTAAAAAAATGGGTTTATCAGACAAAAAAAAACATTTATATTACCTACGTAATTATAGTTTTAAAATGGCACGATAATTAATAATTGTTTAGTAAAATAAAAAATATTATTTAGATGAATTGATTGAATTAACAAACCAGTAGATATGTTTAAGTTATTAGATTAATGTCATATTATAAACGTGAATGTTTTGATTTTTTCATGTTTGTTGCTCAATCAAATCGTAAAACCAGAACGAATCGGGCTTTAATTTTAAATGTATAAAGTTGAAAAATCACTAAGTTTAATTGCGCTCAGTTATTTTAATCATATATATATGCGTATTTAATAGGACTGAAACTTTCGCTTCAAACAATCCATGTCATCATTATCCATCATTTTCATCATCTTCGTCATAACCATCTACACCATTAACATCACCCCCAACATCGTCGTCATTATCACCAAGATGATCATTCCCATCCTCTTCGTAATAGTCATCGACAAAATTTACATCATCACCAAAACATTTTTTTTACTATGATAGGCTTTCACTTGATCGACATCGTCATAATTATCATCAACATAAGCAGGGCATGGAGCATTGGCTAAAAGCATGCATACCCATCATCTTAGTTATAATCATCAACTAAATTTACATTACCTACCACCAATATCGTCATCATTATCCCCAACATGATCAGTTCCAACGTCTTCATTATTATCATTAACAGTCTACGCTATTTAGGCTATCGCCACTGTCATTATAATTACCAAATTACCACCAACTTAGAGAGCCATCATGAGACTGATGTCTCATCATTGGCAAGTCACTAAGCTTATGGTAAAGATTAGGTTCTAAATTCGCTATGTCACTATATTCCGAGAGCTGGCAGCAAATTAGAGGTATTTCGGGTAGGTATTAGGGGCAAGGTGAAAACTTTCCCCAACACGGAGGTTCAGACCTGGTTGGCGAGTAGCGGGGCAAAATGAATCCCTCAATTTTATTTATTTATTTATTTATTAATTCAATGAGCACACAAAACAGAATGTAATAAATATAAACTATAACATAAGAGTGTACTGTACAGAACTGTATTACATTCCAAACTATGTGGGCCTAGAAACAACAATTATTTAAATTCAGTGGTTTGATAATAATAACATTACATTAGTGATAATACATAAAGAAACTTAGGCCAACATATCTGAACTTAAAACTAAAAACTAACATGCGTTAAAACAGTAGATAAATAAGATATAAACATAGAATATTATAACACAACAGATAAGTATATTAACAGTGTGAAACAATTAATGTATAAACAATATAAAAAAAAACAACTCTTAATAGTATTTACAGTAAGCACAACAGGGTTATTATTCTTTTAGATTAAAGTGTAAAATTTCTTTGATTTTCCTCTGAATTGGAATTAAGTTCACCTGGCAAGTAGAAAGATCTGTCTTTTTGAGAATCCCTATTTTTAGGCATAAATAATACCAGATTAAAATTTATTTAAAAACATACTTTTATTTTTTGCAAAACATGTCTTTTGTGCGCGTTTAGCTACGTTAAAATCCAGACTAAATCATCTGGTTGTTTTTTTGTTTCTGTAAACATTAAACTACAACGTATAAAAATTGCAATTATAAAATCAATCATATTTATTTCAAAAAAAACAATAAAAAAAATTTAGGGGTTCATTTTGCCCCGCTACTCATCAAGAAAGCCTACACATCCGTGTTAGAGTTATAATACCAGCTATGTGACAAGTTTTCAGTTTACCTCAAATACCTAACCAACATTTTCAGTCACCTCTCGGATACTAATACTACTCGGTCCTCAATACTAGTTGCTCTATCATTGACCAGTCTCGTGATCGCAATATTTTCGCTAACAGCATAATGGGTGTCTTCAATAGGGATGTCACCGATCTTCGGTGCTTCAGCCTTAAAATAGGTTGAAGGTCTTGCTCTCTTCAATGAATCGCGTGATTGATGACGGGTGCTAAAATTGGGACCGTTATTTGAGTGATGCTGGTCTAACTGGTCAGATGATTAGGGCGTCCCGTCAGCAACAGCTTTGAGTGGCAATTTTAATTGGAGTAAGTCCATAATATAATATGTAAATTAATTTTCTTTTATTTACTCATTCTTTTATTATTTATTACCAGTAATCGACTTACTAGACAAGATACCACTACAAATGTAACACATATTTTGTGAATCGATTCAAATTCAATCTTAGGCATCGGCATTGACACTGCCTGTTGCAGCAATATCGAAAGACATGTGCTGTTATGTGGCAGGCTTGTTGCTTACCATCAAGCAGGCCCACGTCCTGCTCGTCTCGTCACTCTTTATTAAAAAAAAACTTCCTACAAATACTATAAATGTGAAAGTTTGAATGTTTACATGTTTGGATGTTTGATGTTCAATCACATCGTAAGAACAGAAGGGAATTGAAGATTTAAGTCTAAAATAACAGGCTATTCTTAATCCCGAAAAAAATATAGAGTTCTATAAGAATATTCTTTAACGTAGAAATTCGCGGGATTTACCATACCTTCCCAATGATACCTACATAACAAATGATCTTCGCGTTGTATTTCCAAAATAGTCATACCATACATGAGCTATTTCCATTACATCGTATTGTCCATTCATACACTAAAGCGTGTCTGATAAAAGATAATAACACAAGAACGCAGTTAGGGGTCCGAGATAAAGAAGCGACGCAATAGGGGATCATCCAGACATTCCCTGCATACCATTGACCTTTTGACTGTAGATAAACTACCGGACTCTGAATTTATATTAATTGGGTATCGCTTTGTTCAAATAACTGATCGCGTTGTTAGATCATTATGTTACTTTTCCTGCAGTCTACTACGGTGGCTACTACTGAGCTTAGAACTTGCTTACTTAGCTTTACTTATGTCTGGTCTACCATAGCATTGATGGTTAGTAGTTGTTACAGTGGGAAAATATTACTTCTTGTCATGAATAGACTTCCCTCGCGGTACTCTTTCTACGTGCCATTGGCGAAATTGTGATACTAAACTACAATAAAACCCGTGTATGAGTTGAAGTTTTGTTTACGACAACAAATTTGTAAAAAAAGAATTGTAAGGACTAAGGTCACGGAGGTCATCGGCAAAATAATAACAAAAAAAAAAGTTGCCGTAAATGAAAATCATAGATTTTTTTCGTCGGCTATAGGCCCAGACCTAACTGCCATCTCGCCTAATGTAAGGCCACAATAAGATCTGAGATAGAATGCTCTTACCTAGAAGAAACTGATATACTCTCGAACTGAATACACCCAGATTGTATCCAAGTATCCATTGAGGAAAATCCACTCCAGCAGCACCCATTGCTTGGCTAATCGAACAACAAAAGTGAAAACCGCTCTGTTTTTCTTTTTTTTTTGAAAGACAGAATGACGGGACAAGCGGGGTTTAAACCTGATCGGAAGCAACTTGTTCCGATGTACAATCGTTGAGTTTGAAACAGAATATTAATGTTTTGTTCTTAACTTCCAAAAAAAATTTTTTTTTGTTTGTTGGCTATATCTCTGTCATTTATGGAGCAATTTGGAATATTTTTCTAGGTACCTACTATACGTTTAACAATTATTCAAAGTTGTTGTAGTTTTAATTTTAACTTAAGGTTACTAAAACATGACTGACTAAAAACTGATTACTATCGTTTAAACGCTTGTTAATTCGCATTAGGAGATTAGTATCATGGTACTGACCGGGCGGTGGTAAGACAAAACATACCTAAACCTAAAGTCTCATTTGTATAAACATGATAAAAAACATCATTACAAAGCACATTTCATCAGTCTTATTTACTTATCAAACCATGTGATTGTTATTTAGTTATCGAAATGTAGATTAGGTAAAAAGTGAAATTGTTTTACTTACCTACGTGTTGAATCACGTGTGATCACGCCACAAAATGGGGCATTTAAAAATAAAACTAGACTATGATGCGACCTTGAATTTGAAAAGTAACGAACTAAAATATAATTAAGTGGGAGCATTACAACTTCAAACAATCGCAAAAAAACTGCAAATGACGCATGCCCAAAGTGATCTTGAAGCCGTCCGTTCGATCATAATAATATGTTTTTGCTAACTAATCCTGCAGATTTTGGCAATAAGAGATGTAACCAACGTTTTACAAACAGCGCGTCTCGCCGTAGAAAAGCTGTGATGGCATAGTGGCATAACATCCGATATTTAAATCGAGGGGTCATATGTTAACCTGCACCTTCGAGTATTTTCCAACTGCAGGGGTAGTACGAGTTTCTCATCATCACTGGCTTTTAAGACAAAGTAAAACATCGAAATCGAGCTTGGAGAAAAATATCCGTAGTGTATTTGCGTTATCCGCCAACCCATAGCGTGGTGGTAAATAACCTTGACTCTTTGCTTGAGAGGGAAGGCTCCGAGACCCAACAGTGAGAGCAAAAAGTGGGCTGTGTATGCATATACATCCCGTTACGACACCTGTTTCATCACAAGTTTTTTTTTCAGGTTAACTACATACCTATGTGGTTATTTATAAACTATGTTACTTTAACGTTTCGTCTTAATCTGTTTCGTTGTTTTTACGCTAATGAAATAAAATACAACGTCAATCATCTATCCCTATAAATGAATAATCGTAAAGCCAGCTTTATAAACTACGGTTTAGATTATTGGTATGATTTTTGTTGACAGAGCGCCCTCCTCCACGATGTGGACATCCCGACGAAGAAAGCCACCTTCGGCATGGGATGCTTCTGGTCGAATGACTCCTTGTTCGGAGCTACCCCTGGCGTCATCAGGACGAGGGTGGGATACTCCGGAGGCACCACAAAGAGCCCGCATTATAGAAGCATGTAAGCCTATTCTACCTTCTTATTGTCTTCTCTTAATTACTATGCTATGCTTATCTATAGATACTCTATACTAATAAATTTAATTTAATCTAATCATTATTATTTTAACCAATTTAATGTAATATGGATTTTTAATCTGGAATAAATTACTTTCATTTCATTTCAATATTATAAAGCTGAAGAGTTTTGTTGGTTTGTTTGAACGCTAGGATCTCGGGAGCTACTGGTCTGAATTGAAAGATTATTTTTCTATTAGATAGTCCATATATATAATATAACATTACGCTACCATCAATAGGAGCATGAATGAAGAATGTGACAAAAACGGGAAAAAATATTCCTTTTTGAGAGCTTTCGTAGTGTGCGTTGACGAGACAACATGTATCTTAGATTGCGTTAATATAAACCGTTGCTAATCAAATTTGTTCTAAATCTGAGTTGGTACGACCAATTTTCGACAGGTGGCGTAGCAGGTAGCTGAAGAGGTTTGTTGTTTGAACGTGATATTCTCAGGAATTGCTAAACCGATTTAAAAAAATCTTTCACGGTTGGATATGTACGGGATTCCAGAATGCTATAGACTATATACGAGTATGTAACACGGGCGAAGCCAGGGCATACATCTATTATTATGATTATTCAGATTGTTAGTCAAATAGTTCAGAAATATCGTAACAGTTTCTATTTGTAAACAAAGCGAATTTCAAAGACTGCGGATATTATTAGGCTCTTTATAAATAACGTTATCTCAGCGCAACATTGCAATAGTTGCAATATCAGGGCCGTCTCGAGATATTTTACTCTGACCCAAGCATAATCAGATTGTGGTTATCAATACCAAGGTTCTTTTTGATAACGTATTTTAGGACTGAGGAGAAAAGGCCATTTAGCCCACACTTCCTAATAATAATTCAGGAAGGATAAAAAAAACACATTTTATAAGACATATAATATCGATTATATGTTTTATAAAATCGATCGATTTAGAAACATATTTTAGAATCGATAGTAAGATTGCCCGCGTGTTTCAGTAAATCTATAAATTTGTGCCGCTGCACCTGTATGGGTCGATTTAAAAAAAATTGGTTGCTTATATGGCATAGGGAACACGTATTTATTACACATTTCACCGTACCTAATCGATTAGGTCAAAATCCAAAGTCATAAAATAAATGTTTCCTCTAGGAAACATTTATTTTATGACTTTGGATTTTGGTAAAGTAATTTTATTTTTTCCCACTCCGAGGTTTTTGAAGTGAAAAGATAGAGATATATTTTATAAATACTAATGTTTTGGTCATTAGACTTTGAATAACATTGGACACTACACGCATTTGTGACTTTTGAGAGAACACTTGAAATGATATAAATAATTTTCTCCAAAAAAAAAACGGACTTCAATTTACCCAAAATTAAATTCAGAAACTCGATCAGATTTTCAGGTTTTGCTACTACAAGTCTTAGTTATTTTAATGTGTTTAGATAATTTAGCGAACACGTGTTGTGATTAGCTGCGACCAAACCTGCCAGTCATTCCACCATGTCATCTACAGCCGCATGATGCGAATGTGGCTTACATAATACACGATTTACGGGAAAACTGCGCAGAAGTTAGACTGCGCTGATCTTTAGCTCTAGCATCGATTAAAAAAGATCTATAAAAAGCTACTACAACTAATTGATGGCGTTCAAAATGTCCTCTCTCAGTCTGAATTTGAGTCCCCACTTCATGTGATAAAACGACAAATCAGGCTGATGTTTTTGGTGGGTTAAGAGAGCTCGTAGAGTATTTAACTGAATCGTCATAACATAAACATAATATAAAATTTAATGCCGTTATACTTTCAACTTTCCTTGCAATTGTTTTTTGCTAGACAGTGAAGGGACACGCAGCTATGTCCATGTGCCTTATGATAATATCACGCCCACACAAATGGCACATACATACTAACTTCGTCTTACGAGTACCTTCGTAACCTTTCTTGGACCTCTACAAATATTTGATTACCAAAATTTGCCTGATAAATGAGACTGATAAACGTCAATATTTTTTTGTAATTTATACATAAGCCGTTACAATCTATACCTACGCCCCTTGAACGTCTTCTCTTTCTACGAAAAACGTAATTTCGAAATAAACTCGCAACTTTCCTACTCCGGTTCGACTTCGATTCGTTGTTTCGTCCGTTTAAATGTTATAAGCCTATTCTAATTCAATTCAATTCAATTTATTTCTTCGGACCATTATTTTACAAAGAAAACTTGGTAACGTCAATTACAAAATAATAATAAAACAGTTTAAATACATAAACAAGTGACAATATTTAACAGTAAGCGGCTGTAAAGAGGCCTTGTCCAACGGATTCAGTAAATTAGCTAAATCCTTTGTCAAAAGCTTTGTAAAATAGCAAAAAAATAATAATTGTAAACTAAAATTTTAAATTACGATGTTAAAATACTCTTAATAATTTGGTAGTTACATTTGTGACACACTTTTTTGCCATACATTTTTGTCCTTAATAAAATCATCAACATTATAATAGGCTTTATCCATTAAATAGGTCTTTACAATAATTTTGAACCTTTTTTCAGACCTGCCAACTGATCTGGTATGACATTATAGAAGCGAACACTGTTTCCTATAAAAGAATTATAAATGTTTTTTGTAGTCTACACTTGTAGTCTACACACTACTACTAATAAAATTAAGAGTAGGCTTAGAACATTTACACGTCAAACAATGTTCGATCAGACGAAATGAAGTAGAACCGGAGAAGGAAAGTAGTGAGTTTATTCCGAGATTACGTTTTTCGTAGAAAGAGAGTGTAGACGTCCTGTCTTTTGTTTTAATACGAAAACTGTATTGCAAAAGGCATTATATTACCTCGAATCGAATCGAATCGAATTTCATATACTTAAAAAAAAGAACATTCGACCTTTTTTTTAAGTATATGAAATGAACTAGGTACAACATATACCAATCATAAGCTTGGGTCGTGTTAATGATGTTATTGAGGGTTATCACGGTATAATGCTTATTGCTAGAAACCTAGAGACCAAGTTATTCTTATCAAATACATATATGTTATCAGGGTGAGTGTGAATATTTAGCGGCGATGACTCGGTGACAAGGCCGCGCTCGCTCCACAGCGCAAGGCCAAGGCGAGCTACCAAACCTACGTTTATTTACATTTTATTTACGGCTTGTCTATTCATTTAAACTAGGGTTGCCATATCTAAAGCTTGGCAACCAAAAGGCTCATAGGCAAAGACATTCTAGCGCGAAAAAGACTTTTTTCGGTTTTTTATCGGATACACTTCGGGGAGTGTGCAAATGATCTGCATGATCTAATACCTCCTTGCCCTTTTTTCTATCGTACTTCTCGTAACTCAAAGAAGCGGCACCGTTTCATGGTGGATATTCCAAAGACACGGACGAAGAGGTTTGACTCTACGTTTGTGATAAGAACATCTAGGCTGTGGAATGAGCTGCCTGAGTGGGTTTTTCCCGATGGTTATAATCTTGGTGTCTTCAAGTCGAGAGTGAATCGGTTTCTTCTAGGTAAACACGCTCCATCGTAGACCGCATCGTCGCTTAACATCAGGCGAGATGGCGGTCAAGTGTAAACCTATAAAAGATAAAAAAAAAACCAGGGCAAGTCTCGTGAAAACCCTGGATTTTAAAGCCCAAACCCCGCACATGTCAACATTGAGTAGGTACCTACAACCGTAAATTGAGACATATATGATAAAGAGATTTCAGCCAATTTCGTATTTTGGGCGTAAGCTTTCCTTGACTACGTTGAAAGCATACCTACTTGAAATCATTCCATATATCTACCTATGTACATAGGTACTTACTGTTGTTCTCAACGAGTACTAAATCTCATACAACAACTAGCGCAAGGGCACCTTGGACAGTACAACCTTGACTTGAGCTGCCGCCGCGCCGGCAGGAAAAATCAATAATCGACCTAGGATTACCATAGCGAGCTCTGGCAGACTATGCCGATATCTAGAGCCACTCTAGAGCCAATATTTTTATTACCAAAAAATACAAATAATTGTTTATTTTAATTACATTCTGTTAAATTATGTGCCTGAATTCAACGTGCCTCTTGGCAAAAGCCTCATCTAGCTGTTTCCACTGTGATATAGCGGGCTACTCTTCTCCAGGTTAGGCCCCGCCGTAAGTTTCATCTCTTTCCCCCGCCTTCTAAGTGTTTTTCCTCTGCTTCGCTTGCAATTTCTGGGGACTGGTAAGTCTATTAATTTGTTAGTTTTAGTCAATTTATTTTGTTTTTCTCTCGTCACGGGGCCAGTCCTCCCCCACTTTTATAGTCCATTCTGGTTAGGATATCCGTTGCTTTTATTTTGATCTTCAGGTTCTCATGTGTAGACCCAATATCAATTTTTATCGGCTGATTTTTAATTTCTAACTGAAATTGGTTATTTTGCAAGAATCACAATATTAAAAAGTTTTTTTACCGTTCTGTCTGTTGGGTTTTTAGAATATGGGCAGGTGCGAATGCTGATGCTAGAAAGGCGTTTTAGAAAAAACTGGGTCACAAAAACCAGAACTAGTAAAATCACGGTGATTACTGTGCTGGCGAGATGATAACTGGTCCTTCGATGATAACCCGTAATCGATGATCGAGAAGAAACATCGATTCACCTAGTAACCTAGATGGAGCTGGCATTTATCATAGCAGCTTAACCAGACTTATTTAGCAAACTAGCTGTGCTCGCAGTTTCACCCGCGTTTTAAGAGGTTACTTTTTTTCAATGAGCCCTAATTATTTTCTTGTAGTAAAAGTAGCCTAAGTCAGAAGATCAGCTATCTGGTAATGAAAGTCCCGTCAAAATCAGTCCAGCCGTTGCAGAGATTAGCCGGAACAAACAGACATACAAAAAAATATGAACAGTGTTTTAGAAATAGGCACCGTGTATACTTTCATTTGAACTTAGTAAAAAGCTGTTACTTAGATATTACATTCAGACATTCCAATTTTATTTATTTGTATAGATTAGACAAAGATAGCTTCTATTTCGTTACGAATAGAATCTAGCGTGACGTGGAGTAAGGGTCTGTGGGATGTGGGAGGGACCACGTATTTATGATGTAAGATTTTAGTATAAGAGTGGATCTAAGAAAAGTGTCAGAAGCCAATTGGTTACATTATAATTATGTTTGGCCTTAAACGATTATATTTTTACTTTCCAGTGGGGACCACACAGAAGTGATAGAACTGGATTTCGATCCAAAGACTGTTTCCTTCGATGATCTATTAGAAATGTTCTGGGCCAACCACGAATACGGACTTACCACAAAGCTAAAAAGACAGGTACGTTGAAAAATAAATGTTTATTACGGTTATTAATACACATAGAGCAACATAGACACAACATAGAGCATCGGAAAGTCACATTGACTTTGGTAAAGTATAGACAGGGCAAAAGATCGTAACTATTCGCATATAAGTATTGGAGTGAAAATAATACACATATTCCTCTATTGAAAATGTAACCCTACGAAAATGTAAACCTACGTATGTTATTAGATAAAATTGACTCTGCAGACATTCTCGTCACTTCATTACTCGCAACGCCCCGCGGTCTGACCTGCGTGGTTCTTGTTCCCGTTGTTTTCTGCGATAAAAAGTAGCATATGTGGTATTTCAGACTTTAATCTAATTCAATTCCAATTTTTAACCAGATTCGTTTAGCCGTTCCAAACTTTGACATGTGAAAGTTTATGAAGATAGATGTTTGTTACTCTTTCACGCAAAAACCTCTAAAAGGATCTGGATTGGCACATAGATAAATAGTCCGCCTGGGGAAGTATCAAAAGAATAACCGGTTAATCTACTGCCAAGCAGAATGTGCAAACATCACTTTCCGGTTTGAAGACCAATGTTTGCAAAGAAATCACGAGGCATAGATTTATCTATGAGATAAGATATAAGATGGTTTGTCTACCATCTCTGGGTGACGAGCGCTCTGCAGTACTAGGTAATAATTTGGAGTTCATGTTCCAATAGCTGCATGATACTGTGATGTTTTGGGCAATGGGCAGTCGTGTTGCTTACGATCAGCCACCAGCCCTGCTCGTCTCATCACCCTGTACTAGAAAATAAACTAACATTCGATTTTAAGACCTTATTTTGAGATCGTACTAATTATCAGGTTACATCATAGCAAGCGCAGATCCAGGGGGTCATGACCCCCCCTGGGCTGGGTCCAGGACCACTGATTAAAAAGCATGCATGTACTTATTGCACAGTTTTGTGACTTAACCATGACTATGCGACCTGGTGGCAAGTGATACCCCCCTGGAGCCAAAGCTGGATCCGCCTTTGCATCATAGACCACAAACATTTAGCTCGAAAGTTAGGATCGTTCCGATCGGTTTAAAACTGCGGGTTGTAGTTAATGTAAGGTAATTAAGGTAATACCTACGTAGGATTTGCAAGCCGTCTGAAACGTCCTTGATATTACAAATGCCCATATTTCAAAGGCGACGGCTAGCATTCACCGTTAGGTAACTAATCTACTTTGTCACTGTATAAAAAATGCTGCAATTGTTTCCAGTATCAATCCCTGATCCTATATCACGATGAAGAACAACGCGCGGCAGCCGAGGCGTCCTACAAGGCGACACAAGCCAGAACTAACCAGCAGCTCAGAACAGAGATTGCACCTGCTGGAACCTTCTATCCCGCTGAAGAGTAAGTCATCATCAGCCTGTATTCATCCACAGCTGGTCATAGGCCTCTTCCATAATACGCCATTCGACCTCATCCTTGGCTTTATGATCTAACTCCCATCCAGCCCCGGATCTTTAAGACGGGGCAAAATCATTGTAAATAGTCACACTTTACATCAAACAGATATCATTGTAAATAGTCACACTTTACCTAAAAATTAGTAAAGATACTCGTATAATTAAATTGGCAAGAACATTATATGGCTTATATGGCACGCTCTGAGCGATGATCGAACCCATTCATGGTGCGTGAAAGGCTAAGTAATCACAGCTGCATGGAAACCAATTTCTAAACAACCTTAAAAACTCACTTTTTATGTTAGGTTTTATAACAACGCGGTTATTTTACTAATAGGTAATAGAAACTCAATAGATCGGGATGCAATTCGATCCAGAGATAGATAGAGATTGTGTACACGGTTTGAAGCAATAAAATTTATTTCTATTTCTATTTCTGTGGTCTGGAAAAACACATTAAATAAGTGCTCATTTCTAAAGATATTTAAATAAGTATATTTTATCTTTTTTAGGAGAAATCCGATGCCATTACAAGATACATGCCTTTCAAAATGCATATAAATTTAAATTTTGTCCAAATTTCATTTTGGTCAAAATGTCTATAGAGTAATCAATAGACTTCCTAAGCCGTCAACGACGTTTTGGATTTCATACGAGTAGGAGTGAATTAGACTTGACCAGTCAGTAGACAGGAAATTCGTTAGAACGGCTATTTATAAAAAAGAAATTTTTCGAGTATAGCTAATTACAAATTCTGCGTCTCACTGCCGGCCTAGCAACACAAAAATTTAAATATTGAAATGTGGCACTAAGCAGCCAGGTATTTATACATATCTAGATTGAGATGTGGGTCACGGTTGCCTCGCTATATCGATCTGTCGAGACATGCGAACTGTTTGCAAAGACGCCACGTTTTCCTCCATTACTATTATTGTTCTACTCAAGGTCGTGTTGTTGCTTATGCACGTGAAGTCCTTGTTGAATTCAAATTTGGATAGATTTAGCCGTACAATGAGGTTTGTATTGATTGCGCCTATTGTGTTGTTGTACGTTTTGATTGAATGGCATGGCTCAGTCGGTAGTGAGTCTCGCTGAGCCAGAAGTCATGGGTTCGATTCCCATCCAGAATATGTACATTAGTTATCTACGAGTTCCACATTGGGGCTAGATTGTGTTGTCTAGAATGTCCACCAATACTTATTTATTGTTAATTACTATTATTTTACTATCATCCAGTAGTGTTGTAATCACGGATATTGTAATCTATTCTATGTTATCACACTAAATTGCTGTACTGCTGAGCCTCCTTTCTACTTTATGAATGTGAAAACATCACTGTGGTACGGTTTGAATAGCAATGATTCCAGTAAAATTATAGAACATAGAGATAAAACATTTTATATATCTGGGTGACGAGCGCAGTGCAGTGCTTGGTAATGATTTGGACTTGTCATGTTCCAATATCTGCATGTCACTGTGTTGTTATGGGCAGGAATGTTGCTTACCATCAGGTACATGCCCTGTTCGTCTCATTTTAAAAATAACTTTATGCCCAATAGACGAAAAGTCGTTAGACGAGTTTGAATAGTTATTTTCAAATAGGTAGTACCTATCTATTATGGTAACTTCTAATGCGTGTAAAAGTTTTCAGTGATATACAAAAATTCGCTTGGCAGTTAATAAGCCGTGTATGCATATGTGATCCAGATAATGTACCTACTAATACATCTTTAATTTCATTCAAATCCATTCAGCCGTTACAGAGATGCGGAACAAGCATACTTAGATATCCAAAAACTTTCGCTTGTATTTTAATATTGTGATAGAATTAGGCTAACACCAAGAACCAATTGCTATAGGCACTTAGTTCTCAACTTAGCTAGCTGGACGGATTAACCTTGACTCTCTTTCCTTGTAAGAGAAGACCCTAGCAATGATATATTAGAATATTATTAAATATGTACTAGCTGCGTTCCGCGGGTTTTCCCGCATAGGTCCCGTTTCCGTTATTTTCCCGGTGTAAAAGTAGCCTATGTGCTATTCCAGACTATCTGTGTTTCAAATTTTAACCCGATCTGTACAGCCGTTCCAACCTGATTGAACAATACACAACTTTCGCATACACATTATAAGAATTCGAAAAGTTACTGATCTAGTGTTGAGTTGTGCAGACAAGATATTTGACCATTGCCCTTCAATCTATCAATCCTTTTCCAATAGGTATCATCATCAACGGCCCACTAAATGTTCCCACTGCTGGGACTAGGGCCTTCTCTCGCAAGGAGAGAGATAAGGCCATAATCCACCACGCTGGCACAGTGCGGGCTGGTGACACATGGCTTCGAAAGATGCTAGGTACATGTCGGTTTCCTCACGATGTTTTCCTTCACCGTTTTAAGTTAACACCATTACGCACATGACTTCGAAAAGACAGAGGTGCGTGTGGGGTTTGAACCCGGAGTCTCCGGATCGCCAGACGCCGTTCTCCCGACTAGACCAGCCGTAACGACCAATACCAAGGTATCCTCGGGAAGGAAAACAACCGAAATCTATCAGTTTATCATTTTCTCTCCCAATACGAAATCTAGCATTAATTTAAGTATTCTGTTTGTTATTTTTCAGTTACCATCAAAAATACCGTCTCCAAGGTCACAAGGACCTCTGCCGAAGCTTGGGTTTGGATTCGAGTAAACTGCAGACGTCTCACCTAGCGGCTAGACTCAACGGCTACCTGGTGGGAGTCGGGGGGATGACACAGTTCGAACAGGAAGTCGTCAGGCTAGGGCTTAGCGAGAAACAGGCTGAATACGTCCGAAGAGAGTTGGAACGTAACGAAGGAGGTGGTTTAGCTTGCTAAAGAGCTTATGATCTGCTAGAAACTGCTCAGCCGTTTTAGAAAGAACATCAACGTGACAGTCATTAGCTGGATCAATTAGCCTACATTGACATTTTTTTTAACGGATTTTGGAACGACGCGACGTTCTTCATTGCCACGCACTGATTGAATGGGTGCTAGGTTATACTGACATTTTTATAAGTAGTTACAGCCGTGTACAGTACGACTAACTTACCTATGTGAAGAATGTAGTGATGGCACACGAAAGTATTGCCACTTATTACAAAATTTGACTTCTGTGTTTTACTCGTAACTCAGTAGGTCCGCTTTTGACCGTTTTACAGATAGATACATTAGCTAAGCTGGTGACGCTGGGGTTTGAACCCGGGGACTCCGGATCGGCAGGCGCCGTTCTCCCGACTAGACCAGCCGTAACTTTTCCGATGGATATTAGCGAGTGGTATTTGTTCCAAAACGGCTGAATTGTGTTAGGATAAAAGTAGAGCTAGTATTGATGCGATATACCAACGAAATAATTCAATTACCTAAAACTTCAAATTGTAATTTAATACCATTTATAATCGCTACGTTATTTACGTTTTGTTTCACGATGACTCTACCTACTGTAGTCCAAAACTTTACATAAATATCGAATTTTTAGCATTTGCAGAATTGATTTTGCTCAAAAGTGGCAGGTTCATTTTTAACTCGCGTAAGCTTTGTTAAGCGTAGTTTGGAATACGGAAGTTAGTGAACATTTCTGTGGTTTAATGTTGAACATTTTTGTTTTCAATGTGTTCAAATCGCGAAAGTTTAAAAAGAACATTTCTGTGTTGTATTTATATAAGTCACTGTAAAATTGGAGATACCGTGAGATTATGAACCTGCAGTAGGTTAGGTTAGTTCATAGTTCAACTTCAACTCTTGCTTTTATTGTGGTTTAGCCTCACAATCATAATTCCACCAATAGTTCACAATGTCTTTCTCTTTCTACGGTTCATAATTAATCTAACGTCGTAATATTGTAGTTTAAACACTGACAGTGTTTAACATTTGACGGTGACATAAAATACAAGCACATACATCTGCAACAGAGTGCGAGTGTGGCTTCAAGTGTAACAACGAAGTACCCACCTCTCTCAATAAAATTTACCAGTGTCGTAGCGTGCTTTGGCGGGGGGGGAAAAAAATTGGGGGCCCTTATGAAGGGTAAAAAATTTCTCACAAAAGAAATAAAATGTTTGTATACAATAAAAAAAATATTTATTCGTCATAAAATTATCTATCTTTTTTTTTCATTTTCCAATAAAATCATTTTAAATATAACTTTTGAACGCACAATTAACGCGGGGGAAAAATCGTTTTTTTGACATTGTCACTTCCGAAATAAATAAAAATTAGGAAGTTTTAATACTTTGCTTACACAACACACACATCGGGGGGCCCGTATAATTGATACGGCAGATACGGCGGTAGCTACGCCCTTGCTAATTACCTAATCAATTATTCAGGGTTACTGACAGTTCGTAATATTTGTGAGATTCTTTTTGTCAGCGTTGTTCGATTTTAACATTTTTTGAATTAAAATTTACCAGGTCTGACATTGGTCTTGCTGCCTTACGAATTTTGGCTACCTAGTAGCTTCAGGCGCAGGGTCTAACCATAAATAAGTATTTGGTCCTACTAACCTAAGCTTCGCTACTAAAGTATGTATCTATCTATAAGCACGTAAAATACATGTGAAAAGGTTTCCCACTTATATTTAGTACATTTACTGTCACCGTTGTTATTTTTTCTATGTAGGTACCTACCCTCCTTGTACCTAATATCAATGCCTATTGTATGAAACCAGATTCGTTGTTTACATGATTTCACTGACAAAACATTGAAAAGTATTTTATAAACAAAATAAAGAGCATTTTAGTTTTTAGATCTAAGTTAGTAATAAGTTATTGTTTCTCGTTTTGTTTTATTAGTGGAAACCGTTGTTAGGAACTAAGTAGTTTTTTTTACAAAAACTTGATAAGTTTGTTACAATGTTTCTTGTAACTGTTACTCGTATTTTAAATGATTAAATTTATTTTAGCACCAATAAATGTATTTTACCTTATTAAAAGTAATTTTATTTCAAGATATTTTAGTACCTTTTAGTGCCATCTATATATGTGGAAGGAACGATGTCAGGAACTGCTAAGAAACCTATGTATGAAGCCTATGCACACCACGTTTTATAAACGTGCTGTCGACGCGCGTTCGTAGAGATACATATGGTACGCGACATGCACGCAAGTCACACGCAGCCTATAGATCTTTGTACGCTTGTAAAAATGCAAATTACAGGGCTTAGATAACATCTTAGATCTCTGGGTGACGAGCGCAGTGCAGTGCTAGGTAATTATTTGGACTCTTTATGTGCCAATAGCTGCGTGTCACTGTGCTGTTATGTGGCTGGCATTTTGCTTACCATCAGGCACATGTCCAGCTCGTCTTGTCATTCTAAATTATAAAAAAAAAACACGGTCGTGTTTGAATCGATTCAAACGTGCGTGTTTATTAATACAAATGCGCATCGACTGCACGTTTAAAAAAAAGTGGTAAGCCTAGGCTTTTGCGTTGCACCCAATTGCTCGATTACAAATTGCAACTAGCGTAGACACACACCTCCCTCGTCGCGTTGTCGCTTTGTTTTGTTGGTACATCTTGTTGTTGATCGACACAAACAACAAGCTGCTTTCCAGCGCGCTCTCGACATACGATTCTGAAACGCGCGTCGAGGGTGCGTTTAAAAAACGTAGTGTCCATAGACCTACTTTCTAGATTAGTCAACGTCGATGCCACAATATTTCACGAGATGGCGCCTCCTGACACATTTATATCATATTACAAATAGATACCTATATTACCTATTCAAGTTTGTTAACAGTCGTCTGCTGATTTTTAGGACAGCAAATGCCTATAAAAACGAAAAGTGGATTAGCTGGAGAAGTACATTACCCGAATCATCAACATTGGCGCTGTGGTTGCGAAAAATACCCTACACGTTTAAAGACGACAGGCTAAATTGGCTTTCTTTATTATCGTGGTAGGGTATAACAATAAATAAACAGTGGCACTAAGGACACTCCATGATAGCGGTGTCGGTAAAGCTGTCAGTGTCAAGGATTCGATTGTTTTTTCCATTCTAAAAAAAATGCTCAACGCAGTTACTTAACTCTACAAAAATACAATACAATAGCTAATAACGTTACTTTTTAATTAATTTACAATAGTGAAGCTACGTAGCTGTGTTTACGTTTTGTGTAGATATGATGTGGAATTTCCTCAGGTAATTCATGAAACTAAACATCATTATTCCCGTCATCATTACTGAGCAAATCTAAAGATTATTAGTTTTTAGGGTTCCATAGGATAAAAACGGGACCCTATTACTGAGACTTCGCTGTCCGTCCGTCTGTCACCAATCTGTATCTCAAGATCGGTGATAGCTAGACAGTTGACATTTTCACAGATGATGTATTTCTGTTGCCGTTATAACAACAAATACATTTTTTTTTATACTTATATAATGGGTGACGAGACGAGCGGGATATGTGCCAGATGGTAAGCAAAATGCCTGTCACATAACACCGCAGTGACACGCAGCTATTGGAACATGAAGAATCCAATCATTACCTAGCACTGCACTGCGCTCGTCACCTAGAGATCTTAGACGTATCTCTATGCCCAGTAATTTCTCTGGAAACATTGTCCTTTAAACAGGAACACAGTAATGTTTGCACCACGGATATTGGGTTTGCACATTACTGCTTGGCGGTAGAATAACTGGCAAAAGTGTGGTACTTCCCCAAGAGAACACTGTAAAGAGTACTACCACTACAAAAAAATATTAAGGGCCTCCCATACAATAAAAGAGGTTTTCGCCGTTTATTTGCTAATGGTACGGAACCCTTCGTGTGCGAGTCCTACTCGAACTTGGCCGGGTTTTTAAACTATGGGTGGAAAATACCTAATTATGTGCGATTAGGTATGTATGTATGTTTTACATTCATTCTGACATGAACATTTTAATGTCGGTACATATTTTCAGTTTAATCAAGTGTTTATTAAAGTGACTTTGTTAAGTAATTCCAAGTTGCTATGTTTTATGTTTGAAAAACATGACTAATCTTACATCTTAGATATCCTATATAATGAAATGTGAAAATTTAGATGTTTATTGTTGATCACGTCACAATAACTTAATAACCAATTGTCAGACGAAAAAATTTAAACTCTGATAGATTAGGTGTGCCTATTCTAAAATACTTAACACACAACCCTAAAAAAATGTTAGCAGAGTTAGGACTGAGTGTTATTTTGCAAATGTTAGAGCAAAATGTTCGTAATATTTGAATCCCAAATCCCAATAGTCGCTGAGCATTATTTCGTTGGATGGCTTCTGCGATACTCAAAATTGAAAACTTTTTGATCACCCGACTACAACCCAAAACCCCAGAGACATTTTACCCCCGGAAAACTGTAAGTTCCTTGGAGAATAGTCCTTTACGAAATTACATGTACTAAACAAAGTCGCAATTGTAAGTAAAAATAGAAGTTACCACGCCGGTATGCGTGGCTCGGGAACCTCCTTGTAGTTTGTAGTGTAATCTGGCGATCAGTTGGTTCTCTTGGTGAGTTTTTGCTGACTGATCGATAATCACGGCCGTGGTGGGAATGTCAGTGCGCGCTCCTCGTTATTCGAGCGTTTTGTCTAGAAGTTCTAGGGTTAAGTAGAACTGGAAAAACTTGAGTACGTTACTTGGTTGATATACTCATATCTGGCCAAGTATCCTAAATCTTTTTAATAAGGCGCTCAATGCTCAACTAGTGGCTACACCATGCAGGCGGCGTTCGTGCAACCGAGTTTGGCCGCGGTGTTTTTTTTACTTTTATAGGTTTACACTTGACCGCCATCTCGCCTGATGTTAAGCGACGATGCGGTCTACGATGAAGCGTGTTTACCTCGAAGAAACTGTTTTACTCTCGGTTTGAAGACACAAAGATTGTAGCCAACAGGGAAAACCCACTCAGTTAACGTACTCCACAGCCTAGACGTTCTTATC
The DNA here is from genome assembly GCA_017562165.1 of Ectropis grisescens. NCBI lineage: Eukaryota > Metazoa > Arthropoda > Insecta > Lepidoptera > Geometridae > Ectropis > Ectropis grisescens. Next base: position 9,999,633 of record CM029777.1, on the reverse strand, counting down.
ACAAAAGTAGAGTCAAATCTCTTTGTTCGTGTCTTTGGAACATCAACCATGATACGATGGTATCGGACGCCGTACTACTGTATGAAAAGAGGAGTGCCGTTATTGAGATGCGCCGCTCTCCATATCATCCGCAGCCGGACAGAGGTCCGCTACAGGCCGAACATCTAGCCCGTAGCAGGAGACTAAGGCTATTCACACCTAGACCGTCTGGCATTTACTTAGGTACCGATTGGTTGGCTAGGCGGTGTCGGCGTGGCATAGGTGTTCTGGAGCGCAGACGACGCCGACGCTGCGTTTCCCCTGATATAGGTATACCTATAGGCTCTCGGTAATAGACGAGTTCACAAAAGAATGCAAGAGCGTCCCTCGTTCCCGCCTTACTTACGCGGTCAAGGTGAGTTGAGTGCAGTTAAGGGTACCTATGACTTGTGCTTTCGAGTTCAACATGACCCTGACCGTCTTCTACAGGCAGCGGGTTTGCATAAATGCATTCCTTCTACGTAAAAAGGCGCAACTACGCCACACCATTAGTTAAATGTTAAGCGTAATAAGATATTAAAATGCCATAATGTTAGCAAACAGACAAACATTAGACACAGTTAATTTAATTACTGACTGAGCTAGGATAAACTTTATCTGCACAAACTGACGATAAAGAACTTGTTATCAGAGGTCACAAATTAATATGAAGATGAAAGATAATTTGTAAGATGAAATGGTTTCGAAAATGGCATGTTAGAAGAAAGCCATTGAACCATCGATATAAACCAATCGATGTGCCCTGAGCACATTGAAATTGGTAATAAACTGCGTTTCTGTGTGCAGCGTAAGTGGTTTAGTCACAACCAATCTACTTGACCACTAGATTCGGTAGCGGCAAGATATGCTGTGGTTCTACTTATTTTGGTTGTTGAGAACGAATAGTGATAGGTAAAAACGTCTGTCGTTCACGGCTTCCTGCAACCGCTATAACGGAAAGAGTGAGCTCACTCTTCCCAACGATGACATAATTCCGTGCGACTGAAATTTGGGATATCTAGTTGTTTATATGCATTGAACAATGAATTTTGCGGTGATTAAAAGTTAAATCAGCGAAACCAGATATTGCCAGTTATTCTACCGCCAAGCAGTAATGTGAAAACATTACTGTGTTTCGGTTTGAAGGGCAATGTTTTCAGAGAAATTACAGGGCTAAATGTACAAGTTCGCTTTGAGACCGCGACAGGCACTTGACATTATTAGAATTGTAAGGGCGCCAGTTCGCGCCGAGACCGCGACACGTGTCTCGGTCTCCGGGTAAACCGCTACCTTTAGAGATATAACATCTTAAGTATCTGGGTGACGAGCGCAGTGCAGAGCTAGGTGATGATTTGGACTCTTCATGTTCCAATAGCTGCGTGTCACTGTGCTGTTATGTGACTTGACTTTCAGGTCATCAATAATGTCTTTGCAGAAAATGATGTATGTGTAAAATAAAGTTTCCATTCTGACAATCAGTTTAATTATCATTTTATACTAAGTTATCAAAGTGCTTAATTATGAATGTTATCATTAAAATTATTCTATAAAGCTTACAACATTCGTTTCTGCTTTTTAAGGAATCATAAATCTTTTTTCGAAAACCGAAAACGTTAGACCGGACCGGAAGGACCGGTCTAGTTAGACCGTAACTCGGTTTCTATTTTAAATTAGGTGCGTTCCGAAATGTATTATCTTCCTTTATGGTTACTTTAACCGATTTACTTTCGGCTTTTACAGTACCAGATAGTACATTACTAGAATGATATCCGGTTCCCATAGTTATGGTAAGACGCTCGTTCTTTGTTTTTATGGTTTCATGACCAGACTCATGTTTGGTTTTTATGGTTACGTCATCTGTATCATTATCTGTTTTTACCAAATTTTGGAACTCTTTGCTTGTTGTTCGTGGTCTTGGATCACAATTATAATAATGAGTACTTCTATAACTCTTTGCACCTGGTCCATAGTTATTACTAGTACACCCTATTCTCTTTCTTCCTTTTATTTCTGGCAGTGTGGTATCTTCAGCTAAAAATTTAGGGCAATACGCATCCGTATTCGGATGATTTCTATTTTTAAACATTTTTACCTTTTTACGACACGGTTTGTTTCCCAATTTACGTTTCTTAATACCGCGAGATTTCTTTGGTGTTGAAAGATACTCATTTATATCCATAAACGGACTATCTTCTATCTGGCCATTTAGATACATCAGTATTTTTCACGATCCTTGCGTTTCACGGCTTGTTTGTTGACCATCTAAAACCAAGATGAATTTATCCATTATTACATCAATTTTATTGTTGGCACAATTTCTCTAGATCCCAGAGCCGCCAGACGTCACGTTTTTTTAGATGGATGAAATGTGGACGATTGAGTAGAGTTAGTACAAAAACACTAATTATATCTAACAAAACGCTATTATTTTGGGAGTTAAAACGTCTGTTAAGCAAAAAGGGCCGACGGAAAGTGTCGTGGAGTATTGGGGCTTTATTTTTAAATAAATAAATATTAAATAAATATTGGTGGACAATTCACACACAACACCATCTGACCCCAAACTAATCAAAGCTTGTGTGATGGCAGCCAGATAGCTGATATAATACTTATATAGTTTTTAAATACATACTTATTATACATAGAAACACCCAGACACAGTGCAAACATTTGAATTCATCACACAAATATTTGCACTGGGTGGAATCGACCCACGACCTTCGCAGGCAGAACTACTACCAACTAAGCCACTAGGCCAGTCGAAAAGTTTTAAAGATATTGCCTTTAACATACGTGAAAATCAGTTATCAGAAAATACGTGAAGTGGTTAAGTAATGTATCTTCTGGACCCATATCTCAAAATTGGCCGTCTAAGCAAGTTAGCGGGTAAGCATGTGTTCTTAGTACGTACTAACTCTACTCAATCGTCCACATTTCATCCATCAGAAAATACGTGACGTCTGGCGGCCCTGGGATCTTACTCTATAACAATAGTAGATAATTATAGTTTGGTTACTAATTTTCAAAACATGTATTACTCAAAATATGCAGTATACTTTTCTGACCTCATAGCTTGGTTGGGTTCTAATCCCACACAAGAGAAATATTTCTAGGTGAGAGTATAGTGCTACGCAGTGATTTGAACTCTTCATGTTAAAATAATTTTGTAGCACTGTTCTGTTACGGGCTTATCATCTTGTTCACCCATCACTCTATCTTATATAAAAACTACTGGATACAAAATCCCAATAAATATACTTATTACTTTATTTTATAACTAGTAGCGCCCCGAGGTTTTCCCCGTACTTCCTGTTGCCATGTTCCATACTATAATCTGTGTTCCAAAATTTCGCGTTTATAATATTAGTTGAAATGGGCTAATAATAATTTAAGTAAGTATATGAAAATATTAACACAAATAGGTGACCAATAGTGAAGCCGCAAGACTACACTATAAAACACTGTGGAGTATAAGCTTTATTCAACACACTTGCTCATAAAGTGGCTATAATTCACCGCAATCAGTCATATAATGACACCTACAACCAAACTGTGACTTTTTCATTACTATTACCACACAAGTGAGTAATAGAGATTTTATTATTGGTTTAGTTGCTTTGTTCTTAAAAAAGTTTCGATACAAAACAGATCGTGTTCAATGGAACGAATGAATATATATTATACAAATTTATCGTTTTTGCCATTTTACATGAAAGCTGAAATTAACACACTTTAGTAAGTCGTTATTTACCTGAATTTGTAATTTTCACATTTTGTCATTTTAGGAAGTTGGCGTTTTAGGAATTTGTCTTTTTTGGAATAGACGTTTATTACACACTCCAATACAACTTTTGTTTTCTTTGTAATAAAGAAAACAGTAACTTCCACGGTTCTTTGCCTTTACGCCGAAAATTGTTTGGCCGATTATCTTATTATATATCTAACGTTTTGCAGAATTTTATTACGCCGAATAATCATTTGCCAAACTTATCACATAATTTTGTTATTACAATTAGGTACACTTTTGCAATAGGCCAACTTTCATGTACCTACCGAATGTTTCAGTTAGAGTAATATTAATTAGTAGTATATTGTTGGTAAGTATGTGTGTTAGATTAAAAAAAAGCTTGAAATTTAGTTAAAAGGATGCATTGTTAATGTGGGATATATTATATACAGGTTGTTATTATTATTGGAATATATTTTTCCCATCACTAGTTTTCTATTGTAGCACATTTTCAAATGTGTACGTAGATTTCTGTTGCTATAAAATTGCATGTAAAATTAGTTTATTTTTTATTCTAATAAAAATGTAAGAAAAGGGAACTGTAACACTGACGAAACGATATTCGTCTTAAAGTTGTTGTCCGCCATATCGATAAATTTTTCATGATTCTTTTTGACCGTTGAAACGGTTTTTTATTGTTATTTTATTTACTAGTGTGTTAAAAACGTCGTATGATTATGTGTATTGATGATTACCGTCCTCGGCTCGCCATAGCTCGGTTCTTAATAGCGATTCAGTGGTTATCACTAACATTACACACTTGTGCCATAATGTACTTATTAATTATTTGCCAGTGAAATAATAATATACTCACTTTAGCTATCTTTACATATTCAACATGTGGCCGGTGATTGTTCTTCAGGAAAAATACAAGGCATTCTAATGTATAGTACTCTATTTTAGTGTCACTGCGAAATCTGAAACAAATTTTGCCTTAGAAAGATGGATACTGTTTATGGTCACAATATAAAAATAAAAGTAGGTATGTATTTATTTATTCAATGAGCACACAAAACATAATGTAACAAACACATCTTATAACATAAAAGTATACTGTACAGAACTGTATAACATTCTAAACTATGTGGGCCTAGAAACAATGTGTATTTTAATAGTGGTAGATTTGGAGTCCGCTTTGGGAAGTACCACACTTTTACCAGTTATTCTGCAGCCAAGCAATAGTATGCAAACATTACTGTGTTCAGGTTTGAAAGGCAATATTTCCTGAGAAATTACTGGGCTGAGAGATAAAACACCTTATATCCTCCGGGTGTCGAGCTGAGTGTGGTGCTAGGTAATCGTTTGGACTATTCATATTCCAATAGCTGTGTGTCACTGTGCTGTTATGGGCAGGCATGTTGCATACCATCAGGCACATGTCCTGTTCCTCTTATCACTCTTTAGTCTATACATACCATAATAAAATAAAAAATACATATTTTGTCATTTGAAGAATGTCTTTCAGTATTTCGCAGAAATTTCATCATAAACTTTTTAGAAATAAACTTTAAAAAAGACACCTCGCCTGATGTTACGCGATAATGTGATCTATCATTAAGTTTACAAAGAGAAACTGATAGAGGATGAAAAGTACCTTATAAGTGGAGTCCGGAATTTTATTGGCCATGAATATTCCCCAAATATGAATTTGTTTCCGTATTCCATAATTTTCTTCTTTGTAATATTATACTCACGGAGTTTACTGAGCGGATTAGCCATTACATCTATGGTTTCATCATTATCTCCGTCATCTTCAAACTTATCAATGTCAATCATTGTTTCATCTTCAATTTCTATTATTGTTACATTTTCATCTTTTCTTTCCACTTTTATGATTTTGACATCATCAAACTCTTTTTCAGTTTTTATAGTTATATTTCCAGGTTTGTTATTTACTTTTATGGTTGCATCATTTTGACCCTCCTTCTCTGACTTTGTAGTTGTTGCATTTCCTTGTTCGCTTTTTATTTGAAAAGTTGTGCCGTAATTAAACCCAGTAACTGATGTTATATCTTCCAGTCCTTTGTTTACTCTAAGAGGTAATCCATGATCTGACTTAGTTTCGCTTTGTATGGGTTTTACATTTCTAGAAATATTTTCATCATCATCAGACTCGCCTTCAGTTTTTATAGTAATATTTCCAGGCTTCTTTTCGATTTTTGTTGTTGCAACATCCTGATCTTCCTCTGATTCTGTAGTAGTAGTAGTAGATTCTGCTCCATCATCTTCAAACTTATCAATGTCAATCATTGTTTCATCTTCAATTTCTATTATTGTTACATTTTCATTTTTTCTTTCCACTTTTATCACTGTGACATCATCAAACTCTTTTTCAGTTTTTATAGTTATACTTCCAGGTTTGTTATTTACTTTTATGGTTGCAACATCTTGACCCTCCTTCTCTGACTCTGTAGTTGTTGCATTTCCTGTATCTCTTTTTATTTGAAAAGTTGTCCCATCATTAAACCCAGTAACTGATGTTATATCTTCAGGTCCTTTGTTTACTCTAAGAGGTAATCCATGATTTGACTTATTTTCGGTTTTTATGGGTTTTACATTTCTAGAAATATTTTTAGTTTTTACAGTTGTAAAATCTGACTCTGGTTCAGTCTTCACATTTAGAACATTCATTTTATTTTCACTTTCTTGTCTATTTTTAGCCTCCCTTCTCTCTTTCTTTTTCTGCATTTTAGCTTTTTTAATAGCTGATTTACTGGGGTTTGTCTTTGTCATTTTAACCCAAAATGCTTCAGATCTAGTGTAATATGCATCTTCTACATAGTAAGTTATATTAGCTAATTGACTTATATTTTTGTCACAAGAGTTTTGCAATGATGTTTGTAAAGGTTTTGGATTTTGATACACACTTGGTTGAGGTTTCTTTACCAATTGACTTTTTCCCATGCTTCGACACTCCTTAACTTCTTTTACAGATGGATATAAAACTTCATCCATACACATACAGTTATCAATATCCCCATTTAGATACTTTAGTATATCAGTACGATGTGAACTGCACACCACTTGTAGCTTGGTTTCCTAGAAACACATTAATTGTGATAATACCCAATAAGTAAGCACTGAAAGGGTGGTGATTTAATTTTTTATGGTGGTGTACACTACATTTTTTACTTATGAGGCCGATCATTAATAGAAGTTAATTATAAATATGTAGAACAGATATAAAGTTTACAAATTTGAGAGTATTTATTGAAGTTAGATATAATACATTTGTGTTTTGTAAAATTGCATCAAATTTATTAAAAAAATTGAGGTAAACCAAACTGCCTCTGACATTAAAGGCAGAAGTAATATCATTGATTAATAATAAAAAGTAACAGTCAATGGCCACATAAAAATTCACACATAACAAAAAGTTATGTTACACACTACTAGTTATGTGTTAACTTCCTAGACGGACTATAAAAAGAGTCCTCTCTCAGTCAAATTCTCAAATTCTATTTTTCTACTTTGCTCTATCATCAATTTTGCCATTGGAAAGCTCATGCTCCCTTTAATAAACATGCAAAAACCATTCATCATACTAAATATGTCTTAATATCTGTTTGCAATTTCAAATTTAAAACTTATCACAAATGTATATGAAAGTACAAACAGTACTGACATAAAATAACATATACATATTTTTAATTTTTGTTTCTTTTCTGTTCTAGTCTATTTTCTATTCCTATTCTCTGGTACCTTCGAAAGTGATTGTGCTTCTTACCGTGTTATTCAATGCTATCCTAAGGGTCGAATACTTCCCAGATCACTGGTAATATCCCAAGTTATAACCCACAAACCTGCTAAAGCTATGCACGAAATATAAGCCTTGTGCAAATAATGTCAAAGTTGCTTGAAATACCTCTACTGCACAGAATGCTGCATGTATTAAATGAAAATTCGGTCATACCGGTCCCCCAATTCAAATTTCTAAAAGAGCATGCCACCATAACATAGGTTCATAAAGTATGCAGGACAATAAGAAAAACACTAGTGAAAAAAAGAGTAGTGTTCAGCCGTATTCCTCGATATACAATAAGCTTTTGACAGAGTTTGACACAAGGGATAATTGTACAAAATAAAGTCTAAACTACCCTTCACATTCTATAGTGTTTTAAAGTCATATATATCTGACAGAGTATTCCAGGTGAGAGAAGGTGATTGCACATCAGCATTTTATGATATATCCAGGAGTACCACAAGGCTCTATACTTGGACCTATCCTGTACATATGTACTGTTCACAAATGACCTACCTCAGAACCCAGATTACATTTGCTACCTTCGCAGACTGCACGGCCATTCTCGCCTCAAACAAAATGTGCAGTGCAAGCCTCTCTGATATTACAAAAGATCCTAAAAGAAATCGAAGAAAGGTTGGTATTGCTGCTAGTGTAACCTTAAATGGCACTCAACTACCCCCATCATAACGTAGTAAAGTATTTGGGCATGCACCTCGAACGTCATCTTCTAAGATATACAAAAGTCTTATTGGCTCCTGGGGAAACACTCAAAACTGTTGCGCGAAAGCAAGATACATGTGTATAATACAGTGCTAAAATCAATTTCAACATATTAATTCTATTTCATTCAGTTATAATTCAACTACAGGGAACAGCTAGTGCCTCAAACATATTGAAAGTCCAACAGATACAAAAAACATGTTAAGAAAAATGACTAACGTGGGTTGGTTTCTCAGAACAAGAAATGCCTATGGTACTTAAAACAAGAAATAGAGTGCCATAGTGCTAACTATAACCTACGACTGCAAAAGCACCCAAATGAATGAAATTGTGGGTAGACTCACTATCTCTGGAACATTGTTAAAGAAAGGGCAAACTCCACTGGAAGTGAGACCCTCAAAGCCATGAAACAGTCACCTCATCTGCTTATACTCAGTATGACTGATTGCAAAATAGTTTATAAAATTGTGGCACATTATGACATTGCTTGTACCTGACACAGGAATCTTATGTGCCATGCCATATTGCCAAATGAGTCAAATTTAAATACTACTATACTCACTATAGCCTTTTTGCATACACTACATGCATCAAATCTTGATTCTTAAAGAAATAGAGCAGACAGTCCAATGTGTAGTACTCTTTGGCAGGTCCACTTTTATTGGATCTAAAACAAAATAAACATTGCAATTTTTTTTTACGTTTACGTAAGTCAGAAAAGCATGTCATATAGTCATGTCATCATGCCTGATAGTTGGCAAAATGCCTGCCTATAATAGCAGAGTATCATGCAACTATAGGAATATTTTCAAAGTTCAAATCATTACCTATCACTGCACACATCAGCCAGATTTATAAGATGATTTAGCCAGGCCCAGATTTAGATGTTCATATTTGAGAACGATTTAATCATGTATGTACAAAGTGCTGTAGGTAAAGGTAAAATAGCGAGAAAAGAAAATATCAAAGGAAAAATGTTTACTATTGTAATTCGGAATTTGAAAGATTTTTTTGCCCGACGTCTCTATTGTGGAGGCCCCCCATTTGTGGAGGCTCCAGGGCTTTTTCTCCAGTTGCCCTCCTCTCAATCCGGGCCTAGATTTATCTCCATACCCTATAATTTCTCTAAAACATTGCTCTTTAAACCACAACACAATGATGTTTGTACATTAGTTCTTCAGGGTAGAATAACTAGCAAAGGCGTGGTGCATTCCCTAGGCGGATTCCGCAAAAAGTCCTATTACTATTAAAGTTGACTATAGTCCGTTCCACGGAGAGGTGTAGAAAATGTAAACAAAGGTGCTACCATACCATAAAAATCGTTTAACCTTAGTATTTTTCTAAAACTGTTTTAAAATATTTTTCACAAATATGATTCGACTTTATTGTGATCTTAAATACAACATACTTGGATTTGTATTGATCAAATAATGATTTATTAACTTATCTTGAAAGTTATAAATACTAATAGTAGAATGTGGTAGATACGGTTTTAAACAGTGGGAATTTGATCCATGTTTCTCAAACTGCAAATCCCATCAAAACATAAATGTGAAGTGAAAGACAAGTTCAATATTATGATATTAAAACCAGCCAAGTCAGACTGCTTTTAATAATCATCATAAATTATAAAAACAAATCATATTATAAGTGTTTAAAACTAGTCTATGTTATTATAAATAGATTTTAAAACTGACCATTTAAGTAAGACCATTTAGATCTCTATTCTTTAGTCGTTGAAGTCAACAAACAAGGCAAATTATATCATAATACTGAACTTTGATCTCACTTCAATTAAGTATACGCATGTTTCTGATGAGATACCATTACTTTTTGCACGTAAATTATAAGACGTTTACCTAATGAACCACCAAATAATGTCTATTTATTCGCATGAAAATCTACTGATACTTATCATAAGTGCAAAAGTTTGGATGTACGTTGCTCAATCAAGTTGGAACAGCTAAACGGCTCAGGTTTAAACGCGGAACACGGTTAGATTATGATCTGGAACGCATAGGTATAACTTTATTTTTATGGAGGGAAAATTACGGAAAAGGGATCTAAGCGGGTAAATTTGCGGGACGCTACTCACATAAGCAACCCACTAAAAGTTCCTTGCTGGGGCTATAATTCTTCCGTGTTGGTGGTGGATGACAATCCTCTCTGTCTGACCTCGATTTTTTTTAGGAACATGCCAGTTTGTTCAAGATGTTTTTTTACCATTAGCAGCATTACGCTCATGAATTCGAAAAGGCAGAGGTGCGCGTGATATTAGAACCAGGCACTGCATCTGCGTATTGGCGTGACAAGACCACCCGAGCCGAGCAATAACTTAATGTTAAAATAATAAATGTAGAAACAACTTAATGAAAAACAGAATGCTCATTAAATTTGTTTGGATGTAAAAATCCTATATTAGGATAGATGAAAACACTACCCAGTATTCGATACGTTTTAAAATTTATTGCAACAGCATCTAACGCAGTAGAAATTAATTGCATTTTTGAATGAATCACACCACCACTCTTATTAAAAAAATATCCAATGGGGCACTTAATATTAAAACTATTGGAATCTTCTCAGAATGGGTAGGGATAGTGCCACCAATATCTTTTGTGTGCCACCATTTGTGTTGTCATTTTGCTTACCTTATTTGTTTGTTACGGAATCAAGTATAAGGGCCACGTTAGCTATATACTCAAGACTGGATTGCTTTTTTTAGTTCAAATATAAAACGTAGATCAATAATTATAGCAGAAATTTATATAGGTTACCACTTGTATAGGTACACCACTTTTTATTAAGACAAAATAATAGCAATGGCAGATCAGCACGGTAGGCAGCACAGGTAGTAAGAACTACACTAGTGATGTGCTGGATTGTGAAAAAAGTACATCCACGGATACGGATCTGAATGTGGATAATATATACGAGTATCTAAAGCTGCGCTAGTAGGCTCACATCATATTTGGCTGGGCAGGGAGAGAAAAACGAGTAGTGAAGGTGAGTGTTGGTGTACATCAGAAAAGGGCCCCTACGCCCGAGTCAAAAGTCTCGGGATCTACTCGGGATTTCTCTCTCTCTCTCTTTAATATTTATAAAAACTGTTTATATGTCACTATTGTGTTCCATGAACCAACCACCCAAGTTATTTTTGTATTAATGTTTTAAACTTATGCGCACCACATATTTAATAAACGTATAATTATAAAATAATAGAAATAAGACAAAAGGTTGGAAACGGACTTATTGGAATATATCCTTGTTATGTGACGAAAATCTAAAAGGGCAAACAGAGACGCTTACAACGAACTATCTTCTAAAACAAAGGTTGAGAAATGCTGGTCTGTCATATTGTGGTCAGTTATATATGCATTGATTAGTTTACATTTTCTACACCTCTCCGTGGAACGGACTATAGGCTAGAGTAGGCTCATATCAAATTTGGCTGAGCAGGGAGAGAAACACGAGTAGTGAAGGTGAGTGTTGATGTACGTCAGAAATGGGCCCCTTAAACCTACACCCGTGTCACCCGTGTCTCAGGCTCTCCTCAGGATTTTTCTCTCTGCCACATGAAGGACCCAGCTCCGGACAGTGAATCCATGGAATGCTAAGATGATCGTCTCTATACATAGGAATAATTACAAACTTACTTCAACAGCGACGTCTTTTCATCTTTAGGCCAAGAATAATCACCAAATATTAACTTGTTTTCACGTTCAACTATTTCCTTCTTCAACACACAATATTCACGAAGTTTGCTAAGCGGAGCCGCCATATTCTTCGGATTTAAATCTTCGGGCAGGCTGAGGTTTAAGAGGACCGTCGCTGCCTCCGGAGTAAGAATAGAACAGCTTGCTTGTCCTCTGACAACACTGATGGTTTAGGTTTAGTCCCAGCTATAGTGAGAACATGCTTGAGATTAATATGTACTGTGTTGTATTGTTTAACTCCTTCCTAGTTTTATTTACTTAGTCAAACAAAATTTACAAACTGCCCAACTGTCTTGTAAGTTTGAGATTTGTCATTTTATCATTTTACTTATGCAATTCAAAGAGAATGTAGGTAATATACTAATCCAGTAAATCCTAGGTAGTAAGGAGGAAGGGCTGTAAGGCTGTAACCAAAGAGGATTTACTTATATTTTATCTAAGTTTTTTTTATCTGGGCAGAGCCTTTATTAACAAAACTAAAATACAATGAGAACTACATACACTACACTACAAACCTAACTAACTACTTACACTAAGCACACCTGAATTATCTATAGACCACTGTAGGTCTATAGATAATCAAGATGTTCAAGCCCATTACCAATCGGAAGCGTACCCAGCATGCTGGCGGCATTACCACGCTGAATGGCAATGCTTATGCGTTGGGCCAAATAAACGCCAGCATTTTGGTCACGCGTCGCGTCGACCAAGCGCTCGGATAGGCTTTTGAAAATGAGGTGAGCTCCCGGCCCCACGGTCCCAATGTCTCAACCCCAAAGGGCTCAAATATGTAACCACTTCCGAGGGTTGCATATTTGCGCCGTTTGAGTCGCTCAGCTGAATTAGCCGCTGCACCGGCCCTACTATGTGTCTCTGGAAGATGTGATGGTGCCAGAGTATCGACGCAAGTTGCGTCCCATACAAAGGCCGACCCAACTTCCAAGGCACAACAGTCATGCCGTCAGGTCTTTTGCCATCGTCACGCGCAAGACCACTCGGTTCGAGTATGGCTGGGACATTGGCGGTGGAAAAGCCCGGCGTATGATGTCGTTCAGGCAGGCGTGGCGGCCAATACGACCCGCGCTTTTCGAGCAAGAGAGACCATGGTGACCGAGTTGGTCGACGGCAGTACCACAATGGCAGCGATGGGCTTCATAGCACCTGGCACCCAAGCGCAAGCTAACAGCTAGACGAAATGCAGTTGGATCTAATAGGCTACCGGTATTGAAAGATGGCAAAGCTTGTAACCAAAGGCCCGATTCCCACACAGACACAGCAAGGATACGAGCACGATCCGCGATACTAGGACACGTATCGAGAAGAGAGTTCCGTACTAGATCGCAGATCGGTCGATCCCACTGTCTCTGAGATGACAGACATCTGGGGAAATCGTTGTTTGGACAAGCCAGCCTCCAAGCATTCTTAGCCTCGCACAAATTAGCTACTACTACATCCGAATGGCCTAATGAGGGTGCGAGAATTTTTCTATTAGATTTTGAGTACTATGAACTGAGGACAAGAATGCCGGTAAAGCTACACTTGAAATTGGCGGACCCTAGGCCTCCCAACCTTATGGGTAGTGAGGCTTGTGACCATGCCCTCCCACTCAGGTCCACATTCAACACCGATATTAAAGATTCCTTTACGACATTGTCTAAGCTCCAAAGGAGCTCACCATGTTTCCACAGTGGACTACATCGTAAAGCGTACATAAATTTCGGAACAAAGAGACAATGCCGAATAATTGTAAACGCCATATGGGCGTTTACTTTGAGTAGCTCTATCGGAGGCTCTCGTAAAATTTTGAATTTTTCCTCGACAAAAGGTGTAAACGACTCATCTAATATCGGTGAACCCAGGAGGCGCAAGGAATGTTTGTCAACTGATTTGATGTTGGGAGCCAGATCATTAAATTTCTGTATTATCGAATCTTTATCTGGACATGTGTCGCAAACGAAAAGTTCGCATTTTGAGAAATTTATTTCCAAACCAATGAGACGAAAACCGTCTATAAGTTTTTGTAAATCAGTTAAAACAGTATTCACATCGCCCTCAACGTTCCGTCGTCCAAGTACCAAACGTTTAGTTTGGACTGGAGACGTTGAATGATAGGGTGAATGGCCAGGGCGAAGGTCGCAGGGCCGAAGGATCACCCTGTTGACAGCCAACGGAGGATAGCATATGATTGTTTTGATAAGTCAATTTTGTGGGCTCGCCATAACATTGCCAAAGAAAATTGTACAGATCAGGAATTTTATCCTTCACTTGGGCCAACAGGGCTCCTCGATCAACCGAATTAAAAGCGTTTTTGACGTCCACCTTTAACAGCACCTCTCCGCAATTTTGGTGAAGGAAGGTCCGGACAGAATGAACGGCAGCCTCACATCCACCCCGCGAACCAAAGCCGAGTTGTATTGGTTGGAAAAGGAGCTCAAAAGAGCAACCTTTTTCCTACAACCCACCTTGGCAGCAAGGCGACGATATGTGGTGCCGACAGCGATTGGCCTGATCCCACCATCTTTTGGAAAGTGCGCACAGATTAGCGCCGTACAAAACTTCGACAATATCACTACTGACTCGACCAGATAACATGAGATTAACTAAAGAGGTTAGATCTCTCAAGAGGGACTCTCCGACTCACCAGAGCTAAAAGATAGAAGATCTTTTAGATGTTGAGGTGTCAGGCCATCTAGGCCTCCGGCTGAGCCACTCAAAAAGATGTAATCGCAGCCGTAACCTCCTGCGATGTGGCCTCAATAGTGACGTCATCTGATTGTGGGGATCAGGAGGTGGAGATTAGCTGTCGCAGGTGGATGTTTGTCACGAAGTGACTGAATGGTGTGTGTTGTATTTGGCGCAATAGTGTCACTGGAAAACAGAATACGTGCAGCGCCTTTGATGTCGCCATCGCTAATTTTGTTCTCTATTATCTTAATTATAGCCGAATCATCACTTTTTAGAATTTATGTTATTCCGCTGCTTAGGCGGAATAAAACTACTCAAATCTAAAGGGGTTTCCACTGATGCAGTGTACTTAATGCAATTTTCCTTGACCCTAGTGGTAAGGGACTTTTGTTCGACGGTTCTAAAGGTACATAAAGTACACTGTATGGGAAAGTGAGTAAATGTTCCCAAGCATCTTTCGAATTTTGTGACAGAACAGTTTTGATAACAAACGATAAACTTTGAGCCACCGAAACACGAGCACCACGCGGGATGCGCTTAGGATCGGAAATGAATTTTCAGTGAGCTCAACACTTCCCAAAAGGTTGGGAAGGCGTAGCAGCGCTCACGAAGCTGCCACTTGGGGTCTGCTGACCCGCAATCGGAGCCGAAAGCGGAATTTGCAAATTTTGTGGCATTTAGCCCGATGAATTTTGAGCCCTTTTGTCCCTTAAAAGTCGCACTTGGGAACATTCTGTGCACTGTATCATGGGTTCCAACGACACTATATTAGCCAACGCATTGCGTCCAACCGGGGTGCAAGATGCCATACTATGACTAAAACTAAAATAAATAAAAAAATTATCTTAGTGTCCCTAAATGACGACCGCAAGACAGCGAGACGTCAGGCGATGACGTTGCCTGAGGAGCGCGCAGGCTCGCCGGATGGCGTCGTCATGGAAACAGAAAAACACAACTAAGCGGTAATCTGTCAAAATATATGGAAATTATAGGAACTATGAAAAATTAATATCTGGACTATGCCCAGCTCTACAAACAATACCTTGCAAAAATCCTTAAATATACTTGCGGCTGATATAAAGAAACCAGCCTAAAAACGAAGAAAAGCTGAAAGAAAAAATAAACCGAAAATTTGCCAACTTGCGTTGACAAGTCTTTTTTTTTTTTTTTTTTTTTTCTCTAAGACAACGTGTAAATTAATGTAAATTCAAACATGTAAACATAAGCACGATTTGTGCACAGAGGACACAGAGCCACAGAGACTCACAGACTCACAGAGTGAGGACTGAGGAGTGAGTAATCGCGCAGTGCAGTGCTGTCAGAAGCCCATCTCAATTTTCCCCCAAAATGTTCTCGAAATCCCCCCAAACAGCGGGGTTTCTAGAAAAAAAACCCCAAAGTAAATTATACATTAATTTACCCCTAAAACATAATTTTACGCTGACGACCATCTCAATTTCTCTCCAAAATGTTTCCAAAATCCCCCAAAATATACAAATATTTCCTATCTCTTGAAACAGAATATTATAACGATGTTTCAGAAATAGCTTCTATTACTCCATAAAGTGTATCAACAAGCTCGAATAAGAAAAGGCGATTAAATTTTTGTACTATGTTCACTTGGTTAAGTGCCGTATTCGCTAAAAAACGGCAAAACTACTACTACATACATTATTAACTTACCTAAGTGAGAACTTCTTTAGGCGCGTTGAGACAAAATTTTCGTGGGCTGTGAAATGAATTTATCCGTCACGCTCGGGTATGATAATTTCAGGATGAACTTGGGATACTAGAGCGAGAAACAAAATACAGTGAACATGCGAGCCAGATAGAGAAAGATAATATAGTCCCTGTGAACCTGTGTTTATTATATTTATTTCTTTTTATACCGACATTAACTTCTAGGTACTAGGTTCTAGGTACTTACCACACTAATGTCATTAATTGAACTTGTCACGAAATATTAAATTTGCATTTCACATCCATTGCAAAACAGTTTTTGTTGTAATATACTCGTATTACTGTTTTATCACAGCACTAACACTACGTTTTTTTGGAGAAAATAAAGTATTACTTTTAATAAGCCTCGGCACAAAAAGAGGGCTGTTATAAGTGGATACACAATATGGATCCATGTGTTTGTGTTTGTCTATCTGTGGATTATTGCGCTATATCACAGCTTCAAAACAGATGATTTGGATTGTTTGTTTTGTCAGAAACAGACTTGGTCGTATATGCTAAGCATGGCAAGTTTACCAAGAGTGTGTTAAAGTCTAATAATTTTGTTTTATATATCTACTTAATACCCGTGCGAAGCGCGAAACCAGGGCGGGCTGGTAGTTTTCATGTAAAATAATTCGTGCATTTTAAGCACTTTTTACCTTACCTACCGTTTGAAAAACACAATAGACATTTATCGATGAAAATATGAAGTTTTTATTTCCGATATATATCCTGTTAACCGTTAGAAAGTTATTTTCCCGTTCTCAACGTACCCAAATCAGCTAGATGAGATATGACGAGAAATCCGTTAAATAATTCGACGAAGGCGAGGTGTGCGCTGATTGGTTCAATGACTCACGTATTTTAGCTGCTTCCCACTAGCCAGGTGAACCGTGAGAATTTTTTTGCAATGAAAACTTGTTTTGGCGCGACCGAGACAGATTTTACGTGGGCATTGAATTTTGGAATTCTAAATGAATTCTAGCGTCACGCTTGGGAATTATAAGAAATCTTCGGGTAAACTCGGGACCATAACTATTGGTCATCTAGAAATGCATCAGCATTTCCCCTTGGCTGACGGATTTCTAGCTGGCCATGCTCATGGCCACGCCCTCCTGTTTCAAACCCGCGTAGTTTCCAAAGTAAGCTATCAGATTCTGAGTTATAAGTTTTCACTTCAATCGGCAGTTACTAAAACTGCCAATAAAAAGAAATCAGTTTACTCTTGAACCCACTCAGGCAACGTATTCCACAGCCTAGACGTTCTTATCATTAAAGTAAATTCAAATGTCTACGTTTGTGTCTTTGGAACATCAAGCATGAAACGATGTCGCCTTTTCGAGCTACGAAAACTTCGATAGAATGGATAGATTTCTGAGGAGCCTGTGCAAGTACTCACCGTTAGCAAGATGCGAACAACCAGAAATAACATGACGAAGTGGCTCGCCTGGACGGCGGCATGCCCAACAAATGTCGACCGTACCGTTATTTATCATGTATTTTCGATAGCTGTTCGTCTTGATAACTTCATTAAATTAACTATTATTTATAGAGGGAATATTATGTGTACAATTCAATAATCTGTGAATATATTAAGCGTCTGGCTGTTACCGTTAATATCGAACAAAAAAAGTGCAAAAAGATCGTGTTTGTTATACTGGAGACTAAATATTTATTTTATTCTGATTTTCGTAATTTTAATTAATTTGTTGTTACAGTGGCTATAGACATACACCATCTATAAAAAAATCAACTATATAGCTATCAAGTATCTTGAGATACAGCTTGGTGACAGACGGACTGACGGGTAGAAGGACGGCCAGTTAAGGTGTACTAATATTGTCTCATTTTACCGTATTTGTACGGAATCTTAAAATAAGCGGTTCTTTCATTTACTTTTTCAAATCTGTCCACGCAACACTATTTTTGGAGTCTGAACTAAAAGTAAGCAAACCAACGAACTCGTATTCAAAAATAAAATAAATGTTCACTGCTACGTCGGTTTCTTGGTTTAATAAGGAGATAATCCTCTAAGCTAGCAACTTTACGGTCCATTTGACATTGACAGACAGGATGTTTATTTACCATGTCACACCAGCCCAGACACGAGGTGTGTAATCTGTGCGAGACACAGCCAGCTGATACTTCTTGTTCATCAAGTGTTTCGTTAGATGGCGCTTAAAATAATCGAATTAAACTTACTATGAGGCGTTATCCAAACGCAAAAAGACTTGTCAAAGATAGTTCTAAATATTGCCAAGTGTAGCACCACTGTTGGTTTTTGTGAAATTTCTCTAACAAAATAAAACAGTTACGCCACCTACGGCGAAATTGGGAACTGTCTTTGACAGGTATTTTTGCCCCTTGAAAACGCCCAATTATGTAATACATTATCCAATCAATGATTTCTTGTTAAGTCGTTGCTTGTTATTTTGATTGTGCATCCAAAACACCTGTATTATCTACGCCAAAACGGGTGCATATATTTAATATAATATGGAGTTAAATGAAAATATAGACTTATTACCCCATGTGAAATTGTAGACTCTAAATTATCTGCGTTTCGTATGTCAAACCAATTCGTTGTGTCGTTTTGACGTTAATATTTGTTTCCTTAGGGCCAAAGCTCACACATACCTCCTTAGGGCCAATGCTTCTATTCGGGATGATAGGTAGTGAATGTGGTATTTCAGACTATAAGCTATCTGTGTTTCATTTTTCTACCAAATTTGCTTAGTATTTCTGACGTCACAGTAACCTATAAGTAACCGATTTGCTATTTTTGAGTACAAACTAAGTACGTGTGTTTCGAATTCCTTCCGAATGTGTTCAGCCGTTCCCACGTTGTCCTGTAAATATTATGAATGTCAATGTTTGGATGTTTGTTACTTAATCACGGCGGAACGTATTTAGTGATCGGGTTGAAATTTGCAATATAATTAGATTATAGTTTGAAAAAACACATAGGCTAAACATTGCTACTTAAACTAAGCCAAGATATAATGTGTTTCAAATTTTAACTCAATACATTCAGCCGTTCCAACGTAATTTAGCAGCAAAAATTTAAACATTGGCATATTTGTATAATATTGGTAGGATAGTTAAATTTTAGAAAAAATAAAACCGGTCAAGTGCATGTGGGACTCGCGCGCGAAAGGTTCCGAACCATTAGCAAATAAACGGCTTTAATTGTATGGGAGCCCGCTTCATAATTTATTTTAATTAATTTCATTTAAAGAGAACATAAAACTAAATATTATGTGAATAGTTAAAGCGTCTGTGACGGGTACGTTATTAGTATCGAGCAAGAATCGGTAAAAAATATCACTTTGTATGGGAGCCCCTCTTAAATAAATATTTATTTTATTTTAGTATTCTTTGTTAAACCGGCAATAGAAATACATCATCTGTGAAAATTTCAACTGTCTAGCTAACATCGTTCTTGAAATACATCCTGGTAACAGACGGACGGACGGACGGACAGCGAAGTCTCAGTAATAGGGTCCCGTTTTTACCCTTTGGGTACGGAACCCTAACAAAGGTCTGCTTCGGTCACCGAAGCTTGTTAAACACTACCTTTAAATTTCAAACAGTATTTGGATTGAAATAATACGTTTTCTAATAAGTTACGGCTAGTCTAGTAAGCTACAGCTGACCTAGTCGGGAGAACGCCGACTGTCGATCCGGAGACCCAGGGTGCAAAACCACGCGCACCACTATCTTTTCAGAGTCATGTTCGTATTGCCGGTAATTAAAACGGCGAAAGAAAACATCGTGAAGAAACCGAAATGTACCTAGAATCTAAGTTCTGAGTCATATGTCATCCACCAACCGAGACTGGGCCAGCGTGGTGGATTATAGCCTTGACTCTCTCCTTGCGGGAGAAGGCCCCGATGCCCAACAGTGGGAACATTCAATGGGTATTAAATGGTTATTTATTATGCTAATATGTATTCTCCTAAAGAACAAAAAGCTACTTCAATGACAGATAATTTAATTCTGTCATTTGACTAAATTTTATAAGAAGCTATGGCTATGTCGTACAGATAAATCTAAGCTGATTTTAGTTTTTTGTTGATATTTGAAACACTACCTCCCTGTTTTCGATATATGAGATATAAGTTAGTATGTACCGAACGCGCCGCGCGTGTCGTTATTATTTAATGTTTGTGTAATTTCCGAACCACCAGACCGACAATGTTCAAATTTTGACGGGACATTATTAAAATGTGGTCTTTCTAACAAAAAAAGAATTAATTAAATCAAACAATGCAAACATGAGTTACAACCAAATACACATTCTGACTTTCACCCCCTCCCGCAAGAAAACCGATCAGAGTTTGGGGATCAAAAGTAGCCTACAGCCATCTCCTTAGTATAAACTAAAGTCACGCCAAGCTTCAGTTGAATTGAATCAGTAGTTTCGGCGTGATGCGTGATCCCTATACAGATAGACAGACAGACAGACAGGCAGACATGAAAGAAAAAAAATGCAGATTTGCCATCAGTATCGAAATAGAGTCCTCCAAAAAATTTTTTTCAAAATATCTTCAATGTACAGAAATCGACCCGTTACAGTTTTATTATAAGTAGGTATAGATATAGATTTAGAGTATAATCTTCGAAATATTGCTCCGGAAAAAAGAGTTGTAGATATATACACACCTATATAGCATTATTATCTTGCACTGATAAGGAAATCGCATATAATCTTGGTCTGTACATAGATTCGTCACGCTCTCGGTGCGTTCGGTGCGAGGACTCAAGGCCTTGACGGGTTCAAACCGTTTGACCTCAGTGTTTGCGACCGGCGGCTGCTTAATTGAACGCAAATTGTGCAGATTTGTTATTTGAATATCATTTCATCACATCATCATGTGTACCGGTTAGAAGGGCAATGTTTCTAGTGAAATTACAGGGCATAGAGATTTTTATCTCCATGCATCTTATATTTATCTCTGGGTGACGAGCGCAGTGCAGTGCTAGATAGTTTTAATGTAGTAGTAAGATTCCAGGCCGAGTCAGCCTAGGGAAGTACCACACCTTTGCCAGTTATGCTAGGTACCGTCAAGCAGTAATGTGCAAACATTACTGTGTTCCGGTTTGAAGGGTAATGTTTCCAGTGAAATTACAGGGCATAGCGATAAAACATCTTATATCTCTGGGTGACGAGCGCAGTGCAGTGCTAGGTTATTCGGACTTTCATGTTTCAATAGCTGCGTGGCATTGTGCTGTTATGTGATTGGCATGTTGCTTACCATCAGGCCCATGTCCTGCTCGTCTCTTCACTCTATACTATAAAAAAATATAAATCTTAGGCTAGTAAAAAAAGTAATTAAACAAAAATTAGATTGCTCCAACCACAGATTTCTAAAACAAAAGGCAAATAAGGCTCCAATATTCCCAGACACTTTCCGTAGGCCGTTTTGCTTAAAGACGCTTTAAAACTCTATTATTTTGGAAGTTTTAAAGCGTTTGTTAAGCAAAACGGCCGACGGTAAGTGTCTGGGAGTATTAGGCGTTATTTTTAAACATAATGCCTATAACATACGTGAAAATCAGTTATCAGAAAATACGCGAAGTAAGTAATGTAGCTTCTGGACCCCATATCTCAAAATTGGCCGTCTAAGCAAGTTAGCGGGTAATCATGTATTCTTAGTACGTACTAACTCTACTCAATCGTCCACATTTCATCCATCAGAAAATACGTGAAGTCTGGCGGCCCTGGGATCTTATTCTATTTGGGATATTTCACTTGTTTTAAATTTTTTGTGATTGATAAGTTTGTGATCGTTTTCAGGCAGAGAAACACAATAAGGTATTGTATGTGTAAACAAGATTTGAGCCCGATGATTGTAGCGGTGACGCAATGTGTGCCTGCGCGACCTTCGCGGAAAACGTGACTTGAAGGGATGCCACCTGTGGACCGGTGGCTACTACTGTCACTGTAAAATATAATAGACTACAACAAAATGTATGGGTCAAATGAACTACCAGGAGACCTATGTAGGATCAAAGAAGGGTATAAAGTAATAAGATTCAGCACTAAGCCGTCACTTGTAAGCTGTCCAACTGAGTACAGTTGAAAAGGGGTTTACAACCCTCGATCATTTCTTCTTGTCACACGATTTTTGTACGGCGTTGCTGAATAATATGAAATGAAACTATAAAAATTATACGTTTCAATTTTTTAATTATTAGTTTGTCGGAAAAAATCATGATTTTCCGACGATTTACAGAGTAAATTTGGTCATTTGATTATGTACGGCATTGGTTCCATAGCGTTTCAATACCTCTTCTAATCCATTATTTCGCAATGCCGTACAAAAAATCATGCGACAAGGAGAAATGATCGAGGGTTGCACCACCCCTCTTCAACTGCACTCAGTATCAGTAGGACAGCTTACAAGAGACGGCATAGTGCTGAATCTTATTACTTTATACTTACCCTCTTACTCGTATCATCCTACATAGGTCTCCTGGTGGTTCATTTGACCCATACATTTTGTTCACGGGTCTGTAGTCTATAAATAATGGACATTTCTCACACAAAACCATCCAGCCTCAAAACTAACAAAGCTATATATAAGGCTGTAGAGCCAGATAGCTGATGTAATAAGTACTTAAATTATTGTAAATACATAATTATACATAGAAGCACCCAGGCACAGTTTGTATTCATCACACGTACATTTTCCCTTGGTGCGAATTGAATCGCCACGATCCTTGGCTCTGCAGGCTGGCTAACTACCGAAGTACTAAGCCATTAATCCAGTCAATTAATACATATAACATAACGTAGATTTCAAAGTAACTCATCGAGATATTGACAGGGCTCTATGCTTGAGGTTTTTAATAATATTACTGTGATAATATTATGGCATTGTATTTACCGGCTATGAGTCAATATGTAATTTGAAATAAATAATTTTGATTTGATTTAATAATAAATTATTCGTCTGATAACTAAACTCATCGACATACTAGCTCAACGCTTTATGAAATAGAAATGTCACTAGACCGGCCGTATTTGTCGCCGACTCGAGAATCGTTGGGGCAGTTGACTTCTGGAATGGAGACGGCGAACTAATAAACGTGGACTGAACCGTAGAACTGGAGTAAGAAAGTCGCGAGATTTTTAAAATACGTTTCGTAGAAAGAGATTAGACATCCTGGGGTTAGATTCTGTGATGATATACAGAAGGCAGCTGGAAACGCTTGGAAATATAAGACCGAGGATAGCGGCGTATTATGAGCGAGATCTAAGATATCCAGTAGAGGACATGAATAGGATGAAGATGATGGTAATGACGTACCTACTAATTAGCAACTTGCCGATAGTCAGCAACAACAACAACCACCTGGGAAGAGGCATGCAGAGAAAACCTGAACTTTCCAAATATAATAGACTAGCGGGCCGTCTGTCCTGTCTGACTGTCCGTCCGTATGTCACAGCCACTTTTCTCTGAAAGTATAAGAGCCATACTATTGAAACTTGGTAAGTAAATGGATTCTGTAAACCGCATTAAGATTTTCATACAAAAGATAGAAAAAAAACAATAAATTTTTGGGGTGTCCCATACTTAGAACTGAAACTCAAAAAAATTATTCCATCAAAATTATACGTGTGGGTTACTCTTCCAAAGTGCTAAAATGTGTGCCCCCCCCCTGTAACTTCTAAAATAAGAGAATGACAAAAATTAAAAAGTGTATGATGTACATTACCATGTAAACTATCAACGAAAAATTGATTTGAATGAGATCTAGTAAGTAGTTTTATTTTAATACGTCATATATTCACTAAATGTTAAAACACTGATTAAAGCGACAAATAACTACAAGAACTTTTATAATTATGTTGCTTGCTGCTACGGAAGCCTTCATGGGGCAGTTCGACTCGCACTTGACCATTTTATTTCTAGTAGGTACTTAAGTTATAATAATAAGTTGTACCTTAATCAATGAAAAACAAAATGATATTATTAAGTTGTTAGAATTGTATAGTTGTGCTCCTATCAGTTTCTGGAAACATAATAATAAGCTCTCATGCATTTTACATCAATCAGGTTATCGAGTGCGAATAGGTGTCTCACACCGTGGATGCCGTAGGTACGAGTACAATTTTACATTATGTGATTTTCACAATTTAACTTCAGCCAGTTCTAAATTCATACTTTCCGGGAGATTTGCACTTGGCCAGTTTTTGGTGTACGTAGTTATCTACAGTCACCAAAAACTGGCCAAGTATCAAGCTTTTTCTGCTTTATTTATTCACTAGAAAAAACTTGATAGATACTAATGTCAAGTAAAAAGCTTCTGTTTGAAAAAAAAAATGCTGGAATACTCCCGTTTTATTTTGCATGACATCTCATAAATTGCTGGTTGGGTATTTGTAGAAAAGTAAATTTGCTGTAACAGTATCTACTCGTAACAACACATATTCGGTAAAAAAAATAATAGGTACCTATTGATCGATATTTCTCACAATAAATACCAATTAGAGCAAAACTTGTACCTACTAGGAGAGTCAGATAGTTGATCCTTACTTAGTACCTGGATGACCGAGCTTTGGTCGGCTTAAACACTGTGTATACTTAGATACCTACATATAAAGGGCTCCGAATAATAGATTTTCTCAAAAAAAAAAGAAGGAACTTGTAAAACAAAGAGGAGCGGTCTGGATTCGATCCCGGATGTACTATATTTCATGACCGCCCAACTTCCCGCCTGAGCTATTATTATAGTGTTGCTAAAAGTAGTGCGTACTCGCGTGTTCTCCATATTTGCATATGGCGCGGAAACTTGGACTCTTAAAAAAGCCCACCGACAGCGTATTGACGCATTAGAAATGTAGTGCTGGAGAAAAATGCTCAATATTCCATGGACAGCTCATCGTACCAACGTGTCCATCTTGAAGGAACTTAATATACAAACCAGACTATCCACCACATGCCTGCAGAAGGTACTTGAGTACTTCGGCCATATTGCTAGGAAAAACAATGACAATTTAGGAAAATTTGTAGTCACAGGCAAAAGCGAAGGAAAGAGATCAAGAGGAAGAAGCCCGATGCGCTGGAAGGGCCAGATACGCACCACACTCGAATCCACTGTCCACAACGCAGTCCACACCGCCGCAGATCGTCACCAATGGCGGTCGATAATCAGAGAGAAGGTGCGACGGTGCGTGGTACAAGAGAGATCACGACCCTCAGTAATTGGGGTATCGACGCAAGGAGGAGGAGGAGGATTTAGATCGATTTATCGTTCCCGAAATCCCCTGCATAGTGCATACATAATTTCATGAAATCGTTCGAGCCGTTTCCGAGATTCAGATTCTATAAATAGGTACAAGAATTGCTCGTTTAATGGTATAAGATATGTATAAGTATATAGTTATAAGTACAAACTTAATACACATAGAAACACTTAGACGCAGAAGTTGTATTCATAACACAAAAATTGGCACAGGAGGCGTTCGAACCTACGGTTTCGCAAGGAGGTTTACTACCAACTAACCTCTAAGACGGTTTAGAACATTCTGGCAACAAGAACAAAATTAAAAATTTTGAGTAACCCCGACTACCTTAGATTTGTTATCTGTAGAACATTCTACTAGTCAAGCCCTTTCATTTGATACCCATATTAAGGGAGTTGTGAAAAAAGATATGCTATTCGCTATTTTGCGGTAGCGGCCATCTTGGATTTGAAATTTGTCATAGTGCAAAGTATTCTACTAGTCAGCCCTTTCGTTTGATACCCATATTGCGGTAGTAGTGAAAAAAATATATAATTCGCCATTTTGTGGTGGCGGCCATCTTGTATTTGAAATTTGTTATAGCGTATAGTACTCTACTAGTCAAGCCCTTTCCTTTAATACCAATATTGATGTAGGTTGTGATGAAATATTTTGTCCGCCATTTTGTGGAGGCGGCCATTTTGAATCGATATTAACCAAACATAGCTAAGAACACCCGCACGAATATTAACATTCAAATAAAAAAAACCGCATCAAAATCGGCCCATGCGTTTGAGCTCTACGGTGCCATAGACAGACACACACGCAGACAGACAGACATCGACGTCAAACTTATAACACCCCTTTTTTTGGTCGGGGGTTAGAAATAGCTCAGATCAAGCAGAGAGACACCCAAAACGTTGCTATCGGGTCTCCTTGTTTGTGCAGAACCCTAAAACCGCCAAATGGAGCATCTAGTTCATATTCCACGTTTTTTCTGGACACATTTAACCCACAACTCAGCAACGTGAGCATTACCTAGACATCTTGAATACATTTAAATGGAAATTATGAGCGGGCCTCTCGCAGGAAATGGAAAATTAATGGAAGTACCTTGGAATTGATTTACCTAGCGAATTGTCTAGTTTACAAGCAAAATCAAATATATTGACGTGTAATTTTCTGAATTTTGGTATCATCGTTTGCAGTTGGAGATGAAAAACTGTTGGTCGGATTATAAGATTTTTAGACTAGTTACCTTAATTATTCGGGTTTGCAAACGTTATGCTTTATGTTGGACTTCATCGCGATCTAGATTTAATAAAAAAAAAGTAAACAGAAGTTATTAGTGCATCAAAACTGGAAATAAATTCAGATTTCTCACATTGATGGAAATACTGCTTTTTTATTTACTAACTATAAGCATAATTAGATAGGTACATAAGTGTGAGAAATGTACACTAACATTTATTTATATTTAACTACTTATACTAAGGTACACACGTTCATTGTGCATAGATAAAAGCTTACTCATTTACTGTACTCTACATAAGTACGATGACTACCGCATGTACATTTCCGAGTTTCCGACACCCGTGAAGAAAATACCTTACGGCCTGACACCTGTTAATTTTTGACCTGTCTTTGCAGCTAAACAATTTATAGGGGATTAAAGAGATTGTGTTTCCCAATTATCAAAAACCAAAACGCGTTAGTTCAACATAGTTGAGCTAAGATTGCGCATAATCCATCAGGTTGCGGTCTGTTTGGACTGAATTTTATAGTGTAAGTTGGCTCGTCTTGAGCAGACCATATGCCTGATTGTGAGCAACATAGCTGCCCATAATTACATGGTATAGAGATAAATCAAATCTTTAAAAAAAGCCTTATATCTCTAGATGACGAGCGCAGTACCTACAGCGCAAGGTAGACTTTTCATATCCCAATAGCTGCATCAGTGCCGGTTTTAGGATTACCAGCAACTTGGGCGAAAGTTTTTTTTTAATTTTATAGGCATGCTCTTGATTGGTCAATGAACGATGTCTAGTTACTGATTCTAATAGTTGAGCCCTGGGCGGTTGCCCTACCGTGCTCTACTACCCTACGCCACTACTGAGCTTTATGACACTGGTGTAGCATTGCTTACCATCAAACGCACTCATTATTGTTAAAAAAATCCATTGTCAGTTTCCTGGTAAAAATAGTAACGCCAAATGTATCCATCATTATTAAATGTTATACATTACTGGTTATCGTACTATCGTTTTCCAATGAAATTACATAATGACTAATCGAAACGACAATGAATGTCTACTGCTTTCAATAATCTGATTCATCGAGCAATTTCGATGTGATTGATAAACTGGAATTGTTTTGTAAATCCTTTGAAACGTTCCTCGTAGTATTATCTCACCACGTTAATATTTATATCTTAGACACGTGGGGACTGAAGGTATACTTAAACGTTGGATACCTACTACGTATTTTTGGACCAATTCTGAATTTGATTTTGAAAGAGATTATTGATAGATGGATCTGATGACTCTGTGAGCTCTGTAAAAAGACTCACAGAGTCATCTACTAACCTAAGCTCAAAAAAAAAAATAAAAAAAATTATAATTTGTGCAATCGAATACAGTGTTTTTGGTGTTTCGAGTTTGTTATTTCGTATACAACACATTTAACCCATAAAACCACTGTCTCCCTTATAAATTATTGAAGTTATAGTTGTTAGACTACTTGAGAAATCGCAAAATTTTTTACTCAAGTGTCAAAAATGTTAGTTTACATTTTAAGTACATTAATTATAAATAAATGATACCGCTAGAAGCGTCTTGAAACGCTCTTGAGAGTAAATGGCTCAAACGGGTAAAAGTAAGGCAGCACTTCATAAATATGCCGAAACATAAACACCTCGCTTATGTAACCTGACACCCGTTTTCCCGCCAAATTTGTAAAACGCGAAAAGTGGCCAGTGTATCAAGCGGGTAGGATGTCCAGTTGCAAGATGGGTCGACCATATCGTTTCTATCGCAGGTTGAATCTGAGGGTCTACCGCCTAACTAGAACTGTCTTAGCTTTAATATTCCTCTCTCTTTCCTATCCGCTTGAAATGATATAGACCGCAATAGCAAAGCGAACCCCGATTTAATTAGGCGGTAGAAAAGCTGGACTCGATTGGCACAAAACCGAGGAAGATGTCAGGGGAAAATAGAGGCCTATTATACCCAGCAGTGGGATAGAGAAGGCTCTGGGTGAATGATGATGACATACATAGAACATATCTAAAATAATAACAATAATCGTACTCGAAGCATATCTGGAAGCAATCCATAAATGTATGTACTTACCTACCACTCGCACTTGTGGATACTCAAACTACTCAAAGAGTACACACGATATTCAATAATACAATACAATATTGCAATAGTTAATATGTCGTTGCTTATTTTTAAAAGGACCTGTGTTTTCGAGCACCTACTTGTTACGGACTGAGGGGTGAAAAAACTCAAATTAGTAGTGGTAAGGATTCACTGTTCTATCTTACATTGTTATCTATTCCGACACTATGCCAAAACGCTGGCGTTTTTTTGGGTCAACGTATAAGAATGGCCACTCAGCGTGGTAATGCCGCTAGCATGATGAGTATGCTACCGAATATTGATAGGATTGAACAACTTGCTTTTCACTGGTCCTTCATCGGTCTATAGTTACGTAATTCAAATACCTATGCTTTGTGTAAGTGTAAGTTTAGTTTAGTTTATTTAGAGTAGTTTTTTAGAGAACGACGATAAGCAGCCCACTCAATGTTCCCCACTGCTGGGACCCGGGGTCTTCTCTCGCAAGGAGAGAGTCAAGGCTATAATCCACCACGTTGCCCCAGTGCGGGTTGGTGGATGACACATGACCTCGGAAGATTCTAGCCACATATGTCGGTTTCTTCAAGATGTTTTCCTAAACCGTTTCAAGTTAGCGTCATTAAGCACATGACTTCGCAAAAACAGTGGTGCGCGTGGTATTTGCACCCGAGGCTCCCGAATAGACCAGCCGTAATTTATATTAGCCGTAAATAAAAAATATGTATTTAATATTAAGTATATATTAGAGTTAGCGGTAAATATTATGTATGACGAAAATATTGTTAGGTACACGTTATTTGCTTTGATGGGCATGTCGCGCCATTTATGACGTTGCAATCAAAAGATAATAAATTTATTTTTAACCCAATATTTGTATTGAGACAACACTCAAAGATTCCGCTATATTTGTGGCAGCAAAACATTACGACATTACAAGATAATTATTAATTGTGATGAAATAACAGGGGAAAACTAAACAACGTGATGATAATTTTCCATGATTGACGCTAAGCACATCAGTAATGAGGTGTTATCACTTTGAAATTCCTGTACGGTGTTATAGTAACTGACTCGCTTCAGAGTGTCATCTCCCTTGTGCTATCTGAGTGCACAATATGTAAGAGCGAGAGGGCAATATGGAGTGAGGCCACTCCAGAAGGAAATATTCATTAGTCATTACCATAGCCTTATGGTAATGACAGGTACTTTAAAAAAATAAAATAAAATATTGGTAGACATTTCAAACACAACACCATCTAGCCCCAAACTAAGCAAAGCTAATAATACTAATACAGTTTTTCGCATAGATATCAGAAATAGGAACTCTGGGGGGTTTTCGGTAGTGTAGTGATGGAAGTGATGAGTAAAATGATGAAAATAATGTATCACAAAACAATCGAGTGTACAGAGATATCGAGCTCATTGATGTATCACGATTTTCATTCACACGATCGGCTGTCGCGCTAGGGCTATCAACTCTGGACGAAAGAAACCTACTACGTGCCTACATATTTACCTCTCTGAACAGCTGGGTGTTGAATAAAACAATTCCCCGTTTATAGCAGAACTAACGAACAGCCCGGCTTTGCCCGCGGTACATAGATAGCCTATGGTACTTAGAGATCACGAAGATGTCCAACTGTTAATTAATTTTTGAAATCGGTCCAGTACATAGTTATTGAGATTAGCGCGTTCAAACAAATAAGCTCTTCAGCTTTATAATATTAGTGTAGAGTATAGATTTAAGCATAAAAGTAATGGTCACTTTTTTGATGCTCTCTCTTTGCATAGGTGCATCGCAGACTCAAATTTTGGGAGGAGGGGTTATCATGATTGGTGCGGTCACCAATAATAGTACAATATGTAGAGTAAAAAGACTTAATTAGTAGCGCCCTGCGATTTTACGTGCGTAGTTGCCGCTCCAGTTATTTTCCTGCTGTCAAAATCAGGCTTACTTACGTACTTATATATAATGTACTTTTCAATATTTTGTAAATATTTTTTAATATTACTTAATCGATTTTGGGAGGTTTCATGACCTCTTCGAAGAGGCCCTTCGGAGCGCGTCTAGCTGCTCTGTGCTACTGTTTCCTACCGTTCCGAGATATCGTGTTCTTGAACAATGGCTATGTATGTGCGTTGTGCGTTGCTCGAGCGCTCTTTTTATGTAGCCTAACTTACGTTATGTGCACTTTTTTTGGCCGAACTACTAACTAATTTTTTTTGAGGTCATTTGACATCAAAAAAGTCTACTTCGATTTGGCTTTGCTAAACATATTATTTGTATGCTCTACTTAGTCTGTGTTTGCATGTTTTTTGGCTCCCCTAAGCCACCTAAGCTTCGAGTTAATATTTGGAAATTTGCAATAAGTTATACTTAGTTGATGATGCGCTTCGGTAGTTATGTATTTATTTTCTACGGTATTACTTTCTGATATTAATCGATTTGTCCTAAAATCATAAAAAAGTAGTTTTAGCGGGCCCCTAATCATTATTCTTCAATCACTTTATGACTAAGACCTTAAACAAATTAGCATTCCTTCAAGGCCCAAATACGTAGGCAGAGGTTAGTCAAGTGTATCAAAACAAGTCATAAACCTATTATTGCGAATTTTCCATCGAACTAGCATTAATAGTTTTTTGCTCCACTATCGATTGTAATGGAACACATGGCATGGCGTGGTGCAGACTAAAATGATTCATGGGCCATAAAGTCCGCTACTATGGTATTGAATGCCACCATTCAGTACGATTGCGGTACGCACGCACCGATCGAACTATTGCGCAATATACTTTTCAACTGCAATGAGGGAGTTACTATTGAAATTCTAAGCATTTATGTGTTTCAACAGATTGTTTTGTTGATTGGTCACATTGTTGTATCAATGTATTGGCCGGTCTGTCCGAGGCCGCAGAATACCTATCAGGTGCTACGACCGAGATTACCCTTGGATGGCTTTATGCGGAATGAACCAAGTTGTTTTCGACAAACATGAGGTCACCGCTCAAGATGTTTGTTTTTAAGAATATTTACCCCGTTTAAACAAGTCTTATTGAGTCCGATTTTGGGTGTAATATGAGGATGTGAATTTAATAGCTTTGTTTACAATACGCAACATGCACACTGCCAATGTCTAATCAAAAGTAAATTGAAGGTTATTTGTGCAATTCGTATGCAAAACTTATTAAGTACTTTATACAGGCTAGACACATAACGTACAAAACTCTAAAAGTTAGCTAGATAGGTCTAAAAAAATACAACCCTGCGGTCTGAAGCTAGGGTACCTTTATGCAGTTGACCATGAGCATCACACAACAACTTGTAGCATCTTGTTGTGTGATGGAGAACCCCGGCCGAGGAGGATCTTCTTCGCGCTCCTCTCTCTCCTCTCTCTAGGGAAAGGGACTGGAAGACTTGGGATGGTTACTCGACTGATACTCCTATTGGCCAATTAAAACTGCCAAGCCTTCCAGACCTCCAGTCCAGTTCCAGTCCTCCGCGAGCACTCTACTCTTAATATAAAGGAATCCTTGCGTATAAGATAAATACAATATGGCGCCGTAAAACATAGGGCGGTGGCGCCGGTATGAAGAGTTAACTTTTTTATTAGCTTACCACCCTCGTCGTCCTTATACTTACTGAATTAGTCTGATTAATAAAAACATACATTTGACTATGCAATTACCTACCATTGTTCAGTGAATCTACTGAACATTTTTACTTCTTCATATTTTACTAGCCGTACCCTGCCACGCTTCGCTGTAGCACATTGTGATGCAAAAATTAGATAAACACAATCCTTTATGCGGATTATATATCACTGTAAAATTTCAGCTCGATCGGTATACAAACCAACATAACATTTTTATATATAGAGATTCAGGTGTCCTAGACAGTCGCCCCTGTTGTAAATAAGCGTGCCCATAACCCCGACCAACTTTGTGGATCGGTGGAATGTGGAACACCCCAGGTTTGTTACTGGCCGACACTTTGTTTACGGAGAGTCCTACATAGTCTCCCGGTGGCAGGTCGTATTTTTAATTGGAAAAAAGATAGCCGGTCCATACATTCAAAAATATTTTGGAGCTCAACAGTGTCTAAAAGATACACCAATCCCTAGCTTGAGCAAATCCAGAAGATTCCATTTGACGCTCCTCAAAGGAGCAACCCACCGTGGTGGCCTACTGGCTAAGCCGTCGTGTCCCAGTGGATAGAACGGCCGATTTCCCAATTATATGTTCTAATACCGTCGACACCTCTGAGAATTTTCTCAAGTGTATGTAGTATGTATATATTATGTACTTAATACGAGTTTGTCGTTCGTTACCACTAGCGTTAGCAGTGAAGGAAAATCGCGAGGAAAGCGGAATGCTCCTCGAAAAAAAAAAAGTATAATCCACCAATCTGCTCTTGTCCAGCATTGTAGATTATGATATTGGCACTGTTTTGAGAGAAGGCTTCAAGCCCCAGCAGATAGACTAAAAAGTGGGCTTAGCTAAGCTACTACAAGACATGGCACGATAGTTCACCTTTCAACCAAAGTTGATAGTAACCAGCCGGAAGTGTATATTACGTGTGTAATATCTGCAAATGATTCTATAAATTTAGACTATCTATAGTTCTATCAGGTAGTTGAGTTGTGGCCTAGAAAGAGCGCTGTTACACAACTAGAGTGGGTAGAGAACACTCATTTAGTGGGACAATCGAGACATTGATTCACGGCAGTTCGGCGGGTCACCGACAGCTCGCGGCAATTGCTTCCTCGGCGCCTACTAAGAGAACATTCTACAACGTCATCGAGGAAGCTTGGAATCAATTTTTATTCATTCGATTTCAAAATTATTATGTACCACGGCCGAGGCCGGGGCGGACCGCTAGTTACAGATATGAATCACAGATGGTGTGTCAAATGATCAACATTGATATGCGTATCAAGTTTGTCTAACAAAATCAAACAATAACGTCACCTGTGTATTCTCAAAACGTCTCATTATCGACAAGATTCGAATCGAATCACGAGCGGAAATGGCGCAGTTCTCACAGTGCTGAAATTCCATGCTGGACGCTAATTGTCAGTCTGATCAGAGCTCAAGATGACGTATAGATAGGTACCTATCTACACGCGTGTTTGAGACGCAGTATGCTTCTAAATTATTCTAGATCACACGCGAGAAACGCTAATAAATAGATTACAATTAAATTGTCATTGCAATTTATTAACAATTCGTATGGAATGTTTAAATTTACGATCTAATATAACTTTTATAGGTAAGTATGTTAAACATCGCTTAATTTATATTAGCTGTAAGTTCCAGGAATTACAATAACAGGAAATTTGATTTTATCAGAAACAAATACACTAAAATGAAATTCCCAGCTGAAAAAATTTGGTACTCAACGGGATTAACCACGATGAATGAATAATTAATCAATATTTTGAGTAGTTATTTACCTTCGTATGAACAGATAAATATTACCTCGTTAATTTTATGAAGAAGTGGTAGCAAATTTGTATACTCAATGTAAATTATAAGATGCTACTTTGAGAGCTGACGTAAAGACACACCGAGTGGGGTGCGTCTAGGGACCAAGTCTAAATAGAAAATAGAATAGTCTAGGGCTGGTCTCATTGTCATAGTTATCAAACAAGAACAAAATTATTAAATATAATTTTGACTAACCCCCGACTACCTCGGATTTGTTTTCTGTACAAGATTCTACTAGTCATTTGATACCCATATTAAGGGAGTTGTGAAAAAAGAAATGTATTTCGCCATTTTGTAGTGGCGGCCATTTTGGATCTGAAATTTGTCATAGTGCAATGTATTTTACTAGTCAAGCCCTTTCGTTAGATACCCATATTGAGGCAGTAGTGAAAAAATAATACAATTCGCCAGATTGTGGTGGCGGCCATCTTGGATTTGATTTTTTTATAGTGTATAGTATTTTACTAGCTAAGCCCTTTCATTTGATACCCATATTGAGGTAGGTTGTAAGAAATATTTTGCCCGCCATTTTGTGGAGGCGGCCATCTTGAATCGATATTAACCAAACATAGCTAAGAACATCCGCACGGATATTAACCTTCAATTAAAAAAAAACCGCATCGAAATCGGTCCATCCGTTTGAGCTCTACGGTGCCACAGACAGACACACACACACACACACACACAGACAGACAGTTCATACGAAGGTAAACACCCCTTTTTTGGTCGGGGGTTAAAAACCAAAATCGTTTTGTCATTTGAGAAAGATCCTAGAATACGAGTATACTTTTGAACGAAATAATAAAATAACTAGCAGCCCCCTGCGGTGTTTCCCTCGTAGTTCTCCCGTTTACGCACATTTTTTTTTTTTTTTTACCTTTTATAGGCTCACACTTGACCACCATCTCGCCTGATGTTAAGCGACGATGCGGTCCACGATGGAGCGTGTTTACCTAGAAGAAACCGATTCACTCTCGATTTGAAGACACAAAAATAACCATCGGGGAAAACCCACTCAGGCAACGTATTCCACGGCCTAGACGTTCTTATTAGATAAAGTGTTTTTAAAATATACTTACGTTTTTTGGAGCGCTAGATAAATGTTTTATAGATTGCGAGTATTTCTCAAATGTCTAAAAGAGCCTTTTATTTTTTAAGACTTTACCTAGTGGTAAGGAGTTGGTTAGTAGTAGGTACCATGGATAGCCGATATTCATGGTGCGTGTGCGTGGCGAGTGCGCAGTCTGATGACTCATGAAATACACAAATTTGGACTTTGAGATGTTTGTTATAAGATTATAACAATGTTGTAAAAATTTAATAGATCAGCCTGAAATTTGGGACTCAGATTAATGTCTAGAATAGCGTCTATCGCTTAAATTATCGACTTTATACATGTCCGCAGAGCTAAGACTTGGAGCCTTCTCTCATAAGCCTCTCCTCATGAGAAAAAAGCAGTGCAATTATAGGATACAGAGATAAAACATCTTACCTATATCTTATCTATATCTCTGGGTGACGAGCGCAGTACATTGCTAGGTAATGATTTATATCTTCATGTTCCAATAGCTGCGTGTCACTGTGCTGTTATGTGGCAGGCTTGTTGCTTACCATCGGGCACATGGCATATGTCCTGCTTGTCTCGTCACTCTAAACTATATAAGTCCCTCAAAACTCATTTTTTATAGGAATAAAGTACTTATTTTGACTTTGACAATTAATTCGTTAGTTCGTTTTCTTTGTTTAACGATTGTACCAGCGCCCCTCCGTAACCTCGCGCCCCTAGGCACGTGCCTAGATTGCCTTGTGGCTAATTCGTCTATTTGGGACATACCTACGAGTTTTTTGACGTGGAGGTCTAGTGGCCTAGAACTTCTAATTTGAAATCAGATAGATAAATACTATTCATTGTACACAACAAAACAAAACAGTACTCATAAAGAAAAAAACAATAAAAACTAGTGTTAAAATAAATACAATGCGCTGTGAGGGGGGTTCGAATCCCAACCCCATATGTGCCTCTGAATATTTTTACATGTGCATAACACCTAGAGGACTGATTATGCAGATTAAATTAGATACATTTGAGGCATTCATTACATATTTCATTTAAATATTTAATTAACAGTTAGAACAAATTATGTAAGTAATTAAAATATTGCTGAACATTTCTCACACGCCACTAACTAGCCCTAAACTAATACGAAATTATGATATACTAACAGCGCCCTGCCGTTTCACCCACGTATTTCCCGATCCCGCTATTTTCCAGGATAAAAAATAGCTCAGTATAATCCCAGACTATTATCTATGTACCAAATTTCATCCAGATCCCGTCAGTAGTTTTAGCGTGAGAGTAACAAATATCCATCCATCCTTACTTTTGCATTTATAATACTCGTACTAGTAGGATTATGTAACTAAGCACTGCATGCTTGCACTGGAAGGAATGTTGACAAAGCGGGAATTGGAGAACTTCCTCGCCATGTAAGTATCTTATTTTGTAATATAAAACCATAAGACCAAAAACGTATTTGCTTTAATACTTTGGTAGGTGGTTGTTACACATATATTTAATTAAAATTAATTAAACTCACGTGTGATATGTTTGGATTGTTTGGTTCACTCCTGAAATACTAGAAATTTTGAAAACTTTAAAGCTCCTGCAACTCAGGGGAAGTTGGTACGAACCGTTGGAATTAATTCAACAGATAGAATTATAGATTTTACTTTATTGCATTTAGTTCTATAGAAATAAAAAATACACATAATATAACGAAATATTAATTAGCGATCTTTTTACTATGGACAATCCTTATCACGCAACCGTAGAGATTAAGAGATTTGAAAATAGAGAGACAAATGATGTAGGTAGAGTTTGCGTGAAAACGCGGCTTACTTACGAGTATATTAGAGTGTAGGGTTGGCCGAATAAGAAAACTGTAATCGTCGTGAAAATCGTTGATGTGGAAATTGGGGCATTTTGCCCCAATTTCACAATCATCCTATCGTGAGATCGTAGGTTCCAATTCCGCCTATACCTGATTCCATGCAATTATTGCATTAATGCCGCGTATTCCATGCAATTTTTGAGATGTATTATTTGCCAACTCGTAATTTATCAGTCTGTTAGATTATGATCCTAACTCTCTCCTTCTGAGAGAAGGCCCCGAATTCCAGCAGTAGAAGTACATAAAGTATATAAAGTGGGCTACTTATGCCATGGGATGGGGATGGTCAAGGTAAAAGGTTCATAGAACTCTTTCAACAATAATAAAGATGTCAAATAACATACGCGTGTTTAACCGAATGCAAAGAAGACTACAATTTGATTGGTATATTTTATATCGGGGACTTAAAAAACCTTATAAACTTTTGTGTGTAAAAAAACGCAAGTCATGGTAGGTACTCTCATGAGTACCACCGTATCTAATTCAGGGTTGTTTTAAAAATAGAACGGCACCCCAACACAACACTGAATACTGGGAGTGTTGATGTTCCGGTTAGGTCAAATGATGTCTATGGTTCTGTGGAAATGTATATTGAGCTTTGCAAAAAAAATCAAATGTAACTAATAATTGTTTCTAGTTTTTTTGTTTGTTATAGTTCTATCGAATTGCTGTAGAGACTTTGGATACTTACGTACGTAGGGTACCGAGTGCTCAGGAATACGCATTTCAAGTTCAAGTGACTCCCGCTCCGGCTCGTTCAAAGGTGGGAGGGTCATAGCCACGGCAATATTAATACTACCGTGTCGTAGCTATATTTTATGGGCACCCTTTTTTTAATATTGTCGAAGATTTCATAATTTATTGATGTTATTTTTAACTTTTATTACTTACCTATTACGTAAAGTGTGTACTTTACGTAACCTAATATACTTAACCTAATAAATATCTATATGTATACTAATATTATAAAGCTGAAGAGTTTGTTTGTTTGTTTGTTTGCTTGAACGCTAGGATCTCGGGAAGTACTGGTCCGAATTGAAAGATTATTTTTCTATTGGATAGTCCATTTATCGAGGAAGGTTTTAGGCTATAGAAAATAACTCTACTATTAATTGAAGCGGAGCATGAAACAATAATGTAACAAAATCGGGAAAAAATATTCCCCTTTTGAGAGTTTTCGTACGTTTCGTGCTTTGACATGACACATGACAGCATGTGTCAAAGATTGCGTCATTGAATTTCAGTAATCTGTGCCTCGAATATAAACCTTTGCTAATTTTTTTTTCTAAATTTGAGTTGGTACGATCAATTTCCGACAGGTGGCGTAGCAGGTTGCTGAAGAGGTTTTTTGTTTGAAATCGATATTCTCAGGAATGAGTGAACCGATTTCAGTCATTCTTTCACCGTTGGATATGTACGGGATCCTGATGAGTGCTATATAATATACCACGGGCGAAGCCGGGGCGGGCATCTAGTATATTTATATTTCTGTAAATGCTTTTTTTTTAATAATCAGAAAATAAAAATGATTTTCTTTATAATACGTATTAGTTGAATTAAATACGAAATGTAGATAGAAAATACTTATTGGTTATTGGCCATTGTACAAAAATATATTTTAAAAATACATTCTAGTGAAACAAATGGCGACCTTATCGCTAACAAGGAATATATCTGAGGAATAATCGGAAAAATCTTAAAACACAATATAAAACCTTGGACCGATCAAATCTATAGTTTATAGTATTTCTAGTTCAACAGAAATAAAATGATTGTTCAAAATTTCGCACTCGAGCTCCAAGATACAAGTCTTGTAGTTTAAACTCACGGCTAATCAACAAATGTAACTTATTGGTTTTTTAATCCTGTTTTTCTTTCTAAAGTATTATAGATCATGTGATGGAAACATCATTATTGTTATTCTTTCTTATCAAGCAGCACGTATTATTATTTTGCACAGAGTCTTGCCCAATAACTTATTACTGTGAAGTGAACGCGCTACTTAAATATCTATTATTCATTTAATTGCCTACATATACGAAGGCTTCGGCCGCGTTTCCTTCAATTACCAATCTAGGCTATCAGGACACGATTCTCGAACATCGAAGGGTTACTCGTTCATTAAGTGAAAGTAATTAAGTACTATCTAAAGGCAAAAAAATATAATAAAATTAAAAAACTAATTTTTATTAATAAATGTATTAAAATATAATTAACAAAACAACCAAAAAAATATAAAATAGTTTTGTGCACGATTCTCGCTAGCACAATAAATTCATGTACATTTTGTAAATAAAAATATGTGTAATTGATACTTTTTAAATGTTTTAAATTCTTCTTGTTCTAGTTGCACATATTATTTCTTAATAAAGTATCCCAATTTCGTAGTGAATTAACAAAAAATACAATTTACCTACACAAAAACTTACACAAGACATTAGATCATACCTACTGGCTGAAATTTAAGAAATAGGTACCTACTACAATATTTATGTATCCATTAATTACGTAATATTATGTTTTATTTAATAAAATATTGTGATTAATGAATGAAATGTCAATTGTTTTTTCATTTTGGAATGACCATTGCAAAAGTTCTTGTTTCTAGTTAAGGTTGTGTGGAAGACGAATTATTTATGTTACCCACTACTGTACCTATGTTTGACTATTAAATGACCTTTACGAAGCTTTCTTTCATTTACCATACTAGGCTACCGGGACATTATTATTTATTAAGTGTACAATATGTCTAGCTTGGAACACGGAAGGACAGTTCTTTCAGTAAAAGTAGGCGACTTCAATAATTTTCCGTATTAAGGCGGAAGATCAGTGGCCGACCCTTGATGGCGACCTTCTTTGGATCGACTTTCATTTGTCAGTACTATAGGGCTGGAAACATAAAAACAATATTTGAAACATAAAGTGATTATTTGAAATTGGAACTGTGGTTCGTGGGAAGTGGGATTCTATTTTCAAATTATCCGACTGTCAACTTTTTAACAATGTTTGCACGAGACTGAAGCAATCTTCAATATTTTTTTAAGAAAGAAAAAAATGAAAAATATTTTTTTTGCAAAAACTTAACCTAATACAACTATTTGCGGTCCGTCCCGGCTTCGCCCGTGTCCCATAATATAGCACTCAGGGATCCCGTACGTATCCAACGGTGAAAGACGTTTTCAAATCGGTCCAGTAGTTCGTGAGATTAGCGCGTTGAAACTCAGGGGCTCACTTTCACAAGGAGACATTCTAAATGTATTTTTGCTAAAATTTAAATGGGATTCATAACTCAGTATCATAATTTTTTTACTATTGTAAGTTTTTTTATTTGTTCGATTCGCTATGATCAATTTTTATTTCATTATATTTAATGATAACTAATCATTGTCTTGTCAGTCTCAAAAGTGACAAATGCATCTGTCATGTAAATTACGAGTAAAATCATAAAATGGATAATTTGTACTTTTAACCAGAATAAGTATTAATGTTTACATTTGCGTTATCGCGTCTAATAAATAGTGTTGTATCATAAATATTTTGAATAGATCTTCAGATCTCCAGGAAAGTAAAGCAAATAAAATCAGGGAAAACCTTAGGTGCTGCAACAGGTTTATCCTTAAAAGAAAACTTAGCTCTGGTTTATAATACGAGTCATAAGCAGTTTATTTGTATTGTCTGTTGGGTTGTGGCAACCCTGACACCATCTCCGAATGAAATAAACTTTATTTCTTCCTTGTGTATCTGCCTACTCTTCAGGCGATGCCATAAGAAATTACTGCATTTGAGTCTTCAGTTGTATTTTTATGCGTTTTACGTAGGAATGACGTTTACATTGTATAGACTAGACACATCGTAAATATTGTTATAAATGTACTCGTAGTGAGAGCGGCTTGGGCACCCTGCTGTTTTAGGCGCGTAGTTCCCGTTATTTTGCCGGGATTAAAAGTAGCCTATATGCTATTCCAGCCACCCAGCTTAAATTCTAAGTTTTCCCAATTTTAGACTGATTATCTGTTCAGACCTGATTGAGCAACAAACATTCGGATACGAGTATACCTATATTATTGGTAGGATGTATGGTATTTCAAAAGGAAAAAAAGATTCACATTTTTATTATAGTAGTGTCTGTATGGTGTTTGAAATTCCCAGGAATAGTGGCTACTCTAAAGTTTGGAAGAGCTCAGGCGAACGTTCTATTGTCATCGACAATAACAAAAAAACCCTAGTCATGATAAGCGTTCCCGCATTCCAACCAACGCGAAACGAGTTGCTATAAGCTATAACAGTCCCAGTAACACTGCGGCCAACGAGTACGGTTGCACCGAGCTACTGACTGAGGGTAGGATTTCATGGAGCGGTTTCAAACCGCGCCCGCGCGCGGGCGCGGTCCCGCGTCTTCTGTAGGATGCAGATTTGTATGTAAAAATTGAATTCAAAACTCACGAGGCGGTTTACGCCCGCGCTACCACGCGGGTGCCGCGCGGCGCCCGCGTGGCGACCGCGCGGTTGCGCGCGCAGCGGCGCGGTAGCCATCTGCAGCCAATGATTTCAAAAGGAAGGATGCGCCCTACTTATACATTTTTTAGAAAACTTCTTAATACAAGCAAAAACAGTAAGATCTGTAAATCATACGAACTACGTGAGTGCCGCGTTGACGACAAAAGACGGCATAACATTGTACAAAAAAAAACGTAATTTCATACATAATTTTTTTATTTGCTATTGGAATAATATACGAGCATAAAATTTTTACTATACGTGTGCACACCAACAGCCAAAAAGCATCATGTAGCTGTTAAATGTCTTTCAAGTTTCTGTGAAAACTCTAAATATTATAATATATACATAAATATATACATATGTATTAGGTATATGTATAGGTATTCAAAACTATTCTCTATTCGAAACTATTCTCAAATATTTAAATACGATTTTTTCAAATCGGTTCATTAGTTTCGAATCCTATTCAATGCAAACACAAAAATTCGAAAGTATTTACAAATATTTTCTCTTTGTAATGTACTCAAACCTAAGTGTAGATTAAACCTATTCAGTCTTATTCCAAAAAACTAAGATACTCGTAG
Source organism: Ectropis grisescens (assembly GCA_017562165.1). NCBI lineage: Eukaryota > Metazoa > Arthropoda > Insecta > Lepidoptera > Geometridae > Ectropis > Ectropis grisescens. The sequence continues at coordinate 9,957,124 of CM029777.1, read as the reverse complement.
TACAGATTTAAACCAGGACTAACTAATCCAGGTTTGATACGGTCTTAAACTTAGGACCAGGTTTAAAATGTGTTCCTATTACAAAACTCAGACTATCCAAAGACTACTTAGTGAAAGGTTAAGCCTGAGATAGCCCAACGTTATACAAAACAATAAAAAATTTTTTAAACTGCTTTTATTTTGAAGATTGACCCTTGTTTACCGTAAAAAATTACATTTCATTTCAAAATATTAGTATTTTCGATGAGTAAATATACTAATATACAATATTAGACTAATTTTGAAATACTAACGATTGACATGACGTCACTAGTCGCAAAATACTGGTCGCGATTCATGACTGTATGTTCAGGTTATGTGGTTTTCTTATCATTACTTGAATACAAACAATCAAAATCGTTGTCGCTAAGATCGCAAACTATAAAAAAAAGCAGAAATGTAAACAGTTTAGTCAGTTTTGACAGTTTATTTTGCGACTAGTGACGTAATAATTTATATCGGTGTAGCCAGTCACGTGACAACAGATTAAAAATATAGGATTTAAAATCATTTATAATAAATTTACTACGTAATATTAAATTATAATAATGTGATTTTCGATATTCTATTAATGCAAATTATCATAAAATTAACATTAATGTGTAACATCCCTATTGCGAGAGTTCAAATTGTTAAATATGGAAGAAACAAGTGTTGTCCTAACCTTAAAATGACAGATCCGAAGTAAGTTCATAGTTAAACTAGCGGTTCGACTGTGAATTTTTAGGATCATAGATAGTACGCGGCTTAGAGAAAAACTTCGTTTTGTAATGACGCTTAGACTTAGACTTGGTTTAAGCCTGGCTTAATTCCAGTACTATAATTAGTCCGTGTTTTGGAATAAGACGGATTACGTTTTGTTTTATTATTAAATCCCAAAATTCAAAATCACTTGCACTAAATTCGACAACAAAAATCACGTTTGTACAAGGCTACTTCGTCCACTTCACGCGTTCAATGGCGGTTATTTTGTGGAAATCCGTAGAAAAAATAATATCACTTTAAAAATGTATGCCTATTAATCTAACAAACAGCAACAAAAGAAAATTAAGGTTAAATACTTACTGATGATACCATATCCCATCTTTCTTTGTAACTTTTGTGTCGTAGTTTTTACAACCTTTTAGAACACAATTATGCATTTTAATGCCCACCAAATACTCGTTTCCTTCCGCCTACGGAACGATGTGAACTGAGTCACACTGGCCCTAAAAATGTTTTTAGGGCCAATGCGGTGTTTTTTTTTCGTACGGTTGGTCTGGTCCTTCTTTATATAAGTCAATGTTCTGGCAGTCGGTTGAGGGGCGGGAGAAACAAAAATAGTGCTGCCCTTATTAATTTACTTTTCGCTTTTGAATGTCTTTTTTTGGTTTTGAAGTCAGTTATTTTAAACGTAACTTTTTATGTTTTTTTATTTTATGTTTTGTACTTTTTAGTGTTTGTAGGCTATTCTGTAAAATAGTATAGGGTTTTTCTACCTCTCGAATACATCAAGTATTTGCTTACTTGTAATCTATTATCTGCAATAAAATATAAGTTTATTGCAGATTAGATAGATTACATATGGACTACTTTTCATCACATGAAAATCTCGGGAACTAGTTATAATAAATAATGTAATATAATACTGAGGCTAAATGAATTTGACTTTGTCACTAGATCTAGTGAGTTTTTAATGCCTGGCGGAACATTTTTGTATGATTTAAGGTTAAGGTAAAAAATCTGTGTTTCCATGCCAACCAGACTTTCACCGAGTAATCCGTCATGCTTTCTCATAGCCCACAAACGCTATGTCAAGGGGCTGATTGTACTCATTGGTCTTCTATACAATTTGCCACACAGCTTAAATAGATTCTTCTTCTTCCATCATTTCCAGAGTCTGTTTCGAACGCTTCGACTTTAATCTTGCTCTTACGCCTCATCGCAAAATATTTCGTGGCTTCCTCCCGCAAGACTCTACGAGTAGAGATTCACTCTGACAAGTTCTTGGTCAATATCGTCGGAGTCAAAAAAAAAAAAAAAAAAAAGTTTCTCAGAAATCGTCATAGAATAAGAAATTAAAACAATTTGTGGAATAAGATACATATAAGTACAGATTACAGATAATATAAGCTTTTTTTAATTTGCGGCTGCGATAAAAATATTATTTATTTCCTTTATTGCCATTTTACCCGACTGAAAGAAGAATTATGGTTTTCGAGTGTATCTGGTATGTTTTTAAATTTCTCTATTTCCACGATTCTTCCAAACGCCTGGATTTTTATAACTAAGATATTCTTAGATTAGTGTCAATCGCCAAAGTATCATCACATAGTACAAAATGTTTTTATGTGTTGATTTTTGCAGTCGGGTTTTTAAATGAAAGGTTTTCTATCGTGTTTCTCGAAAAATCAACATCGTTAATTATTGATTAAAGAATCTAACAAAGAGTTTTATCTCCACCTTTGTAATTAGAAAGACTACTTAGGCTGTGAAACGCATTGCCAGAGTGAGTTTTTCGTGATGGTTCGAACCTTTGGATTTTCGAGTCGAGAGTGAATTTGTTTCTGTTAGAGAAGTAAGCGCCGTCGTAGACCATATCATATTCATCCATTTCACCATCATCGGCATTAACGCAACCGTATCGTTACTTAAGTTTCTGCACTTTTTTTTTTTTTTTTTTTTTTTGACAAATCTACGAAGTATAAGGCAACATTTTAAATAATGAATGGAATTGGTAATGCCGGTCTCAACTTAAAGCGTCAAAAAGAAAAGGTTAATTTTAGTGTACCTACGAGTGTAGAGAAATATTTCCTAGTTTATAAAGAAACAAATCTCTTATCACAATTGTAAACAAATCTTGAACTAAAACTAAGTTTAACCTAGTACTTAGTTCAATTTATTCCATATTTTAGTGTTATTTCTGCACTGTGGCACCGATTCCGTACAAAGTAGGGCATCAGAGCGCGCGAGGCAGCGTAAATGCCTACCTTGGCAGAAAAACCTGACCATAAATATATTATTATTTAATCTAAAATTTGCCACCCCTAAAAGTGCCGCCCCGAGCAGGCCGCTCCTACCGCCCTCCCTACGCTATGCTACTGACTTCCAACCGCACGTCCGCGCGGTTTCCAACCGCGCCCGCGCGCGGGCGCGAACCGCTACAATCAGCGGTCTCGTGAGTTTTGAAAAAAATCGTCGCCCGTCGCGGTTCGCGCCCGCGCGCGGGCGCGGTTTGAAACCGCTCCATGAAATCCTACCCTGAGTCATCTTTCGTCATTCGACGTGCCCAAGCCACGATATCGCGCTTCGACGGTAGAATTCTCATGGCCACAGTCCGCGTACAGAACCGAACGAGTGCGGTCGAACCAATTCAAAACACGCTATTTTAATTCACCGCTCGATTTATAAAAACAAAAGAAAAAAATAAACGGCAATTTGAATTCTCAATTTGAATTTTGAACGGACAATAACGAGTGACGAATGTGTGAAGTTCCATTTTCAAAAATCGTATGGGAGAGAGAACGGGAAGGCGCCAGCGCAATGGAAAGCTGCTACAAGTTATACACATGGATCAACCACACTATCCTGATGCTGCTTTTCCAAATATTCTGGAAAGTGAGCCAGATATCGGACTATTTTAACGGAAAGTGAGTGTTATATCATACTTTATCAATTCCCCTACCAATCGCCTCTTACTGCATAACTTTATTCACAGTGACTTGTTTTGGTTTCGAAGAATTCGTGCGATCGAAAATGGTCATAATAACGACCTGGTTACCAGCTGGTAACCAGGTATTTTGTATTCTCATAATCAATCCAATCTACTTTTTTTTACAGTAAGGTTGACTGCTTAACTTTAGGGTAAAACTAGTTTTGTTTTTCCACTTATAGTTATGATTTAATTTTTGAGCTTAGTCGTTTCCGATTGAATAATTCCGGTTTATTGTAATGAGTGTTTTGTTGAGTAGCAAATCTATTTAATTTTACATAAATTAAATATTTCTTAAACTTTGCGAATATATTCCGGTTTTCTTTTGCGATAAAGTGGCTATTCAAAGTCAAGTCTCTATTCAGTAGTTGTAGATATTCTAGTAACGAGTCTATTTAAATTACTGAGTATTGATGTCATCATTGCTTTTAAAATACCATTTTGAAGATAACAAAATTTGAAAGTCTCTTTGTAATACGTAAATCAGAAATCTGGCTTTCATAGCTTCCACCTTTGCTTATATTGGGGATAAATGGTGTTGTGTGAAAAATATCGACCAACATTTGTTTATTTTAAATCTATAATTGAGATAATAGTGGCGCTCCGCGGTTTTCCCGCGTTTTTGGGCAATGTTCGTGTTATTCCAGGCTACGTTCTGTGTTCCAAATTTGAAACCGCTCCGCTCAAATGTTCCGAAGTGATTGAGCAACAAGCATCCAAAATTTCGCATTTTTAACATTGGTAGGATTGTAATGCTTTTAAAATTTGATAATAAAAATATTTTCACATTTAACTAACAAGATGATGTAATGTTTATTTTGAATCGATCTGTAAGTTATGATACATGTTATATGATCATAGGTAGGTAATTAATTAGATCTAGTCTACAGAAACATAAAACCACAGTTTCAAACATGTGACTTCGGTATTTTTTGTGTCTACTAGGTAGTTATAAAAACGATAACAATAACGAATTTGGCTGAAATAAGATCTTAAAACCTGTTTAATCTTGTAATTATTATCTGCAAAAGATATTCAAGGCCCGTTCATGCTTGGTATAGATCGAAAAAACACTAATAAGTAATATGCTTCGATTTAGACCAGGAAGGAATGTAGAAACTAGAAATTCTTTAACTTCATCATCAATGCTGCTCAAGTCGAGTGTTAGGAAGGTGTTTCTTCTACATCTGTCGCTTTTATTATTAGAATTTAGAAACCAAATTAGGAATTCTTCAGTGTTCAGTTCAGTGTAGTTAACCGATTCACTCTCGATTTGAAGACACAAGACACACACACATCTATCCTACTTTAAATTCTTCGATAGTCCTCTATTATATTTTGCTACTGTAGCAGCAATTTACGCTTGTTTTTTTCAATTTTGCATAATAAATTGGTTAATTTTACATGATAAATTAGTTAATTTTACATAATAAATTAGTTAATTTTACATAATAAATTAGTTAATTTTACATAATTCATAACTAAATACGTAATTACGTCACGATTGACGTGTTATTTTACAGGAAATTGCATTTACTAAGCGCTGACTTGAACTCATTTGTACCTACTTACGTAGTGTATAACGTTTATGTCATTGCTCAGTTATTTTATGCCGGGCTATCCCCAGTCACAGAGTTAAGAGGAACAATACTGAGTAGGTGTTATTTCATTTGTATTCATACCTAGTATTGTATTGTTGTACAATTGCATTTCTACGCAATGTATCACATGTTTGTGTAAGGTTCAATAAAATTAAGTAATTATCCAAAGAGGTTGTTAGGTTTATTCTACAAAACTTCATGCTAAAATATCTAGAATTAATGGATGTCTGTGCGAAAAACAACAGGTTGGATTGTTTTGCCATTCAGAGCAGAAATGTCTACTGAGAAAAAATATTAAATTAACAAATTGGACATGGCGATTAAACTAGGATTAATTTGTTAATAGTCCCATGATATTTATTGATTGATAACATTTGATGGATAAAACTGTGTTTGATTCACTTCCTGAATCGTTAACTTACAACCGTACCTCACGAATGTTACACAGGTTATACATATGGTAGGGGCAGAAAGAACTATATGAAGTCGGTTGCCAGATATGTGGTGTATATAATAGCCTATTATTTGTAGGTATATAGATGTTTTCTTACAAAAATCAGCTGCTCCACAGCCTACATACAGTTCAGAAAATTATTCCTTAAAAGACCATTCCTACATACGAGTAGGTACTCATGACTGATGAGTGTCTGTTGTTACTTCTCGAATCAAATCACGTTTAGTTTTCAAGGTAGCCCGTTTTTAATTAGTAGAATTTTTTTGGTAGTTTGTTCTATTATCTGTTTACTAAGGTTTGATATCCACAACTTGATCTTTAATAAATACAAAAGAAAAAATAAACGCCAAAATGAATTTAGAACGGACCATGATTAACGTATGAAGAATGAGGAGTTACATTTTGAAAGCAAGGTGAAGGAAAACATCGTGAGAAAACCGGCGTATAGAAGACTTCTTTTAAATACATGTGTCATCCTCTGCAATGGGGGCAAGAAATGGGCAGATAATTTTATGAGTAGGTAGGTGTAGGTGAATTTTCACTACATTTCCATTAAACGATCAATTAATATACAAATGCTATATAGACAAAAACATTTCGCTTGGATTCACAGAAGCTTCTTCATTCACTAAGTGAATTCCCACGCGATATCTACTCCAAAACACTATCGATTCAATCAAGTGTTAAGGTTCATTCACATCTACCTCTAAATACTTAGAAGGGTTAGATACAGTTGGCGTCCTCATTCAAGCCTTATGGCGATAACGTTGAACTTCAAATTTATAAACAAGAACTATGCAGCAACAGATGGTAATGCGATAGGAACGCCACTCGGGAAAGAATGAGAATGATGATGAGGACTAACTAGTTATGTACTTACCTGTTAATTAACCTGGGGATGTTATTTATATGGATATGACATTTTGAATCTGGATACAGATATGGATATAGGAATAAAATGATATCCGCTTCGGATATGGTTACGGATATGCAATAATTTCCGATTGTCCGTAGTTTCGGTCACGGATATTAGATTGAATATGGTGTTAACAGTCAAAATTTAGCCGAGGAAGATTATATTTAACAAAAAGCAAATTAGCCTAATCACTTACAAGTCGATTCTATCCGAAAGTTGTGAAACGGATACGGTTATGATTACGGATATAATTATGTATTGGATATCCTATAGGTAGTTTCGGTTACGGTCGCGGAGCTCCATAACATCCCAGGTTTTTGGGAAAGTAATCCCACTGAGACCTGAACTTTTCATACATCAAGTTATTAAATGAGCGGTCACGTCAATTACTTACCGCTATTTTGCTAAATAATTGTATTCATATAATGCCTTATACCGAGAACAAAAACATGACTAAGTCGATTAATGTGACTAAGAAAATCGGAAGTTATCTGTGTCCTGACTAATAACTTGACTGCACATTATTATCGGAATACATTTCGTTTGTACTCATTAGTTTATCAAATGTCAAAATTATACTTTCTTACTCATATATACCTACTGTTAATATGGGTGGACATTTCACACATAACATCATTTGACACCAAACTAAGCAAACCTTGTACTATGGAAGCCAGATAGATAAATTTAAATACCGATTGATAGAGATTCCCCATAATTCGCCAACTAAGCAAAGCTTGTATTGTGTGAGCCAGATTGTTTTTAAACACTTATTTGTAAATACATATACTTATGATACATTTTAGCATCGTCCCGCGTTTTTCCCGCGTAATTTTAGTTGCCATAATTTTCTCGCTATTCAAATAATAATTACGCTGAAGCCTCGCTATCTCTTTGGAAATGTAGTGTGTCCTGTGTGTCCGAGTGTAATTTTAAATTGTAGGCGGTGTTTATTTTTCGAGCGAAAACGAAATTATTTCGTTCAACTTACAAGCATTGATAATCCACGTGGTTAATGGTGCAGCATGCTGAAACGCTTCCGACTAAGTTATATTGTAGATAGACCTTCCATGTATCGAAATAAACTTCAATCTAGGTAGCTCGTAAATTATGTTTGTAGTATTCATTGTAATTTATTTTGACGTGACAACGTCTTATAAATTGGTTTGCCGGGTGACACTTCAAGAAACTGCGTTACGCTCCGCTCACGTTATGCGCTCACAACGAGAGCGAGTGAGAGGCACGCGTCCCTTCCACTCGGGCATGGTTAGCCCGCCTAAGAGCGAGAGAGACAGACATAAAAAGTGAAAGGCACGCGTCCCTTCCGTAAAATTATTTTACCACTCAAAGTCGTTGTCACGTAAAACTTTCGCCCGTATACCGACTTTACAGGCAACCAATTTTTTTATTGTTAGAGAGACGCCAATTTAATTAGCCGACGAATGCAGTGCTTACACTGCATTCGTCATAATAATAATGGGCACATTTTGTAATTAGCAACCCTGACATGGATAATTGGAGGTTGTTATGCGAATGATTAAATAAGCATTTTTATCGACCGTCAGTTCAATAGGTCCATCCTTATCATTAGTTTTTAATAACAAAGATAAGATATTCTACTTATGTTTAGTGATAAGATTGAAAGCCATATTTCATTGGACCATCAAAACGGGTTTCAAATTTCGAATTCGTCTAACTTTTAAGTTTTAATATGGTCTGTAAAGTTTTTTGTAGCTACTAGTTTCATTGATACGGTTGGAAACATACAGGTTGACTATGATTAAGGTCACAGAATAGATATATGTTAAGGTACAATAAAGGATATCTATCTTGGCTTTGATATTACCTACTGTGTCTTTGTTTTCGCTTGAAATAATTAGCTGAAGTTTCACGGGCAATCTAAACCGCCAAGTCAGCCTTTTAACAAAAACACTTAAAATTGATTAGGCTTAGGAGCAATAATACCACAGAAAGATACTCAGACATACATATCAAACTAATAAATAACAGATACGTACCTACTTCATAACTTTTTTTACATCCAAGAAAATCATTTGAACTGAAATCCTCGAGTTTTTGATTTGGTTTAGAGACGTAAAAACATTCTAAAGGCAAGACGCAAGCAAGACGGATCCTATTTAGTTTCATGTAAAATTTCTAGCATTTGAGCTATTTCGGACAAGAACACGTGGCTAGTAAATTACTTCAGCTAACTTGGCATCTACAAATAATTACTATACTGGGAATTAGAAGTAGATTGGACTGTTCAATCTATCCATGCCACTATAAAAGTTGAAGAGTTTGTTTGAATGTGCGCATCTTTAGAACTAACTCTAAGATATGGAATGTTGTTTTATTTTTATATTTGATAAACGACTTGGTTATCTCCACTAGGCCAGTGGTGATAACATCCAATTCACAAACGCGAGGTTGCAGGATCCAATGCAGCTCCGATTAGAATGCAAATGTACAAGTTTGTCATAATCGAAGTAAAATATCGCGAGGAAACAAGATGTTCCAAAAGTTGCGACGGTTTTCTGTAACGATACGAATTAAATTAGTAAGCACCATTACCTGGATTAACAAATACTACTTTAACTTCCCGTGTATGTTGTGATACCTGTGGAATACTTACAAAAAATAAGTAATTTCCATGAATGTTAACGATAGTTATAACTTTCATGTCTTCAAATTGAGAGTAAATCGGTTTCTTCTAAGTAAACACGCTCCGTCGTAGACCGCATCATTGCTTAACATCAGGCGAGGGGCCAAGAGGAACCCTAATACAGTCAATAATGAATAGTTTAAAAAACACTAGAAAAACATGCTTGCCTATCTTCCTGTTTCGACATCAGTCCTTAAAACCTAATTGTGGTAAAAGTTCAGTACAAAATATTTCTAACAAATCCAAACACAGCTATGTTAAGATGTTGTATCATGAAGTTCCAGTTCGTATCTTCCGGCTCCATCATCAGAACATCAGATCTACAATACCTACAGCTGTCAATTTTCATGACGCTACGATCCTTGGACTTAGATTTCCTTACATAGTTACATACAGGCCGACCTAATAAAAGCGTGTTAAAAATATATATTTGGCGAAAATAAATTATCGAGAAAACTGTTTGTAAGTTATGTCGCGGCTCAAACCGCGGATCGCAGCTAGTCAAAGATAAAAGTATTTCACCAGTTTGGTTGAAACCGATGTTTTTGTGTCCTCAATCATGGATTCTTAAATAATGGATTAGATTTGGCCGGATCAATGCCGGCCATATTGGTAGTTTACGTTTTCAATAGATATAGGTACGTCTGATTTTAGGTTTTGAATGTGCTAGAATAGAAATCAATAGATTATATTGGTCGCATAATGACTAGCGGCGACCTGTGGATTCAGGCTTTTTTTCGATGTTTGTTTGACTGACTGATGTTGACTTTAAAACAAATTTGACTGTTGGTATACGTGAACCGAAAACTTCGCGCGCAATTAACAGCTATACCGTTTGTACGAAAATTGCGCGGACGCCGAAGGAGTATGCAACTTCTCACACTGATAGTTTATAATAGCGGTTCCCCCGACTTCGCCCGTAGTAGTTACATTTCTTCAGTCCAGTTAGTCTATACTAATATTATAAAGAGGAAAGATTTGTTTGTTTGTTTATTTGTAATGAATAGGCTCTGAAACTACTGGACCGATTTCAAAAATTCTTTCACCTTTGGAAAGCTACATTATCCCCGAGTAACATAGGCTATATTATATTTAAAAAAAAATAGGAATCCTTAATAAAACTCCAATAATGTAACATAAGGTGTAAAAAAAAGACCTGAAAAATTCCTTACGTCGCGTGCGCTGCGAAAACTATTGATGATAGAACAAAATCATTTACTACGACTTTGCAGAACTCATCATTATCTACAAAAAGTGTCGCGAGTCAATGTAATAAAATAAAGTGCCGCGCGGCTCACTCGCGCGATCGGCTCCCTACGCAGCGGTCGTGTGCGTGATCGTATGATTTTAGCTTGAAAATTTTTTGAATTCGCTTTAAATTCGTTTCGTAGGTAAATAAGTATATGATAATAAATATTATATTTTAATGTAACTTTTCAAACTGCTTATAGTAGTATTTTATGGGTATTCATTCCTGTTCAAAATTTAAGCAAAAATTTAGTAAAAGGTAGTTTTCTACGCCCATATTTTTAATTTTCTTTCAATAAGTACCTACTACTTACCTGATAATAAATATTATATTTTAATTATTCAAACAGCTTAGTACTTCATATAGTTCAATAAGCAAAAATTTAGTAAAAGCCTGTTTAATTATTTATTTCCTTCTATTTTCATTTTATAATGCCTAAAATGCCAAAAGATCAAGATATCAACTTTCTAAACATAGTTCCCAGGCGAGGGCAATAAAAATACGGCGTAATGAGGAATCTTCATCAGAAACTGAAAATCGCCTTGCAAGTCGGAGAGAATACGCGTCGCAATCGCGTGCTAGAGAGTCAAGTATCGAGCGTTCGCAGCGGCTTGCTGAACAAAATTTTATCACTGGCCCAGCAGCTGGTCAACTAGCTCATATACCGAGGATACCGATGATTCCAACTGATCTGCCAATCGCTTTTAAACGACTTCAGTTTCCGGTGAAATCATCTTTCGCGTTAACTATTAACAAGTCCCAGGGCCAAACCTTCGAATTATTAGGGATCGACCTACGAAAAGAATGTTTCACTCATGGCCAACTGTATGTTGGCCCACGTGTCGGAGCTCCTGAAAATCAATTTATTTTGCTGCCACAAAATAAAACTACTTCAAATATCGTTTACAGGAAGCTCTGACTCACTAAAACTAATGGCTTTTTTTTGTAAATAATATTATATATGTATAAATTTTAAAATAAAAATACAAAAAAACATTAATAAAAAAATCAAAAAAAATTCAAACTCCCTTTATAATTTTACTTTTTTTTAAACCCGATACAAAAAAAAGGGTGTGTGTGTGTATGTACCCGTGCGAAGCCGGGGCGGGCCGCTAGTTAATAATAAATATCAATCGATAATATAAATACACATATATTTAATAGTTATTAACAATGTAAAACGTAAAAGTAGAACAGGAAAGGATAATTCACTGTATAATATAGTGACTTAATTTTGTAATCGGTGACAGAGAATCAGTATTCCATTGAAGGCTCTTGTTGTCATTTGCTGTCATCAAGGTTAGGGTATATACCTATTATATTTGCTCGGAACACAATGCATGCAGCAGGTAAACTTTTTATATAAAAAATGTTATGTTGGTTTGTGTACGCTTCAAAAACTCAAAAAGTTCTACTCTAATCGAGCTGAAATTTTAGAATGATTTATAATCCGCATCAAGGATTGTTTTTATCTAATTTTTGCATCACAATGTGCCACAGCGAAGCTTGGCAGGGTACAGCTTGTTTATAATATTAATATGTGAAGCAAAATCTTTGTAGATACAAATACGATAATCTTTATATTGATGTTTGCATGTAATATAAGATGTTACAAAACATTTTAAAAGTTGACCCATACAAATTGGCATCTGCGAGAGGCATGCGATAGGTATGTCTGGCTAAACTATTTGTATTGGTCTGAATTTATACAATGATAAAAATAGCAGTCAGCTGATGAAAGTCTTCTTCTTCATCTTCTTTTTTGGCTTCTATTTGGTGGTTCTGATTCTTCATCTTATATGAATATCTATTACTATTTGTACCCCTTGATACGAAAATTGCGCGGACGGTCAAAAATGAAATTTCGCGAACTAAACTTTTCGAACTTGTTCTATTTTTATAAAATTTTAGCCTTTATTAGCTACGCTAGACGTGCATTTAACAGCTATTGATACCTACCTATTCGTGTATCGGCAGCCATGCCAAAACGACGATCTCACACGCGAGGGCAAAGTGCACACGCTTATCCGAGAATAGATAATCAATATAATTAAAAACATGTAGGTATTTAATCAGTCACTTATTGACATTCGCAAAATTAGATTTTAAAAGAATAAATGTACTATATTAATAATGGATATAATAATTAATTAATGACATGGGTATGGCGTATATACCATCGATATTAACCACGGATGAACCAATAGATGTGCCCTGAGCACCTTGAAATTGGTAATAAACTGCGTCTCTGGGTATACCAATCTACTTGATCCATAGAATTGCTAGCTGCGAGATATGCTGTGGTTACGCTTATTTTAGCTGTTGACAACGAATAGTGATAGGTAAACACGTCCGGCGTTCACCGCTTCCTGCAACCGAGTATAACGGAAAGAGTGAGCTCACTCTTCCCAACGATGACATGATTCCGTGCATCTGAAGTTTGGGAGGGCACATCTGTTGGTTTGTATTGATGGTATAGCCAGTATGGCTCCAGTACACAGACTGTGCTCCAGTATTAAAGTTGGTACATATTTTATTTATTGTTCACAAAGACAAATTTAACAAATAGCTTACCAATCTCGATCATGTCGACTTTCGAAAGTTGACATCGATAAAAGCCTTGATTCCACAAAACAGAGATAGACACGAGAAAGTTAGAACGTTTTTTTCAAATTGCGGGCTATAATATTCTCATGTCGCTCTAGTAGCGTTTCACGGTTTTTTTCATCAATAATTCAGGGTTTTCATTTGACCGCCTACATTCTCAGTCCCATGTTCCAGCGATGAAAAGTAGTTTATATGTTATTCCAGACCAAATAATTATATGTGTAACAAATTACATGTAGCACCTTGAGGAGTTTATAGAATATACTTAATTAATTCCAGCTAGTGTTTACACGAGGTGCGTAGGAGTAAATATAATCCATCTCTAAGCAAAGTTTGAAATCCGGACGGAAATTGCAGTGTTTAGCAGAACCAACGTTTACAACAAGAAAATTGCATCATTAATATTATCAAACCGAGAGTTAATGTTTCTCTCTGGTTATTTACTGTTAGTAACTAAGCTGTTTCGAAGTATCCGACTTTTGAATTCTGAGATAGTAAATATAAACTACAAAGATTAGTGACAGATTTCTGATGAAAGTGATGATCTGTGATAAAATAAAAATTCCATTAACAAAACAAAATCTTATTGAAAACCCAGTTTTGTATTAAACATACACAGTTTAATACATTGAATTTAACGACACATACGACGTTTGTTGTAACCCTGTTCAAAAGTTGGGGTTATTCAATGATAACTTGATCGGAGTCCTGCGTAATGTTATTAATATGAGCTCAAATACCGAAAGTTTAAATACTACATAAGTATGTACACAAACTTTGTGTAAGACGTATTTTGCAGAAAAATGTTCGACCGGAGGGTCTAGGCATGGAATAGATAATATTGTCTAGGTTCTATGTAAAGTACTGTTGGTTTTGGTACATATTAGTCTGTCTTTATTTTCTCTTGAATTGAAAGCGAGAACAATTGATTTCCCCCGAAAAAACGAAAACAGACTAATTTCAAATTGAATTCGTATTATATGAATGACTACGTCGCGTCGTCCGGATTAATGAAAGCAAATTTTAGTTTCAAATCAAATCAAATCGTTTATTTGTCATAAATATGGCCCCGCAAAATCGGTACCTATACGTTTTTTTTTTCATTGAAAAATCTAAAAAATGTCAAATGTCGAATAGTGCATAGGATATTTTTTTACCGCGGGAAAACAACAGGAACGACAACTGCGCGGGAAAATCATGAGGCGCTACTAGTAAAGTCTTTTTACTCGACACATTGTATAATTTTATTGGTGACTCCCCCAAATGTGAGGCTGTGACCGCGCCTGAACGATGGGCTAATTCTAAACTAAAGAAGATACTACCTAATTCTAAACTCTTAGTTTGGATGACACCCATGTTTCAAATGCCCAGTATTTTTTATGTATCAACTAGCTCCCCGTGGTTTTCTTCGTAATTGTTCTCAATATTTTCCCGAGACGAAGTCTCTGCGCTATTCCAACCTATAATGTAACTCTGTCCCAAATTCGAAACCCGATCTGTTCAGGCTTACCGACGTGATAGAGCAATAAATCTCCAAAGACAAAAACTTTCACATTTATAATGTTAGAAGGATGAGTCAACCCTAATATCACCACATTCATGCTCTGTGTTTACTGCCCATGCTTTTTCAAATTTTTTCACAGCGACCATCTATCCCATTCCAAGATCTGAGTGAGAATCAGACGGCATTGTTTTCGAAGTATTGTTAATGTATTCTAAACAATCAAACAATTGAGACAATTTCCAAAACATTTATCTTATAAATAAACTGTGGCTTTGTAGCACTAGACAAAACACAGAATCGATAATTTTAATTGCCAATTACAATTTACGCGACGCTTCATTTATGTATTACGCGAGCTCTGGAAAATGGGTTAAACAAAACACTTATAGAAGTTAATTAAGATAAAACAGTTAGTAATGTTCTATTTTTGCTTGAAACAAACAGTTATTGGAACTGAAGAAGTGGCTCATAGCCACTTCTACGCCAATGCATAGCATGTATAATACGACTTACTGGTAGGGTTGTCAATTTTTAATTAGCTAATTTTCGCCTGATAAAAAAGTCGAGGATTTAAACAATCTTTGATTTTAGGAGTAAAGCTTATTATAGGACTGAACTCTTTGACCAGAATTGGCAAACATCGAAAGAAGTAATAATACAATAGAAAAGAGTTAGTGAAAAAACACCATTGAGTTAATGCATATTACATCGCAATGTTTCTAGACCAACGAATAGATAAAAACTTGGAAATATTTATGTGGAAACCACCTAGATATCTGTAAGAAGGTAATAGAGCCAAGATTAAATATATTTGAGGGAGATCATTGTTTGACGTCATCTCCAGACTTTACGTACGCGGAAGGTTAAGCCAGTATCTTTCTAAGCTTACCTACACTATTGACGCCTAGTCTACGCAGTTTTGCCTACGTAAATCGTTCGCCTTGAGGTTTGCGATTATTTTCTTCTTCCTCCTCAACGAGTCTTACCTACTCATCATCTCTGAGGATCATTACAACCACCCCTCAGTAGCATTTCTCTGAAGTTATGCCATCTCCTTATTAACGGTAGATCCATGTCGATGATTTATCGTGATGTCATTTTTCTAACGTAATATGGCTATCTAGATGAAACTTTCGCTTCATGTTCTTTTATCGTCAACTTTCTCAGTATACCATCAGCTTCTCCCGTCAATCACTATATTTCCTGACAATATGACCACTTCAGTACGCGTTCGAAACAGATCGTATAGGCTTTCATGTCACTAATCACTAAGCTGGTTTAGTATACAGTATGCGTTGCGTTACTCTGTTGTACTGTCCTTATTAACCCAGACATTTTTCGCCAGCACCTCCTTTCAAATCAATAAGGTCGGCGATGCGCGGGTCGCTGTCACTAATGCTTATCTTAGAAATTATAGAAAAGAGACACTACCTGACACGTCGTTTCAAGACACCACAAACTGGTTAGGCGTGTCCTAAAGTAAATAGATGGCTGCATAACATAAGTCCGTATCGTCAACAACATCAAGCGAGATGTTAGTCAAATATAATCCAAAATAATTTTAAAAAAATATGTGTGCTGGTTAGTACCTGCCTATTACTGCCTATTTAACTCCGATCTCGGTATAATATCAGTAGTAGTTGATATAATATCAGTCAAGTAACGATTACTATATATTTTAGATTTATCATTATTATGTAATAACCCGTATCAATCTCTAACGCAATATATATGGAGTTGCAATAAACAAACAGCCAGACATGAATCACCCATTTTTTGTTTACTGTCTGGTTGAGATCATTCGATGTGTGCCTTTTAACCCCTTGAGAGATAAACGCGAAGAATAGATAAATTGTTCTGTGAAATCATCAGGAAATTTATCTGCGAAACAAACAACAATTTATCAATAATTCTTTAGAATATACACTAATATTCTTTATTACTCGGATCTATTACGGGATATTTGTAATGGTTAAATTATGGAGCGAGTCCCCAATTTAATGGCCTATTCATAATAAAATGTACATAAAAATGATTTAATAATATTATGAACGCGAGAATTTGGAAGAATGTATATAATTATGTATGTTTGTTACTCTTTCGCAAAAAAACTACTGAAGGGATTTGGATTAAACTTGGTACAAAGATAGAGAATGGTCTAGAATAACACATAGGCTTTTTCGTATCATAGGAAACCTAATTCTGTTGGTTATTATAACTTTTGGGGCTAGTAGTGCTCCGCGGTTTCACCTGTGTAGATCCCGTTATTTTTTTGGGATACAAAGTAGCCTATGTGTTCTTCTAGACTATAATCTAACTGCGTTCCAAATTTCAGTCCGCTCCCGATCGACGTTACGATGTGATTGAGCAACAAACACCTACACATTAAAATTAATGGGATTAATATCTTTATTCTTTCTTTTATTCTTTGTATCACGAAATCCAAGCAAAGCGGGAACGGGCCGCTTGTCCGTACATACATGACTTACATCGAAGGTTGTATCTAAGTATTTATTCCGATACAAATAGGTACAATAGCATCCGGATCACTGTTTGTTTTGACGCGCCTTTGTTTCAGCAATTTACAATAATTTACATAATTCACGCATTCGACTCGATCTCACAGCTCAATACCATCAACTGCTACAGTAACTTTAGTTCGGTAAATTTCCATCCATGCATCGTTTTTTTGCTTTTTTAGACCAACTTAAATGAAGACTTCATTTTAATGAATGTACTAATATATATATAATTTATATTGTTTGCCTCTTTATCAATTTTATATTTTTTGCTTTTCTACAAATTTTTACCTAGTATTCTAAATTTGAATTTTTATTTAATCTTATGTATGTATGCCTGCTTAGCGAGTAAATAAGTATATTATCTTACTAATTTGTATCTGTGACGTGACGTCATAGATAATTGACGTGCCTCGTGTGACTAACGTGTTGTAATAGCGAATACAAATTAGACTAAGTATGATATTCGACCCTGATGAAATCAGGATCGGCTGCTAGTATCAGAATAAAATACCAAATCAAAGTTTAAAAAAATACTGTCGACACCTATAGTTAGAATATTACGTACTTACCTAAGTCTTATAATCTTATTCATGTAGCTCAAGGCTAGAAAACGTTATGTAACTTTGGGTTTCCTTTTAAACTGCTATATTGTTTTTCAGTGTTGTGACCGATAAAATTTTATTTGCAATAAATTAATTTTGGGAATTCCATATTTTCTCAGCCGTAACTATTTTTTTTACAATATAGAGTGAAGGGACGAGCAGGTGCCATGCAGCTATTGTAGCACGAAGAGTCAAAATCATTACCTAGCACTTAGGCACACTGTAATTTTTCTGGAATCAATCAATAATTTTGCAAAACACACAATCATAACTGTCACTGTTAGATGCTAGATAAGTCGCGTAGTCTTCCAATTGATTAGAAGACTGGTTCACTATACTACTAAAATAGCCATTCCTGAAATAAAAGTGAAATTGTTATAACAACCGAACTTTTTGGAGAATTCAATTTCAACAAAAATGCCCTTGGAATTCGACAAGATGTATGAAACACCTGTTTTTATCCCCGATAGGGTTGGGTAGCATGGTAAAAGTTGTGCAAATCGGAGCGGATGTGTGTGTTTCAATTTAGGTTATAAGTATGTTTCGTATCTCGAGAAACCTAACACAGGACCGTATCTGAAAATAATAAACGACTAAAAATTAATACAAAGATTTTAAAATTAAGAATAAGAAAATGCGACCCAAATCGCCTTTAAACCTCTCTGCTTTAAACATATAATATACTAGGTTATTAGCTAGCAAGTTGATCCTGCCAATGTTGTTCTGCCATCTAAATTATCGACAAAATGAAATGTCACTGTGATGCGACATTTCATTTCGTTCATGATTTTTAATGACGTAAAGTCATTTATCAGCGCTTAGCATGAACGTGTTAAATCACTTAACGTCAATAAACTATGGTTTTCATTCGAAAATTGTTTAGCAAAATAATAAAATCGCGATTACGATAAAATGTAGAGTGCAAGGGCGGAGATTAATTACGTTAGAAATTTGTTTTCTCATACGAATACTAAGACACGCAAATCTTAAAAATCAATCTTATCGTTTTGGAAAAGTAGATACTAGATGGATAAACTCTTTATTGCCCTTAACAAAACAAACTAAAAAAAACATAAAAAAAAGAGTACGGAAACAAACGTACTACATTTTTTATACATACATTTTTTGAGTTTATTAAATTTTTATGTGTAAAAAGAGAAATAATATGTTTAGAAAATCTTAATATTATTTAATAATAATTCTCCAAAAAAAATCAACTTATTTTTCAATAATCCTTCCAAATATTGCTCCTATCACGGAACTGCTCCCATCTTACAATGATTCATAACTACCCACTAATATTGTAGTACCTAATCGATATTCATAAATTTTAAGTAGGTACAATTTAAAATAAACGATTCATAAGTAAGTAATGATAATTATTTTCACATGCACCTAAGTAAAATGTATTTTCTCATGCGAAATATATTACCTTAAGCCCAAAATTCGATTTATAAGAAAGTAAGAGAGAAAAGTAAATTTTGTAGTCAAAAAATGTTTACATCGATAAATCCCGTTGAAAAATTGAACTGATTGTATGTACCTATAGTATTTTTAAGTTTTCGCTCATCTGGGATTCCGCCAGATTGTCTCGATTCGTTCCTTTTGTCACGCCCTGTTCTCATGATCATGACATTCGTGTGAAGGGAATAAAAAATTGAGTCGTTTTGCATCTTTACGGCAACAGTAAATTTACAGTTCGGAAATAACTTCAGAATTTATGTCTACGGCACTAAAATGAGTCCGTAATAAGACTGGCTATATTTAGATCTGACCGCAAACCGCCTGAGAGCTAAGAAAACAAACACTGTTTGAGATATTAATAACCAAATAACGGGATTAAGTACATTTCGAGGCAACAACCGCACAATTAATAAGAAAAGAATTTTCGAACTCTAGAAAACCACAATCTGTGAGTCTTCTTTCTATGTTTTAAAAACGGCGGGAAAAGTATCACACCCTTGCTAGTTATTCTATCGACAATCAGGAATGCGCAAACATTACTGTCTTTCGGTTTAAAGGGCCATATTTCTATTCTAGATAAGAGTTTGAAACAAAGAGATAATTTGTCTTATACATATCTCCAATTCTCCAGGTAAGGAGTACTTACAGTACTAGGCAATGATTTGAAAATTTTGTATAGAAATAACTGTGACAATCTCCCGTTATGGGCACGCGTGTTACTTACCATCAGACGCGCGTCTTGCTTGTCGTTATGTCAAATAATAATAAAAATTTGTACAGAGATTGTGAGAAAAAATGACTACAAGTTAAGAGTAACGAGTATGTACAATAAACTTTATACATTTTAAACAAACAGCTATAAGAATAGTCTCCTTCGTTAGTTCAAAGAAATGGCAGGCGGGATTTGAAAGCAAACATTTGTCGTCATTAACAGTTTGGGCACGGTCTATTACCCTCGTTTTATCATGTTATCAGTTACCTAGTTACAGACAAGTCTTATTTGATGGAGCGTGCTGAGGAAAATTACCTTGGCAATTTCACAAATAGCATCTTGTATTTATTTTCGTATCTTATTCACTTTGTCTGCAAATACATGAGCGACACTTCTAAATGGAAAAATACTTGTGCGTCAGTCGGTAGTAAGTCTGCCTCCAGAACTGTTTATCCTTAGCTCGATTCCCATCTAGGACAAATATACATATAGGTACGGAAAACCAATTCAGACATTTGTTAATTCTGGGTGTTTCCAATTATCTTTTACCTATATGTATGTAGGAACCTATTACGGTTTTCCGTATTATATTAGTATTAAATATACGGTATACCTATATGTATATACCTAGGTAGTATATACGGTTACTGGGATGATAGTAAAAGCTTATCTTATTTTGGGGCTAATTAGTGTTGGATGATAAGACTATCTAATTATAATATTTACTTATTTATGGCGATATAAACGAGACAAGAAAGTGATTAAAAAATTACGAAACACATCTCACTGACGGTTGCCATTTGCCAGGTGTGAACATCTTGAACAAATCGATTTATTGTCGTGTATTTAAAAAAAAACATTTATTTCAACTCATAACCTCTCATAATCTAGAAAAATTGGAATACGACTATAATTTATGATAAAAAATATTTTAAAAATTGGGAATCAGGTATTAAGGATCTATAAAACCGAAATTTTTGATTTGATGTAACTAGCTATGTAGTATATTATAAGCTTTAAATTAAATAAGAGAACCGTGTGATAGAACACGTGCCCACGTCAAATAAATTTATCTGGCACGAACATATTATGCTGACAGCCGGCGTCATGCCAAATCAATATCAGTAAATATGTCAATTGAATGATAAATATACAAATGTAACTTTTATTATGGTGTTTGTCGACGATTGCTTAGGAAAAATAACCGATCGAACTGAATCGTCCTGTTTTAATTCTGTTCACAATAGATTCTAATTTCGAATCTGTTCAAGCGCCATTTTACCATTGTTCGTTTAAATTTATATTCAAAATTACATTATATGTATAAAAAGAAAGCTAACAATATAATTGTAAAAATATTACTATAAATAGTTCAGTTTAGTTAAAATTTGGGTACCGTCTAAGATGATGTCTATATTTATGTATGACATGTATATACGTCGCTATCGTCGAATGATGTTCGATGTTCATAGTACTTTTTTGTTTGACAGAGACACCTCAAAGATATTCGGAAATTCAGACTTGTAGGTAGTAATGTAAAATTGTCACAATTCGATTTTACAGTTTTTCTGAAAGCCAACAGACATTTATAATTTGCATTAATATCAAAAGACGTGTCGAATTCTTAAATATGTACATATTACGATTACAAAATACTAACGCATTGAGCCCACTGAGCACCGCATCAATGTCAAATGTACATACGATTAGGAACAGATAAACAGCACGGTTATTGATTGACTGATAACGCCATCACAGTATTGTATTACAACTTTTACCACTGCTCTAGTACGTGATTTTAAATGAGTATTACGTGAACTGAAAATCTTTTTTTAATTCATTCTTACTTTTTATCTGTTTGGCATCAGTGCCACATGAGCAGTAGTAGATACCTACTGCGCGAACACTCCTTGAAAAAGGCCGCTGGATGAGGCTGAAACTCGGCCGCCGGACTGGACCGATCATATCGTACGTGAGTTACCCGTGAATAAATTAAATAGGTATTACGACTGACCGTTAGTTTTCATACCAAACCACAAAATATTTTATGATTTTAAATGATACAAACATAATATTGATCCATCAACTCTTAACTAGTAACTCTATCTCGAAGTCCGGTTGAGTTCCTCACAATATACACACGCCTATTGCTCTTTTATCTTAAGTTTAGAGAAATACCAAGTACCAAGTCCTCCAAAATGAAGGTATTGAATATTTTCTAGGTATTAAAATGTATTAAGTGCTAATAACTTTGTTGCAAATGTATCATGTCAATAGTCGTTTTTCAATTGTTTAATTCACACATTCACACCGATCTGAACCGTTGACCATTCACAGAGTACCTACGTAGGTACTGGGTTCTTCCTACAGGAATTCCTCTGGTGTAATTGTTGAACTATGTCGCTTTTATACCAGGTATTTCGTTTTTAGTTGAAGGATACGATAATAGCTTCCTTACTTCCCCCGAAGGATATAATTCATACACACACACATTCACACCGATCTGAACCGTTGACCATTCACAGAGTACTTAGGTACTGGGTTCTTCCTACAGGAATTCGTCTGGTGTAATTGTTGAACTATGTCGCTTTTATACCAGGTATTTCGTTTTTAGTTGAAGGATACGATAATAGGTTCCTTACTTCCCAAGAAGGATATAATGTTAGGTTGTACGCATAAGTATTAAATAAGCTGGCTCCCATAATACGAGCAACAATCTACCGAAGGAAGAGTTTAACCTTACCAATTTTTGTTAAACTTTTTTATATTTTTATATTCGTGTTCTCATTGAAATTAGACTATTTCATGTGTCATTAGGTTCATAATTATTATGCATACTCGTACATAGATGATATCACATGTTTCAAGTAGACGATCACGAATGCTACAGACTGCAGACTTGTTCAGTAGTCACGTGCTGTCACTACATAAGTATTACTATTTGAAATAGGTTTCCTTGTTGACCTTCCTCATACAGTTACTTACTCTTCCTCAAGCTTTGTTGATTATTCCCACTACGACTTTGTCACAATGCCTCCTAGCATAGCTAATGGTCCTTTATATATTTTTAAATCACATACCTATATGCTTAAACATAGAAAAAAAACGCAAAATTTTACAAACTTTTTGTATAAGATTCTATATTTGAAACTAGAAACTGTTTGTCAAAAAGGTTATTAACCTTCAGGCAACCGTGTGGAGCACATGCGATAGTACTGATAAGTTTTGGGTTTGAAAATATTTGGTAAGAAGTTCATAATAAGATATTATACCCACTTATAAATTTACACTAAAATAAAATAAAATATATTTCAATAACATAGATCTTAACTATACAATATTCTCTTACAGCTATAAACAGGTATATTAATTTTATCAGCCTGAACTAGGTATTTATCGACTAGGTATTAGCCTGTGTTTCAGACGAGAAAAATGCCTATTTTAACTAAGAGTTACATTAACGAAGATAATAAAACTAAACAATAAAACCAAACAATAAAATCAGATAGAAGACAAAGCATATATGAACTGCTTTGCTTATTAAAAATATAGGTATGCGATTTCTTAATTATTTTATAACTAATATTAAATGTTCAGCATCCTCATATGACAGTGTTAGGAAATATTCACAGACTATTTACAGTTACAAAAATTTTGGTCGTAAATACCATAATGACATACTAAATGCCATAATGAGATAAATAGTAATAAACGGAACCGTTTATAGTGAATTGTACTTAACTGGATAAAATCATTGTAACAAGCTTCTTTAGACGTGAATAAAAATACGAAGGGACTTCATTATAGTTACGTATGACATTAACAAAATTTAACATATGGGCATTTAAGCGTTTCCAAATGAAACAAAAAAATGTAACCTAAGTAACATGATTTGAACACTTCTAAGGTCAATTTTTGTAGCCACGTGTAAGGTTAATTTGTAACTTAATTTTATTTAATTGAAATTTTCTTGGTTCGTTTTTGATTTTAACTTTTCCTTCGCACATTAGCACAGTCTAGGTATGCATAATAGGTTGTCATTCATGTTAAATTTATGTATTTTTTCATAAAACGAAATACCAGATTTTTTTGGTAAGTACTAGCAAAATGGTATAAAAAGTTACTACCGTAATCTGGTCCCCATTTTTTTTTAATTTAGCCTCGCCACAGACTATAGGGTCCGTGACCTTTGCCATTTCAGTAGTTTTTTTTACCATAAATCGTGGATTAAAGGAAAAATAGGAAAATTGGGAATAGGGAGGGAACATTTTTGACTTAATTCAGTTCGATTTTGTCTATTGAACCGATTACTAGCGGAGCCCCAAGTCCCAACCGATAGTGCTCAGTTGGGACTCCACTAGTAATCGATTCGACATCGTTATTTGCTATATAAGTCGTGTCCTCCCGGCTCAGTCTTATTTTTATAACCATCTGAAAAACTAACATAGCATGACGGTCACAGAGAGTACGTAGGTACCTACGATTCGCAGAACGGTATTTTCCTTTTGTTTGGTCTTGAAATGTTATTGAGATAGGATTCTAAACATTTAACTGATTTATGTTGCAATATTGTGCAGTCAATTAAATTTAATATCCCATTTGGCCGTGGGCCTCCATTGCAGTTTCATTGTAAATAAATAGTTCTCTTATCACATTTAACGCTATCGATGGACGTAGTTTTGATGTACCTAATCAGCTTTCAAAGCCAGATGGCGTAATTATCAGATAAGGTTAATTATTAAGAAAAGTGATATGATTGTTTACAGCTTAATAAGAAAATATGCAGGAAAAGTATGCCTATATCGGACCACGTGTATGTGAATTTATGCCATATTTAACCTGCAGTTTTGCAATTTATTTGAAACTAGTGTGGCACGTCAAATTTTTGCAGGGCCCCATAATTAATTGCAATGCAAAAAAAATGTAGAACTATGCTTATGCGAGCCAAAAGCTTGACAAAGTTTTGCTTTTTAAAGCATATCCAAATTGGTAGACCTCCTAGAGACAAAGTCGAGTTTTGTACTATGGCAAAAAGTAACAAAAATAAAATAATAGAGCACCTAGTATACTCACACACGTAACAATACTTAGATACCGTCTTAGGGCGTTTGTGTACTACAAGTATAATAAATAAACAAAGAATTTGGTAGTCCGATTTTTCTTAACTTTTCTCTAATTCTAAAAATAGTTATTTCGTCCTGCTTCCACAATTTATTGTAGTTTATGGAAAATGACCCCACCCCGTCAGGTATCTTTCTTATATTCTTATTAGGACATGATCCTAAAATTGTTTTTCTCTTCTATGCCTTCGCAAGTACTAGTATAAATAGTAAAACAAGCAGCTGTCGACATTCCAAGCAACTCAAGATTTTAGCTTAATTACGCGTGAGTGGCGTGTAGTTAGTTTTAAAGCGAGCTACCCTAGACTGCGCCGCACTGATCCGAGTAAAGACGGATAATGCCAATCGTCCGTTATTTTCATATATTTTCATGCCACATCGGGCCAAAAAAAGCAAACTTTTAAACTACATTTTAAAGGATTTTTTATGCAGGCAGCAAAATGCCAACTGCGAAGCCGAGGGTCGTGGGTTCGATCCCCACCCAGTGCAAATATTTGTGTGATGAATTCAAACGTTTGCACTGTGTCTGGGTGTTTCTATGTATAATAAGTATGTATTTAAAACTATATAAGTATTATATCAGCTATCTGGCTGCCATCACACAAGCTTTGCTTAGTTTGGGGTCAGATAGTGTTGTGTGTGAATTGTCCACCAAAATGTATTTATTTAAAATTCCTTGTAGTGCACAAACGCCCTTACGCTCGTACGTAGAACAAGAGCAGATGTAGAGTATCTATGGTTTAACCGTATTCTGCCTGATTGCGTGGGCGTCGTAGTAAACCATGGAATCTTATATGTAAATAAGTCTATTTCCAGATTTGGAAGCGTCTGGTTAATATCCAAGTAACTAATAAAATCATCAGCCAACACTAATATTATTGAGTTAGGTATTTCTATAGGTAATTATGTTTTTAATCGATAGTTCCCGCGAAATTTTAATGCCAAGTTGATTTTTGGTATTACATATTGTATACAAAGAAAGGATTGTCTTAAGAAAGCGTTGTTTAGTCATGAAGTCATGTTACGTGCTCTATACAAGCCTTCGACTCAATCATACAAAACAATTATTTTTTAAATATACATATTAATAAGACATCCACTTGATGGTAGGCATATAACAACCCACAACTGCCCAGAACAGCGCAATGTCGCATAGCTTTTATACATTGAGGGTCCAAATCACCACCTAACACCTAAACCTGCACTGCGCTTGTCACCCAGCGATACAAGATGATTTATCTCTTTGCTCTATATTTTTTCTAGGAATATTACCCTTCAAATCGGAAAATTTCCAACATTCATGTCAGCAGATTACTGTTTGGCTGAGGGATAAATGGCAGATCTATGTTAGTCCAAGATCCCAGAGCTGCCAGACGTCACGTAATTTCTGATGAACGAAATGTGGACGATTGAGTAGAGTTAGTACGTACTAAGAACACCATCATGCTTACCCGCTAACTTGCTTAGACGGCCAATTTTGATATACGGGGTAATGAAGGTACATAAAAACATTACTTACTTCACGTATGCTCTAATAAATGATTTTCACGTATATTATAGACAATATCCTTAAAAATAAGGCCTCAATACTCCTAGACACTTTCCGTCGGCCGTTTTGCTTAACAGACGCTTTAAACTCCCAAAATAATTACCTACTTAACTTCACTTAAATTCTCATACTCCATTTGTATATATGTTCATCAGACAACTATTTTAAAGCCTTTTCCAAAAAGACAGACAGATTTAAGGGGCCAATCATCCCCTAAACTCAATATCTATGTTTCAGTTATTGAGTAGC
The DNA here is from genome assembly GCA_017562165.1 of Ectropis grisescens. Taxonomy (NCBI): domain Eukaryota; kingdom Metazoa; phylum Arthropoda; class Insecta; order Lepidoptera; family Geometridae; genus Ectropis; species Ectropis grisescens. The sequence continues at coordinate 9,930,180 of CM029777.1, read as the reverse complement.
TTTTTGATGGCACATTAAAAAATAAAAATGGTCAAGTCCGAGTCGGGCTCCCCCATGAAGGCTTCCGTAGCAGCAAGTAACATAATACAAAAGTTCTTCTACTTCGTTGTTACTTTAATCAGTGTTTTAAAAATAGTCAATTTATGACGTATTAAAATATAACTACTTACTATAAATCATTCAAAACTATTTTCGTTGACAGCTTACATGGCAATGTACCTCATACACTTTTTTATTTTCGTCATTCTCTTATTTTAGAAGTCACAGGGAAGGGGGCACACTTTTTACCACTTTGGAAGAGTCCCTCGCGCAAACTATTCAGTTTAGAAAAAAATTTGTTAGAAACCTCAGTTTCATTTTTGATGACCTATCCATAGATACACCACACGTATGGTTTTGATCCAAAAAAAATTTAGTTTCAGTTCTAAGTATGGGACACCCCTAAAAATTTTTGTTTTTTTCTATTTTTTCTATCAAAACCTTAATGCGGTTCACAGATTACACCTATTTACCAAGTTTCAATAGCTCTTATAGTTTCGGAGAAAAGTGGCTGTGACACACGGACGGACAGACAGACATGACGAAACTATAAGGGTCCCGTATTTTGCCATTTGGCTACGGAACCCTAAAAATGAGTCGTTATACCTATTGTAATTTTGAATAAAAAAAAAATTGGTTGCCTGTAAAGTCGGTATACGGGCGAAAGTTTTACGTGACAACGACTTTGAGTGGTAAAATAATTTTACGGAAGGGACGCGTGCCTTTCACTTTTTATGTCTGTCTCTCTCGCTCTTAGGCGGGCTAACCATGCCCGAGTGGAAGGGACGCGTGCCTCTCACTCGCTCTCGTTGTGAGCGCATAACGTGAGCGGAGCGTAACGCAGTTTCTTGAAGTGTCACCCGGCAAACCAATTTATAAGACGTTGTCACGTCAAAATAAATTAACAAGAATAAGTAGGTATATTGTCTTTTTTTAACTTGTATGGGGTACAGTTGCTGTTGACCACCATCTCGCCCGATGTTAAGCGATGATGCGGTCTACGGTGGAGCGTGTTTACCTAGAAGAATCCGATTCACTCTCGATTAATTGTAAAATATTTTATTATGACACGAATAAATTATTTAAAAAAAACAGATATGATATCGGATGTAAACAGCCGTTGTATATGAAATATGTTAAACATGTTTACAAACCGTCGGTGAACTGTCATGACATTCTTCAATGCTAAGGTTATTCAGATTACGAAGTAGGTATCTACCGGAAGGCGACGTTGTCCTTGTTCAGTAATAAATTCAACTTACCGTAAAGAATAAAACCAAAATGTCAGTTATTAAAGTGTAAAATGATACGATGACAACAAATAGTGGTAGAACTCTTGGCAGAGACCGCCTGGGGAAGTACCACACCTTTGCCAGTTATTCTACCGCCAAGCAGTAATGTGCAAACATTACTGTGTTCCGCTTTGAAGGGCAACGTTTCCAGAGAAATTACAGGGCTTAGAGATATAACATCTTAGATCTCTGGGTAACGAGGGCAGTGCAGTGCTAGGTAATTATTTGGACTCTTCATGTTCCAATAGCTGCGTGTCACTGTGCTGTTATGTGGCAGGCATGTTGCTTACCATCAGGCACATGTGTTGTACGTCTCGTGACTCTATATTCTAGGACAAGAGTCCGTCTATTATCTTTCTGCCAAACAAGTAACCATTCATTTAACATCAAGCCATCATTGAACGAAACTTACTCGTAATTATCATAATAAATTACAATATTTAGTGTTTGTTATTTTTGATTGGACATTCAACAAAACGTCAGATGATTCAATATCAATTATTGCAATAACTTAAGGAATCTCTTTATATCAGTCATGTTTTCTTAAAACGTTTTCAAGAAAATTTACGTAACAAGTATTATTTATACGAATTTAGTGATAAGCCTTTCCCTGTGATAATAACAAACCACAATACATGGAATTTCTGATAAATCTACCAATTGTATACAAAATATGCTATCAGGTCATTTTCCTCAACGAAATCATGACATTCAAATAAAATCACAACTTTAATACCAATAAATCAAGCGATTCCCCCTGCCCTGCTCAATCAAGCGATTGTCTAAATAATGTAAGTAATCTTTTTTTTCCTTTATTTCAGGTCTATTGAAGATACGAAGAATGAAAAAAGTTTCACTTTAACTCCTCTAACAATGGAGTGGAAGCAGAGGCGGCATATTAGATCAATGTCGGATGTGCAATGCAGTACCCCTTACCGGTTACCCTTCAGATCCAAGGCAGGCCCTTATCACACTCTCATGTACGATTCTGATACAAGGGCGAGAAGAATCCGCGCTTACAACATTCAACGGCAAAGCGACTCGTCATCATCCAGCGAATTTGAGTCGTCAATAAAACAAAGAAGCCTGGGACAAAACATCCTCAAGCACACAGACTCCATGCGAATACTTTAATCCTAGATCTGATAACGTAGAGGTTTTTAATCTAAATGCTATGGCGTTCGTTGGTCCGTTTTACGAAGGCGGAAAGTTTGTCGTTATCGATTAGGGAGAGGTTTTGTAATAGGCATTTACAATTTCTGGTTTTGTATGTACTTATAGATTGATTCGGAATTCTCGTACCTAATGTATTGGCAAGGAAAATCGATTCAATGTCTTGAAGTACCTATACATATCGCAAGATTCGTTTAACAGAGTGAGGCTGTGATGTAAATATGAATTCGAAACTGAATTATAGACCCATAAAAACAAAATGGTAGATATTTAAAATTGTGAACCATCAGTGAAGTTTGTGATCATTTAGCAAAGCCTCGATAATAGAATACCTTTAGCGGTCAATGCCTTCTGAAATGGTTTCAGTGTGGAATTGATTGTTAAATTTAATATGGATCAGAAATTGAAATGTCTATAGCTAAGAATTTGAAAAATATAATGTATTTATACTGACACGCTTCTCAAGGAAGACAGTGCCATACTTTTGGAATGCTTCTCTCTAACCTGGTGCGTCATTTTTGACCAGGTGGTTTGTAGATTCTTGAGCTGTGACGTGTGCTTCCTTATACTTAGGTGACTAAGTCTTAGGAAGTGCTGCGGATGGACTAAGCCTCTTTGTGGCTAAAATGTTATTATCTTTATAGCGGTGTTTCAAAGAGTAACACTTTATGTGATTTTTCCGAGACTGTGATGATATAGTTATATGTTAATTTTAGTCTCTATATGTATGAAAGTTTTTCTCAACGTGAAAAATAATATTTTAAGCTAGTTTTTAGTTAGTGATAGTTTTTGTGTTATAACAAGACCAAAAATATTACGATCCCACTATGAAAGTTAGATAGGTACTAGTAAAAATATAATTAGCTTGTTTTTTTAAAAGAATGACTGGCTAGGGCGTAAACTAAAATGTATCTGATGTTAAATGATGGCGCGGCTACAGAAAGCCCGTCTTGATGGAATGTGAGCTAACTCTGAAAGCCCTAATTTACACTATCACTGTGGTGCTTCTACTGTAGATATTTACTTTTCAGTCAATAATAATAATCTACGAGTTAAGGCGAAATTTCTTTGGAAGAATGCCTGAAATAGCGATAAACGTAGCATGAGCTGTAACACCTACAAATATTATAGACACTCTGCTGTCTCATTGATTCAATTTGGTACAGAAATAACCTAGAGCCTGAGAAAAACTTAATGCTAGTTTTAACGCGAAAAAAGGAGTTGTAAGGGGTTGAAAAGGGGGATGAAAGTTTATATAGAAGTTTCGCAATTTTTGCTCGCTAGAAGCTTGAAACTTCTTGTTTATGGTTAATTACGTACAAATACACATGAATACAAAGTTTGTAAATATTTACCCTTAAGGGGGTAAAACATTTACTAATAGTCCAGCCGTAGGGTAGTTTACGAGGCGTAGCTAGTTCTATATACATAGATTCCTTCCTTCCATCTTTTAGCTTATCACAGATGTTCAGTGTACCATAGGTCTGTTGATTGTGTTGTTCATGTTATCTATTATTATTATTAATGTCCCAATTCACAAAGACAATGAAAACTTAATTGCGGTAGTGCCTGCATACCACTAAAATACAATTCAAAGCACACTAAAATAAAAAATAATACTTATAGATGTACATGCACAACTGTAAAACAGGCTAAAATTAAATGGCCTCCATAACCTGGAGCATCTGCCCCATTTTCATGTAAAAAATTACATTTTTAAATAATTTATGTGAGTAAAGCATTTGAACTTACTACTGGGCAACAAAGAGAATGTAAATACTACGTACAAAAGGTTTTGAAATTGAAGTAAAGGTTGTATCTGTCAATGTCACACTACCTTTAAAAAAACAGTCAGTTTTCTAGTGAATCGTGTAATAATTCGAGAAATAATAATAAGGCGTTTTCAGAATGGTAGAATTTTATTAGTGTAAAAGAATCAAATTTATCAAATTTTTCTAACAAAATGAAACCGATTATTAAGCACTATTTTTGATGGTCTTTTGTACCCTTGGTGGAGGGTATTGGTACTTCATCTCACAGATTTACTAATTTAAGTACTAATGCACTTCCACTTTTTTAAATTATAAGTGACAAGACGAGCAGGACATGAGCCTGATTGTTAGCAACATGCCTGCCACATAACAGCACAGTGACACGCAGCTATTGGAACATGAAGAGTTCAAATCATTACCTAGCACTGCACTGCGCTCGTCACCCAGATATCTAAGATGTTAAATCTCTAAGCCCTGTAATTTCTCAGGTAACATTATTTTTATTTTTATTCCATTTCATTCTGAAAGCGCCTCATTAGTTGTTAATATAAGAGGATTTATAAAAGTGGTAGTAGTGGCAACAAAGAATTGAAAACTTCTTATGGCAGGGACATTCTATTCTACTCCTTTTTTATCAAGTTGTAAGCAAAGCACGTTTTCAGAATGACAACTACTCGTATGAGTGAAAAAAATATAAATTTAAATATATACTTCTTAAATTTCTGTGACAAAATTCAATGTTAACTACTTAGTTTCGACAGGATTTTTGCATTCTGTAAACATTCATGGTTCACATATACTATTTATTAATTAATTAATCGACATCGTAGCTCGTTGTATAGTCAAGCTCTACCATTGTTGTTTTTGTCTCTTACGTTTTGACTCGAAATTTAAAAGAGAGATATAGTAGCCATTAAAAATTTTGCTAGGCGGTAGAAACAGTGGTAGGTACTATTTTTAAGCATCAACCTTCATAACAGTACCCTTTCTTATTGTGTTCTCGAATTAAAAATCTGTTTCTTAATTGCTTACTTTTCTTTCGACTTGGCCTTTTGCGTAAGAATGTCTGTCGTGTCTATTTTCTTTTTTTGTCGTAGGTAGGAAAGTTTATATCAATCCTTATAAAACAACCAATCTGGCATATTTTTCGAAAAAATGAAAACCATGTTGCAATTTTTTATTTTTGCTGTAAAATGTAAAATCGCATGCGACTGTAAATGTTACCATGCGATTGGTTGGCAAAGACAATAAGGATTTTTTTTTCATGATAAGGGCTTACGCATTTTCATTGGTACAACTCTATTTTTTTTAAACGTAGATAGATTCCTACCTATTTTACGCAGAAGAATTGTTAATCTTTAAAATAAACTCGTACGTCAATGAAAAAAGTATCATTCATTATTGCGTCAGAGGGAACTAATTTAAAAATTAATAAATTATTATTATTAAGGCAGTTATTTAATTTAACACATAAAAAGACCCCAGCCAAAGTAATTAGCGCAGACTAGGAAAGTCTCTTAACAATAATAAAATGAGTAATTCAACCCATATTATAACAAACGATCGACTGCAATAGTTTGTTGTCTTTTTTTCTCGACACCCGTACAAAAAAATAAACCGACTTCAACATGACAAATAGGCACTCAAAAGCGAAAAATAAACTACTTATGTAAAATCATTATTATAAGCGCTACTCACTCATCTATTTGAAGTCGGTGCCAGTCAGGTCAAAAAGTTAGTAGATTGATGCTATGTAGGAACATGGTAAGTGGGTACAGGTAAGTAGTATCTATCCACTACCTGTTAGATTTGGCTGGCACCGACTTCAAATAGATGAGTGAGTAGCGCTTATAATAATGATTTTAGTTTATTTTTCGCTTTTGAGTGCCTATTTGTGGTTTTGAAGTCGGGTTAATTTTTTGTACGAAAATAGTTTACTGTTCCTGGATATTCTTTGCGACACGGGTTTCGTGAAAAGTAAGTGAAAATTACTTACAGGAAACTGGGAAAGCGCGCTATTAGCGCGTGCGCGGTGTATTAGATGAGATGGTGCAAACCAAAGAGTTTACATATATTGGTGCCAACCGTGCCAACCCTTTATAGCTTCGAGAAATGGTAATTTCTCGAAGCTTTATAGTGTGAGTTTGGTACCACTACTTAGTCTGTGGTTAGTAGGTACCATGGTACCGTGTCGTATATACTGTCAGCCAGCAAGCCGGCATAGTGTGTGTGTTGCGAACAAGTTGCGTAAGATAAAGGGAAATAGAAAAAGGAGAAATAACTAATAAAAGAAAATACACAGCAGATGTTACACATCACAGTCGACTACTGTAGGTAAGGCTTGCTCGTATTTTATTTGTAGTTTCGTCGCGCCAGTCTTGTGGTTTTTAAGCTCCGTGAAGTTGGTTTTCGGACTTACATTACAGATTCGGTACTTTGTTCCTAAATTATCTACTGAGCACCTTGCACCTTGCTTGGAGGGGTCACTGGAAAATGGTTTTACTGTAACAATTTGTTGCTGTGGTTCATCTAAGCATCTAACTATAATTTGCCTCCTGTGTACCTAATAAAGTTAAATACAATGTGCTTAACTATTGACGGTGTTTTATTTCTTATCAACCTAACGGTTATCTGAGGGCCTGAGGGTTTTGTATAGGTACCTAGGTATTTATTTATCTAGATAAATAAATAAATACCTAGGTACCTATACAACGTGTGGCGGAAAGGTCCAACAATATTTGAATAGGTAATTCCAACACTGATGTGGACTTCATCACCGAAGGTCTCTTTTCCCTCAGCACTTTAGATCGCGAGATAATACGAGTCAAAGTTTTTTGTAAAATTGACCAGCTTCAACCCTGCGATGATACGATGCGACGACGGAGCTGCGCGCGGCGGCCGGCGCGGCGCCGGCAGTCAGTGACCGCGCCGCGCTGCCGGTGACTAGGGTTGTCAAATAAAATAATAAACAACGAATTTTTAACTTTGTATGGAAAAAAAATTTTGTTTTTTGTATCTAATATTCACATATGTGATTCGATACCTAGTATAGATGAACTACAATAAATATTGTTGGACCTTTCCGCCACACGTTGTATAAATACCTACCTAGATAGATAAATTAACTCTTTATTGGACTCAAGTTAAAGTTTACAAACGTCATTTACAACGAAAAATAATAAAGTAGCAAAGTAAAGTAATAAAGCATATTTAAAAATAAAATTAAGTCCAAACTCATCGAAAAAGGTTACTACAGCATACAAGAATTTATAGTAGGTCCCATTAATTTATAAAAGTGTAAATAGTACGTTTTTAATTCTAGAGCTTCCTGTAACATTTTCTTAAATCTCATATAAATGTTTAATACATTTTATGATTACACCTCTCGGACGAAACTGTGTTGTCGCCCTGTTTTGCAACACCCTGACAGGGTCTTTGTACACATAGTTATAGATTTTAGCTATAAGATCTATCTAATAAATGTATGTACACTGTGAAAATTAATAAATAAATAATATAGCAGCTAAAGTAGGTGTTCATTTCAATAAAAGCGATCTCGTCCAGGCAAAGGATGAAATAAGACCGAGGGTTACTCATGGACGTATAAAAAAAAAGTTGGACGTAGTCTCGCTAAAACAACAAACTGTGTCCATCGACTTTAGTGACACAGTTTTTGTTTTAGCGAGACTACGTCCGACTTTTTTATACGTTCACGACATGATGTTATTAGGTACGTATTTATTACGATATATTATTGCTTTTTTCTATTAACGCCATCTCACGAAACCTAGTCGAAACATTTGCTTTTGTGTGCATACTGTTTATGTACCAAAATTTGTTCTGTACGTCGAAATATTTCAGTAGCTTTACCATAGATGGCGCTAAATCAGGAAATTGAAATCAATATGTTGAGCCTTCCAACAAACGAGGAATAATGTTGCCATACGTGACCTTTTTATTTTATTTGAGTTATTTTTTGATCCTTGAACTCATACCTCATACTGATTCTAATCTTTTATGTCATTGGTCTGTACAAAAATTAAATAAAAAATTAAGAACTTGGTAAAATAATCGTGTCAAGAACAGTATATATTTTGCTATACAGGTGGAATTCCATCACGTTACGTTATCAATTTCTATCATAAATGATTTTATACCCGCTTGCTTCACTTTCGGCGACTCACATTTACAATTTTGGCGGGAAAACAGGTATCAGGTTACCTAACTGCGTTTGTTTACGCTTCGGCACATGAAGTGCCGCGTTACTTGTACCTGTTAAAAGCCCATTATTATCAAGAGGGTTTCAAGAAGCTTCTGAGGGTATCGTTCGTTTATATTAATGTCCTTGAAATGTAAACTAACAATTTTGACACTTGTGTTGGATTTTTTTCGAGTTCTCAAGTGTTTTAGATCTATAACATCTTAAATTAAAGGGAATACATAGTGATTTTATATTTTGAATTAATTGTATACGATATAACAAACACGAAAAGGCAAAAAACTGCACTCGATAGCATACCTACATTGTTTTTTTTTATATTTCAATACTTTGGGACCGTTTTACCGCCAAATATTTTTTGGATTTTTTTAAATGGCGATTTTCTATGTGAACGAACTTTAACTTGAACTCCTCAAGTAAAATTCCAAAAAGACCGCCAAAAGCCCGACCGGAAAGTTAATTTTGTAAATTTTCGTCATTCCGTGTAATATAGTTCCCAAAGTGTATCAAAAGGATACCTACTAGTAAAAAGACTACTTGTAGCTCCCCGCAATTTTACAAAAAAAAATGCCTTTGTACTGCAATATGTGTATTAGTTGTTCGATATTTTGTATTCTTTTAAGCTATTGCATAGCTTTTATCGTGGGCCTGGGGACCGAATTTTAGTGATCGTGCATCTCTTTCTTATTATGTTCACAAGAAAGAGGGATGGCAGACCGTAACGCCGTCCTCCCTACTCAGTTATTCGACTTTGAATCTTATTTGTATTAGCTTTACAGACTAAATGCTCTTAGCTGTGTTGCCAACTTAACGGAATTCCCGTGATATTTTTTATGGTAAACAAATGTCACTCTTCAAAATAAAAGCAATTCCGAAAAATTGTTAACATCCCTATTGCTTATGTTGATAAAAATGCATGCAACATGCAATAGCTTTACCGCGGCAGTCTTCGAGTGCCACACTTTTATTTTATGTAAATTTAAGATTTTGGGTCATATCCTTTTGATTTGTGAGCCGCCAACCCGAGCCCTTCGGAAGTTCGGACCGCGCCTGACAGATCTACAAATTTTCTTTCCTTTAAAATTAGAGTTAAGTTTAACAAATATAACTAACTGTCCCTTTGAAGTTTTGTTCCACAATGTCAGAGATTTTATGTAAATAGAGGCGATAGCCAGAAAAGTTTTTGTCAACATTTTGCATGTTTATATCTCTATTAATGGTAGAGAGATCTTTCTATGAATTCAATTCAATTCTTAAGTAATGGCGCATGCTGTGGCTTAATTTTGCCACATTTCTGCCAATGTCATTTTCGTGGCAGCTTCATAGGCGTCAACGTTAAAGTTTGTCGAACCTATCTATGAAGGTTTTTGTCAGTTGTCAGTGTCATGGATCAAGCAACTCGATCTTTCAAAACTATTGTTCATATCTCTGTCATTTCTTGCGGGATGGGAAAGTTGCACACTAGCGCAAAGCCGCACTATTACATACAAAACAACCTCTGATTGCCAATCATATTCATTCAGCCAAATCACTAACACATAAAAAATAAAGCACCATTCACAAATCTAGCCCCACCCTCACGCCACAGTATATTAACAAACTTTTTGGTCCACGCGGACTTGTACTTTGACAAAGGGGAAAAGCAGTGTATGCCTACCTACCGTGTTGTCAAGTAGGTAATATGGCTGGTAATAGGTAGTCACTAGTCATTGGCACACTGGCAGATTTTTTATATGGCAAATAATCTGCTTGTGATTGTGATAAGACGTCGTCTTGTCGTGCGCGCCGCTTGTTTTGAATTCCGCCGTGTTTTTGAATTGATTGTGCATTTTAATGTATCCGTGGACCAGTGCGCTCGCTTAAAGCTTATTTGCATATTTTATAAGAAAATTGAAATTCAAAATTTGACAGTGTTTCATAATTTTCCAGTCATCTTGAACCCCATTAGAGGTGACCGGGAATTTAAATTATTTTATCCCGCTTCCGCTAGTAATAATAATGAAGTGCTGGTTAATTTGTTTATGTGCAATAAAATTGATAAGCGCCGGCCCTTCTATCGACAATGGTTCGGAAATTATGGACATCAGGGCCAAACCAACCCCTACGCCAATTGTCTTGTGGCATGGAATGGGTAAGTAATTGTTACTTACATACTTTTTATAATAAATTTATTCATAATAAATTTATTATAAAAAGTATGTAATTATTAAATTTTTCATAAAATAAGAAATAAAAAAGTTCATATTTCTTTTACTGTCTCACTGTTATAAAACAGTATTATATTATCATTTTATCATGAAATTACTCTTTATTTATTTTAAATTTATTGAGGGATTCACTACTTACCAGACAGATCTGTGCCTCCGTGTTGAGGTATAATAGGATAGATATCTCACAGGTTTTCAGCTTGCCTTAAATACCCAAAAATTTCTGACAGGTTTCGGAATATATATTAACCCCATCGAAGTTGGGATATTTTAAATGCTTTGATGTTTTGATAACTTACGATCGATTTTATTCCAGGTGACACATGCTGTGTTTCATTCAGCTTGGGCTTTGTAAAACAATTCCTTGAGAGACAAATACCAGGAGTCTATGTGTACTCAATTAAAATCGGCAATAGCACCATAGAGGATTTTGAAAGTGGATATTTTGTGCATCCAAACAAGCAAGTTAAATATGTCTGTAAAAAGCTGATGAGAAATCCTAAATTAAAGAATGGTTTCAATGCCATTGGGTTTTCACAAGGAAGCCAATTTCTGTAAGTATGGATTACACGGCATGAAGATATCAATGTGAATTACATTTGAGCATCTAATTTAATTCCAATACAATGGGCTGGACTACAGTAATAAAGTTCTACTTAGAGTGTGTCTAGGTATAGAAAAAAGCTACTTATAAATGAGATCTAAGATTTTTATACAATATTCAAAAATTGTTTAAAATGGTAATTTCATGTATTTTTTATTTTTATTTTAAATAAAGCATTGTGTGACTCCTCGACAATCTGAATCCAAATCTAATTGGTGAGCAATTATTTTTGTTGTTGTCAACAGTCAAATGTTCAAGTATTAAGTACCCTGTTGTTTGTTGAGCTAAAAAATATAAAAATGTATCAATAGTGTAATAAATATATAAATAGTTTGAATATCTATAGGTACTACTTAAATATTGAAATTTCTTTTTCCAAAATCTAGTATAGAATTTAAATAAGTGCTGTTTGCACATTACTGTTTGGCCGTAGAATAACTTGTCAAGGTGTAGTACTGATCTGGCAGCCTTTACAACTAATTGTTACTGCTACAAATATTTTTTTTTAAATTTAATTTAAATGTAATTTTAGACGGGCTGTGGTCCAGCGATGTGGGCACCTTCTACCACCTGTCAAGACTCTGGTGTCTATGGGAGGTCAGCATCAGGGCATCTACGGACTACCTCACTGCGGGGCCCTCCACCACACTACATGTGATTACATCAGGAAGATGCTCAACTATGCTGCCTATGCCAAGTAAGAGTTACATTATTGCCTTATATAGTGCTTTATATATTATATTTTTTATAAACAATATTGGTATAAAAGAAAATATTGGTATACATATCCACAGCATGTCTGGGATTTGTAGAGTGTAATTTTTATCTAGTGTCAAGTTCAATTTAAATTAATATTCTTGATTTTAAATAAAATGCACTAAATGTAATTTACAAGCAGGGCTCCCCGGTTTTCCCGCGTATTTCTCGTTACCATTATTTTACCGCAATAAAATCAGTTTCCCCAATCAACCCTATCCGTTAAGCCGATGTGATTGAGCAACAAAGAACTGCGCCCAACTTTCGCATTTATAATGATAGTAGGATTAGTTTGCTAACATTCGACCCCCCCAACACCCACCCTAACAGGGCCCATCATCAAGAATAGTTTACCTCGAACCGCACAAACTAAGCTACTGGACACTCTGAACCAATAAACTAGAGAGTGGGTCTACCGCCGCTAAAAATAACTTAGCTTTATTGCTCTCCCTTTTCTTTTCGCTTGAAATTAAAAAGACAGCAATAACAAAACTAAAGTTGCTTTAGTTAGGCGGTAGAAGGGTTGGCGGTTGGAGCGTTCTTTCGTGAGTGTCCATCACAGATTGCCCAACGCCCAACCCGGACTGTCCACTACGGGATTTCCGAAAACTTTGAAAGTTTCAAGAAAATGTTTGGAACACACAAATAATATAGTTTAAAGATCAATAGAAATAAACAATCCTTATTCTCTCAGTAAGGCCGGATGTTAGTCAAAGCGGGATTTATTTTGCAAGACATGATACTTGACGCGCAAGAAGTCGCGGGGCACCGGCTACATCAATTATCAAGTTTAAGTGTGTAATTTTAAACTATTTGTTTTCATAATCAAGCGAGAGGTCACTTGTGTCATGATGTGACCGATAACTGTTAGGTAAGCAAGCAAATATGGTTTGTTTCTGTTTCACTACAGTATACATAGCAAAGTACTTGCCATCTTCGTTTGAATTTGAGTTTGTCTTGGTCGTCGCGTTGTTTCGTCTACAATCTCTTCTTTTGGCGCGCCACAGACAAGATTTTTCGTAGGCTGTGAATTGAATTCTAGCGTTACGCTCGGGAATGATAATAAATTTTCTGGTAAACTCGGGACCATGCCCATAGCCATGGCCACGCCCTCGGGTTTCACCCGCGTATTTTTTCAAAAAAAGCTATCAAAGTCTGAGTTATAAGTTTTCCTTCTATCGGCAGTTCCTATGACAGCCAATCTTTTGTATTTTACGTCGAGGATATGCATTTAAGCATCCACCACCCTTCTACCTGGGGGAAACGGTCGGGTTATGTCGGATTCGACACCACGAACGGCCATGGTGCCTCTACTCTACCGACTAAAACCTCGACGGCTTACGGCTTACGGCGCGGCGGGAACGCGGAACAGTTTTTCCATTCACAGGCATCTAGATGGTCTAGCAGGCTCTAGTGGCAGATACTGAACGAATTCGACCATAAGAATTCTTTATCTTTATTTTCTTTTGTTTATATGATATAAATTTTAGATTTTCCTTTATATATTCGGTGTGACGTGCTCTTATGCACAAGCGTATGGCGTACAATCGGACATATTGCGAGACACGTTAATAGGTATATATTAAAATATCTACACTTTTCCATAAAAACTAAGCACCTATTTTTAACCGACTTCAAAAAAGGAAATTTCTCAATTCGACCGTATATATTTTTTTTAGATCTGTAAATCGTCGCTGTTTAGGACACACATTTTTGGAATGTGTGAAGTGTGATGCTCTAATTTAAGATTATTTAAAAAGATATCAATATAATATAAATATTGGTGGACAATTCACACACAGCACCATCTGACCCCAAACTAAGCAAAGCTTGTAATATGGCGGCCAAATAGCTGATATAATACTTATATAGTTGTAAATACATACATATTATACATAGAAACACCCAGACACAGTACAAACATTTTAATTAATCACACAAATATTGCACTGGGTGGGGATCGAACCCACGACCCTCGGCTTCGCAGGCAGAGTTATTGTTTTTAAACTTTCGCGATTTGAACACATAAAAGAAAAAAATGAATTTAAAAAAGATGTCTGAAATATAAAAATATTTAATAAATTACTAGCAAATCCCGCGGTTTCCCTCGCTTAGTTCCTGGTCCAGCTATTTTCATAATATAAAAATATTTATATTTTCATGGATAAAAAAAATCCATACGTAATGTCCTGACTATCTATGTATCAAATGTCATCCAAATTCCTTCAGTAGTTTTGCGTGAAAGAGTAACAAACATACATCCAATATATTCTTACAAACATTTGCGTGATTTTTTTAAGTAAATAGTAACGAGACGGGCAGGACATTATAAATACACATTAATATTAGTAGGATTATACAAAGCTACGACAATAATGCCACACGGTAACTGACAAGAGTGAGAGTATTCTAAATGGGTAGGGCCTTTGTCCAATGAACGCATATATACGAGTAAGTGGAATGTTTTTACGAGTTTTCCTTACGGTACGGTATAAATTATCACCGAGGCTGATTATTAAGTAGAAGATCATGTTGTCCTTTCTTTGAAGAAATAACTTGAGGACACAAGGTTTTTACACTATGAGGATCATTCCTTAAACTAATTCATCTCGAATGGCCGTACTTCTCTAGAGCAAGAGTCATACATATCCGACTCTAAGGCCGTCACCCCGTCACATAATGTCCGTTGATGCATCCATAGAAGCATATTTATTTAAATGGCATCATTGCTTCAACGTAGCCTAAGTATCCCACTAAATATTCTCACTATTTGGACTCGGGACCTATTCTCAGGAATTTACATGCTTGCTAAAAACTGAGCTCTATAACTAGGTATTATAATACAAATACTTTGATTGGCTTCGTGGCTTAGTGTGTAGTAACTCTGCTTGCGAAGCCGAGGGTCGTGGGTTCGATTCCCGTCCAGTGCAAATATTTGTATGATGAATTCAATGTACTTATATATATAATAAAACAAAAAAATATTGGTGGACAACTCACACAACACCGTCTGACCCCAAACTAAGCAAAGCTTGTACTATGGCGGTCAGATAGCTGAAATAATACTTATATGTATAGTTTTAAAAACATTCATATTATACATAGAAACACCCAGACACAGTACAAATATTTTAATTAATCACACAAATATTCGGACTGAGTGGGGATCGAACCCACGACCCTCGGCTTCGCAGGCATACATATTCGCCATATAAAGTATTATATCAGCTATCTGGCCACCATAGTAGGTACCTATGTATAAGTAGGTACAAACTTTGCTTAGTTTGGGGTCAGTTGGTTGTGTGTGTCTTCCACAAATATTTATTTATTTAGGTACTTAATATTTCAAAACAATAGCAATAAACTAGTTAAATTAAAAACTATAAATAGTTTTGTATTTGACTGCCATCTCGCCTGTTGTTTAGACGGTTTATAATGGACCTCACATCTAGGAAAAACCGATTAATTCTCAATGCTTGCTGCTAGTGTCATAATACTGGTTAGCTTTAGTCCAACTCCTCTCTGTACACAGGATAACTTGGCAACTAGACCCTTTCAAGACCAAGAACACGGGGACCACGCCTAACTATTTTCCTAATGTTCTTGATATTAGCACAGTATAAAGACATACTGTGAAATTGTGTAGTACTATGCGCCTTTTCCTCCAATGGAGTTGGAATGCACTAATCCGCGCTGGGATAGCGTGGTGGATTATAGCCTTGACTCCTTGCGAGAGAACAACCTCGAGTCCCTGGGGGAACATTTTACGTATTTTGCGTTAGCCCAATGTTCAGTAGAAAGCGATAAAAAGCCACATCTAATTTTGTTGACCGGTTGGCCTACTCACCAACCCTTAATTAAGGCCACCGCGGATAAACTTGATATTTCATTATTTGTTCCAAAATACAATGTAGGTAATCGTTTATCTACTCTAGTTCATTCGCACACGTAACTTAAACTATTCAAATTAAACGCAAATCAATATTAACGATATTACAAAGTTAGATAAACTAAAATACATTGTACAAATCATAAAATAGGTAACAATAAATATCACAAACAGCCAATATCCTACTAATATTACAAATGCGAAAATTTGTATGTATGTTTGTTACTCTTTTAAGCACTGAAGGGAAAAACGAGACCGGGATATACGCGAATGAAACCCCAGCATATTCATAGTTTATGTATAAATGTTGTAGTTTCCAGATGTTCTCAAATTTAGACATTATTTTCCTTTCAGATGGATGCAAGACGCTCTGGTCCAAGCCACGTACTGGCACGATCCGCTCAACGAAACGACCTACCAAAAATACAGCGGGTTCCTCTCCGATATCAATAACGAATTGTCTATCAACTACACCTACGTCAGTAAGTAAAATTAATTGTTATTCACATGGGTATTAACAATACAATAGACTACAGCCCCGTGTCGAAAATTGATGGCTCATTTGAACCACCAGGAGACCGATGTAGAAATATAGAAGGGTATAAAATAAGATTCAGCATTATGCCGCCACTTGTAAGCTGTGCTGTCCAACAGAGTGCAGGTGCAGATAGTGGTTTGCTACTTTTTATTTTTACTATAATAGGTTCGCACTTGACCATCATCTAGCCTGAGGTTACGCGATGATGAGATCTACGATGGAGCGTGCTAACATAGAAGAAACCGATTCACTCTCCATTTTGAAAACACGAAGATTTTAACCATTGGGGAAAACCCAATCAGGCAACGCATTCCACAACCTAGACGTTCTTATCACAAACGTGGAGTCAAATCTCTTCGTTCGCGTTTTTGGAACGATGTCGCCCTTTTGTGGAACGAGAAGTCCGATAGAAGAAAGGGCAAGGTGGTATTGGATCATGCAGCTCAGTTGCACACTCTCCGAAGTGTATCCGATAAAAACCCGATAAGCTAGCGATTTTGCGGCGATGATCAAGGCTTTGAAGTCTTTTACGCACAAGTGTGTCATTGCCTATGAGTCCTTTGATCTTTTCCCCTTGTCGCATGATTTTTGTACAGCGTTGCGGAATAATGGATTAAAAGAGGTATATTTATTGAAACTGTAAAAATTTAAAATTTATGTTTATTTTCGGTTTATTTTTTTATTTTTCGGCGATTATCAGGGTAAATTTGGTAATTTGATTGTCATTTGATTGATAGGTTCAAATGATCAAAAGAACAAAATATATTGTACAATGTTTATAATAAACTATTTATAGTCGCCATGTCTATTATTAATGGTCGTGATTGTTGGCAGTGTCTTAACTTTAAATTGTATTTTTCAACAGGCAATTTAAACAACCTGGATAATTTCGTTCTGGTGAAGTTTAACAACGACTCGATCGTGCAGCCCCGTGAGACCGAGTGGTTCGGGTTCTACGCTCCGGGCCAGTCCAAGAAACTCCTCACACTGCAGGAATCAAGGATCTATACCGAGGTTTGTTTATAAATTGTAGAGGAAATGAATGACTGTTCGTAGCTAGAAAAATAAAAAAACGTCGCTTCCTGAGAAGACAAAGCGTCTTATATCTGTGGGTGTTGAACACAGTGCAATGCTACTAGCTTTGTCTTTATTTTTGCCTACAATGAAAGAGAGAAAAGAGAGCAATCACCCTTTTACTTAGGTGGCCAGAGGTTGACTCTCTTCAAGATGGAGTAACTCAAATAAAGTAGAAGTTCTTCATGAGCAGGCGTGTTCTTTCTTAGATCACATTGCTTTACAGCAGTCGAGTTGTGGTCGAACGCCCACTGCCATAAAAGTGGTGGTTTGCTTATCTTTAGCTTTTCTAGAGGTATTTCAAATTACTAACGTGAAAGTTTGTGACGTGACGTGGACAGAGGAGTGGTAGAACACCCGTCGTTGTTAGGTAGAAAACTAAAACATAAAAATGCGCTGTGTAATTAATTCGCCGTAGTTGGTGCACGCTCAGACGCACACCAATACGCAGACATGTACGCAAATACGCACGCATGTATGCACGCACGCACTCATGCACGCATGCAAACACACAGCTACGTAAGAACGTATGCACGTATATGTGACTACATATACACAAATTGATTTAATCAGTTACGGAACATTTGTAAGACAGTTTATAGAAACAAGTACAATAGAACTATATAGTTTTATTTTACCACATGAATTTTGTTTTAGGACCGCCTTGGCTTGAGAAAACTGGATAAAGCGGGAAAACTGGTGTTTCTCTCTTCGGACGGCGACCACCTGCGATACTCCGATAAATTCTTTATCGAAAAAATCATAAAACCATACCTTCTGTGAGGCAGATGCAGTATCTTGCTATATTGTTAATTTTAAGACACCACAAAAGATGTCGAATGGTAAGCCAAAGTGTATATTCTAGTAGATATAAGTTTTGTTTATTTTACAAAAAAACATTTTTCAGCAATACTCCAATTTTTACATTTATGTATGTTGTTCCAACATTGTTTATTTTCACTAGTACCATTAAGTGCAGGATTTTTACCGTAGCCATATAAAGCGAGTTCCTTTTATTTCGATTCAGTTTCATGCGCTATGTTAATTGGCTATCCAGTAATCAATGATACTAGTATAGTGGACAACCGTTGTAGCCTAAGACAATGTGTTAACTTTATTAACGTTTAATTTACTTACATGAAAACAGATGTTAATAAAGTGTATATTGGAATGACTGTCTATAAAATTTAAAATCGAATGAAACTATAGTAAGGAACAGAGAAAAAGCGAAATCGATAAACGAATAAGGATTGAAAAGTGCAGATCTTTCGAAGAGATTACTGGGGTTATGTAAAATATTTAATGGATTTCTATAAATTTACCTACTTTTGTGTTTTACTTTTTGTTTCTGCATTTAATCGTCAACCATAAAATTATGGATAACTTTTATCCTGTCAATCCTAAATTTACGATAGAATATAATATGAGGTTTTCAGCATCGTGTGGTTTAAAGAAGGAACCACACGATACTTTGCACCATCATGCATATTTGAGTGTTTTTCTAAGTGTAAATGGACGAGTTTGTCGTCACTACTGACTTTAATGGTGAAAGAAAACATCGCCACGAAACTGTTTTCAAGAAACGCTTATTTCAAGAACTTGTGTCCTCCGCTAATCTACATGGCTAGTGCGGTGAATTGTGACCTTTACTCTCTCCTTGTGAGATTAGACCCCGAGTCCCAGCAGTGGACTGCTTATGCTAAAAGCTACGATGCTACAAACAGACTCATGCACATCAAACATGTAACACCCCTCTTTTTACGTCAGTCGTTAAAAAGAAAACAACTCGGATTGATTCCTTAATGAGTAAGTTAATTACTTCCATCTCAATCTTGTAATGAAGTTCATTATCAATTGTCACTTCTATAGATTAAACCTTCATGATTTAGAACGCAGAAAGCCTATACCTACTAAAGGAAAAGGGAATGTAGTGAGCACTATAACATGGGAGCAAATGAAACCCCGTTTTTTTTAATTATTTAAATTAAATGACTTAATGTGCAACTGGCTTGTTATATAGTCAGTCCAGAGCAACTTGTTTCAGCCGCATTCGTTTGACACAGTGCCATGCCACATTAAGTTACCTTTAAATTAATTATTAAAATACGACAATTTAAATTTCCATACCAAAAGAGCGAAATTGTTAAATGCGAAAATTGTTTGGGTCCCGATAAATTATAGAATGACCTTGTTGGTAATAGAGCATAGCGTTCGTGTGTTCGATTCTCGCCCAGGACAAATGCGGATATTTGTCGTGTATGATTCTATTTACTATCTTACTAATATTAAAAATGCGTTTTTTTATGTTTAGATGTATGTTGCTAATATATCTCAATCTAAACAATCATGGCAGGCATATTTATGTTATATTCAAGTATTATGCCTAATATCCAGTGTCTCGTTTACTTATATAAGCATATTAAAGGACAATATAAAAATGCATTTTGTAAGAGTAAGTAGGGATATAAAAAAATAGCAGTCATAGGAACTGCCGATAGAAGTGAAAACTTATTACTCAGAATTTGATAGCTTACTTTGGAAACTACGCGGGTGAAACCGGAGGGCGAGGCCATGAGCGTGGTCATCTAGAAATGCGTCAGCATTTATAGATAGCCCATGACCATGGTACCGGGTTTACCCGAAGATTTCTTATCATTCCCGAGCGTGACGCTAGAATTCAATTCACAGTACACGAAAACCTGTGTGTGGCACGCCAAAATAAGTTTTCACTTCAAAAAATACAAATGTAGAGCGATAACTGCATTTGGTTCACCAAAGGCTCTCTAGATCAAGAGGCTAATTGGCTAATCGTTAATCTAATGAACTTCCAATTAATGATATTTAGAGCATATATAACGATTATAAAGTGGATTTAATAAATTATTAGGAGCTCCAACATTACGGACGTAATGCAGGAAACATGAGATTTAACTGAATAGATTACAATTTTGTTTTAAATCTTAATTATTATCTTACTATCTAGTGGTCCGTCTCGGATTCGCTCATGGTACATGTGCCTACGAGGGTCAAACTGAAAGTTCTTAGAAAATCAAAAACTGATTACATTAGCCAGTTATTAGTTTTATTATACATTTTCAAAATATTGTCCATTCACTTCAATACACCGCTGCATGCGATGGAACCACTGGGTAAAGCACTTTGCCCACTCGTCCTTAGGGGTCTGTTCAATGGCATCGCGATACGCAGCCACCGCTTCTTCAGCATTCATAAACCGCTTTCCTTTAAGTTTTTCTTTAATTTTTGAAAATAAATAAAAATCACAAGGCGCGAGGTCTTATCTTCAGTCGTCGCCGTAGAAGGACGTCCCTCACGTAAATCATCAGTGAGATTAGTGCGACCACGTTTAAACTCATTAAACCAGTTGTAAACAGTCGCACGAGATGGGGCTTCATCGTGAAAGGCCAATCGTAGTCTATTAAAACATTTTTTGTTGACTTAAATGACATCGAAAGTCATAAAAAATCATTGCACGAAAATTTTCTCGTGTTAAATTCATGTTGACGTGACACAGACAATTTTCAATTTGCCGCCAAATCGTTAAACAAATGACAAATGAATGAAGTATATACTCAGTAATATTGGCAAAGAGCTCTATTTTCAAATTATAGAATTATATTTTTATTATATTGTTTATAAGTGGCCAGTTCTAAGAACTTTCAGTTTGACCCTCGTATAAGCACTCAGCGATTGTATCCAACCTAGCCAAGGTATATATAGCACGGACATATCCAGCGGTGAAAGAATTTTTGAAATCAGTCCAGTAATTCCTGAGATTAGCGCGTTAATACAAATTAACTCTTCAGCTTTATAATGTTATAGTATAGATATCACGTAAAATGTTAAATTTAAGAGTTTTAGATTTTTTAAATTAATCACTTTTATAAGGTATAGCTCGATCTCACGCTATCTGTTAATAAAGTAAAGGCGCTATCGAACGTAGGTATTTGTGTCGTGAACAGCCCAACGCAAAGAGTTAGTTCAAACGAGCCAAAGTGCAAATAAATATTTGCATGCCAAATTTAGCAGGAACTGGTTAGATTCAGCAGTTTTATTACAAGGTTGTACAAGTTTTGATAAACGGCCTCAAACTATGAATTATTATTATTACCTTCTAAAAATTGTCTTATATTCCACTGGAGCTATTTTTTCGGATCGTACCCTCCGCATACATGTGAGAAGTATCACAGTCTATATCTATCTGTCGAAGATATGTTGTCTGGCCTCGTGGTTTAGTTAGTAATAAGTCTGCCTGCGGACCCGGAGGTTGTGGGTTCTTCAACTTTGTAGACGTGAAATGAATAAAACAATTATTGATTTGATATATTGTATTGTATCAGAATTATAACACAATAGCCAAACAATAGTTTCCAGTGCGCAAACAGGCCGCTATATAAAGCATCTGAATGAAACTGAGGATAACATCACTTTATATGCGTTCCTTCATGTTTGATAGCGACCTTATTGTTCATCTGCTCGCTTGGCAATGGCAAAAATACGGGGCAAATGTCAGGTATATCTTCATAGACTACGTCGGGCGAGATGGCGGTCAAGCGTAGATAAACCTATAATGAAAAAAAAAGAAATTAGTATTGTTTAAACGTCTTTCAGTATAGGCCTAGGCAACCAGCTTCATGTTCCCGCTATTGGGAATTGAGGAATTCTCTCACAAATATAATCAAGACCATACTCTACCACGTTAGCCCGGTTGCTAGCCCTGCACTTGTAGATATATCGTCTTCACTCTGTTCATGCGCCGGAAGATTCGGGCCCCAGCGATGGGAACATAGAATGCGCTATTCATACTAAACTATAATAGGGCAGCCATTAGGTCCCCCGAAGTGTTCCCGCATTGTCGAGGCTCAGTAGCCGTGGCCTGGTAACTGAAAAGGAACCCGTGGTGGGCCAGTTCATTTCGGTAGTCGACGACGATGATGCGAAGTAGATTGCGCAGTGTATGGGAACCGGCGCAATTCAGGCGGGCTGCGATGTTGGTGGGTAGGCATTGCGGCTGTGGAGTGGAGGCGAGGCGGGAGAGTGGTACCTATTACGGTGCTCTCCCTACCCTCCGTGGCCTTGACAGGGTCGACACCGTTAGATGGCGAACGCGGTGGGACTGCAGGGGAAGAGGAGTGCCGGTGTTCCTGTAAGCCGCTCTTCCTGTCTCCCGCAGCCGAAATGTGATAGGTGTTGGTACCACAGATGTGCCCCGTTGCGGGGGGTCCCATGATGTCCAGAAGCGGAGGCGTCTAGCACCAACTTACTGGTTGGTCCCCGATGTGTTCACGGTATGTATTGACTTCAGGTGCGCCAGTGACGAGGGTGTGCGCAAGGGGAGGACTTGGAGATGGAGATTGACAGGCCGTAGTGAGTTCGCGGAAGAATGTGAGAGCGTTACCGCCGTAAGCGGCTATGGTATAACAGCTCTACCGACACCCGACACTACGTCACCATGAATCCTACATAACCTGACCGTCTCCCCCAGGTGAAAGGAGGTGCCACAGCAAATATTTCCAATTCAGTCACGTAACTCACGTGTGACATGGTCGGTCCAGTCCAAAGGAGCAGCGATAACGCGCGTGTACTCTGGCTATAGGTAGCTAAATCTTAAGTCAGACTGGACCGTGAATACCGTGACTTACCGGGACATGTGAATTGTGTAACGACTACGTTAATTTTTATACTTACTAAGGCAACAAATACGTAATTTACTCGTACAAATAATACTCATTATTCAATCATGTTCTCCAACTCGCTCTGTCTCTGTCGCATGGTCTCTTTGTCCCGCTCGCCCCCGTAGCTCTGCAGTTGGACGTAGACTCTCACGCAGCGGTTGTGCTCTGAGGTTTGTGTGATGAAGGGCACCTTACCGCCGCGGACTTTGTGTAGGGGAAACTTTACGATGCATTGAAGCATGCAGCGCTCGGCTATCTTGTAGCTAGAACAAAAACTTGTCACTTTTAGAAGTGAACGCTTCTCTGGACACGCTGAACACTTACACTTAGTAGGGGGAACACTCGGTTTTCTTTACCGCAGGCGGCAGCAAATACCACTCAGGTTTGAATAAGCCTTTAATTGGATTGTAGAGTTCAATATGAATACGATTCCATTCGCCTATGTAACTCACGCTAGCGTAACCATATCGTAACGAAAACGTAACATGTAAACATGAAATATTAAATGGATTGTATCGAACTAAAACCGGTCAAGTCCTCTCACCGAAGCATCCGTGGAATCTATGTAAATGGAACATGGACAGAATTTTATCTTATTCATACCTTGCTCATAAATCATACCCTGCATTCGACTGGCGATTGGTAAGTTTTTGTGTTAATTGTTATATTGTAAGGTAAGCTTAATAATGCTACCTAATTGTTGTATATTATCGTTTTTCTTTTTCATATAGAGCGACTAGAAAAAGTTGTTGTGTGGGTACCTAATGTAATTAATTAAATAAGTCATGTGTTTGTTAAATTGTCTTAGCAAAATAAAATTGGTGGACATTTCACACAACGCCATCTGACCCCAAACTAAGCAAAGCTTGTAATATGGAAGCCAGATAGCTGATATAATACTTATATATTTTTAAATACATACTTATTATACATAGAAAACACCCAGACACAGTACAAATATTTGAATTCATCACACAAACATTTGCACTGGGTGGGGATCGAACCCACGACCCACGGCTTCGCAGGCAGACGTACTACCAACTAATCCACCAGGCACCAGGCCAGCCTAAAACATTACTATGTTCCGGTTTGAAGCGAATTGCTTATTGAGAAAGAGTCCAAGATACTTCATCGTCGGTTTCACCTCGATGCGGACTCCTCCGGTCGTAATGTGGGCGCATCCCTTTCGAGGTCCATGGAATACCATGACCTCAGATTTTTCTAGCACTACCCGGAGTCCCAACATCTTCCATGTCCCTTCCTCTTTACCGCGTTACTCAAACCAACACGGCCGTTGCGAGTCGGACTCCCGCACGAACTATAAAATATAATACTGTCATACACTAGAAAACTATAAAAGATAAGTTTCTACCTGTTTATTAAGATCGAGTAAAAATTGCTTAAAAAATAAGTTTGTTAAATGAATAAATTTTTTTGAATTTATTTTGAAAGGTCAAAAAGGTCCCTTCATATTCTGTGACTAGAACAAAATGAAAAATTTTGAGTAACCCTCGACTACCTCGGATTTGTTATCTGTACAACATTCTACCTACTAGTCAAGCCTTTTCATTTGATACCAATATCAAGTTTTATTTGATACCAATATTAAGTTTTAAATGATACCAATATTAGTAGATAAGAGTTGTGAAAAAAGAAATGTATTACGCCATTTTGTGGAACCGGCCATCTTGGATTTGAAATTTGTCATAGTGTATAGTATTTTACTAGTCAAGCCCTTTCATTTGATACCCATATTGAGGTAGGTTCTGAAGAAAGATTTTGTCCGCCATTTTGTGGAGGCGGCCATCTTGAATCGATATTAACCAAACATAGCTAAGAACATCCGCACGGATATTAACCTTCAACTAAAAAAACCGCATTGAAATCGGCCAATCCGTTTGAGCTCTACGGTGCCACAGACAGACACACACACACAGATAGACAGACAGACAGACGTCGACGTCAAACTTATAACACCCCTTTTTTGGTCGGGGGTTAATAATTTAAGGTGTCTACCTGTTACCGTTATTAATATTGAGCATAAAAATAGGAAAAACACATTTGTTGTAAGGCTACCCAATTAACATTTATTTATTTGGCATTTCGACAGGAATGTAGTCGATTATCTTTTAGTCATCGTCGCTATAAACAATGGATTGAAAGTTGTCATTAAAACTGACTTCGCCCTCACTCTCGCTCTCACTTTCACTGCTGCTATTTGATATCTCCTCTCCTCCTAAATTGACGACCAGTTTTCGTACGAAGTCGTCGGTCAGGCCATCTTTTCCCAGTATTCTTGTTGCAACCTTTCGACATGATTAACCTCCTTCTTCCAATCCGATACTGTATTGAGTTGATTGCATCTTTTGTTAGTTTCTCAATATCTTTTTCGTGGTGATCCACATTCTTGTATGCCACCCTTTGTTTGATTAAATTCCATATATATTTTATGGGGTTCAAGTCGCAATGATAGGGTGGCAAATGTACAACTTCATGGCCATGTCGTCTTAATAATTCATCCACAATATATCTTTTTGGCTGCTTTGCCTTTTTTATTATTGGATACAATTCTCTTTTTCTCATATTTTCTTCAAATGGTATATTGTTTTGACGCAGTCATTGTTGCATTTCCGCTTTTAACGAAGTTCTCGTGGCCTGCTTCACCGATTGTGTTGAACGGTAAGCCGCATTATCAATTACAACTATTCCATTTGGCGGTAAACTTGGTATCAGCATTTAATTAACGCATTTTACAAAATTGTCTGTGTTCATTTCTTGGTGACAATCACCAGTTTTGCTTTTACACTTATAAAATAAGTCGGGATCTGGAATAAATCCGTGTTCTCCTCCGGCATGTACGAGAATCCACCGCTGACTGGTGTTAATTTTTTTTTCACGTTGCTTTGGTACTGTTTTGCCAGCATTTACTAACAGTATAGTGTGAGTGGATCTATGTTTCATGCAGATACAGGTTTTTTATCTACGCATTTTCTTTCATTCTGCGCAAGTAGCGTTCTCTCCATGCGGCGATGTCGGGATTTTGAACCAGCACAGCTACTTTTACACTTTTTAAATCTGTAGCCCAGCTGATTTACCAAAATGTTTCTGAGGTAAGTTCTTCCACCTTGGAAATTCAGGTCTGCAACGATTTTTTTTAAGGTGGTGATTTCTTTTATCACAGTGTAAAAACTGTTAACAATATTACGTATTGCGCAAATGTCAAAATTATCAACCACAATTTTTTTCTTTGATGGTTTCCGCTTTTTACCTGGTGTGGACAATTTTACTTCCCTGCTAGTATTTGGAGTATTGCTAGTATCGTTACTCATACTGCTCGACCTAGCTCTTGGACTAGTGTCGGGAGAAGTACGCGGCGATGATAAACATGCCATTTTAGCCTCTTTTTTATCCGAGTAAGAGTACTGCTTGATATTCCAGTTGCGGCACAGGTACGTTTGTGTTGATAAATGACCCAATCGAATCGTTTAGGTTACATAGGACTCAGATCAGACTTGGAGCACCCCGACTCCGTCCGATCTCCTCTTCCGACCCAGTCTGGTGGCAACTATTTACAAGTGTTTATAAAAAATGCGGGAGCCAGAAGCTCAAAGAGCGCAGGCAGAATATGGAGAAACGACAATAAGGGCTAATCGCAGAGTTTCCGGCGTGAGCCCGCCCGGTGTCAAAAAGTACATATACCTACCAATATCAAGTTAGGGGCTTGCAAGTTTTATCTAACAGGTGCGCCGTTGTAGAAAAAAACTTCTCACGGTTCACCCAGGTGCTCTCAGGAGGTAGACGGTAGGTACGAACTCTAAATAAACACCGACTTCAAACAGATGAGTGAGTAGCGCTTACAATAATTAATTTTAATTTATTTTTCGCTTTTGAGTGCCTATTTGTAGTTTTGAAGTCGGTTTAGTTTTTTGTACGAAAATAGTTTATTATGTATATAGATGGTACAATCTGAAAAATAAAGTTGGCAACACTGGTCATGTGCAGTTTTTACGTGTCACTTCCGTTAAATATTTTTCTTACTACGGTTTTAGTCTCACATATTTTTCAGTTTGGATGCGCAAAATTCCTAGGTACTTCCCCCAAGCCTGCCATAACAAATTTCGTTAAAAAACCCACATTCTGCATGGGGCAGTGACTGACTTGATAGCCAGTATAGTGTGGGTTGTCGATGCGGCACCAAGTGTAAAACCCTCTACATACGAGGCCTAATATCAGAGGAAATTACGTAAAACTAGTGGGGCGGACCCAACACCATCAATAATATGGTGCGATGTAGGCTCCTCCCCACTACGTTCACGTCATTTCCTCTGATTTTAGGACTCGTGTGTGGAGCGTTTAACTGTGGATACATTTGTCTGATGTGTACATTTAGTTGCGCATCTACAGTTAGGTACTAATTCATGTAACTATTATCCAATAAATGACACCAATTCATTGAATGAATTGTATTAAGCTGAAATGACTTATGTGGCTTTAAACAAAATGTTCTTAGATCTATTTTACAATATGAGACAGACAAGAAGGAATATTTACTCGAAAGGGTTAATGCAGTCCATTCGTACAATCTTGTGTCCCTGAATGTAGGCGTGCTCCTTGGACTTTTCTACGAGCAACGTGGCTATCCCCTGTCTTCTGTACTCCGGTATTACTGTTATCATTTTGATCTGTATCGTTACAAAAAATACATGTAAGTATTTATCTAATTACCTATGTAACTGGCTTAATATAGGATTCACCTACTTGATCCTATTACTAAAATTATTCAATCATATTTTTTTTGTAACAGGTTGATGTTCTTTAAACGTTCGATTTTCAAGAAGAATTTAGTTGAGGTCGATCTTTCTCCTGTCAAAAAAATTCTTAGGTATGGTCTTCCTATTGCTCTCTTTAATTTCACTCCTTTAGAGGTTATAATTAACTAGCTTTTACCCGCGACTTCGTCCGCGCCACATATTTATTAAAGTAATTGAGGCAGTACCTACTCGTATGTCTACTACCATACAAATTCACGTTTCCTAATCAAAATCGGTCTAATCAAAGTTTTATATTTATTAATAAATCTACAATTTACACGACAAATTACAAAGAAACTATGTTCTCAAAAAATTAATCAAAAACAGACTTTAATTTAAAATCATATTGGGACGGTCCACCAAATTTTATTAGAGTCTATTAGTAGATATTAGTAGATATATCGACTGATTACATAAACGCAAATTTTAGTTTGTTCAAAAACCGCCGCACTGATTTCGATACAATTTATATGACCACCTCTGAACTATAATCTACCAACCAAAAAAATAACCCTCTAAATTGATTCACAATTGGAAATACAACTGGATTGATAACCTCCTCCTTTTTTGAAGTCGGTTAAAAATAGCATACAAAGAGTGCCAAGATCCTTCCAAGCACACTTTTACTCCTCATTTCCACTCTTTTCAACTCTTTTTCTGTGATAAAAAGTCTCCGTTGTCCTTTCCTAAGTCTAGGTAGTCTATCTGTGCACCAAATTGTAACAAACTATTTAAGTGGCTTAGGTGTTAGACGGTAACGGACAGAGAGAGTTACTTTCATATATAATTTCATATTAGAATTGAAAACAGGTGTTCCTGATCATTTTATAGGAGGCAGTTGTAAAAGATTACCGAAAAGTAAAACGTTTACTCCTCCAAAAAACTCATTTTCACAGTTCTTAATTTGCCTTAATCGAGCTTCCATCATGCATAACATTTGATAAGACACCATGGAAATCTCGTCGACTATCAAAAATTCTGTCTGATAGTCTGATACGCCATTTAGTGGCTGCGCGCATCTTAAGTATTGAGGTTGTATAGTGCACTGTATTCTTCTTGTCAATCCCTTTTATTTGATACCCATGTTGATGGGGTTCATAAAACCTAAGTTATCCGCCATTGTGTAGAGGCCGCCATCTTGGATTTTAATTTTATATAATACATTGTATTCTACTGGTTGAGCACTTTCATTTGATACCCATATTGATGGGATTGATAAAACCTACGTTATCCGCCATTGTGTAGCGGCCGCCATCTTGGATTTCAATTTTTATAGTATGTTGTATTCTGCTTGTTGAGCCCTTTCATTTGATACCCATATTGATGGGATTAATAAAACATAAATTATCCGCCATTTTGTAGCGGCGGCCATCTTGAATTTATAATGATAATGAATAAACATAATTGTATTGTCACCAAAATCCAAAGTGTATACAAAATTTCAGATTAATCAGTTGACAGGAAGAGGGTGTAATTTGAATTACTAAATTTGACCCAAGAATAAATAATAATAAATAATAAAAAAGAAAACCCCAATTCCACCCCCGTAGGTACAATTCGAAACTACAAAACTGCTAAAACATACATTTTATGGTTTCGTGTTAAATATCTAGACGTAAAGTTTCATAGTTCTTCAACAATGACGAAGTTTTCCATATAAACTTTCATCCCTTATTTTAACCCTTTCAACCCTTTTTTCGGAACAAAAAGTAGCCTATGTCCTTTCTCGGGATCTATTTTATCTATGTATCAAATTTCATCAAAATCTGTTGGTTGGTTTAGGCGGTAAAGACGGACAGACAGACAGACAGACAGACAGACAGACAGACAGACAGACAGACAGACAGACAGAGTTACTTTCGCATTTATAATATTAGTATGGATTATGACTGTGATTCATATAGTTTATTTAGCCAGGCGCTAAAGATAAATGTTTGGGACTTTTTCATGAAAATAGAGGTAAATACAAATAGGTACGTCAATATTACTTGGTTTAACAGCGAAGGAAAACATAGTGAGGAAATTAGTTTAGCGTAGAGCTTGTACTGTTTAAGCCTAAATGTACAACCCCAAAACATGCAACAGGCGTGGTGAAACATAATAGAAGATCTATACCATCTGGGCTCGGGGAGGCCTCAGACATGGAATATATATGTATATATCCATTTATCCATACTAATATTATAAATGCGAAAGTAACTCTGTCTGTCTGTCTGTCTGTCTGTCTGTCTGTCTGTCTGTCTGTCTGTCCGTCTTTACCGCCTAAACCAAGCAACAGATTTTGATGAAATTTGATACATAGATAGAATAGATTCCGAGAAAGGACATAGGCTACTTTTTGTTCCGAAAAAAGGGTTGAAAGGGTTAAAATAAGGGATGAAAGTTTATATGGAAAACTTCGTCATTGTTGAAGAACTATGAAACTTTACGTCTAGATATTTAACACGAAACCATAAAATGTATGTTTTAGCAGTTTTGTAGTTTTGAACTGTACCTACGGGGGTGGAATTGGGGGTGAAAGTCTGGAAGTTCAATACTATTGAAGATAAAACCATGAAACTTTGTATCTAAACACTTGAAATGGAGTCGATAAACGTTTGTTCCAGCAATTTTATAATTTTTAACTATACGGGGATACTTATATAACCGCTTGATATACTGGCCGCTTTTCGCGTTTTACAAATTTGTCGGGAAAACGGGTGTCAGGTTACATAAGTGCGGTGTTTATGTTTCGGCATATGAAGTGTCGCTTTACTTTTACCCGTTTGAGCCATTTACTCTCAAGAGCGTTTCAAGACGCTTCTAGCGGTATCATTTATTTTTAATTAAATTCAAGATGGCCGCCGCTACAAAATGGTGGATAATTTATGTTTTATTAATCCCATCAATATGGGTATCAAATGAAAGGGCTCAACAAGCAGAATACAATAGACTATAAAAAATTTAAATCCAAGATGGCGGTCGCTACAAAATGGCGGATAACGTAGGTTTTATCAATCCCATCAACATGGGTATCAAATGAAAGGGCTCAACAAGCAGAATACAATATACTATAAAAAATTGAAATCCAAGATGGCGGCCGCTACAAAATGGCGGATAACGTAGGTTTTATCAATCCCATCAATATGGGTATCAAATGAAAGTGCTCAACCAGTAGAATACAATGTACTATATAAAATTAAAATCCAAGATGGCGGCCTCTACACAATGGCGGATAACTTAGGTTTTATCAATCCCATTAACATGGGTATCAAATAAAAGGGCTTGACAAGAAGAATACAGTGCACTAAACAACCTCAATACTTTAGATGGGCGCAGCCACTAAATGACGTATCAGACAGAATTTTTGATAGTCGACGAGATTTCCATGGTGTCTTATCAAATGTTATGCATGATGGACGCTCGATTAAGGCAAATTAAGAACTGCGAAAATTAGTTTTTGGAGGAGTAAACGTATTACTTTTCGGTAATCTTTACAACTGCCTCCTATAAAATGATCAGGAACACCTGTTTTCAATTCTAATATGAAATTATATATGAAAGTAACTCTCTCTGTCTGTTACCGTCTAACGCCTAAGCCACTCAAAGAGTTTGTTACAATTTGGTGCACAGATAGACTAGACTTAGGAAAGGATATCGGCGACTTTTATCACAGAAAAGAGTTGAAAAGAGTGGAAATGAGGAGTAAAAGTGTGCATGGAAGGATCTTTGCACTCTTTGTATGCTATTTTTAACCGACTTCAAAAAAGGAGGAGGTTATCAATCCAGTTGTATTTCCAATTGTGAATCAATTTAGATGGTTATTTTTTTGGTTGGTAGATTATAGTTCAGAGGCGGTCATATAAACATTTATCGAAATCAGTGCGGCGGTTTTTGAAATATGAGCAACAAACTAAAATTTGCGTTCATGTAATCAGACGATATATCTACTAATATCTTCTAATAGACTCTAATAAAATTTGGTGGACCGTCCCAATATGATTTTAAATTAAAGTCTGTTTTTGATTAATTTTTTGAGAACATAGTTTTTCTGTAATTTGTCGTGTAAATTGTACATTTATTAATAAATATGAAACTTTGACTTAGACCGATTTTGATTAGGAAACGTGAATTTGTATGGTAGTAGACATACGAGTAGGTACTGCCTCAATTACTTTAATAAATATGTGTCGCGGACGAAGTCGCGGGTAAAAGCTAGTATCCTATAAAATAGATAGACAGAAAGAAAGGTAGATAAGTATACAAATTTATTGACACACCAAAATAATAGGATAGGTACATAATTTACAACAAAACTTAAAACTAGTGCAACAAGTTCGCTATCTATACTATCGCTAAAAGCGAATATATGTAATAGCTCTATTACGTGACAATAATATACTCTAGATATACCAATACTCTAGATATTTTACCACTACCTCGTCTGATGTTAAGTGACGATCCGGTCACCGATGGACCTTGCAGAATAATTGTGGAAGTTACACCAACAGGCCGATACTAACTAAAGTGGTAGTAGTTAGCAGTTTGGGTATTTATAGGTACCTCAAAAACTTTCGGTTGTTTATAAATATCCCAGAGATTTGGTGTCTCCTGTAGTTTCGCAGTAAAATGCAGGAAATCTTTCGTGTTAACATCCTGAAAATGATAATTTTGATGGATCAGACACATCTTAGATTTTTTGTATTAAGTGGGCCAAACTAAGCTACTGAATTAGACTTGACTTAGCAGGCAGATATACGAGTTTGATATGCACCAGTATAAGATCTAAGTCAAGGTTTAGCACCATTCCTGACGAGATTTGCTTGTCTAATACCAAAATTATGCAAACATAACTACTGCCAACTAGTTTCAAAGCCTCTTTAGCTAGGCTTTTGTAAACTTTTGGTACGGATACGAAAACTATAATTACTTTATTTCATCTAACTATTATTACTCTCGGTGTATACTTCTTTTGAATGGTTTGCAAAACTACTGCACAGAGCACAGATCTGATTTTAAATGATAAAAATACAGCGTTAGAAACCAGCATCAAAGTACAGAGTTTCGTATTGATGATCATTATTTTCGCCCCGGACCGACTGCTGGGTAATAAATAGGTCTAGATAATTAACCACTTTGTACTTTTCAATACTGTTGGTATTAATTTAAACTACGTACCGATAGAAAGACATTCCGACCTGGTACGAGTATATTCTGTATCGTGAGGTGGAATGATATGCATATTCACCAAAGTGTAGTTGGTAATATCTAAATACGTTTGACGTTAGGTGTGTACCTATGTAATATTAGTAGAGTCCTACACATTTTGCCAAAGTGCCTACCAACAGTATATGCCAACTCGGAGGCCAACTTTCACATGTCTCTTTAAAAAAATAAGTACCTTCCAATGTTGTTGTGGACTTACAGCAGTTGGCATCAGATTACTTCTGTTAGGTAGGTACTGATCTGCGTATAAGTGTAGTAAACCCAGGATCATCATAACATAAAACTATGCATAATAACTACATATGTAACTATAACTCACGCTTGTAGTCCGACTCAAGTTTCGGTCTCGTCCGGCGACCTTTTTCATGACTCTTTATTTATAATTTTAACAGCTCGTTTAGTACTGTTACCCGTGTATTTATTTAAAATGTGTAAAAACCACGTTAGTTTCATCCTAAAATACATACATATGTGTAATACGAAGCGTCAGTTTTGTGTCTGTGTTCGTGGTTCTTGGCACTGAATTTTCTTCCAACAAGCGCCTCGTTTAACACATATTTATACGCTTTGATTCTAAGTTAAAAAGGGACTTAAGAAATTAACAAACAGAATTTTAGCTGTCAATTTACAGTGCTTGTTGATTTATCTACTTAGCTAATAATATAGGCATCTATACAAAATTCATTCAATTAAAACAAAATTCCATACTTATCGTGTACCTGTCTATAAAAAGCATATTTCATCAGTTTTTTAGGATCCACAGGACTACCTGCGAAGCTGACACAAAGCCCCGCTATAGAGTCATCTTCAGTTTTGGCGTAGAAAGAGTTACCTGTTTCAAATTATATAATTGTATTAAATGTGGTAGATACTTATTTTAAGACGACAAAACCATAAGATAAAATGTAGTCTATGTGTAATTGCATCTATCTATGTGCCAAATTTCATGTAGTTCTTTTTACATTTCATTTAGTTTTTCAGTTAAGAACTTTTGCTTGAAAGAGTAACAAACAACCAAACATCCTTACATACACACAAAGTTTCACGTTTATAATATTAGTAGGATTATTATTTTATTATTAAATCTGGTAAAATTTATTGATAAATGACACAATGCTTGTAAATATTTTCTAAGTTTTGAATTTGTCTCGTCGTACCTAAATTTTCACATCAAATTTGTATACTGAAAGGTTGACTATGAAATAAATAATAATAAATAAATGTTATTGGGCATTTCACACACTTAATGTTCTCATACTTGTTTTAATATCCCTTCGTACACATTTTCGCAAATAAAGATATTATGATTCTGACTAACTAGGATGGCTATAGGGTACTTTTGCCCGTTAGTACCCGTAGTTTTCCTTTTTGTATTACCTGCCTACTCTAAAAGCCACCTGCAGTAGGTAAGTATTTAATAGATAATATTAACTCACGTTTAATATAATATATAGCCAGTCCAGTCCGAGTGAAGTTTCGATCGCGTCAGGCGATCTTTTTTCAAGGAGAGTGCGCACGCGTGTTCGCAGCTCGTTTAGCACCCAGTGAGTTACCCGTGTATTTATTTAAAATGTGTAATAACCACGTTAGTTTTCATATTTAATAAATACATATATTATTTTCAATTCTTGGATTTAAGTATTTCATTTCCAACAAAATCAGTTACATTTTAACTTATACAAGTAATAATAATCAAGTTATAATGCATTAAATAGGTACAAGTTTAATGCATTATAACTTGATTATTATTACTTGTAAAAGTTAAAATGTAACTGATTTTGTTTGAAATGAAATACTATGACTAAAAGTTAGCAGTAGCAAACCAACTTGGTATTGCATTTATATGTTTACACTTGACCGCCATCTCGCCTGATGTTAAACGATGATGCGGTCTAGAATGAAGCGTGTTTACCTAGAAGAAACCGATTCACTCTCGATTTGAAGACACAAAGATTGTAACTATCGGGAAAACCTTCTCAGGCAACATATTCCACGGCCTTGACGTTCTTATCACAAAAGTAGAGTCAAATCTCTTCGTTCGTGTCTTTGGAACATCAACCATGAAAGATAACCTTGTCTCAGGAGATTGAGTAAATACTCGTCCAGGGCGCGGTCGTTACTTAGATCCATATTCCTGGACTGAACCAGCACGTGTTCGCTCAGGAAGTGTTGCTTGATGATATTCATCGCAATATCGTGGTCTTCCTCCACCACTGGACTTATGGAGAACTGTTGCGGCTAAAATTTTAGAGATATTTTTTTTATACATAATGTAGAGCGACGTGACGATACGCCTGATGGTAAGTAACAGGCCTGTTCATAACAGCCAAGTGCCACATAGCTACTTACTCGTATTTTAACATGAAGAGTTCTTTAGCACTGCACTGCGCTCGTGACCCGGAGATATAAGACAATTTTCTCCTTCGCCCAGTAATTTCTCGGAAAATATTGCCCTTCAAACCGGGACACACTAATGCCTGCACATTCATTCTTGGTAGAATAACTGGAAATGGTGTGGTACTACCCCAGGACTCTATTATAGAGTCATACCACGACAAAATTACTGAATTATAATTAACTTATAAATTTCACGACATCAACCATGGATAAGAAAAAAATAACGGGGTCACAGGGATGCCCTAGACTGAATTTAAGTGATGTAAACTGAACCTAATCATACATTCATTTCATCACTGGGATGAACTTAAAATCGCGCCATATTTTGTTGTTTCGATACTTAACACAAATATTGGTACTTATATGTATATTTTTTTGTTCTCATGTGGTTTGAGGGTTAACTTCAT
The DNA here is from genome assembly GCA_017562165.1 of Ectropis grisescens. Taxonomy (NCBI): domain Eukaryota; kingdom Metazoa; phylum Arthropoda; class Insecta; order Lepidoptera; family Geometridae; genus Ectropis; species Ectropis grisescens. Next base: position 9,894,104 of record CM029777.1, on the reverse strand, counting down.
TATCAAAGTCCTACTTAATTTTTTACAAAAAGTAGGCTCCCTCATAAAAGTAGTCTATAAAATTATATTCCAGACTAAAGTTCTGTAAAAATCTGTGTTCCAAGTTTCAACCCGATGCATTCAGACGTTCCGACGTGATTGAGCAGAAAACATCAACATTTTGACATTTATAGTCATAGTATTTTATTTATAACGAAAATGTTACATGTCACAAAATTAATTCATTTACATACATCTTTTGTGTAAGTACATTTTCCATTTTGCACAAGAATAAAAAAAAATAAACAATCATCAACAATGTCACATAAATAAATATGTCAAATCTGTTTAACTTATAATGTTAATAGATGATATAAGTGGTCCAATTATATAGATACTATATACGTACGTGTATGGACATATATAGATGATACCTAGTGAGAAATGATAAAAAAAATTCTGCTAGCCTACGGCATCGTTCACATATCATTACTTGTAACGGGCTACCAAGGGGTAACCTAACCTTTCTTAGTTTTGACATCGCGCTCTCTTTTTTTTCGCTTGAAATTATAGAGATAGCAATAGCAAAGCCATAACCGATTTCGTTAGGAGGTAGTAGGGCGGGTTCCTCCCGGTATGTACTCGTAGCAGTATCTATACTAATATTATAAAGCTGAAGAGTTTGTTTGTTTGAACGCTAGGATCTCGGGAAGTACTGGTCCGACTCATTCTTTTTCTATTGGATAGTCCATTTATCGAGGAAGGCTTTAAGGCTATAGAAAATAACTCTACTATTAATTGAAGCGGAGCATGAAACAAGAATGTAACAAAATCGGGAAAAAATATTTTTTTTTTCCCTTTGACATGACAGCATGTGTCAAAGATTGCGTCATTGTATTTCAGTAATCTGTGCATTGAATATAAACCTTTGCTTTTTTTTAAAATCTGAGTTGGTACGACCAATTTCCGACAGGTGGCATAGCAGGTAGCTGAAGAGGTTTTTTGTTTGAAATCGATATTCTCAGGAATGAGTGAACCGATTTCAGTCATTCTTTCACCGTTTGATACGTACGGGATCTCGATGAGTGCTATATAATATACCACGGGCGAAGCCGGGGTGGGTATCTAGTATATTTACATAATTCCTAGAGCTGCTAGCTAGAGGCTCTAAGTCGGGAGGTGGCGGCTTAGGTAAATGACAAAAGGCAATTAGGCAAACACTCGATGTCGAGTCGATCACTAGCGGAATCCCAACCGGTAGTGATCGACTCTCCAGACGAGCGCTAGAATTAGATTTTAAATGTACCCAACTCCCCCCTATTTTGCTCTTCTTCTCCTTATCCAAGAAATGTGTAAAAAAAGACAATTGATATGACAAAGATCTCCGACAACGGAGTCTGTGGAGTGGCTAATTAAAAAAAAAAAGAGCTGCTAGCAAAGTTTGGGTAGGTATTTGAGGAGTTTTGACAAGCGAAAAGAAAAGAGAGAGCGCTCTCTTTTCTTTTCGCTTGAAATGACAGAGACAGCAATAGCTTGAGGCAAGCTGGAAACTTGTCACATAATTCTCCTATTATATCTCTACACGGAGGAGCCGACCTGTCTACTGAGTAGCGGGGCAAAATGACTCCCTCAATCTAGATCACCTGGCAGGTAGATAGTCCTTCCAAAATGATATCTCTTTTAGAGAATCCCTATTTGCTAGTTATATATAATAGCCAATTTAAATTTCAAATTTGCTCAAACCCACTTTTTTTGCGAAACATATTTGCACGATCCTGTGTTTTTTTTAAATTCTTTAAACATTAAACTACAACATGTAAAGGTTGCATATTAAAATATACAGCGTGGCGCTTTGGTGCCGACATTAAATGAAACCACCTATAAAATATCATATTTTGACCTATTCTGTCAAATTAAATTTCAATTATCGTTATTATTTACTGAGTTATTCGCAATTTTCCAAAATACCATAATAGAGCAGGCTGTATCTAAAATTTCCTGCGCAAAGGTCATTACACCGCAGCCCACAGTCCATCCGATTTATCAATTAAAAATCAGGCGAAAAGCAAATACTAAAGAAATGAGATAGGTGATGTCCTGCAACACACGTGAAAACGTACGCACGTTGTGAATGAGATGCAGACGAAAGAGAAATAATGCACACGCCTATTAACTAATGTTAAATGTAGTCTTTCTCTTTCTCTAATTTTTCACTAGTTTAAACTAGTTTTGTGCTAGCCGCCGGGATGCGAAGTTGACCGTGTTGTCCCTGACACATTTCTCTAAATGGCGCGCTAAAACTTTTACTGTAAATCCTTAACTAGGGAATTTTGTAATCTAATTATTCGGGAAAAAGACGCTTACATGTTATTTTTGTTCGTTCTTTTAGTGTAATTTATTTTTAGAGTCAGTGTCAATAAGACTAGGTTGCTTTTCGTTTTGTTTTTGTGTGACTCTGATTGTGTTGTGAATAGTTATTTAATTAGTGAAGCCGAACGTACAGTGTTTTCTGAGTGTACCTATGCACATGTGATTTTAGTCTGATAAGTCCTACAATAGGATTTTGAAAATCGACCCAGAACATGTTTTCGACCGTTTAAAGCTTGTAAGTATACTAGCAACAATAATTCGATTTTAAACAAAATTACCTTTTCTCTCGAAGGGTTTTATTGGTTAGATTGTTTACGAAATTTAAATCGTATTGCGAGAAGTTGTTTTTATTTTATTTCTTACGAAAGTTGTAGGTACCAACCAATTCAGCAGCTTTCACGCTAAATGCTCTTTGTTATTACCAAGTGCTGGTCTAGTCCCGCGTTCAAATCCTACGCGCACCACTGTTTTATCGAAGTCATGTGCGTAATCCTGCTAACTTAAAAACGATGAAGAAAAACATCGTGAACAAAAAACCGACATGCACCTAGAATCTTTCGAGGTCATGTTTATGTTAACCACCAACCCGCACTTGGCCAACGTGGTAGATTATGGCCTTAAGTTTTTCCGTGCGAGAGAAATCCCCGAGTCCCAGCAGTGGGAACATTTGGTGGGCTTCAAAAAGCAATCATTTTGTAATGTTTCGCCAAAGTTACAATAGATACCTACCAACGCATTTACCTATTCACTTTGTTATTTTATTAGCTTTATTATTTGGTAGGTATTCGATTTCTTAGTGATGAACAGGCATAAAGTTGACGGGGAATCCCCGTCCCCGTTCCAAATTATCGCGCATTTGTAAGTAGGTACCTACCCCTCTCGAACGGGGCGGCGTTGCCGCGCCGTGCGCCCGCGCGCCGCGCGCCGCTTGCAGATAGGTAGGTACTTTCGTGCGACGTTGCCAGCTTGTTTTACGAAAAGCGAACGTAAATCACGCACACATCTGACGTTGAATGAATCTAGTGCACAGGATGATTTTCATTCTATCGCATGATATAATTATTTAGTTTGTTAGAGAATATTTTATTTTCAAATAAGCGAATATTAATTTTTCACACCTTTTGTATGATTACTGGTCAGTAACCCTACCCGTGTGTTCATTTAATGTCGGCACCAAAGCGCCACGCTGTATATTCAGTGAATATGTTTGAACATATTCACTGAATAATTTTTTTTAAATGTTTCCATTTTGCCCCGCCTCTCACCAGCCAGGTCTGCACCTCCGTATTGGAGTATAATAGGAGAGCTATGTGCCAAGTTTTCAGCTTGCCTCATATACCTACCCAAAATTTGCTGAAAGTGCTAAAGCAGCTATCGTAATATATGTACTCGTAGATGTAGTTTTAAGACAAATAAAGATATTCAGTTCGGTTTTCCTTCGATAAATAACATCCAATTTGAGCCATACGCGGTCTGAAGGGGAGGGGGATCACAGGGGACATGAATAAAAATCGTATACGTAAACTACAAATCTAAGAAAAATAAAAATATTTAATAGTACATAGACTATTTTTTAACACTGGAAAACAACTACGCGGGTAAAATCGTGGGGCGCTACTAGTAAAGTATTTATTTTAAAGTATTATTTGTATTATTTCTACTGTTTACCCCCTCAAAATCTGTGGCTGCTAATTTGAGCAGCTTTAAAAATGACTCACCTTTTCCTGCTGTATCAGATCATTGATACCAAAAACTCCGTGGCATTGCCGCACCGTCTTCAAGAAACTCGGTTTCTGAATTATTCTTACCGCAAATTTTGTTACTTTTGAAAACATTGTCACTGAAATTTCATTTGCTTTAAACCGTTTGCGTCTGTGTAATTTTTGGTAGATAATTCAAATAACCTAAAGTTGATTTGTGACTATTGATTTGTGAGTTTGTTGCCCAAAAATATTTTTATCACAGTTTTGAGGCAAATAGGTTATGAACAAGTTATGACAGATATTGGACAGAACAAAAAAATGTGACAGAATAAAAGTTACGTATAAATAGAAAAAAGTTTACCTGGTGAAGATTGAATGGATGTAGGTACCTCTATATAACTTTGTAGGTAAATAATCTATTTATACACAAAAATTGCATGTTTGTCTGTATGTACTTCATAGAAGGGTAGGGCTTTTAGATTTTTAATTAAACGTATACAATTTTAGGGGGTCAATGTCCCCTGTGACCCCCAAACCTAGGGATAGCCGCGGTTCCGCCTCTATGGCCGCACCGCGGCCCTTGTACTTCCACTGAGCACTCTGCTAATCAGAATGCTCGTGGAGGACCCTCATCTGGAAGACTTAGGAATTTTTCTTGGCCAATATGTCAGCCGAGTAACCTTTCCAAGTCTTCCAGTCTCTCTCCCTAACCTCTACATGCACTGCTAAGGGGGGTGAGGAGTGCGTGTAGAAGTTCCCAGCCCTGGCCGGGATTCACCATCACACAACAAGATGCCGCCGAGTCAAGTTATGTGATGCCCAGGGTGCGCCACGTGGAGGTTCCCGAGCCACGCACCCCAACCTTCGGACCACGCCTGCTAAGTACTTATACTTACACACTACTGTATTTAATACCTATTAATTATCAAATCAGTTTTAATAACTCATAAAGCATATTTTATTATGATTAATTTCACACCTGCGAAACACATTAAAACTTTGTTTAATGAAGGAATGTGCGTGAACATATATTTAACAGACGTAGATTTAAAATGAAATTATGAGAATATGTGGACTCTAACCATCATTATTTGTAAGTACCAAATAGAATAACAACAGTAGGTACCTAATACAGATCTCCCGTTCTACCGTCTAACTAAATTGCTTTGCTATTGCGGTCTCTATTATATCAAGCAGAAAGAAAAGAGAGAGAGCAATATCAAAGCTAAGACAGTTCTAGTTCGGTGGTAGACCCTCTGGTCAACATAGATAGTAAGACAGTCAGAAACACGCGCATAATAAAAAATACACTTAGCACAATACAGACGACATTTATACATAGTGTCATAAATTACACTCTTATCGCTTATAGAGATTTCTTCCAGGCAGCGTGCATTAGTAGCCTACTAAATATTCCTTCTACTGAGACTCGTAGCCTTCTCTCGCAAGGAGATAGTCAAGTCCATAATCCACCATGCTGGTCCTAATACGGGTTGGTAAATGACGTAAGCACTACCTACATGAATGACTAGGAACATGTCGGTTTCTTCACGATGTTTTCCTAAACCAGTTTTAAGCAAGTGACATTAGCGAAAACGAGAGTGGTACGCGTGGGATTCGACCCAGAGGCTCCGGATCGGTAGTTGCCGTTTTCTCAACTAGACCAAAAATCAAATCAAAATCAAAATCAAAAATCTTTTACTAACCATAATACAAGCATTCATACAGTTTTAACAATTAAAACAAAATTTCTTAAAATCATACACAGTTCATTATTAATAAAACTGTTCTTAATAATGACTGTCTGGCACCCGAACTAGTTCATAAACTGTGTTTCTGGTGCCAGAGCCCACCGTGTTTTTATAAATTTGTATTTAATTTTTACTTGTTAATATACATTAAATGTGGGTACTTAGCGAGGAAATACATGGAACCAAAGTTAAAGCGTCGGCCGGCATCCCGATAACAGGTAGACAAATTACTCGACCTAAGGTCGGTGGCACACCGAGAGTTTTGTAACCGCCGACGTAAAAAATAGTTTATTCATTTTATTACTTTTATTTTATATTATACTAGCGGCCCGCCCCGGCTTCGCCCGTGGTACATATATATAACCTACAGCGTTCAAGGATTACGAACATATGAAAGAACGGTGAACGATTTTTTTAAATCGGTCCAGTAGTTCCCGAGATTAGCGTGTTCAAACTATATATATGCTATAGGCTACTTTTGATCCCCAAATTATGGTGCTGTTTACTGGGTCAGAAGTGACACCTGTAGACATCTGGCGGGGATAACTAATTAAATGATGATTGATCATTTTTCGACCGGAGAGGAAAAATGATTAAATTACTAAAATGGCTATTAAAAAATAAGGGTTGATCGTAGAAGGGTGAAAATTCAGGATCGTATGTATTTTTGTATGTTGTATCATAAAAAAATAGAAATTAAAAATTTTGTCTAAAAAATTAAAAAATAAATTTACGGGTGGACTACCCCTAACATTCAGGGGGATGAAAAATAGATGTTGGCCGATTCTCATAGATACCGGATAAGCACAAAAAATTTCGTCAAAATCGGTCAAGCCGTTTCGGAGGAGTATGGCAACGAAAACTGTGACACGAGAATTTTATATATTAGAAGAAGATTTAGACCAGCCTCAAGTTAGTCAAATTCAAAGCTATATCAGTAAAAAGTAAAGCGACAATATAGAGTAAGCCAAAGTAACAGCAACAAGAAAAAATAATATGTCGTCACATATATAGGTATACTAATAATATAGATAACAGTACAAACTACTGTTTTTCGCTCCAAAGAGCACAGTACGCTGCTACGCAGTGATTTGAACTCTTCATAATAGGCGTGACGACAGGTCCTGCGATTATATTAAATCTTTACTAATATTATAAAGCTGAAGAGTTTGTTTGTTTGTTTGAACGCTAGGATCTTGGGAAATGCTGATCCGAATTGAAAGATTCTTTTTCTATTGGATAGTCCATTGATCGAGGAAGGCTATAGGCTATAGAAAATAACGCTACTATTAACAGAAGCGGAGCATGAATCAAGAATGTAACAAAAACGGGGAACAATATTCCTTTTTGAGAGTTTTGGTACTGTGCTTTGACATGACAGCATGTGTCTAAGATTGCGTCATTGAACATAAACCTTTGCTAATCAAATTTGTTTCTAAATCTGAGTTAGTACGACCAATTTCCGACAGGTGGCGTAGCAGGTAGCTGAAGAGGTTTTTTGTTTGAAAGCGATATTCTTAAGAATGACTGAACCGATTTCAGTCATTCTTTCACGTTGAATATGTTCGGGATCCCGCTGAGTGCTATATATGTACCACGAGTGAAGCCGGGGAGGGCATCTAGTTATTTGGTATAATGACAGTATTTAAATAGAATAAAATATGTACCAATTTTAATTTTGATATTTTTTAGTTTAACTTACTTTATGATCATTCAAAGCTGGATGGGCAAGTCCGTTTTAAAAGTACGAAATTATTAGAAAATCTATTTACCATTGGATAACCCATTTCAATTTCAAGTAACTTTTGTTATGAAACTAGTTTCCTAAACGCAATATTTAATATAGCTACCATACAAACTTTACGCTCGACGCATAGAAAATACGACAGTGTGACGTCACGTTTCTGTAGTGATTTGTATGAAGCGTTTTTGGTAGAGTCCAAAATTGTAATTTTAAAATCATGATATCACGGGAAGTTTTTAAGATAACAAAGTAATTATTTCGCCTATATTTCAGTTATTGAGTAGGCTTTTGATGGCACATTAAATCAAAAATGAGTCGACATGCCTATTCAATACCTAGTTGTGTGGTACAGTGCCGCAATGGCAGGCAGGTTACTATCACGCTCGTATCTTGTTCGTACTGTCCGTCTATACATTATAATAAACTTAATAATTACATATTATACATATATGTTTTTTTTATATATGTGACTATTAAGATTTTTTTTATTATATACGGTACCTACGTCTGATGAAAAACTTTTAATTAACCACCATATTCGTGGATGAAAAACGTAGTAAGTTTTAACGTAAAATCAACTGCCAAAAAACACATTAAAACAATATACTATCTAAGGACACTTGGGTGATTGAGATGAATGTAACGATATCTTAGTTATCAAAATCCATCCAGCCGTTTGGAAGATACGGGGAAATCAAGAAATTTACAAACATATAAGATACGCGCGACAAACATAACCCTTCTTGCAGTCGGGCAAAAAGACGATACTGAGCTTTACTTACATTTTGTAATACGATGGGCAGATTCATACTGAAGGTTTTTCAAACTGTTCACAGCGTTTTTACTAGCAGAGCGCTGTTCAGGAATCTATCTAGTAGACCTGCCTACCAATCAGCAAGAATCAGAACCAGACGTACACGGAGATGCCATAACAGGCCAACGGCGTCGGATGCCGGCCTACCCTCCTCTCAGAAGCGATCAGAGACAGTACGTGGTCAGACAAAGCCACTTCCGAGCCGACAGCGAAAAAGACTTGGACATAAAGAAAAAGATAGCAACCCTCGTCCAGCAGACGGTTCACGACACTGACAGAAAAATCAAATCTATTCAGAATCTCAAAACGAAGCATAGAAACCAACCGCCTTACAAAATAGGCTTTATTCTTAACATGATAAAGAAAGCTAGAGACGTTCTGAATGAATTGTTCAATGTTGCGGTGAAGCATAGAGATGAATGGAAGGCTTTGGAACAGTTGAAAATATTTGAGTTGATCGTACATACGAATGTGGATACGACGAATCTTGTTAGGCAATTGGTTGAAATTCATGTTCAGTATTTGAATGCTACTAACGGTGGTGGTGGAGATAAGAAGAGGGTGGTGTTGCTTTGAATTACCAATGTATTTACGTCAATAAATAAAAATATTTTTATAATATCTATTTATTAACTTACTTAATTACTTAATCTTAACCCTAGAGGTATTACGTTATTTCAATCATCGATATAAACCATTGGATTAGTTACCCTGAGTAACTTGAAATTGGTAATAAACTGCATCTCTATGTGTACTTATCGTAAGTAGTTTACACATAACCAATCTACTTGACCCCTAGAATCGCTAGCGGCGCGATATGCTGTGGTTCTACTTATTTTGGTTGTTGACAACGAATAGTGTTAAGTAAAAACGTCCGGCGTTCACCGCTTCCTGCAACCGACTGGAACGGTGAGTGCATGAGCTCACTCTTCCTAACAATGACATGCCTTTCGAGAAGTACACTCAGTGTAGAATATGGGTTCTCGAACCCAATGCGAAGCCACTCAATTTTCTTCTAAGCCGATGGCGATACTGGCCAACTGAACAGTTGGTTGCGAGCTGCAAGTGGTGCCAGCACAACTAGGGTTAATCGGGATGTTTGGCGATGGACATGGCGGCTGAGACGGAGATGTTACGGCGGGAAAATAGCGGCGTGTACTACGATGCACCGTACTCTCTACTCACCAAGACCTTAGGTGTCTGTCATGTTTTGATCGGCGGATAGTTAGTTAGTTAGTTAGTTAAACGGGGCCTTTTCCGCACTTAGCCTCTCAAATTGGGCCATTGTGCGTGGCTCATACTACCCTTCTACTCCAGCCATCCCAGGCTATCCCAGAAGGCAAGCAACCTATTCAGGTTGGTGAAGGCCTCTGGGACTGCTGCTGGGGAGTGGAGGAATTCTGCCCGTTGATCTGCCACGGTCCTGCATTCCACAATCACATGCTGTGGCGTTTCCTCCTCCTCCATGCATCCTCTGCATAGAGGGCTGTCTGTCACACCTATATTGAAAAGGTGCTTGTTTAGAGGACAGTGGCCAGTCATAATACCTATAACTTTACGTACTTTGTCCCTGCTTAATCTGATAAGGTTGCGCGCAAGTTTTTTTTTGTTGCTACCGGAATAGCATTTTTGGTTTGCCTGCAACCTTCAGTGTTTCTCCATTCCATTAAATGTGCTTTCCCAGTATTTTCCTGCAGCCATGTTTTTATTTGGGCCTGAGGTATAGGCATTAATGGTTCCGGTCCATATACTACTGCCTTTGCTCCTCTTTTGGCCAGTTCATCAGCTGCGTCGTTACCTAGTGAGTCGCTGTGTCCTTTGATCCATTGGAGGGTTACTCTGTTCGTCCCTGCTATGGATTGGAGTGCATTGTGGCATTCCAATATAAGGACAGAGGTTATGGTATTATTTTTAGGGCTTGAAGCACTGACGCGCTGTCGGAGACAATTTTGATGTTTAGGTCCCCAACATCTCTGGCTGCGACCGCCTGTGCCGCCCTGGTGATACCGATACATTCGGCTTGGAAGATTGTATTTAGGTTACTTAGTGGTGTTGCTATTTTTATGTTTAAGTTATTTGAGAAGACGCCGGCTCCTGTACCTTGTGTGGTTTTAGAGCCGTCTGTGTATATCCTCACTTCTCTGCTACCAGAGCTATCTTTTGATTCTGCATTGAGTTGGATATTGTATCTTCGATCAAAGACATGTTGACATATTGTTCTGTCCATAGGTGCCTCCAGAAACGGTATTTCTTTCAGCACCTGTTGCAGAACTTTGAGTGTTGTGTTTCTATATTTTGTTTCCACAGTCCGTTTGCCCTTAGTCTCAGGGCGGCTGCCGTAGCCTCCTCCTGTATGACTAAGTGTAGAGGTCTCAAATTTAGGAGATACTCCAGTGCAGCTGATGGTGTGGTCTTCATGCATCCAGTAGCTGCTACGCTTGCCAGGCGTTGCAGACTTTGGAGTTTAGCTTTTACTGTGGTCAGTTGTGTTCTGGGCCACCACACAACCGATCCGTAGGTCAGAGAGGGTCTGATCACTGAGGTGTACAACCACAGTGTGATTTTTGGATTGAGACCCCATTTTCTCCCAACGAGTCTCCGGCATTGCCAAAAAGTTAGGCAGGCCCTCTTAATTTTTGTGTCAATGTGACTCGCCCAGTTCAGTTTATTGTCAAGAATGACGCCCAGATATTTCACTTGAGTTGATAGGGAGAGTTTGGTGTTAAATAGTTTTGGGAGATGTAATTCTGGTAACTTTCTTTTGTTGGTGAAAAGAATGAGTTCTGTTTTTTTCGGGTTTACTGACAGTTGATGTTCGCCACACCATTTTTCTACAATCTGAAGGGCCGAGCGCATGCACTTACAAAGGACATTTTCAGCGCTTCCGCTTATCAGTATTGTGAGGTCATCTGCATAACCAATAGTAGTGTATCCTCTGTCATTTAGGATCTTTAAGAGGCTGTCCACCACTATGTTCCATAATAGTGGTGATAAGACGCCACCTTGGGGGCATCCTTTTACTACCTTCGCTCTTGTGGTAGTGTTCATCACTATCTGGACCGCTCTTTTGCTAACCAACTCGGTGATCCAGTTCCTCATCACTGGTTCGACCCTGAGTTTGCAAAGGGCGTGGTTTATGCTGTTGTGCATTGTTTTATCAAAAGCCCCTTCTATGTCGATGAAGGCAGCAAGTGTTGAAAGTTTGTTTGCGAGAGCCGATTCTATCTTATGTACGACCATATGTAGAGCCGACTCTGTTGATCTACCCTTCCTGTATGCGTGTTGCTGAGGATGTAGTTGTTTATATTTCAGTGCCCCGTCTCTTAGGTGTCGGTCCACTAATCTTTCTAAAGTTTTTAGAAGGAATGACGTTAGGCTGATAGGCCTGAACGATTTGGCTTTGTGTAATCCTCCTTACCAGGTTTTGGTAGGAAAATGACTTTCGCCTCCTCCATGTTTTCGGGATGTATTTAAAAGCTATACATGCCCTATATATTGGTAGCAGGTGCTCTATTACCTGATTTGGTTGCCATTGTAGTAATGTGGGAATATGCCATCCAGCCCTGCGGATTTGAAGGGTTTAAAGCTTTTAGTGCCCATTCTATTCTATCCGCGGTTACTACATTGTTTGCGACTTCCCATTCTTGGGTTGTTGGTGTGCAGTATTTTTCTTCTGGCCATTCTAACTCTCCTGTGATCTGGCATCCAGGAAAGTGAGTCTCCAGAAGCACTGCACTTGTTTCTCGGTCTGTGTTTGTGTAAGTGCCGTCTTCCTTTTTTAGGGAGCCCGGGAGGTTGAGCTCGCCCTTGGCTAGAACTTTCTTTATTCTACCGGCTTGGTTTGTTGAGTTTATGCTATTACAGAAGTTGTGCCAAGATTCTGTTCTGCGAAACCTGATACGCTTCTTGTAATGCTGTTGTGCAATTTTGTAGTTATCCCAGTCTTCCATGGATCTGGTGTTTTTTGCCCTGTTATAAAGTGTCCTTAGTTTATGGCGTAGTCTATCGTTCTGGCCCCACCAGGAACCTTTGCCTACGTTATTTGATTTTACCACTGGACATGCTAATTCATAACTATTCAACAGAGATTTGGTTAGGAGTTGTACGTTCGTTTCTATATTTTCTGTACTAAGTGTTGCGTCGGTCAGATGTGTATCACCTAGTGCTTGGTTTAGTGATGTTGTGTACCTTGTTATATCGGTTTTACGGGGTTGCGATATGGAACAGGGTCTGTTGACTTATACTGTAATTGAAACAAACGCGGCGGTGGTCTGCGAATGATGGCTCGTTTGATACGTGCCATCCTCGACTTGACTAGCCACCGCGTTGGTTGCCAGTGTAATATCTATGATGGTTTGGTACCTAGAGCTTACAAAAGTAGGTTCCGTACCCCTGTTCAAAATATTAAGATTGGTTTGGAATAAATATTCGGCTAAAGACTCACCCTTTTGTTGGTGTTTTACTTCCCACAGTGAGTGATGAGCGTTGCAGTCGGCAGATGCGATCAGGTCCCAGTCTTGTGCTTCACAGTGTTGTACCAGGTCGGCCAGTTCTTTTGAGGGAATGTCACCCTCGCCCGGCAGGTACACTGATGCTAGTACTAGGACAGTTTGGTTTTCTGTTGTGAGTCTCACTGCTGTAAGGTCTCTAGAACAGAATTGGTTAAGCAGAGTGGTTGTTATAGATTTAGGCATATAAATGCAGGTTCTGGGGTTTTCGACAGTAGTGTCTACCATTAACTTACCGCCGATGTTATTGAGACCGCAGATTTTGTTGTTTTGATCCAGGGTTCCTGGATCATGGCGACGGTCTTGTTATTTTCTCCAGCACTCTGCGCAGTGTGGCCGCCGCTATTTGTTTGTGCTGGAGATTGGTTTGTATGAAGTTGAGGGGCTAAGGGCTACGCAGGACGTCATCTTCGTCACTGCTGGAGCACCCTCACTTTGCAGCGGTGAAACCGTTTCCACTTCGCTCTGTTTGGATTTAGGAGCAGAAATGGAGGGCTCCGGAGTCGATGTCTCCTTTGCCTCTGTTTCACCAGCTGTGTTGGTCTTCACGGGTTGCTGTTCGGCCGTTTTCGCTTCCTCTGAGGAGAAGAAGCGGATGTACCCACTCCCCGACATGTGGGCCACCCGGCGGTCTCTGTCTAGGATGGTTTGTTTCTGGTCCTCGGTATTCCTAGGATGAGGTGCACTACCTTATCCTTGGAGCCCGTGACCTCCTGTGGTTTCTCATCTACCGTCATGTCGTAACACTGCCACGAGTCCACTTTGTACCACGGATTTTGGGCACAAAGGACTCGGTGCAGTGTTGCAGCGTCAGCAATACGGGTATGAATCAGAAGCCCTGCCTTGAGCTCTCTTCTTCATATCCGATTGCCTCATGACCGTTAGATTGGTATTTGCAACCGGTGATGGTAAGGTTCTGACCGTTTCTTCCAGCCAGCTGAGTGAGTTCTCGTCTTCGCACCACATCGCCAGCGCCCCGTCCAATAGGAAGGGTCGACCACGGAAAGCCGGTGCGGATGAACTCGAAGAGGTTGGAGACAGAATGGCCTGGAGAATGCTGTCATCGACAGCTTCTCTAAGCGCCTCTGCCTGGGTCTGCGAGAGGTCCTCGGTGGGACGGTAGTAATCACCACCTTCAGGTGGGATTGAGCCGCGTCTGCGTAGCTCACCGTCCGCTTGGGTTTTGGGTCGGTTTTCGCGCGTTTGGCTTCTCCTCTGGGAGATTGGGTCTCGTCCAAGCGAGCGCGCTTCGATGAAGCTCTTTCGCCCGGCAGAGCCCCTTTCTCGGGGTGTTCCTTTTCAGGAATGGGAGTAGAAGCCTTCGCAGCGATCCGTCTACCGCGAGCACCTCTCGGGTTCCTCCTCTTCTTCATTTGGCTGGGAACAGGTGGTGGTGGTGGTGGTGGTGCCACCCCTGTGGAGGTGGATTGTGTTATTTCGCGCTGCGTTTCCGCTGCTGCGATGGTCGTTGGTTTGGTAGGCTGAAGTGCTTTCCTGCTCGCGCGCCTGTTGTGGCGACTGCGTTCTGGTCCGCTCTTCTGCCCCTGTTTTTGGGTTTCGGCCTTCGAGTGCGTGGACTCCCTTTCGGCGGCTTGATCGGCGGATACAGTGGGTCTGTAGGGGATGAAAAGTGCCGTTGTTTTGATACACTGTCTGGGCAGTTAAATGGTGGCGATTGGGACAGATATCTAGCCCGTCGCGATTCATTAGCCGTGACATGGTCACCTACAGTGAAGTGAAAAGGATCCTGAGGTGGGGTGACAATATGGCCGTGTGGAGCCCTCCAGGCCACGTGGTTCGACAGCGTAGTTCGATCAATCGGACCACGTGAACTTTTTTTCCAGTTGGTTCGATTTTAGAATCGCACCACGTGAACTACTAATTCTTGGGACCTCGTGGTTCGACTCCATTGTCGAGTGGCAATGTGGAGGCGTATACTAATCTACTAATCCTACTAATATTATAAACGCGAAAGTTTTAGGATTTTTGTTGCTCAATCATGTCTTAACGGCAGAATGGATCGGGTTGAAATTTAGAACACAATTAGATTTTACATAGGTTACATTTTACAAAGGTTACATTTTACAAAGGTTACATTTTACATAGGTTTCATTTTACATAGGTTACATCTTATCGTGTGAAAACTATGGAAACGGCAAGAATGCGGGTAAAACCGCGAGGAACTGCTTCGATCAGATATTTGTAAGAGCATTGATCGTTGCATTTTGTGTGAATTAGTGCCCGTTTTAAGCACGCATTCATGTGTTGTTTAGAATTAGTGTGGATCAAATTTATTTATGAATAAGTCTGAATATTTTGCTAAAAGCTAAGAACAGAAACACGAAATCTCTTAAATTTTGCTTATGACGACCATCATTCCTTTGGGCAGTACTCGGTAGGTACCTACCTATTTCACTGTACTTACTTATGTATATTATTTAAGTATTTTGGTTTTCCGTTAGAATCATTTGCTTGCCTGCCTATTGATGCCTGCTTATCTATGTAGTATGGTATAGGTAAGCAATATTTGATGTTCAACTCAGAGCCAGACTACGTGGGTTCGATTCCCACCCGGAAAGAATTTTGTCATGAATACAAATATTTGTACTGTGTCCGGGTATTGCTCAAGTAAGTATTCATAATTTGTATATAAGTACTAGCTGTACCCTGCCACGCTTCGCTGTAACACATTGTGATGCAAAAATTAGATAAAAAACAATCCTTGATGCGGATTATACATCATTGTAAAATTTCAGCTCGATCGGTGCAGAACTTTTTGAGTTTTTGAGGCGTACACAAACCAACATAACATTTTTTATACACAAAGATTATATTAACTCTATAATGAAGCTTTGTTTAGTTTGGGGCTAATTAGTGTTGCGTGAGGAATGTCCAAATGTAGGTACCTACATAAATATTTTATGTTATCAAAATGTGCCTTTATAGTTGTACTTAATACTCTTTATCAGAGGTCGTAGCCTGAAAAACATAGGAAAGATATAAAGTATTACAACGCGTTCTAACTGTTCAATGCACTTTTGCTTTTAGAAACATGATATCTTTCTTGGAAAACTCATCAAAACTATTGTAACCTCGCAGCATTGCCGCGCTTACCAATCCACCCCAGTCTAAACAAAAAGATGTTCTAATATCAACACTACTTTTGCAAAATAATAACTGTACCAGCTTTCTGTGAGCTCGTAAAGAAATGCGCCTCCCGCGTCACACGTGTGGTGACGTCACATTGTCTACAATCTTAAATAATGAAAAGGCTGCCATCTTTTCCAGCCAGTAATTATTTCGCGGCAGGCAAGGTGAATTTTAGGCCCATTCGTAGGCTAAAGCGTCTAGCGTTGAGCGTAGAGCAGCAGAATATTAACGCACCGAGGCTGGTTTTAGTTTCAACATCACTAATTGATGTAAGTCTTGTGCACAAGTTGTAAGTACCCTGAGTTTCTGGATAGTTTTGATGGTGTTAATCTTGTCTAAGGAAAGTAAATTAATTGTTAAATACTGTCCAAATTTAAAAAAAGATGTTTTTATACACTACCTCCGGCATTATTTTTTACATGCTTTGTTATCTATGTGTGCTACGTGGAGGCTTCCGAACCATGCACTCTAGGTAGGTAGGTGGCATATAATAGTAAAATCAAAATGTAACTCAAAAAAATATTCAAGCCTAACTACAGCTTCGTCATAACATAAAAAACTATTTTTTATTCGCACTCTGATGCATTGTCTTCCATGGTTTAAAGTCGGGCTACCATAGTCGTCCATTAACATTTTAAAATACCATTTTCCAATCTTCTCCACCCATCTCCAAAAGAAAAGATTCAAAATAAATTTACAGCGTACAAAAGTTTGCGTATTTTAGACGCTGCGTGTTTCTAAGCTATGGCCTTAGCTAAACTATGACACACACGTGGTTGATGAGGTCGCGGTAGTGCATTAGTTGATGACGTCACGCTTCGGAGATGACAGCGACGTCGGTGCTGACGAAGTAGCGGTGACGAAATAATCATAGGCATGTATGTATGTGGTACGTAGGAGCTAAAATATAGTAAATAATAATAACTATACGAATGCGTTATCACGCATTCACTCATCATCACGTTCAGTTATACCTAAATCAGGCGCGGTCCCAGCCTCGAATTTTGGAGGGGGTCACCAGTACGCAGCCTCAGGTTTGGGGGGGGGGGGGTCAGGAGTAGAAATACAATAAATCGAGCAAAAAATACTTTACTAGTAGGTAGCCCCCCAAGACTTTACCCGCGTAGTTCCCGTTCTAGTTGTTTTCCCGCGTGAAAAAATATTCTATGTACTATTAGATATTTTTAATTTTCTTAGATTTTTTGTTCAACGTATACGATTTTGGGGGGATGGTCATGTCCCTGTGACCCCCCCTCGGACCGCGCATGCCCTAAATATGCAATAGAAGCGGACGCCGCACGAGACGAAGACGTGTGGGGTCGATTTTAATACATTTTCAATGCAGAAAAGGTCGTAAGAAAGCATCACAAGCCACATCCGCCAATTTGTTTTTGGGCAACGACATGATCTTGGCTGTGACTCTTTAACGAATAGTTCAAACATAAACCGCATCCCAAACATTACTGAGCAAAAAAATTTTTTACAAATTTTCAAATCTTATTTATATTTTATTTATTACGTTATTTCAACGTTTGTAAGGTAAAAGAAACTGACAGAAACAATATTGAATTCAGTTTTAGTTGTATAAATAAAATGCGCGTTTACTTAGCGCTAACTATTGAATCGTATAAAAATGACAGGTCCGATATATGTCCTTACCTAGGGTTCATACTTAGATATGCTCTGAAGCTTAAGACGATAGATAGATACCAACATAGATGAGACGATTAAATAATATCTATTGTGCGTAAAGGTACCCCAAATTTGTGGACAAGAGCGATTACTTTGTTTAAAACTGGAATCGGTTCAACTCCAATTCCACCAAAATTATGAATCCTATCCCAAAATCATGAGAACGAATTGTGGATACCTACCACACAATGGAAGCGTTCATTCCCAAAAAGTACATCTATTCACATCAAATGTACAAATTTGCTGTAGTGAACAGTGAACATGACACACAAAACCTGGTCTATCATTCAAACTCCTTCCCAATTTCCGTAACAACCGTCCGAAGCCGTATCGTTTTAAACAAAAGAGCATCACAATGGAAAAATGGGAAACTCTTTTTTGACGAAAACAATGGAGTGGAGCAAACGTGAAAATATATTTGGGAGTAGGGTTGAGTGAGTTCACAGTAAAATAGTTTAAATAATTGTATTTAGGTAAATTAATTAGCTTTCCTCTATCTCTTTAATTACTCGATCATGTTGTCTTAAGTTTTGACATCGTAAACATCTACTTAGGCATAACGCAAGCCCAATTAATTGAAATCAAACCAAAGAAATTGAGTTTGAGTCAAGTTTTATAATTTGTAGGTAATATCCAGGAAGGTAATATGGCGATTGGTGACGGAAAAATATAGCGAATAACGAAATTTTAAAGCATAACTCACAAAAAAAATAAGGAACGGATTATGTCATTTCAAAGAAGTCGCTGAAGACACAGATTATACAGAAGGACCATCTTGATCATACCAGATTTCAAACAAAAACAGTAAGACAGACATATGACAAACGTCATACAATACAAGTGCTACTTACTCATCTATTTGAAGTCGGTGCCAGTCAGGCCAAAAATACTATGTAGGCACGTGGTAGGTAGGCATATTCACTACCTGTAAGACTTGGCTAGCACCGACTTCAAATAGATGAGTGAGTAGCAGTTGTAATAATGATATTAATTAATGTTTCGCTTTTGAGTGCCTATTTGTGGTTTAATTTTTTGTGCGATAATAGTTTATTTTACCCTTTTTAGTGCAAAACTAGTTTTTATTAACGCATAACTGTTGTGAAATTTAAAATTACGTCATCCAGAAAATTTTATGCAAATTTAGTTTTGGTTCATATTTCAAAAACCACTGGACCGATTTCGATAAGATTTATATGGGACCATTCGTTTTGGAAGTCGATTAAAAATTAGAAAATTACAAATCACTTATTAACTTTGAGAATTTACCAAAGTTGGTCTGAGCTTATTAACGACTTGAAATAAATCTATTGAACTATTTAATTTTTTCAAAGGTTTTCTACAAGAAACTTATAGCGGCCAATAATGAGTTTTTAATCCTCTTTATAAGTGCGCATAATAGTAGTTTATGCTACGAGTTTATGATTACCGCTGATAAGAAGTGGCCAGTTTATGGGTCAACTTTTAAAATGTTTTGTATCATCTTATCTTACCTGCAAACAGTAATAAAGATTTTTGCTTTTATATTGTAGTTGAGACAAAATACCTATAATATATACCTATAATATATAATACCAATATACCTATATAAATAATAATAATAAGTTCCTTTTCCTAACGTGAAGTTTTATTTTAATCAATTTTCCGTGTAAACTGTAAAGAGATCAACCCTGGGCGCAAGTCCATGCGTTGAAGAAAGAAGAAACAACAACGCCAGTGATTGCCAAATTGAACATTGTTTCGGCAGTTGCTTTAAAACATGAAAACAATGGTTCCAGCCCACTGTCCGTTCGCGGCTGCCCGACCGCTGCTATAGTGCTGGGAAAGCCGGATAGTTATCGGAAAATCCCATGTTGATTTATTTTTTGCATATTCTAGATTTCAAATGACATTTTGATGCCGAATTCATATTTATGCTCTTTAATTGAGTACAATCGGATCTTAAATTTGAAATGCAGAACTCCATAATTCTATAGAATTTCCTGTTAGATTTACTAGCCAATTCGCTGGCGCCTGAGGGGATCCGATTGATAAAAAAAAACATTCTTCACTAGGAGATAATTATTTGCAAGTTGTAATTATTATATTATTTGTTTCAAGTTTTAATATTAATGTAATTCGAACTAAGTAGGTATATTATTATTTCCTCGACTATAATATTACGTATGATGATGTCCTACATAAAATTAAACAATAATTTGTCAATATTTATTAAATCGTTCTAATTTCTTAGTCCATTCAGGACATGTCCTGCATGCACACTGTCCTGTTCTTTTGTTTTACTTTTCTCGTTCTGGTTGGACTTGTATGATATGGAATAACGTCTCTGCAAAATAATAATATCTTTCTGCGTTCATAAACGGTGATAGCCAGTAACCACTTACTATCAGTGGGCCTTCTCATTGTTTACCGCTGTTTCTGTCCTCTAAAGAATAAACATACAATTAGTAAATACGCTATTAATAACTACTTAATAAAAATATTTAGAATAAGATGTTAGAATATTTTATTTTTATTGTAATATTTGGTAGTACAGACTTCACTAGTGGTCAGAAGCTAGGAGTGACTAGCACCATGTTTGCCTAAATTTTAAAATGAAACGTAGGTACCTTCAATCTTGATACTATTGCTTTATTTTTTGTGGGGCATTAGGTACACTAAAATAAAAAAATAGAATAAATATTGGTGGTGGACAATTCACACACAACACCATCTGACCCCAAACTAATCAAAGCTTGTGTGATGGCAGCGAGATAGCTGATATAATACATATATAGTTTTAAATACATACTTATTATACATAGAAACACCCAGACAAAGTGCAAACATTCGAATTCATCACACAAATATTTGCACTGGGTGGGGATTGAACCCACGACCCTCGGTTTCTCAGGCAGAGCTACTACCAACTAAGCTACTAGGCCAGTCAAACACTCCAAGAACACTATCCATAATTTCATACCAAAAACAAAAGAATTAAAAAAAATAGTTACGATTACACAGGATTCTGATTTTCCTAATTTGTATCCTGTTGTAATTAATTCAATTCAATTCAATTTATTTCTTCGAACCATTATTTTACAAAGAAAACTTGGTAACGTCAATTACAAAATAATAATAAAACAATTTAAATACATAACACAGTTATCGCGTATATGTCGCGAGCAGTCCAGCTACCGCAAGCAGTACTCGTTCACGAGTACGCATATGATAGCCATCGCTCTCCTTGACCATATTTTAGGGAAGAAAGCAACTAAATAAGTAAGTAACAAACAGTTCACACGTTTAGTTTTTACTACTCGTATTTACGTTTTTTGTACTTTTTGGTAGGTACTTATTTTTTAAACACGTGCCAATAAGGCCCTATTCCTAAAACCGTAATTATATTTGATTCTACAAATAAACAGAAGAGCTATATATACAGTTCAGGTAATAAAGAATTAAGATTTCCGATCTGGTTCTACATTTTATGTTGCTTTGCCATTTTTGTATTTATTTTCGTTTACCCATATCAATGAAAAGGTTCCAAATTCAGTTTTTCAGATTTTACAAGAGAATGAATCTTATTGCTCACATGTTTTTTTTTTAATTTCAACAAATTGTTGTCATTTTTTTTAAATTCCTTAAAAAATAGGTGAAGCTTGCAAACTAACATATCGTTAACGTCCAAAATATTACTAATACTAATTTACTAACTAGTGGTTGTGTTCTAGTTTTTGAGTAGGTGATAGAGGCCATCTGATGCTAACTGTGTTATATTTTTTATTTATTATCCTTTTATAAATAATCTAGGTTAAAGTTAGTTGACGTCTAAACGACTTTACGAGTGGCACCTGTAATAGTATTTGACTCACTGATTCGAAAGCTTTTCCTGTGGTAACTTTAATCATATGGTAAAAATTTATATTACTTTTCCATTTCCATATTCAATTATCCTTATCCATTGCCAATTATGGCCAATAACAGGGACAGCCGATAGAAGTGAAGACTTTTACTTAGAATTTTTGTATTATACAGCACAAATGTTGAACAATACGTCACCTGTATACTGTATATAGATACAAATAAACTACATTCTGCTACTATGCATGTGAGTGACGCAAACCTCTAAGACTTTCCTCTACGAAAAATTGATTAAGTACAGCAACCAAAAAAAAATTGGCAGTCATAGGAACTGGCGATGGAAGTGAAAACTTACCAATGATTTTTTCAGAAATTAATAGTTTGGAAACTACACAGGTGTAACCAGAGGGCGTGGCCTGGCCATCAGACGTGGCCATCTAGAAATGCGTCAGCATTTCCTGACGCTGGCATCAGCATTATCTGACGCGTTTCTAAATGGCCGTGCCATAACGGCCAGGCCACGCCCTTTCAGTATGTCCCAATGGCTGACACATTTCTAGCTGGCCAATGGCCATGGTCCCGGTACCCGAAGATTTCTTATCACACCCGAGCGTGACGCTACAATTCGATTCACAAAAAATCTGTCTAGGCGCGAGAAAAGAAGTTTTCACTTCAAAAAATCACTTCGAAAAATATGTAGTGTGACGCAAGTATCAAAACGATCCAGTCACGCACGCGGTATGAACGACTTGGTCAGTTTCTTCCATCCGCAGAACTCGCAACTAATTGCAACATTAAACAATAGAACCTCTTAGCAACACGAGTAGCCATTGTGTTGCCAGTATCTGCTGCCGACTCGTTACTAATGTTGCAGATTTGGGGAGTTTTGAAACATTTTAATATTTGTATTATATCTAACTAGCGGCCCGCCCCGGCTTCGCACGGGTACATACACACACACACATCCTTTTTTTTGTATCGGGTTTAAAAAAAAGTAAAATTATAAAGGAGTTTGAATTTTTTATGATTTTTTATTAATGTTTTTTGTATTTTTATTTTAAAATTTTATACATATATAATATAATTTACAAAATTTACAAAAACAAAAAAATTATTTACAAAAAAAAAGCCATTAGTTTTAGTGAGTCAGAGCTTCCCTGTAAACGATATTTGAAGTAGTTTTATTTTGTGGCAGCAAAATAAATTGATTTTTAGGAGCTCCGACACGTGGGCCAACATACAGTTGGCCATGAGTGAAACATTCTTTTCGTAGGTCGATCCCTAATAATTCGAAGGTTTGGCTCTGGGACTTGTTAATAGTTAACGCGAAAGATGATTTCACCGGAAACTGAAGTCGTTTAAAAGGGATTGGCAGATCAGTTGGAATCATCGGTATCCTCGGTATATGAGCTAGTTGACCAGCTGCTGGGCCAGTGATAAAATTTTGTTCAGCAAGCCGCTGCGAACGCTCGATACTTGACTCTCTAGCCCGCGATTGCGACGCGTATTCTCTCCGACTTGCAAGGCGATTTTCAGTTTCTGATGAAGATTCCTCATTACGCCGTATTTTTATTGCCCTCGCCTGGGAACTATGTTTAGAAAGTTGATATCTTGATCTTTTGGCATTTTAGGGCATTTTAAAATGAAAATAGAAGGAAATAAATAATTAAACAGGCTTTTACTAAATTTTTGCTTATTGAACTATATGAAGTACTAAGATGTTTGAATAATTAAAATATAATATTTATTATCAGGTAAGTAGTAGGTACTTATTGAAAGAAAATTAAAAATATGGGCGTAGAAAACTACCTTTTACTAAATTTTTGCTTAAATTTTGAACAGGAATGAATACCCATAAAATACTACTATAAGCAGTTTGAAAAGTTACATTAAAGTATAATATTTATTATCATATACTTATTTACCTACGAAACGAATTTAAAGCGAATTCAAAAATTTTCAAGCTAAACTCATACGATCACGCACACGACCGCTGCGTGGGAGCCGATCGCGCGAGTGAGCCGCGCGGCACTTTATTTTATTACATTGACTCGCGACACTTTTTGTAGATAATAATGAGTTCTGCAAAGTCGTAGTAAATGATTTTGTTCTATCATCAATAGTTTTCGCAGCGCACGCGACGTAAGGAATTTTCAGGTCTTTTTTTACACCTTATGTTACATTATTGGAGTTTTAGTAAGGATTCCTAATTTTTTTAAATATAATATAGCCTATGTTACTCGGAGATAATGTAGCTTTCCAAAGGTGAAAGATTTTTTGAAATCGGTCCAGTAGTTTCGAAGCCTATTCATTACAAATAAACAAACAAACAAATCTTTCCTCTTTATAATATTAGTATAGATGTATAAAATTCTCGTGTCACAGTTTTCGTTGCCATACTCCTCCGAAACGGCTTAACCGACTTTGATGAAATTTTTTGTACTTATCCGGTATCTATGAGAATCGGCCAACATCTATTTATCATCCCCTAAATGTTAGGGGTAGTCCACCCTAAATTTTATTTTTATTTTTAGACAAAATTTTTAATTTCAATTTTTTTATGATACAACATACAAAAATACATACAATCCTCAATTTTCACCCTTCTACGATCAACCCCTATTTTTTAATAGCCATTTTAGTAATTTAATCATTTTTCCTCTCCGGTGGAAAACTGATCAATCGTCATTTAATTAGTTATCCCGCCAGATGTCTATAGGTGTCACTTCTGACCCAGTAAACAGCACGATAATTTGGCGATCAAAAGTAGCCTATAGCTTATAATATATAAATTGAAACGCTAATCTCGGGAACTACTGGACCGATTTAAAAAATCGTTCACCGTTCTTTCATATGTTCGTAATCCTTGAACGCTGTAGGTTATATATATGTACCACGGGCGAAGCCGGGGCGGGCCGCTAGTCTAATATATAAAATTCTCGTGTCACAGTTTTCGTTGCCATACTCCTCCGAAACGGCTTAACCGACTTTGATGAAATTTTTTGTGCTTATCCGGTATCTATGAGAATCGGCCAACATCTATTTTTCATCCCCTAAATGCTAGGGTAGTCCACCCCTAAATATATTTTTTTATTTTTTAGACAAAATTTCAATTTCTATTTTTTTATGATACAACATACAAAAATACATACAATCCTCAATTTTCACTCTTCTACGATCAACCCCTATTTTTTAATAGTAATTTTAGTAATTTAATCTTTTTCCTCTCTGGTCGAAAACTCCCCGCCGCTGGTCCCGCCAAATGTCTACAGGTGTCACTTCTGACCCAGTAAATAGCACGATAATTTGGGGATCAAAAGTAGTCTATAGCATATATATAGTTTGAACACGCTAATCTCGGGAACTACTGGACCGATTTAAAAAAATCGTTCACCGTTCTTTCATATGTTCGTAATCCTTGAACGCTGTAGGTTATATATATGTACCACGGGCGAAGCCGGGGCGGGCCGCTAGTATACTATATAATATGAAAATTACAAACAAAAACGTGAGTTACGGTTTTTAATGGTTTAATTTGACAATTTGCTTAAATCGGGTGCGAGATGTAGAGCTATAAATAGGTACCCACATTCCACAAATAGAGTTTTCTTTCAGTCATCATTACCTCATCAATTCTCATCATAATTTTTTTTATTAGCAATTTTTTTTAATTTTACGAAACTTTTCGTGTAAGTGCCTGTGTAATGCAAGACATATTATATCTTCACTTCTTTTTCATCAACGTAGGGAAATTGATATGGTCGAACTTGTTACTAATGTGAAAATAAACCAATTTTAATTCACACAAAGCACTTTAAGACATTTTAATCACTAAAAAGCGAAT
The DNA here is from genome assembly GCA_017562165.1 of Ectropis grisescens. Classification (NCBI taxonomy): domain Eukaryota; kingdom Metazoa; phylum Arthropoda; class Insecta; order Lepidoptera; family Geometridae; genus Ectropis; species Ectropis grisescens. Next base: position 9,868,709 of record CM029777.1, on the reverse strand, counting down.
TTTAATTAATTAAATTCATTCAATGCTAAAACATCACTTGCTTTTCAATGATTCGCAGACAAAGCTCAAAGTGTATTATTTTATAGACAAGCAAATCGAACAGAATTATATGTTAACATAAGAAAGCATTTGTCAAATGAAATGTTACTTTAAGCCTAAGGCCATAGTAGTTATTTTAGTTGGAAGATGTTGTAAGATGTGACGTTTTGTTCCGAGGGTTCAGTATAATAGGGGATGGAAGGGGCGTGTTCGTAGCTCGTTGCAAATATAATCAAGAACTCAAAATACAATAGAGACTGAATATTTATAACATCTTAATTTGTGTAATTTACTCGTATATTCTTCAAAGAATAAAAAACCCGTTTTGGAATTTGAGAAGGACTCTAGAATGTTTTCATAGAATGTTTTCAGTTATATTACTTAACGCACAAAAAAAACTTAAATATCTGCCGTACCTACTACAAAATATGAGATTGCCACCTTATTTATCTCATTGAAATACAAAAATTTCTCAATTCCGACTTGACATTTTTAAAATTTCGCAGGTTTTCGCGAGTCTTGAAGCTTAGAGTAAATGTTACAAAAATTACGGTAATCGTTCAATTTTAAAAGTATTATAGAAATTTAATTGTACGTAATGTGAAAATGTTTTCGGCACAGTTATAAAAGTTCGCAATTGAGGTTAAAAAAATAGTGATATTTATATTATTTTGTAAATCATTTCAAGCTGCAGCTAGGAAAAAAAACACGTATTCAAAAAAATCCATGCAGGGTTGCCTGGAAGTGATTGCTTTAAGCGGTTAGACCCCAAATTAAAATGTTAAGCTTACAGTAGTTTTTTTTGTAATTTTTCTTTTTTGTTGGCTTTCAATAAAGAGTTTTCTTATCTTATCTTGCAAGGCGAATGCGAAAGTTAGTAGACGAATATCGAGTAGCGTCTCCACCGCGTTCGTGTCCAGTAATCAACGCTCGCGTCTGCCGCGGCCGTGTCACAATGCCGCTATTACATTTGCTCAATAATTGCCGCCCGCCCCCACCTCGAATTAGAACCATGGCCCACGATCCACGCGCGATCTGACGAGATACCTGAACTGAAAACTTAATAAACTGAAACTGTACCGAAACCTACCACCACACCTTTGCCAGTTATTCTACCGCCAAGCAGTAACTGCTAACATTACTGTGTTCCATTTTGAAGGGCAATAATTACAGAGAAATAACAGGGCTTAGAGATAAACATCTTAGATCTCTGGGTGACGAGCGCAGTGCATTGCTAGGTAATGTGCATTGCTAGGTAAGGTAAACTAGAAGAAATAGAGCTATTCTTGGAAAGCTCACACAAATACGATGTAATTTGTTTCACTGAGACGTGGCTATCGAAATGTGAATTGAACTTTAGCCTAAATAATTATTCAATAGGTAGTATATACTGTAGGAAATTGGCAATAGGAGGTGGTTGCATAATTTTTGTTAGCAATAATGTGAAATATAAGTCTCGAAAAGATGTAGAAAATATAACTGTTGAACGACATTGTGAACTAGCTTGCGTAGAATTGGATCGATATGTTGTTTTATGTGTTTATAAACCACCTAGTGCCGAAATTGAGATCTTCTTAACTACTTTAGAAGAAGCATTGAGTAGAATATCTGAGAAAAGTAAACAGATTGTGATGTGTGGAGACTTCAACACAGATATACTTTCGGAATCTCGTAACAAGAGCAACATATTAATGTTATGTCAATCTTTTAATTTGACAAAAGTGTTCACTGAACCCACTAGGGTCGCAGTAACTAAGAAAGGTTGTTCTGCAACCTGCATTGATAATGTTTTTGTAAACTGTGAATACTTTCATTCTGAGGTCCTGGATTGTTTGCGTTCGGACCATAGGGCTTGAGCATTTCTCTTCCGGCCTGTATGAAAAGGGCGGAAGAGAAAGTTCTTGTTAGACCCATTACATTGTCCCGCATGTCAGCTTTAAATACCGCGATAACTAATCATTTTTCCAACAAATTTTGCATTATGACAATTGATGATCCTAATCATAATTATTCTGAGTTTTTAAAATGCTGAGTACACAATTTAATAATATTTTCCATACCAAATTTGTTAATATTAACGCAAAACCGAAGTTTGCCGAATGGGCAACACCAGGTCTTATTAAAAGTCGAAGCAATCTTTACAATTTATACAAACTAAAGACATACTGCAACGATGATGCCACAAAACTATATGTTAAGAGATATTCAAGTATTTTTAGAAATGTATGTATTCGAGCAAAAGCAATATTTATACGGGATCAAATTAAAACTCCAATAATATGATAAAAAGCACGTGGAAGATAATAAACAATGAGTCTGGAAAAATTAAAAGTCGTGAAATGATGAGCGCACTTCGGATTGGCGAAAAAGTCACTACGAAAAATCGGACATAGTAGATGCCTTCAAGGTTTATTTTGCTGATATTCCATTAGAGACAACTAAACATCTAACTTCGTCTCCCTCTCTTGCAGAAAAATTGTTGACAGAAAATGTTGATTGTCCTTCATCTACATTTGAATTTCATCATGTTACTGCCACTGCAATACTAAAAACGTTCAAAGATATTAAAGTTAAGAATACAGAGGACTTATGGGGATTATCTGTTAAGGTACTTGAGGGGATTATTAATAACATTGCCCCATATTTAGCAGAATTATTTAACGAATGTATAAAAAATGGTACATTTCCTGACATGATGAAATATAGTAAAGTGATACCTCTGTTTAAATCTGGAGACAAAAACGAACTTGGAAACTACAGACCCATCTCGGTTTTGCCTTGCATCAGCAAAATATTCGAGAAGCTTGTTCTCCAGCAACTTTTATCTTACTTTAATATTAATAATCTATTACATAGTAACCAATTTGGATTCACAAAAGGACGTTCCACTACCGATGCAGGTATTGAACTAACTAATTATATATTGAAAGCCTGGGAAGATCATCATGACGTTCTGGGAGTATTTTGTGACTTATCAAAAGCTTTCGACTGTGTTCATCATGACAGTCTTTTAAAGAAACTGCAGTTTTATGGGGTTTCGAAACCAGCTCTAAATTTCATTTCTTCATATCTTAAAGACCGTGTACAAATAGTCGATGTTGACGGTGTGCAATCAAATGAGTCGCCTATAAGAATGGGTGTACCACAAGGTTCCATACTTGGACCTTTCTTGTTTCTTATATACGTTAATGATCTACCTTTTATGATAAAGAAACATAAAAATATAGAAATAGTTATGTTCGCCGATGATACATCACTTCTATTCAAAATTAAGAGAGGAATAAACGATTTCACTGAAATAAACGTACTTTTGGACATTGCGTACAAATGGTTTGATGCAAATAATCTAGTACTTAATCCAACTAAAACGAAATGTATAAAGTTCACACTCTGCAATGTAATGTGCGGTAAACTTGATATAAGACTGAAGGATGAACTTATCGAACCTGTACAATCTACTTGTTTTCTGGGTATTTCAGTAGATTCAAAGCTTCAATGGGGTCCTCACAGAGAGACTAGCTGATCGACTCAGTTCAGCTGCCCACGCAGTTCGTCAAATTAAAAAATATCAGACGTTGCAACAGCTAGGCTTGTTTATTTTGGCTACTTTCACAGTATTATGTCCTACGGGATCTTATTATGGGGTTCGGCTGCGGACAGAAACTCTGTTTTCGTATTGCAAAAAAAGAGCAATCCGTGGTCTATATAATTTATCACCTAGAGAATCAGTACGGGAGATGTTCAAAACTATTAACATATTAACAGTCCCTTCATTGTATATTTATGAATGTATAATGTATGTAAGAAAAATCGAAGTCGTCTGCAGAAATTAACTGATCTGAATCCAAAAGCGCACCATAAACACAAAATTGTATTTCCTAAGTGCAGACTTCAGAAAACAAATAACTCTTTCAAATGTAATGGTATTCGCTTCTATAATGCAATCCCTGTACAAGTGGAAGGCCTCAATGAAACCAAGTTTAAAAATGAAATAAAAAGCTACCTATTGAGCAAGGCATATTATAATATAGACGACTTTGTTAAAGATAGTAACGTATGGAAGAGAAATGTGTCGAAATTAGAATCTTGTAATAAGGTAAAATAATAGATTTTAAGACTTTTGATGTTACATTGTTTGTACTAATGTAGTATCTGTATACTGTGTGTATTGATTATTTGTTATATTGTCTTCGACAAAGCCTTTTTACAGCTGCATGTAATTGACTAGGCCCCTTTACAGCTGCTTTATTCTTTTTGACGTTGTTATTTTATCATATTATGTACACAGATTCTTTGCCTTTTTGTAAATGACGTTACCAAGTGTTCTTATGAATTTATGGTATGAATAAATGAATTGAATTGAATTGAATTGAATGATTTGGGTTTATTTTTTTAAATAAAGAGTGACTAGACGAGCACGACATGTGCCTGATGGTAAGCAAATTGCCTGCCTTATAACAGCACAGTGATACGCAGCTATTGGACCATGTAGAGTCTAAATCATCACCTAGCACTGCACTGCGCTCGTCGCCCAGAGATCTAAGATGTTATATCTCTAAGCCCTGTAATTTCTCTGAAAACATTGCCCTTCAAACTTAAACACAGTAACGTTTGCACATTACTGCTTGGCGGTAGAATAACTGGCAAAGGTGTGGTACTTCCCCAGGCAGACTCTGCCAAGAGTCCTACCACTACTATATCTTATATTAAATAACGTTTAAGAGAAAACACTGCTAACAATCAGGACACCGGCTATTTATTGTGAAATGCTATTAAACAACTAGTTTATAGCTTATTATCATTGATTAACTGCATAAAGTAAAATGCTCTATGCTGGACATTGATGAATACATTAATTTTAGTTTATGGGAACGATTGCCTATCCCTTTAGCTATCCGAAAGGTACCTATGTGGCACCATGGTACCTACTAGGAGGGTATAATGTGAAATGTGTGATGTGTGAATGTGTGAATGTGTGAAGCTGCGTGTCACTGTGCGTGTGTGTTATGTGGCAGGCATATTACTTACCACCAGGCACATGTCCTGCTCGTCTTGTATACTATAAAAAAGTTGGCAGTCATGGGAACTACCGATAGAAGTAAAAACTTATAGCTCAGAATTTCATAGCTTACTTTGGAAACTACGCGGGTGAAACCGGAGGGCTGACGCATTTCTAGTCGGCCAATCCGAAATACTGACGCATTTTTCGATGGGCAATGGGAAATGCTGACGCATTTTTAGATCTAGATGTCCAATGGCCATGGTCCTGAGTTTTCCCGAAGATCTCTTATCATTCCCGAGTGTGACTTGCTTATGTTGATAGGCGACGGTTGTGGCCTAGAGACGAGACCTTTTTTTGGATTGGTAAATTTTCGGGAGTTCACATCACCGACATGGGTATAAACAGTATGTGTATATATGGAGCTATAAGGACGACGCATCGTGCAACTTTAGTGCTGTAAAATAGACACTAAAATTCTAAGTTATAATTTTACAATTTATCGGCAGCCCTGGCCAATGTGTGGGGATAGTATTGGGATACCATTCCAGGCAGACTGCAAAAAGTCCTACCACTACTACCTATTTATTCATCACAAGTAATTATAAAACACATTCGCTGTACCAAAATGCTGTCTTTTTGTTTCTGTATATACCCTTAGTGAAAGTTTGACAGTCGATGATACCAAATTCTATGGGGCTTACGGGCCCTATGTAATGAATTGTTGAGTAAGAAAGCAGTTTAAACAATTACACTTATACGATATCCATACTTCCATAATATCCATAATCCATAATCCATAATCCATAATCCATAATCCATAATCCATAATCCATAATCCATAATCCATAATCCATAATATAATAATATAATAATAATATTATAAATGCGAAAGTAACTCTGTCTGTCTGTCTGTCTGTCCGTCTTTACCGCCTAAACCAACCAACAGATTTTGATGAAATTTGATACATAGATAAAATAGATCCCGAGAAAGGACATACATACAGGCTACTTTTTGTTCCGAAAAAAGGGTTGAAAGGGTTAAAATAAGGGATGAAAGTTTATATGGTAAACTTCGTCATTGTTGAAGAACTATGAAACTTTACGTCTAGATATTTAACACGAAACCATAAAATGTATGTTTTAGCAGTTTTGGAGTTTCGAATTGTACCTACGGGGGTGGAATTGGGGTTTTCTTTTTTATTATTTATGATTATTTATTCTTGGGTCAAATTTAGTAATTCAAATTTCACTCTCTTCCTGTCAACCGATTAATCTGAAATTTTGTATACACTTTGGATTTTGGTGACAATACAATTATGTTTATTCATTATCATTATAAATTCAAGATGGCTGCCGCTACAAAATGGCGGATAATTTATGTTTTATTAATCCCATCAATATGTGTATCAAATGAAAGGGCTCAACAAGAAGAATACAATATACTATAAAAAATTGAAATCCAAGATGGCGGCCGCTACAAAATGGCGGATAACGTAGGTTTTATCAATCCCATCAACATGGGTATCAAATGAAAGGGCTTAACAAGCAGAATACAATATACTATAAAAAATTGAAATCCAAGATGGCGGCCGCTACACAATGGCGGATAACGTAGGTTTTATCAATCCCATCAATATGGGTATCAAATGAAAGTGCTCAACCAGTAGAATGCAATGTATTATGTAAAATTAAAATCCAAGATGATGACTCTACACAATGGCGGATAACTTAGGTTTTATGAACCCCATCAACATGGGTATCAAATAAAAGGGCTTGACAAGAAGAATACAGTGCACTATACAACCTCAATACTTAAGTTGGGCGCAGCCACCACTTGGGCGTATCAGACTATCAGACAGAATTTTTGATAGTCGACGAGATTTCCATGGTGTCTTATCAAATGTTATGCATGATGGACGCTCGATTAAGGCAAATTAAGAACTGTAAAAATGAGTTTTTTGGAGGAGTAAACGTATTACTTTTCGGTAACATTTTACAACTGCCTCCTATAAAATGATCAGGAACACCTGTTTTCAATTCTCATATGAAATTATATATATGAAAGTAACTCTCTCTGTCCGTTACCGTCTAACGCCTAAGCCACTTAAAGAGTTTGTTACAATTTGGTGCACAGATAGACTACCTAGACTTAGGAAAGGACAACGGCGACTTTTTATCACAGAAAAAGAGTTGAAAAGAGTGGAAATAAGGAGTAAAAGTGTGCATGGAAGGATCTTGGCACTCTTTGCATGCTATTTTTAACCGACTTCAAAAAAGGAGGAGGTTATCAATCCAGTTGTATTTCCAATTGTGAATCAATTTAGATGGTTATTTTTTTGGTTGGTAGATTATAGTTCAGAGGTGGTCATATAAATTTTATCGAAATCAGTGCGGCGGTTTTTGATATATGAACAACAAACTAAAATTTGCGTTCATGTAATCAGTCGATATATCTACTAATAGACTCTAATAAAATTTGGTGGACCGTCCCAATATGATTTTAAATTAAAGTCTGTTTTCGATCATTTTTTTGACAACATAGTTTCTTTGTAATTTGTCGTGTAAATTGTACATTTATTAATAAATATAAAACTTTGACTTAGACCGATTTTGATTAGGAAACGTGAATTTGTATGGTAGTAGACATACGAGTAGGTACTGCCTCAATTACTTTAATAAATATGTGGCGCGGACGAAGTCGCGGATAAAAGCTAGTAATGTCATATTTAGAAAGAAATGTGTATGTGCCTTATCCAAAGCCCGAGCTTCTGAGCTTCAGAACCAATGTCATTAGACAAACAGATTGGAAACAAGGTTACCTGCCGGCTCCGCCACGATTCACATCGAGGTGGCCATTCACAGGCTTTGATTAAAAGCCCTCGCTCGGAAGCCTTTGTAGAGGCACAAATTAGGATTATTAGATGTAGCTGTGGTTTATTGTCTTGTTGGTTCGTTCTCTTCATTTCTAGGATTGACTATTCAATACTCAATACTCAATCATTTTATTGCTAACATTTTATTCAAATTTGTATTCATAACAATAAGCATATGCTTTTTTGAGCAAAAACATTAAAATAAAAACTCAACACGAAATAAAGAAATATTTTATGCGCTCTTTTAGTGAATGTGTTATAGAATAGAATAGAATAGAATATGCTTTATTGTATAAACTGTGTACAGGTAAATGATGTTACAATTTTTAAATACTTAGTTCCAACAGTTTTATCCATTACGAATATACAATGTTTTGTATTAAATATTGAAGCACGTATTTTCTTGCTTGTTAAGATGTATATACCGTAGACATTGCATTTTGAATGTTGCGTAATAATTTCTCTAAGGGATGAATTGAAACATTGAATCTACTCTAAAAGTATCTTAAATATGGTAGATCAACGTATGGTACTTAGATAATTTTATTTAATGGTAGACTTAAAGCTTTTAAAATGGCTTTATGGCTAATTTTAAATAAATAAAATGATTTTGAATATTACGAATAGGGTTCATATTTTTTTAAATTATTATTATATTTTTAAATTGTTTCAAAATATTTGGGTATTAGGTATTTTTTTCTCCTTAGTTTAAACTTTGCAACAATCCGTTTTCACACGAAACAAAAACCATTTAAAAATATCAATTTAGATAGCGCCTACTTGACCTTTAGGTACATTGTGAACACATTTCGTCTAAACCTAAGGGTATATCTCAGACAAATTATTGTTACTAAATGTTCTAAGGGGCTTATAAATACCAATTAGGTTAATTGACGAATATTTTGATATATTAAAATTTAAGTATGTTTACATCAAATCGTAATGATCGTGTAAACGTAATGAAAAAAAAATTAGAACAAAAAACCCACTACCGCCATCTAATACTTAGTAAGGAGCTATATTTTTCTTCTGTAAACTGATCATTCAAATAATAATAAGTACTAAACTTACATACTCGGACCTATTATATTCTATATCTTATATATTATTTATGTTCACTTTTTCATGTACATGAAAATTCTTTTAAATATTTTGACATCAATGAGATAATATAGAAAAGATTTGGTTCATAAAACCTCAAATAACATGTAGTTGTAATTGTGATGAAGAATGGGGAAGGAATGCCTAAAACGTGCATTCATTGTGTTGCAAACAAAATATACCAATTACGTTGCTGCGGAGAGAATATAATCAAAAGTGATCCTTAAAGCCGCCGATTCACGGACGAGTAAGCTCGCGGTCTAGTGGACTCGCGGAAATACTTTTTTAATGTTTGGGATCAATTTCTTTTTAACAGACTTAAAACAAGGAGGAGGTTCCCCATTTGGTTGTATGTGTTTTTGTAGGTGTATGTGTTTTACGCGATAGCTCCAGCAATTGTGAATTAATTTTGATGATTATTTTTTTGCTAGAAAATTTGGTCCCATATACATTTTATTGAAATCGGCGGAAAAAAGTGTTTTTTGAAAAATTATAGGTCTCCTGGTAGTTCAAATATCCCATCAATTTTGTACTTGGGCCAAGAGTAAAAGAGTAAAACATGATACTAGAAATATTTGTAAGAGTAATATTACGTAATGACATGAACATATATAATGTCATAATTATTGTGCACGTATTCATTTTCTTTAACACTTTCACAAAAACATAAAAATATAAGGAACCTAGTTTCCAACTTATTCGATAGCTGCAAGTATGTAGCTTACATCCCACATTGCACGCGCTGACAGTAGCTATTTTCTGATCTGTGCTACTACTACCACTACTCGTATCTCATTATCATGGCTGCATCGGTAACTGTATACCGTCTTGATTTAGCCGTCTAGCAAAAACCTTTTAAGATTAACTTCTTGATCAACATCATGGCTAATATGCAATTATTACAATTACTTTGTCATTGTTTTTTTTTCTGTCCGTAAACAATAAATTGCTAATCTTTTGCAGATTAGATCCCCTTTGACACAAGGTAGGTATTCTACGTTATGTAGGTTTGCCGAAGACGCATAAACTGAAACTATAACCTGTTTCTCAACATAATATGATAATTTTGTCGACACTTATCTACGTTTTACAAATGCACACAGCATATATACCGCGAGCTTCCCCGTCAATGAATCAGATTCTTTATGAAGCAGGACGGCGAGGGAGGGAAAATGAAAAATTTTAATTTCGAATGCAGTTTGTTATGGCGCACAATACCAGCATCCCAAGATAACGCACAAAAGGGTCTATTTTTTGTTTACGTCCATTAATTACTTGTTTCAGTGGCTGCCGGCTGCGTTGTGATAGTTTTTGTTGAAACGAAATTTTAATCAGAACGCGACATGTTGGCTTTTGTTTTACGCAGTTTAAATTTTGCAAGCGTACACAGATCCGTAGTTGATCAGCGGAAATAACTAATTGCTGGAATAATTCAGTCAGTATATTTTTATTTTAGCCGATTTTGTGACTTAAGCCTCTCTTCTCTCCCTTTTACTGGTAATTTTGAATCAATCCTTTTAGCAATATGTTAGTTCCTCTTTCCACATCTTCCTGGCCAAACCAGTGGCCGTTTAATATTTGTATATTTTACATGTTAATATGTACACGGGTACAGTTTACTATGTACATTCGTAGAGAAAACATTTCAAGTTATTACATTGTTGTTAGAAATATCTTATTTTAAAATCAGTGATTTTCTCGACGATTAACAATTTGACATGTTCGTAAGAAAACCACGACGATTAAGTAGACATAGTCTCTTTCAAATTTATTAAAATTTCATGTCACAATATTTGTGTTGGTAAACGACCAAAATGGTTCGACATAACTTAGTGAAATTTAAAAATAGTTTTTTTTTCTAGTATAAAGTGACGAAACGAACAGGCCTGGCGGTAAGAACCATATCTGCCCATAGCAGCACATTGACAACACACAGGCTATTGGAGCATGAAAGTCCAAATCAATGACCTAGCGCCCAGAGATATCAGATTTTTTATTTCTATGCCCTGTAATTTCCCTGAAAACAATTGATGTGGACGTAAAGGTAGGTAAAGTTTCGCCCACTTGCCTCTTTTTAACCGACTTCCAAAAAAAGGAGGAGGTTATCAATTCAACCCCTATGTTTTTTTTGTTTTTTTTTATGTATGTTACCTGATTTCTCGAGAACCTCTACACCGATTTTAAAATTTCTTTTTGTATTCGGATGGATATGCTTCCCGAATAGTCCCATATAAATCTTGTCGAAATCGGTCAAGTGGTTTTTGAAATATGAACCAAAAACTGAAAATTTGCGTTCAATTATCTGGATGACGTAATTGTTGATTTCACAAAAGTTATGAATCTCGACCCTCGAAATTGTGTATATGCTTTAATAAAAACTTATTTTTAACCCCCGACCAAAAAAAGGGGTGTTATAAGTGACGTCGACGTCTGTCTGTGTGTCTGTCTGTCTCTGTGGCACCGTAGTAGAGCTCAAACAAATGGGCCGATTTCGATGCGGTTTTTTTTATTTCAAGGTTAATACCATAGCAAATGTTCTTAGCTATGTCTGGTTAATGTCGATTCAAGATGGCCGCCTCCACAAAATGGCGGACAAAATATTTCTTCACAACCTACCTCAATTTGGGTATCAAATGAAAGGGCTTGACTAGTAGAATACTATAACAAGTTTCAAATCCAAAATGGCCGCCACGACAAAATGGCGAATTATTTTATATTTTTCATTACTAACTCAATTTGGGTATCAAACGAAAGGGCTTGACTAGTAGAATACTTTGCACTATGAAAAAATTCAAATCCAAGATGGCCGCTTCCACAAAATGCCGAAAAACATTTCTTTTTTCACAACTCCCTATAAATGGGTATTAAATGAAAGGGCTTGACTAGTAGAATGTTGTACAGATAACAAATCCTAGGTAGTCAGGGCTTAATCAAAATTTTTAATTCTGTTCTTGTACACTAAAAAGGGTAAAATGAACTATTTTCGTACAAAAAATTAAACCGACTTCAAAACCACAAATAGGCACTCAAAAGCGAAAAATAAACTAAAATCATTATTATAAGCGCTACTCACTCATCTATTTGAAGTCGGTGCCAGTGAGGTCAAAAAGTTAGTAGATTGATGCTATGTAGGCACATGGTAAGTTGGCACTGGTACAATAAGTAGTATCTATCCTATACCTGTTAGATTTGGCTGGCACAGACTTCAAATGGATGAGTGAGTAGCGCTTATAATAATGATTTTAGTTTATTTTTCGCTTTTGAGTGCCTATTTGTGGTTTTGAAGTCGGTTTAATTTTTTGTACGAAAATAGATTATATTAGAACAATATCCAAATAATTAAACTTTCGTTCTTTGCCTAATTTACATGAAGTCTAGCATCATTTTGGCATTTCATGTAGTTGGTAATTTATATGGTTCGGAAAAAAATTGTGGAAACACGTTTGCGTAGTTGATTTTTTAGGTTTGCTTGTGGATGGTGTACTCACAGCTCTGCAAATAAGAAAACGTCAAAAAATCCCGCCTGACCACCGACCGTTCCTGCCGCCAGAGTCCGGTTCGTTTGATCTAGCTAATTTCGTCGGGTTAAATGTATCGGGTCCGCCGGAACTACGCTCTATAGACCATACTACGAGCTCTTTTTGTGAGACAATTACTCCCAAAATTAAAATAAATTATAATCATCATAACTTATTTTTACCTGACTGAAAGAAGGGTTATATTTTTCGCACGTATCTTGTATGTTTGCAAATTTCTTTATTCCCACGTATCTTCCAGACGGCTAGATGGATTATGACAATTATGATTTTGTTAGATTCGTCTCAATGACCCAAGTGTCCTTAGATAGTGTTTTATTGCATAATGTTCTATTACATAATGTTTTTATCAGTAATTTTTTTGCGGTCGGGTTTTTAAAGGAGAGTTATTTTATAGTCAGCTTTTGTTATAAGCTTTTCGTACTAAAATTATTTATATTATTATAAAATTAAAAGTATTCTAACTTTTTACCCGACTGAAAGAAGGGTTACAATGTTTTTCGCGCGTATCTTGACTATCTTGTATATTTGTAAATTTCTTTATTCTCATGTATCTTCCAAACGGCTGGATGGAATTATACAATTAAGATATCGTTAGATATCTTACCTCTCAATCACCAAAGTGTCCTTAAATACAAAATAATGTTGTTTTACCTGTTGTTTTTTTTGCAGTCGGGTATTTAAATTAAAGTTATATTTTATTCTACTTTCTACAAATATTTATGAATGTGAAAGTTTGGTTATTTATATGTTGGTAGCCCAATCACGTCGGAATGGATCAGGTTGAAATATGGAACACAGATTATTATGGGGTTGTGAAGTCACATCTTCATCAAAATTGTACAATGAAGTGAAACTCTTACTCGAACGTCTCTCAAAACTTCTAAGTAGGTACTATTATTTCTTCGTATTTTTTGTTTGTGAAACAAAAGAAAAAATACATGTACAATATTTTTTAATGATCTAAGACGGGCCAATTAGTTTTTTTATCATATTCCCAATTACGAGTATTATAATAAGTGCTCGTAGTACGGCCTCAGGTGTGCTGGACCGGGAAAACGTCCAATCCTTTAATTGAAACTCTCAGTGGTCATACCAATGGTTCGCCTAGTCTCAGTTTATTTAGATTTGCACTATATTTCATTAGCTAATTGAAAAGAAATTTCTAAACAAATTATGTCTTTATTTTCAACCAGCTGCTCATCTCAACTTCTTCAGGGTTTAATATCGTCATTACTTTGTCTTCTATGATAAGATATAATAAATTGGTAATTAAAATTAAACAAAAAATCAGAACGTATTGCCATTCGGAGAACTGTACCTTTTAAATAACTTAAGTTTTTTCGATATTGGTACATTGGTTCCTCAGATAAGGAGGCGCAAGTCCATAGCTTTAAAAAAATTACTATAAATAGGTACCTAAAATATAGTTTATAGCTTCACATTTCCAAAAATGTTACCTGTCACTATTGTTATTTAACTTTCGCGATTTGAACACATATTGTTAACATTTTACATGACAGGACACAATCACGATTTAAATTATCATTTAGATAATTTATAATAATTATCCCGACGTTTCGACAGAGTTACAACCGCCGTGGTCACGAGAAGACCACGTGACCTCTTCTTCGAATCTTCTCGTGACCACGGCGTTTGTAGCGCTGCCAAAACATTAAAGTAATGAAATAAAAAATTTAAGATGCTTACAATATCCTATAGACATATTACAGTGGGTGATACCTACCGAGGGGCGCAGTTAGTATTTCAGTACCTGGTTGTCCGAGCTTTGCTCGGTTTTTTAAATGATATTTAGGCAGGTACGAATTACGTAGTGATGACTTACTTAGACCTACTTAGACACGAATTAAGTGCGTTTATAAAAGGCTCTAAGTATAAGATTTTCTCAGAAAAAAAGAACAAAAAGAAAAGTCCCGAGTGTAACCATCAGGATTCGAACCGGGGCCTGTTGACTCCGAGGGCGAGCATATTCCGTCTGAGCCATTTAGACTTAAAAAACAGTGGCGAAATAAGTTATCGTATTCTAATGACATTGTAAAAGTTTTTCATTGTCTAAAAACGCGCATAAAATGATGTTTAAAAAAAATAAAACTTAGCTAGATCGATTTATCGTCCCCGAAGCCCCATGTATACATAATTTCATGAAAATTGTTCGAGCCGTTTCCGAGATTCAGATTCTGTATATGTATATACCTACAAAAATTGCTCGTTTAAAGGTATAAGGTATAAATAGGTATAAGATAAGATAAGTTTTTCACAACAAACAAGCATAATGCATAGTGTGACAACAAGTATAATGTGACACATTGAACAAAAGCTCGTTTCTTCGCCTTCGTATGATTATGATCCAACCCCCCTCTGTTCGCGGTGACACCGTTAATTAAAAGGTGCGTGGTTTCGCGGAGTAATCAACGTTGCACCTGCTTGGACGCAGAACTAAAGAATACGGGAAGAGTAGATTTAGTGTACTTTTAACAAATATATATAGAAAAACTGATTAGATGGCCCATCTGATGGTAAACAGTAAGCGGCCCTCCTGCCTTATCCACGTCGTCCAGAAATATATTTAACTCATGACACAACGGAATTTAAACACAAATTCTATTCATTTATTTCACGGATAATACGAGTATGTTTTGCACTTGACCTCTATCTGGCCTGATATGAAGCGACGATACAGTCCTTGCTGAAGCATGCTTACCTATTTAGAAGAAACCTCTATCGGTATCTTCTCACGACTTGAAGATAGCAAGATCGTACTCATAAGGAAATATCCATTCCACATCGTAAACACGTTCTCTCCACGAAAGTGGAGTCCTACATATTGGTTCATGTCTTTGAAAAGTTAATCATGAAACTATGTCGTCAGAGATAGTAAACGGAGATTGTTATATTAGAGCCATTTCCATTCTTCTGTATATCATCCAGGTAAGTCATTCCATCTCCAGCGACCTAGGTATGTAGTCATTAGTTGATGACGTCACGGGCTGTCGCTGCCACACCATTCTTACCACACCTAATTCGTCTAAAAGATTGGAGTACCATTTGGAAGGTGGAGAACCGAGAAATGTGCTGTAAGCGCTCTTTGTTCAAATGTTGCAATTGTGTGTGCATCATGATCCGTGAGTGAGAAGAATTTGTAATCCGCACTCAGCAGGTCTATTTTGATTGTTGAATACAGGGATATCTTTAGGAGCAGTTTTTAGGGTTCCGTAGCCAAATGGCAATATACGGGACCCAAATAGATTCGTCATGTCTGTCTGCCTGTCTGTCTGTCTGTCCGTCTGTCTTTCTGTCCGTCCGTATGTCACAGCGACTTTTCTCCGAAACTATAAGAGCTATTTATTATACTATTGAAACTTGGTAAGTAAAGTAAAAAATAGAAAAAAAACCAAAAATTCAGGGGTGTCCCGTCCCATATTTAGAACAGAAACTCAAAAATTTTTTTTTATCATAACCGTACGTGTGAGATATCTATGGATAGGTCATCAAAAATGATATTGAGGTTTCCAACATATTTTTTTTCTAAACTGAATAGTTTGCGCGAGGGACTCTTCCAAAGTGGTAAAAAGTGTGCGTCCCCCCCCTGTAAACTACTAAAATAAGAGCATGACAAAAGTAAAAAAAAGTGTATGATGTACATTACCATGTAAACTATCAACGAAAATTGGTTTGAATGAGATCTAGTAAGTAGTTTTTTTAATACGTCATAAATTTACTATTGTTAAAACACTGATTAAAGTAACAACGAACTACAAGAACTTTTATACTAATGTTACTTGCTGCTACGGAAGCCTTCATGGGCGAGTCCGACTCGCACTTGACCACTTTTATTTTTAACTGATAACAGAGCATTCTATTGAGTGTTAGAGATGTAGGAAACTTTTTGAATATTTGCGTCCATAACGTCTAAATATGGCATATATGAATTACAAGTGTATATTTTAATGGATTAAGTAACAGATTTTTTTCAATATTGATGACAAAGATATGGTTAAACTATTATCAGTGGTACTCTGTGTAGAGTTCGCATGGGGCAGTATCATATCTTTGCTAGTTATACTGTAACAAGACACTATTCTTTTGGTTTGAAGGGCAACGATACCTACTACAAAAATGTATAAAACTTTCTAGAACTATTTGGCTTTTTCAACGTCAGATAATAGCAAAAACTTGTGGGGAATAGTTCATAATTGAACCACAAGAAACGTCATTGTATCATCTTGTTAGAGCATTTTAATTACCGTATTTCAATGTTAATAATGTATTTAGGTGCTGTAGTCTAGAATGGCACACCCCGCTATTAAAAATATCAAAAACCATTTCCACCCAAAGGTTGCCAGGAAGAAATCGCTTTCAGCGATAAGGCTGCCTGTTGTAGCACTAGCTGTTATTGTTATTCTTTGTCTCTAAGTCTGTTTTTCTTTTGGTGTGAACAATAAAGAGTATCTATCTATCTATCTATAATTGGACATATTTTTCACTAACCTGTCCCTCAAATTCGTTGTTCTGAGAAACCCTCCTTGTGACAGAAATTACTACGCCTCTTTTATAGAAAATAGATTTTACGTTGAAACACGTGAATTTCGGTAATAAGAAATGCCACAAAAATAATTCAGATCTGTAGCAGACAGACAATTCATAATAAATAAAAGCTCCTGAAACACAATACAGATTTTCATCTAAAAGGAACAATCTCATTGTGTAGACCAAGTTACAGACATCGAATACGAAATGAATGAGATATATTAAGTGAGTGAATAAGAGAGTGGGCGTCTTTTGTGAGCTTGTTTGAGATAATATTTTAACTGTTCCGTTCTGTAGTCCGCCCCACGTTTACCCCCACTACCCCCTCTCCCTCGTTCTATGAAATTATATGGAGCAAACAATCTGCGTACGCCTCTACTTGAGCATGTCAAAGCTTAGAGACTGTCGATGGTATCATCATCGTTATCATGCTATTTAAAATTCTTCCACTACACCATACACAAGACATAAGCTCTCATAACGAACGTTTAAAAGTTTGGTATTCTCCATTACGCATCCACTTTCGGCTACCCATCTTTCTAGTTTTTTTTCACACCCTATCTTCACTCTATTTCTACTTTTACATATTAACTGATATTAATGGCTGCCTGGAAGAAATCGCTATTACCGATAATGCCATTTATAGCACTAGTTATAAATATACAAGACGGTAGTCAAGTACAAGGTTATTTAAAAAAAAAAGGTAAAATTATAATTTTTGAAACTCATTTATAGCAAAAAACTATTTTTTCTCATAATGTGTTGTATATTATGTTACATACCTTAAATTTTATCGGTTTGTCTACAGAAGTCAACCAAAAATTTGAAATTGTTTCCACTGATAGTTATTCTTCTTTTGCCTATACTCAGGTAAACATGATTAATTCAGAGCTTCAAACTTTGAGAACCCGCAGCACCGAATGCGCACTCTGTAAAAATTACAAAATGAAAATCGCGGCCCGACAGCGATGAATACATTAATATCGAATATTGAATACATTATATAAAATATCGAATCGAATTGAACGAATACAGCTAAACGCGCCGAATGGAAACCATTCAGGACCCGGGAGATTTTATATCAAATGAAATGTTCTGAGATTAACGCTTTTATGTTGTAAATTCATTCTATTTCTGGCTAAAATATTAAAAATACATAACCTTTGTATTTGGAATGATAGCCGAAATAAATGTTGCTTACCATCAGGCACATGTCCAGCTCGTCTCGTCACTCTATACTATAAAAAGTAACATTAGTCCATGGGTACGATAGGGTGAACATGAACAGAATAAACAGAACAGAAATGAAAAAAAGATTTTCAACATGAGAGTTATTAAAACTAAATGTTAGTAACAATAAGTCGGTCTCAGTACATCAGATCAATTTAGAAATATCTCTAAATATTCAATGGTGCCACACGCGGTGTTAATGTTTTATTATCTTAGATACATTCGATTAGCATAAGTACGTACTAAATGGTATTAATTTAACATATTTTTACACCCGTTTGTTACTGATATCATTGGCTTGGTTTAATATGAGCTGCCCGTTGCAACCTTGCAACCTCTTCAACTATCCCTCCAAAGCAGTCAATGCACATAGTGGCTGCGATGTCAACACAATAAAAGCCATCAAACATTTTAACAATATTAGCAATGCCCCGCAAGTTTATCCGCATAGTTCCGCTTCCTGTTATATTTTCGGGATAAAAAGCATATGTGCTAATTCTTACTTTTTTTTACTTTCCATTTAAATTCTAATTATTATCATTTGTATAAAGTCATTAACTAAACTGTTATTGTTTCATGTATTTTGATAAATTTTTCATTGAATTTTTGATTTTTTATGTTATATTATATATTAGCAAATATGTGTGATAATTTGTTAAATTTTGATGTACATTATCTAGTGATGAAATAAATTACTATTACTACTATTCCTTACTGTAATCTAACTGTATTCCAAATTTCATCCCGAACCGTTCAGCCATTCCGACTTTATTGAACAACAAACCTCCAAACGTTTCTTTCATAATTTTATATTAGCAGGAACTAGGATGGTTACAACATAAAATTCATGAAATATTTGCTGGAAGCTTGACGCTAGTTTCGAACCTTTGCTCGAAGCTTATGGCTAATCATTCATCAAAGGTTTCGCGACGTTTATTACGTCAAATAAAAATACCTTAGTAAAATTAAATAATACGTGATTTTGGTTTAATTCTTACTAATATTATAAATGCTACACTTTAGACTGTTTGTTGCTCGGCGTTACCACCCAAATATAGAACAAACAACAGTATTCATGACACGATTTTTGGCCTCGGATGGAATCAAACGACCTCAGCTCAGTGAGCAAGCTCACTAACTGAGCTACGAAGCAGTTGTTGTCTATTGATGACAAAAGTTGTATCCTTAATTGGAGTAAAAAGATGACTTACCTAACATGTTAAGATAAAAATAACTTAACACAATAAACCCATCAACAAACCATCACACAATCATAACTCAAACGCTGAGTTTTAATCAACTTTGCGAAGCAACAATGGGGCGCGCAATCGATGCGGATTCAATCGGCGCCGGCACATCATGACCTTAATGAGAATTCGCTGATTGGATGTAGATTACCATTGTGAACATCTGGTGAAAAGTCTCTTATTTTCCAATATGGATATGAACAATTTTTTAATTCAGTGACTTATTTAATCTCACTTAACGTTACTTACGAAATATTTACCGAAGTTAGGTATGTACGAGTACTTATAATGGAAAGCGTCCCCGATACTCTGATACAGTTTCATGTACAATGTTGACGAGTACTTACATTTTTGGCTACAATGTCGTCAGATCCTATGATAATCACAAATGAAATTGTTCCCATTCATGATAACAGTGTTGTGAATAGTTGTGACGACTTAAAACAATGTTAACTCATTGCCTTCGATTTCTTTGTATTTTTAAAGGCTTTTTTTTAATTTTTTTAGGGCTTAGATACCTATATTTAATGGGCAACCCCGTGTCAACTCATAAACTTCTGGGGTCGGGTCCGTGTCACCCCTTAAACAAGTAAAATAAACGTTAATCCCGATCGTTTGAGCACCTGTTCCAAGATCCTGACACTCGTTTAAATCTTTAAATGATAAATGGCAATAAAAATACTGAAAATAAGCAAGAGTAACCCAGAACACATCATTATTTCAAGCTACAAAGCGCACCCCAATCTTGAATAAACTAAAATGTGATTAAAATAACACACGGCCCGTATAATAGCCATCGCTAAACGATCCGATGGTTCCGCACACTGCAATCCCATTAGTGGGCGAACCCTAAATTTTAATCTGAGCTACAATGCCGCGATCCCTGATTGCTGTGCGCATATGCATAGTCTTTGGGGATCGCTTCGCTACTGCAGTGCGTAGCAAACTTCATGACACACGTGAAAATGTGTTCGTATTAGTACGAAGTTCAAGTTTTTAACCGACTTTAAAAGAGGAGTATTCATTTCTCCAACTCCGCCAATTATTATGAATGGATTTTGATGATTATTTAGTTTTGGTTATGGTAGATTTTCTTCAGAGGTGGTTTCATATAAATTTTATCGATGCCGGTGTGGCGATTTTTTAAATATCAACAAATACTACAATTTGTTTCTTTGACCTGGACAACGCGACGTATTCGTAGATTTCACAAAAAAATATAAAATGTAGCCGAGTGTCTGATTTTACTTTTAAATTGAAGTCGGTTTCTTCAGAAAAAAGTTTTTTTTTATTAGTTTGTAAGTTTTTTGTGAAGCCGTGGTTGCATAATGTCGAGAACGTGTGATATCACAATCTCACGATTGCCGTTGATTGAGGGCGTAAGTTCGAATTCCGCCTGCACTATTGACTATTTTTTCGGAGTACCTATACTACTCGTAGTTCGTCATCACTACTTCCTTTAATGGTGAACGTAAATGTGAAATCGAAACCGGCATCTACCTGGAAACTTTTGAAGACATAATTCATATATGAGTCGAAAAACTATATCGAATTATAAAAATTGACTCAAGGTAGAGGGGGTGTTATCCGCCAACCCGCGCTGGACCAGCGTGGTAGATTACAACATGAGACATTATATCCGTGTGAAAGAAAGCCTCGAAGTCCCAGCCGTGGGAACACGTCGTAGGCTGCTTACACTTGTGTCAATGTTTTCAAAATAGTCTCTCAGGGCTTAAAATTTATCCTGACCATACAGGACAGTTAATTGACTGATTATCAAGGCTCAATAAACTGATAAGTAGAACTTATTACTCAACTTATCATACGATTGAAAAACAAAATATGTAACTGTATTTTTGGGTCACTAATACGTATATTGTGATGCAGCGTTAAGTCAATCATAAAGTTTGTCATGCAGTAGAGAGGCGGGTGCCGAGGGACGAATTGTTTTCATATTAACAGCGTGCAGTAAGTGGAGGCACAAAGCGCCCCTCTCTGGTAAACGCGTTCATGGCCATTTAATCATCTCTGGCTATTTGTTGACAACGTCATAAGAGCTCATCTTATTTCCAAGGAAATGTTAATGTAACTTTGGTAGTCGTGTGCGTCTTTACAGAGTGGAGAAGTTGAAGTGGAGAAGCGTGGAGAAGTAAGCCAATTGGCAAAGTTATGATAAGTACTTCTCCATCGTTATTCGTATGGTAAATTGAGTAGGTGATAAGTTCATATAACAGTGATATGCAGGTAGAATGGTTATTCTACCTGCAAATCATCCTATATATCCGGGTAACGAACGCAGTGCAATGCTTGTTAATGATTTGATCTTTTCATGTTCTGAATATTTCCTATCTGGTAGTGAATGTCCCGTCATAATCGCTGCAGCCGTTTTGGGGAACAGCCAAAACATACAGACAGAGAGCCAACAAGAATTTTACTAATATTATAAATGTCAATGTTTGGATGTTTGTTGCTCAATCACGTCGCAATGTATGAATAGACCGGGCTGTTTGGAACATAGTTAGATTGTAATCCGGAAGAACACCGCGAAAAGCCGCGAGCCGCTGCCAGTTTTTGATATAGAGATTGGAATCATACATACTTTCATTTGAACTTAATAAAAGGCTGTTAATTTGATATGACGAACTCTGATTACTCCAATTACATTATATAAATTTCTATAAATGTATTATAGATAGCCAAGATGGATAAAATAATAATATAAAAAAATAATAACCGCTCCAGCCAAACTAATTTGAAGCCGCAATCTGCGCTTTGACTGCTGTCACAACAAATTCATTACGAGCCCGTGGCTCTGTGGGAAAGTGGCTCCCGACTTCCATCTCCCGACTCCCGACTCCCAACTCCCAGTTCCCGGATGCAAACTGATTTACACAGCGCTGTTATTACGTTCAGGTGCGGAACGACGTAGTTTTGTTTCATCAAAAAGCAGGGCCGTATTAAGGGAATTACGAACATATCCGGTATTAATGAGACGTTTCGAGGAAAATAAATATACTCGTAATTCAATAATATTAAAATAGTTTGCACAAACTGCCTCTCTAAATAACTTGATTTTTTTCATTCAAATCTAAGGTTACTTTTTTGTGGCGGAAATGCATTTATACGTCGTCCGCCATGCCGGGATATGGCAGAAGTATCGGGTAAAAGTAAAATCTGTGAGGGTTTAGTCGGTAAGGGCACCGCCCTTAGTGGTGTCGACCCCGACACACCCCGCCGTATTCCTGCACGTAGACGATGTGTAAATGCATTTCCTCCAAACAGGAGAAAAGGTAACCTTAGATTTGGGATGCGAGGCTCAGACAACATCTTACCTCGGTGGTATTTCGCTGTTCAATGGGTAATACCAGTCGGGGACAGTCGTAGCGTTGCAGCTACGTCGATACAATAATATGTCGGCAACACAAACCCATACCATTTTCCAACCAAAACGTAATCAGCGAGGCCAAAGAGAAAGTTTCATCTTCAAGAGAACCCTAGGACATATATTTAGTCGTCTCAATTCGCTCCTGTGCAGCCTACACCCCCCTCCGCAGCACTACAGAACAGTTTCGTCGCGCCTGAAAATTAATTCCTCTACATAATCAGAAGTTCCGAGAGCGCCGCCGCCGCGTAGCTTCACTTCGATATTCGAGCGGGACTTACTGCATCATTTAATTTGTTCGTTTACTTTTATAATTTTGTATTATAGTTTTGGGTTTAGATCAAATATATAATAGTGGTCGAAATTTGACTATTAAAGAATATCTCTCAAAATCAATCTCTTCTTAATTTGACCACAGACTATAGCAGTAAACAAAATAACTTTCAAAAGTTTATGCGTGTGTGTATTATGACATTCTGGATAATATAACACTCGGGCCAAATTGACCTGTGGTGTTTATGGCATCTGGGCATCTAGGCCCCTTGAACATTTGGACACTAGGGCCAATACACCCCGGAGGCGTCATATACATGGCAGTGTGTGCATTGTTTTCTATTCTTTAGAATATATACGCACGCAGCAAAAGCTCTCAAAAAGGATTTTTTCCGTATTTGTTACATTCTTCATTCATGCTCTGCTCCTATTTATAATAGCGTAATGATATTATATAGCCTTCCTCAATAAATTCACTATTCGACAGAAAAATAATCTTTCAATTCGGACCCGTAGTTTCCCGAGACCTTAGCGTTAAAACAAATAAACAAATTCTTCAGCTTTATACAATTAGTATAGAGTAGTATAGATTTCTTTGTCTGTATAACTACTTTTTATTTTGGTGTGAAGAATAATGAGTACATATCTACTAGGATATGTATCGTAGAGACACTAAACCTTTCCAAGGAAATAAAATCCAAAGTTCGAATTAGAATCGGCACTACAGTTAAACATCCGCCGTGCCAGGTCAGCCTTCGTAGCAGAGACAAAAAAGCCCAACGTCATAATTAAAAAAATCTCGCTCGCAAAGAAAGAGGGAAGTGGTGTGAAAGCTAGACGGATGGGCCCACAGAGGGCCCAGCAAAGACAATGTCGACTTTGGACGCGCGGCTTAATCATAAATATATCAACTTTGAAGACGATCTTGTTTTTGTGTTCATGGCTATAGGGTGTTTTACTCCAGAAATAGAATGATAACTGAGCCATTGAGCGAGTATCTTGCCAGGCTAAAGTTTATGTGTGCCAGGTAGTAATTTTGGGCAGGAAGAGCTCCTATCTGTCGAGAGAATAATTAGCTTAGGTTAATGTGAACAGTAGACCGTCTAATAATGTGAGATGGAAGTAAAGCGTACTTACGCTTAAGCTAACGCTAAGCATTTCAATTTACATGTCTGAGGAAAATGCTGTATGAAGTAAAAACTTTGTCAGTTACGCGTTGACGACAAACCCACTGAACTGATTTTAATGAAAGTTGAAACAGAGGTAGTTTATAGCCTGCCTAAGGACATAGGCTAATAAAGAGTTTTGATTAAGCACACAAAGTTTTTAAAGATTTTAGTCTTAAGCAAGGGTTGAAATTCCTAGTAATTGTTTAGTTGACTCGCTGATTACACCATGGAGCTACAATATAGTAAAAAGTTGAAAAGGAAAACTATCCTTGAGTAAAACTATAAATGCATCCCAGTAGTTGGTGTATTCGTAAATTTGGTCCGTGCGCACCCTCGCGTCTTCGCACTCGCGAGTTGAAAGGGGCGTTAAAACAAAACGGATGAGCTCGGACAAAGGAAGGAAGCGACGCGTCCCCGTATTAAAGCCTTTTGATATCGCATTCGTGGTAGGTCGAGAGATGGTGGATAGTTGCATTACTAATAGGCAATCAAAATTGTTAAAACGTTAATATATACAAAGTACGCCAAAGTTTTTTTTATTTATATTTACAATGACTAGATAAAACATTGTTTTATGGTCATTTTTATATTTGTATGTTAGTTATATTACCTAAGCAAGAGCTATCTTACAAATTAATATTAAAAAAGTTAACGGAAAAAGTCGAGGGACGCCACGTTTTGTGGTTCAGTGATTTTATAAGTGTATTTCGATATATCTACCATAATTATTGAGTGTTTATATGCTTTTGATAATCTATTAGTCCCATTGAAACTTTACATTGTTGGAAATGTCACGCGCAAGTACGAGCGTTGTAGGACTTGGCCAAATTCCTTAGAAACTAGACTGGTACCTACCTAATTTGTTTATGAGCAGCAAAGTAAAATAAATTTAATTTTATGTAAAAATAGTGCAACAAATGCCTCCAAAAATTCTCGGCATTTTGAATGAAAAATAACAAAATTTGTTTCATGTTATATCAATAAATTTAAAAATTAAATAACAATGAAGTCAAACTTGTTTTAAGTAATGAAAACATTACAAAATAATATAATATTATAAAGTTTGTTTGTTTGAACGCTAGGATCTCGGGAAGTACTTGTCCGAATTGAAAGATTATTTTTCTATTGGATAGTCCATTTATCGACGAAGGCTATAGGCTATACAACATTGCGCTACTATCAATAGAAGCAGACCAATGAATCAAGAATGTAACAAAAACGGGAAAAATATTCCTTTTTGAAAGTTTTCGTACCGTGCTTTGACATGACAACATGTGTCTAAGATTGTGTCATTGAGTAAAAACCTTTGCTTATCAAATTTGTTTCTGGATCTGAGTTGGTACGACAAATTTCTGACAGGTAGTTTAGCAGGTAGCTGAAGAGGTTTTTTGTTTGAAAGCTATGTTCTTAGGAATGACTGAACCGATTTCAGTCATTCTTGCACAGTTGGATTTGTACGGGATCCCGATGAGTGCTATATATGTACCACGGGCGAAGCCGGGGCGGACATCTAGTTACTAAATAAACATAAAATCAAAAATCAAAATCAAAAAACTTTTATTAACCATAATACAAGCGTTCATACAGTTTTAACAATTAAAACAAAATTTCTTAAAATCATACACAGTGCATTGCTAATAAAACTGTTCTTAATAATGACTGTCTGGCACCCGAACTAGTTCATAAACTGTGTTTCTGGTGCCAGAGCCCACCGTGTTTTCATAAATTTGTATTTAATTTTACTTGTTAATATACATTAAATGTGGGTACTTAGCGAGGAAATACATGGAACCAAAGTTAAAGCGTCGGCCGGCATCCCGATAACAGGTAGACAAATTACTCGACCTAAGGTCGGTGGCACACCGAGAGTTTTGTAACCGCCGACGTAAAAAATAGTTTATTTATTTTATAGTTTATTATTATAGTTGTTGTTATATTTGATTTATAGTTAATCACCATTAAGATACATAGGTAATCATATTATTAATTAATTCAGGGACATAACAATTTCATAATTTACATATTTATTCTTCTTTTATACATTAACTTGTTCCGTGTGCATGGAAAATCAGCAAATAATATATAAATCAATTCATGTAAATAACTATAAGAAATAGGTTAAAAAAAAAAAGTTTATTTTATATACGATAAAATATGTGGGGTGTGAGTGTAGTATGTGGGGTGTATGTGGGGGTGTGTTTGTGAGGGAGTATGTGTGTGTGTGTGTGTGAGTCTGTGTGACGGTTCGTGTGTTATGTTTGGATATTCATGTGTGTGTTTTATGTGGGACAGTATGTTTATGTTATGTGTGCGTTTGTATGACTGTCTGTATGTATTTGTGTGAGGGTGAGTTAGGGGGCGGTGTTAAGAAACGAACGTTAAATTAGATTACAATTTTAAATAGAAATTCAGTTTCACTGTATGTTAGAGACTTAAGCCACTCTTGCACTATGGTTCTAACTTTTTTTAAATTGAGAGGGTAAATGCCCAGACTTTTGCTCACTATTGTATATAGATGATTTGAAAGATGCACAAAATAGTCAGGCATTAATGAGAACATACATATTTTGTCATCGTGGTCGTAATATTTTTAAACCACTACACCTCGTCTATATGCAATGAAAACACATAACGTATTTTGATTAATGTGAGTCGTTTTTAGAAGGTATGTATTGTTGGAAAAGCTTTTGTCTTCAAAGAATGTTGAAAACGGGGTGTTGTGATGACATTGAGTGCGCACATTCTAAAAACTGGTAATCGAGATATATTGTCTTTGTTACAAAAAGAGCGATGTTTGTGAAATTTAAAACATGTAGTATACAGATATGGTCATAAAGGCTGCTCCCAAAAGCGTTCAGCAAAGCTTTGAAAGGTAATTTTAGGCCGTAAAACCTACCGCGATATTTTAAAAGTTATACATTTGTTTTGACATCACAAACTTCTAAAAATTTAATATTATCAGCGGCAGCGCTTCTCTATTTCACCCGTGTATTTCCCGATTAAGGCTAAGAACTCATGAAACGATTTTATGTCAAATCACCGGCGGTTTTATTTCAAAACTCACGAGACCGCTGACTGTTGCGGTTTCGCAGCTGCCGCGTGTGAGATTATCGCCCAGGAAGGTGGCGGGTGACGGGCGGGTGTATAAAGGAGTCGTGAGTTGTGTTTTCAATTTAGTAGTGCGCGTAGAAAAAACAGTAGTGCGCGTGGGATTCGAACCAGGAGCTCCGGATCGGCAGCTGTCGTTCTGCCAACTACACCAGACGTAACTTTCGCATGTCTATAAATCTATTATAAACTAGTGACCCTTTTCAGCTTCGCTGGGATAATGTCATGTAAAAAAGTAACAATTTGGAATGAAAAAAAATGCGATCTATTTTTCAAGTTGGACCATATTACACATAAATAGTAACTTTCATGAGTATCAGTTGGCTTGGTGAAGGTTTCAATGGGGACAAACATTATGACACTGTATTTTAATACGTTAAAATTAACGAAAAATTGCTAAAAAAGTAAAGTACAAGTGTAGATGAATCAGTCATCACATTACAACCACTATGACCTGGCTGCACCCTGTAGGAATACGTTACAATCAGTAGCTAATAAATAAATAACAGAAATGTGCGTACACTAGACCTGGACCGTCAAAAACTACCTGATATTTTAAGTGATATGGTCTTAGATAGACCGTACTTAACTGGACGACACAGATTCACTCTCAATTAATATTTTCCCCTACTTTTTCCTTTTTCTTTGCTCAACGCGGGTAAATAACTTTTCCCTACAATAAGTTTTCTAAAAGAGTAAAGTACAAGTGTAGGTGTATCAGTCATCACATTACAAGTACTATTACCTGCCTGCGCACGTATCCCCGTAGGAACACGTTATAGGCAGCAGCTAATCAGACCGCGTGCGCTCGGTCGCTGAAAGCATTAATTAGCGCTGCGGGCAGCATTGTGACGCTGTGAGCAAACTCTGTTAATTCCAACTAGGGGTGCCACTTCAACGCTTTCTGAAGTGAAAGCTTCTTTATACTCGTGTTAAATAATTTATGGTAGGGAAAATCTTATGGATTCGCTTCACCGATATGCTAATGCTAATTGTATTTCTATGGACAAGCATAAACAACCACTTTATGTTCTCATAGTGGAGACTCATAACCAGCGGGGAATTGATCTTAACTCCATCCAGGGTAGCGACCCTGCCCCAGTTTAGGTTAGCAGATGACGTACGACCTCGAAAATTTCTTGTAACATGCCGGTTTCTCACGATGTTTTCTTTTGCTAGTTATGAATGCAGACAGTTGTTGAACAGACATAATGTCAGTGTTGATGACAGACTTTTACAGTTGGAAAAATGCTCAAAAGTGTAAGCGATATTCGAATCTACGATCTCGCGATAGTGTGTCGCACATTTTAGCCATAGGACCACGGCTTCGAGGGATTAATGGCTGTTAATCATTGCGAAAATGTATATTATACGTACTTTTTTTTAGTACTCGTAATTATGACAGAAGTGGATGTTCGTAAAATGTTACTTACAAAAAAGATATATACGGAGTTATGAAGCCTCCTACTTTTTTAAGTCGATTACAGATTAATAATGTACGATGACTTGTTGGTAGCCCTATGAATCAACGTTGGGGAGGCATTTCCCACCGGTTTGCGCCTCGCTTATAAATGCTATTTTAACGCGGAAAAAAAGATTAATTAACTAATTGAGCTGTTGGACTGTGCGCGCTGTTTTTAATCTTTTTTCAGGGACTAATTATGCTGATTGCTGAGTATGACAGTCGGAGGTAGGAAACGAGTGGAGGTGCCATATTATCAACAATACGTATCTACCTACTTATGTTGTAAGCATAACACATATTATCTTAATTACCGTCTAATCTTTCTAAGCTATAATTTAATTATAAATTAATTACCTCGACGTTTCGGCAGCGTTACAGCAACCGTGGTCATGAGATGAAGAAAAAAACTGATACCTATTGGTAAGTAGTTGTGAATAACCACACATACATATTAACTTACCATATTACCTACTGTGTGTAATTTTTATAAGGCACCACAAACGTCGAAATATTTACTGTTTTTATTTTACTCAAACATCTATTCATTTGTCTTGTAAATTTAGGGTTATTAATTGTGTTAATCTAATAACACACTCAACATAACCAAATCCTTTGCATATAATTAAATACAGGCTGCAAAACTAACGTCATAGTTAAACAATATAGCCTGAATGTTTAATTAGCGCATTGCAGGATCCCGGGAGAGGGGGCAGGAGCGGGTGAGTCGGGAGGAGGGGGAGGTGTTATTCATTAAAATGTTTGCGGAAACTCGTTTAGTGTTGCGGTGGGCGGGAGCCGAAGCCGCGCGCCGCCCGCCTTAATAAACCAGGGTTGTCTAGGTGTTTGACATTCTCTCAAAAGTAAATAATCATAAGACGCACATCCTCTATTTTACTAACAATATACATAAAAATCAATAAAAAGATAAAAACGCTAAATAAATACATAGTTTTACAGACTAAATTCAAAACAAGAAACTTAAAGTTTGACTAAAACTAATAAATAAACTGATAAAATGTTAAACAAGTTCAACTATGTTGAAAAATATTAGACTCGCATTTTGCTGTGTGTTTTACATAGTACCTAACTTAAACTTAAATCAGACGCCAATTAGTTTGAAATGGCACATGTGAAAATTTGCTTCAATTTTTTTTACCAAAACGAAGTGTTAGATTTAAGGGTTTTATTCAAATCAAACGTTATAGTTTCCCGGCAAAAAGTTTTCATTAAGCCCTTTGCTCTAAAGTAAATGCCAGTATACCATGTATCTTTGAGTATTTTACCAACTTTCATAGTCACCAAAGATAAAAATCTCACAAAAACAAATCTAAATTATATTTACACTACGAGTACCTAATGAAAAAATGTTACTTTTTGTCTCCGTAAATAAGATAATATGCCATTTTATACAAATGTTACCACTTGTTTTCTTAGATTGATAGTGAGGCGTAATAAACGCTTATTACGCCTCATTATCAATCTAAGGAGAGCCCATAGAGCTGTAGGTCGTGAATTTGATTTATTGCACTTGATTGCCATTTGGGTAGATGGTAAACAAAAGTGCCGTATGGTATAGTACGGTCACGGAGTTCACTTACGGTTTGGCAATGTTTCCAGATAATCCAAATATGAAACATCTTATATCTCTCGTTGACGAGAGCAGTGCAGTGCTAATTAATGTTTTGGATTCTTCTTGTTCCAATAACTGCGCACTGTGCTGTTATAGGCAGGCCTGTTGCTTACCACCAAGCACTTGTACAAAACTTGCTCATCTCGTCACTCTATCCTATAAAAAAAGTTACCGGACAACCCTAGTGAAAGGACCGCGCTAGCGCTGAGCGGAAAGCGCTCATTTTCCCATCGCGATCTCGGCCGCTATCTCTACAACTCATTTAACGGATTCGTTTAACTCATTTATGCACCCATTTGAAACTCTACCTACTAACTACCGATGAAGTGCTGATTAAAATGTCATACAGGTTTTATATCATAAAATTATTTCACATTGGTTTTTTCATTATATTAAGTCAACGATTACGATTTTGAGAGAAGTGTCCATTGACACAGTGACATTTAATTAATTATTTTGTAGTAGTAGGACGCTTTTAAGAGTACTGAGTAATACTACCACCCAGCAACAATTTGCGAACATTGCTGTTTTTCGGGTTTAAAAGGCAATGTTTTTCAGTGAAATTACAAGACAAAAAACAAAGTTTTATTTCTTCTGGTGGCGAGCGCAATGCTTTGCGAAGCAGTCTTTTGGACTATTCTTAGACACGTATATAAATAGTATTCCGAGAGCTGGTAGCGAAATTGTCACATGGTTCTCCGATATATCCCTACACGGAGGAGTTCACCTGGCTGGTAAGTAGCGGGGCAAAATGAATCCCTCAATCTAGATCACCTGGCAGGTAGATAGTCCCTCCAAAATGATTTCTCTTTTTGAGAATCCCTATTTTTTAATTATATTTAACAATTAAAATTAAAATTTGTCTCAAACCCATTTTATATTTTTGCACGCATCTGACAATGTTAAAATCACGAATAAATCGTCTGGATTTTATTTTATTCTGTAAACATTAAACCACAACATATAAAAGTTTCATATTGCCTCAAACATATTTACTGAATAAAAAAAAAAATATGGGTTGTGTTATTATGGGCAGACATATTGCTTACCATAGGGCGCATATCCTCGTACAGTATTTAAAAAAAGAACTGACATTCATTTTGTTCCGATAGAGTATGATTTTCCCGCCATTACAAATTCACGCCTAAGCTCCTCTTTAAGTTTGGTTGAACGACGACTCTAGTAGAGAAACTTCAAAAAATTTCTAAACCAATTTAACTACACTCAAAGAAATAGCAGGTTGTTGGCTCGCTCGAGCCTTGTTTAAAATATGGCGGAAAGAATTCAGCTGAATACGATGGATAAATATAATTTTTGAGCCAATCAGTTTTTGTAGTCACTGGATTATTGAAAAGATAACGCTGATTGTATGGATGATTGTAATAGTATTTGATCATGGTGACATTAACTTACCTTTCTAGGGTAGGTAGGGTAGTAGGGTACCTACCTACGTACCTCAAAAAAAAACAAACAATAAAAACAATGTTTATCACTTCTCACTTGTCTTCACTTTACACGAGTCACAGCCAATTTATTGTCCGTTCGTTCTTTCGTTCGTCTCTCTGCCCAGACCATCTATTTTGGGAACCCATATCATGGGAAAACTAAATACTTAGGTGTGATGCTTTGAAAAGATCAAACTCTATCTTAAAGTTTTATAAAAAAATCAATTGTAATGACAAAGGTCACGGACCACGGAGTCTATGGAACGGCAAAATAATTTTAAAAAAACTTAACGTAACAATATACGGTCGCTAACGCGGCAAAAATATTTCGACATTCTTAAGAGGATCAAAACTTATAGGACTAATTTCCTGTTGAAATTGAGATTGAGAACTACTATTAAATTGGCAAATAATACAGTTTTATACTTGAAGAACGGGAAAACATAAGGAAAAAAAATGTAAATTTCTAAAATAAAACATGTACTTAGTTGATCATGAAAAATATTGTCTTTGTTTAAAATTGTGGTATCAATCATCTATAATTACCCACAAATTTGTACAGAACTCACGGTGAAGGAATACGACTAGCATTGGTCTGTTTTTTTTATGGGGGCTATAATAGTAGTTGACGATAGGTGAAGTATGTAGCCTACCACACTTTGGGCTAAAGCAGAAGACACGGTGTTCATATAACCTAGTGATTATAAAATTGTTACTTACCCTCATACGTTGAGCATACCTAAAAGCATAATAAAGCGTATTAAGTATTTGTAGCTAGTGAAGCGTTTTGTTAGGCAGAACTTAAAACTCTTGTAGTTAAAAATATAAATGTATGAATGCATTGCATTAATATTTCTTTTTTTGTGTAGAGTGCCGGGACGAGCAGTACATGTGCCTAGACGTTTCATTTCAGTTATTTCATTCAGTTTAATTTTGTACACAAGTACTACAAGTAATTTTGCATAATTAATTCAAAACTGACTTTTTTATAACATTTTAACTAATTATAGGATAATTAACTCCATAGTCGTGGACTCTGTCCAGTGCCTACCTAAGATTGTTACTAGCGTGTTATTCTATCGGAAGTGTCCATACCCAACGTTGAAAGATTTTTTGAAATCGGTCCGGTAGTTCATGAAATTAGCGCGTTCAAATAAAAAAACCTCTTCAGATTTACAATATTAGTATAGATTCACTTCTTATAAACAATGTCAAATAATTCGACTATACAAATATCATATATCAGTAAGTCCTTGTTAAGGGCGTGTGGGCCGTAATTTTGAATTTTTAAAACAACTTTAAGACCTTTAAAATAGAGTATTAAACTCTGAAAAAAATATATGTAATAGTTGAGGATCTAATCTAGTGCAATTCGCAGTCAGTAACACGATTTATTGAATTTTACTTGATAGAAAAAAAACCCAAAGTTACCCCTTTTCAAAAAGTTTTTTCAAGTTAATGACTAAACTAATGAATTTTTTTACTAAATTTTTGTACTCAACGAAAGCCACTAAAAAGTTATAGATGCATTCGCAGAGTTTGACTTGATAAAAAAGTATCAGTTATTCACTATGTTTTAATATCTACCATATATATAGCGCGCTTTTCGGCAGGCCTGATCAGTCGCGTTTCGGCGCCCACGGACGACGGGCCTGTGCTTGATTTTGCAATTTTGACAACCGAAAAATTTTAAATATTACGATCATAGTGCCACAGTATAACAATATCAGTAGATATTACTAGTAAAGCACGCTATGATCTTGATTTTGATACCGTTTTCATTGGAATTGCAAAAGACGCTGATACTAATTAGTACGCTGTTTACTTTATGTTGTAGACCAAAGGGAGTCTCAAAAAACTGACGTCAATAACACATCAGTAAAAAATTCAATGCGGATGCAATGGAAAATAGATAAGTATCGATAAAATATTCGTCCGTTAAATCAGAGGTCGGGATAAGGAAATAATGAGAAGGGAGAAATCCCCTGCGTAAATCCCCTAATATAAATGCAAGTTAGGTATCATAAATGATAACTTGCATTTATATGCCATTTAGGTAAATTCTTTGTTAGTAAGGTACTTAGTACTTGGAAGAAAAGTCCTCACATACAGATTTTACCACTTTGGAAGAGACTTTCGCGCAAACTATTCAGTTTAGAAAAAAAATTTTAGGAACTTCAATACAATTTTGAACACCTTTCCATAGATACACGTATGGTTTTGTTAGAATTTTTAATTTTTTTCCAAGTTTGTGACACTACCAAAATTTATTGTTTTTTTCTTTTTTTTGAATGAAAATGTTAATATTGTTCATAGAAATTTAGACACTCGACCAAATTTGATAAGAAGCCTTTTAGGCAGTAAAATTACTCGTAGAATTTAACTCTGCACTAAATTTCCGATTCGTATTTTTATATAAAGTTTAGAATAATTTCCTGAGCACTGAGCACAATCACAAAATAATAACAAAGGAGCTTCAAACGCCAGCTCGAAAAAACGTTTTTGGCCGATATTCTGAAAAAGTTATAATAGGTACAAAGCCTATTATTATTGTAGAAAATAAAATTTCCCATCTTTTGTTGCCAGCAAACTTTTTTTTCGAACTTACCGATTACGATTTATTATATCAAATTTGATGATCATCATCATCAGCCACAAGACGTCCACTGCTGAACATAGGCCTCCCCCCTAGATTTCCACAACGAACGGTCCTGCGCAACCTGCAACCAGCGGTTTCCAGCGACCTTTGTGAGGTCATCTGTCCATCTAGTGGGAGGCCGTCCAACACTGCGTCTCCCGGTTCGTGGTCGCCACTCGAGAACCTTTCTTCCCCATCGGTTGTCAGTTCTGCGAGCGATGTGGCCTGCCCATTGCCACTTCAGCTTGCTTACTCTTTGAGCTATGTCGGCCACTTTCGTTCTTTGCGAATATCCTCATTACGGATTCTGTCGCGCAAAGAGACTCTAGCATAGCTCTCTCCATAGCTCGCTGTGTGACTTTGAGCTTCGTTATGAGACCAACAGTGAAGGACCACGTCTCAGTTCCATAAGTCATCACTGGCAACACGCACTGGTTAAAGACTTTCGTCTTTAGGCATTGGGGTATTTTGGACTCAAAGATGTGCCGAAGTTTCCCGAACGCTGCCCATCCGAGTTGGATCCTTCGCTGGACGTCTTTGTCGAAGTTGGATCTACCTAATTGGATCTTTTGACCCAGGTAGACGTATTCGTCAACAACTTCGAGTGTGGTATTCCCAACAATAACCGGTACGGTGAGACATGAACATTTGACATGACCTTCGTCTTGTCCATATTCATCCTCAAACCTACCTGTTGGGATACTCTACTGAGGTCCCTGAGCATAGCACCGAGGTCCTCCATCGACTCCGCCACAATGACTATGTCGTCGGCAAACCGAAGGTGAGTGATGCATTCGCCGTTGATATTGATGCCATATCCGTTCCAGTCCAGTAGCTTGAAAACATCTTCCAGCGCGGCAGTGAACAGTTTCGGAGATATAACATCTCCCTGTCTCACGCCTTTCTGTAGCTGGATATGTTTTGTGCACTGGTCCTGTAATCGGACAGACATTGTGGCTTTGCTGTAAATACACTTCAACACTTCGATATAGCGATAGTCAATGCGGTATCGCTGGAGAGACTGAAGCACTGCCCAGGTCTCGATGGAATCGAAGGCTTTCTCATAGTCCACATACGCTATACATAGTGGCCGATTATACTCCTCGGTTTTCTGTATAATCTGCCGAAGCGCATGGATGTGGTCTATGGTACTATATGGCCTTTTCGGAAACCGGCTTGTTCGGGTGGCTGGAAGTCGTCAAACCTGCGTGCGAGACGATTCGTGATTACCCTCGAAAACAACTTATTAATTAAAATTAAAATTTGATGATAACAATGTAAAAATAATAAGATGTGAATTCTGTTCCCAGTAGCATAAACATGTCCCTTTTTACCGGAATGGAAGAAGGGTTATGTTTTTCGCGCGTATCTTATACGTTTGTAAATCTTTTATTTCCACATATCTTCCAAACGGCTGGATGGATTTTGGTAACTAAGATAAGTATTCTAAGACTAGTCTGACTCGCCAAAGTGTCCTTAGATAGTAGGTAATATTTTTTTACGTGTAGATTTTTTTGTAGTCGGGGTTTTTAAATTAAAGTTATTCTATCATTTTGTTCGTTGCTCGAATAAACAGCACCGTTCATCATCATGATTGAAGAGTTGAACGAAGAGTTTGGTCTCCACTTTTGTAATAAGAACAACTAAGCTGTGAAACGCATTGCCAGAGTGGGTTTTTGTCGAAGGTTCGAACCTTGGGGTTACGAGGTAGACTGTTCTTGTTTCTATTAGAGAAACAAGTTCCATCGTAGACCACATCATTTTCATCCACTATTATCGGCATCATCGCAATCGTATCATTAAATGGGTTATAAATCGTAAACGGTAAGTTTTATAAAAAAAGTTTACTAGCAACAAAAGATGCAAAAATGTATTTCCTACAATTATTGTCAAAATATTATATAGTTTCCAAAATATCGGCTAAAACAGTTTTTTTCAATTGGCGTTTGAAGCTCTACCTGGATCTGTGAGCATTTTGTAATTTTAGGCTCAGTAAGTGATCTTTACCTCATAGAAAAAAAATGGATTAGAAATTTAGTGCAAAGTTGACCAAAAAACCTTCTATTTTTACTGGCCTTTCATTACGTTTTAGCACATTTTTTTTTAAATTTTGAGAAAAGGTTGAGTTTTGTATATCTACGAGTGTAGATAAATTTGATATAGATGAGTTTAAAATCCATAGTCCAATATTTTAATGTTATTTCTGCACTGTGGCACCGATTCCGCGGACGGTGACGGTCGCGAGAACAAGATAGCGTTAAATGCTTAATTTGACAGAACTACCTGGCCTCAATGAGCGTGGGGTTTTTGTAATAAAAGCATAGAGGACTCTTATACATTTTATAGATTGGATGTTTTTGTCACGAAAGATTAAGAAAAAGCCGTTTCTATAAAATTGTAAAAACCGTCAAATTGTAATCTAACGATTACAACCGATTGCAGATTACAAACTAACCTAACCTACTGTGGGATTATAATCTCACGTATTAGATTATAATCTCACGTGTTAGATTATAATCTCACGTGTTAGTTTATAATCCAACAGTGTTGACAATGTTACGGTGACATAAATATATGCATAGAATATATGTAGTTATAAAATTATGTAGTTGTGGTCATACAACAACACATAACTATTAATTTAGTAATAACTAATAACATAACTAATTTTTTTATTGAAAGTCACGACCAAAAAGTACGTTCAGAAATACTTTTTCCGTTTTATTTAGACCAAAAAATACCAATTAAATTTCTCATTAACAGCCTCACCGGCAGCTTTAACCACGTTTATACAGCGTTTATTATATTTATACGCCGCCATAACTTAATCTACACCTATTGAATACTGCCCGCAATTCTGCACCCCATTGGCTATATTTTCCAACCCCTGACGGTCCCAGCCAATCACAGGCGAGCGCGTTAATCCCTAAGGGTGGAGCTTGGGGGGTTATCATCAGGAGAATTTCGCGAAATCAAACAGTACTGAAGAGACCGTCTTAACTACAACACCCTTAGCATATTGGCCGTGAGACCCGCGTAAAGTTACTGAAAGTTTTCCCGTGG
This sequence comes from Ectropis grisescens, assembly GCA_017562165.1. Lineage (NCBI taxonomy): Eukaryota > Metazoa > Arthropoda > Insecta > Lepidoptera > Geometridae > Ectropis > Ectropis grisescens. The sequence goes on along the minus strand of CM029777.1, from coordinate 9,830,960 downwards.
CCATATTAAGAATTAAAATCTCGCAATTAGACCTGGAAATATTTAAGTAGTGCAAAAGAATAAGTTTTGTCGCCATGGCAGGTCCGTACCTATCGCCTCTCCCGGGAGATCTCCTAACAGAGTATATGTTCGGGCGTCGCCGGCAGAGAAGGAACCGCACCACGTTCACTCCTCAGCAGCTCAGCGAATTGGAGTCGCTGTTCCAGAAGACACATTACCCTGACGTGTTTCTTAGAGAAGAGGTGGCTTTAAGGATCAGCCTCTCTGAAGCTAGAGTGCAGGTGAGTGATTTTATGTGAGATTCCTGTGATACAAGGAAGCCGTGGTGGTCCGGTGGCGAGAATGGATGATTTTACAATCCTGTTATAAGTTTGAATCCTGCACCTCTGAAAGTTGTACGAAATATAGTTGTACAAGTTTGTCTTCACTTCATCGTGAGAAAACCGGCTAACTCCAAGAAATACATCTTTAGAGACATGCGTCATCTGCCAACCCGCACATAGCCAGCATAGTGGATTATGACCATGATTCTCTCGATTTCCATGATGAAAAAATCCTTGCGTCCCATCAATAGAAACATGGATTGGGCTGTTTAAATACTTATTATCTCATTAATATGAATTTAAAAACCAATGTTTTATGTATTTAGTGATAGGCGAGCCGCATTACCTGATGTGCGTATATCCTTCAGTGTTCAAGAAATAAAAGTGGTCAAGTGCGAGTCGGGACTCGCCCATAAAGGCTTCCGTAGCAGCAAGTAACATTACGCAAACTATTCAGTTTAGAAAATAAATATGTTTGTTTGAAACCTCAATATCATTTTTGATGACCTATCCATAGATACCCCACACGTACGACTTTGATCAAAAAAAATTTTTTGAGTTTCAGTTCTAAGTATGGGACACCCCTAATTTTTTTTGTTTTTATTTCTATTTTTTGTGTCAAAATCTTAATGCAGTTTACAGATTACAAGTTTGAATAGTATAGCTCTTATAGTTTCGGAGAAAAGTGGCTGTGACACACGGACGGACAGACAGACAGACATGACGAAACTATATATATATATCCCGTATTTTGCTACGGAACCCTAAAAATACCGTCATAGGAGTTCATAGTTTCTAATAATACCAATGTCCCTCCGCTTCCGCCATATGTCTCCTACATGGCTAGATAACTCTAGAACCTATTGCTAATAACGGGATGTTTTTATTGCAGTTTCATGCACCAGGTCCACTAAACTACACCGAAATATTGGGGAGCCACTTCACACTTTAACCGCGGTACTGTACGGTACGGAACAAACATCCCGTAATCTCTATTTAAAAGAATAATTAATATGGCTACGTAATATATGATCATATCTGTCTTGTCTAATGGTTCCTACCTTGCGTCCTCAAGAAAACATAAACTCAACTTAAAACCTACCAAAACACAAATATTTTTTTTTAGTAGTGTCAAATAGTTTTTATAGATATTTTCGACGTTTGTGATGTACCTACCTAAATGAAATTAAAAAGATCAAATTTTACTAAAGTAATACAATGGTTAGGCTTGATTGGTTTACTGTGTAGCAAGGGTGGGTTTAATTTTGTACAAAGTTATAGTAAGCACTGAATAGTTGCACTTTTCTGAAAGGTCGTCTATAAGCCTTAATTTCATTTGAGATTTAGTAGCAACAAATATATGTCACCAGTTCGTTGGCTTTTTAATGGTTTTATGTATTTCAAAGAATGTGCTAACATGCACCTCATGTGATAATACCGCCAATTTAAAAGGTTTAAACTATTGAAAGTTCACTTGAAAAAGTAGTTTACGTATTCACACTTTCTGTTAATTTTAGATACAGATTTAAGCTTGAATTCAAAACAGAAAAAACAACAAGAACTGCAACTTCTTTTAGCCGTACGACGGAAAAGAAGATATTTAAAACGAGAAAATGCGATTTATATCTTCTTAATTTAGATAAATTACGTGGTCACGTGTCCGCGATGGACTCCTAAACTACTTAACCGATTTTAATCAAATTTGCACACCGTGCGGTGTTTGGTCTAACTTGAAATTAATTTTTATTTCGGTTAAAAGTCTTTATAGCACAACATCCAAGCGAAGTCGGAACGGACCACCATGCGCGGTCCGAGGGGGTCACAGGGGACATGACCCCCCCCAAAATCGTATACGTTAAACAAAAAATTAAAAATATCTAATAATACATAGACTATTTTTTTACGCGAGAAAACAACTAGTACACTCCGCGAGGCATAAGCTGAGCTTTGCATTTGTGTGAGTGTACATGAATAGTGTAGGTGTGACAACCGGCCTTAGGCGCGGCGCCATTCTGTCTCGCCGCGCTCCTGCCTGATTGGTGATCACTCACACTAATGCAAAGCTCAGCCTATACCTCGCGGACAAAATTTCAAGCTCCTGCCTGATTGGTGATCACTCACTCTAATGCAAAGCTCAGCTTATACCTCGCGGAGTGTACGGGAACTACGCGGGTAAAATCTTGGGGCGCTACTAGTAAGGTATTTTTTGCTCGATTCATTGTATTTCTACTTGTGACCCCCCCAAAACCTGAGGCTGCGTACTGGTGACCCCCTCCAAAATTCGAGGCTGGGACCGCGCCTGCGGACCACTAGTTTTAACAGAAAATATTGGTATAATACGACCGATCATTTGGTTGGCGAAACTAAGCTATGGCGTTTTTGCAACAATAAAACCTTGAAAGTGACACAGTACAAAGTTTTGTAAATTGCTTTTATTTGAAAAATTTGAGAAACGAAGTATCAAGTATTAATAAAAATATGTTTATAGAAATTTATTGACGTCGTACAGAAAGTTAATTAAAGTCAAATATTAGATTTAATTTTAAAAAATCGATCTATTTCAAGACACAAAATAAAAAAAACTTTGAGGGTTGATAATTTTAGCAAAGGCTATCATATTAAATTAAATCAAAATAGGTTAAAACATCATTCATGTCGAAAATGCAACAATTTTCCATTTTTATTACCTAAGCACAGAACTCTTTGCATTAGTCGAATCATTAAGCGCCTGTTAATTAACAAATTACAAGCAAGTACTGTTGGAGTTAAATGTAGGCGCTTAGTGGCTCCTGCTTTGATTAGGTACATTTAATTTATTATTTGTTTTTTACACAAAGAATAAATTACATGTAATTCTGATTAAAATTTTCGTGGAATACTACGTCGCCTTTGTTGTTCCTATAAACTATAATTTTACAAGTAGGTACTTCGACTTTTGTTCGTATATAAGTTTGAAAATTAATGAACTACTTTATGTAAAGCATGAAAATGTTTTTTTATAATGAACAGCCGTGTCACCATAGTATGGCAAGTTACGTGATCCCTCTTCTGCGTTTTTCTGCTACAGTAATTTTTTTTTTAAATAAAGAGTGACGAGACGAGCAGGACATGTGCCTGATAGTAAGCAACATGCCTGCCACATAACAGCACAGTGACATGCAGCTATTGGAACATGAAGAGTCAAAATCATTACCTAGCACTGCACTGCGCTCGTCACCCAAAGACGTTATATCTCTAAGCCCTGTAATTTCTCTGGAAACATTGTCCTTCAAACCGAAACACAGTAATGTTTGCACATTATAATGGCGGTAGAATAACTGGCAAAGGTGTGGTACTTACCCCAGGCGTACTCTGCCAAGAGTCCTACCACTACTATCATCATCATCATCATCAGCCGCAAGACCACTACTATATCTTATATTAAATAACGTTTAAGAGAAAGATACATTAATCAGAACACTGCTAACAATCAGGACACCGGCTATTTATTGTGAAATGCTATTAAACAACTAGTTTATAGCTTATTATCATTGATTAACTGCATAAAGTAAAATGTTTTATGTTGGACATTGATGAATACATTAATTTTAGTTTATGGGAACGATTACCTATCCCTTTATCTATCCGAAAGGTACCTATGTGGCACCATGGTACCTACTAGGAGGGTATAATGTGAAATCACAGATCTCCATGTCTTCATAGACGATAGAGACGGCTTTACATCACTCCGATCATCACTTTTTTAATAGAGGTCTTATAGAGTAGAGTAGAGCACGACAAGTGCCTGATAGTAAGCAACACGCCTGTCCATAACAGTACAGTGTCACGCAGCTATTGGAACATGAAGAATCCAAATCATTTTTTTTATCAGAGCCTTTATTAACAAAACTAAAATACAATGAGAACTACACTACACTACAAACCTACCTAACTAACTACTTCCACTAAGCACACCTGAATTATCCATAGACCACTGTAGGTCTACAGATAATCAAGATGTTCAAGCACACTACCAATCGGAAGCGTACCCAGCATGCTAGCGGCATTACCACAATTAATGGCAATGCTTATGCGAAATCATTACCTAGCACTTCACTTCGCTTGCCACTCAGAGATAGAAGATGATTTATATCCAAACTCAAAGTCAAAGCCAAAGTTGATAAATGTACAATTTATGCGTCAATTTTAGAAAAAACAAAATAAGAGCAAACACAAGTACTTATACATTTTTAAACTTTAAATTGAACATTCTTTTGTACGATAATAAGTATCGTACAAATAAGTGTCAAATATGTGTATTTATTTCAATGCTCTGTAATTTATCTGTAAACATTGCTCTTTCAACCGGAATACGGTGAATAAATATACAATGTAACCTTTCTACAAATACATTTTTCATAGGTTTGGTTCCAAAATCGACGAGCCAAGTGGCGGAAGCAGGCGAGGTTGCAGCTGTTGCAGGATGCCTGGAGGATGCGGTGTCTCGGACTCGGAACACCACCGCTCATGTCAGGTATTGCCTTATTCTCCGTAGTTATTACACGAACTTAGTTAGAAATTAGCGCAAATAATAATAATCAGTTTGGTAATATTCACAGTAATCAGTCAAGCGGCTTATGCAACTGCAACATGCAACAAATATTTTATGTAACCCAATCTTCGAATAATAAGTCAATTGACATCAGGTAGATTAGCTTTTCATCTCACCGGCAGGTGTGAAATCTTCATCGCTAAGACCGTTGAGTTGTCGCTAACTTAAAACGGTGGTGGAAAACGTCGTGAGGAAACCGACATATACCTAGAATCTTTCGAAGTCATGTGTCCATCAACTAACCCGCACTGGGCCAGTGTGGTGGATTATGGCCTAGACTCTCTGCTTGCGAGAGAAGGCCCCGAGTTACAGCAGTACATTTAGGGAACATTTAGTGGGTTGTTTATGCTTTTAATATCGGTCGGTATAATAAAACCGTTGAGACCCTCTGGAGATGCTAGGTTGTTAATAGAACTTGGCTTCCTGTGGCTGCCTAGTCCGAGATCGTTTCTGAGGTATTTTGTGGACGTCTTCGTACAAGATATAGTGTTCAGTAAGCACAGTTAGTGAGTTTGGTAAATATGTATATGTAATTCTTTCTGGTATACACTAACTTTGCACGCAAGAATAGTTAGTCAGGCATAATCACTAGCTATATCATAAGCACTAGCCCCGAATCCGAATTCGGTAAGGAGCTAACGCCGCGCTGTTTGGGATATAAAAAATGGAGTGACTTATACTTTACTCACAGCATCATAATACCTTTAATCGATGGTTTTAAACAACCTAGATACATATATGTAGAATTCGAGAATTGTAACAAGTATAAAATAGTTTTGTCTTGTTTCCTCTAACATCTAAGATAGTCGTTAGATTAAATTGTCTTTAAAATGTTTCGAAACATAAATGAGCCTAATTAGTTCAGCCATTCTGAAACTTATACCTATCTGTGTTTTTCCAAGAAAGTTATTGTTATTAAGTTATGAAGTAAGTTATTATGATATTCAAAATCTGTTTTCAGGTCATAAGCCGCCAGACTCATCACCTGAAGGCTCTCCGTCGGGAAAAGACTCTCCAGAACCGGCAAATTCATTTGAAAACAGAGAATTAAAATCTCCGCGCCATGATTCTTACCCCCATAACTCAAACCCGAGCGCAATAGATGGAATGCCTCCAATACCACCTCCAGCATCACACGAAATACCTCCCCCTATGCCGTATGCTGATGATGGGAGAATGATGCAGCAGCCGTTTGGTTTCCCACCGTTGTTGATGCCTCAGCAAATTGATGAACAGATCCCTACTGATCTAAGAGTAATGACCCAGAAAGTGAATCCATGTCCATGTAGCACAGAAATAGAAGAACCACAAAATCTGGCGTACCGTCAGCAGCCTCAAACCAAACGAGACACAAAAGAGCATACAGATAGTGACAGCGATACTGAAATAGATCTTACTTCTCATTCATCCAAAGATGACGATTTAAGGGAATCCGAAAGACTGGCTAACAGGATAGCTACTAGTATTTATCAAAGTGACACAGTATTACATGACTTGGTACCGAATGATCTCAGTCTCGGTGCTATAAAAAATTCTGATAGGATTATAAATAGAGACATTACTATGTAAACCTAAGAGCACGTATCAGGAGCACCGCAATACATTACAGCACACAAAATCAAAGTAACACCAATCCTACATTTAAAAAAAATACTAATGCCCTTTTTCAGTTTTTTTTTATGATCTGTGTATTCCACAGACTTTTTTCTAACACTTTAACTTACCAGAAAAGAGTAAATTATTATGGGCAAACTCGTATGTGAGAGACGTACTACATTGACAATATAGACAACCTTGATCTTAACTGCTGTGGAAATTTGATTGTAAATAGGCACACATTCTTGGGATAAAGCTTCTTTCGCTACACATACATCGTCACCTAGCTCTGTAAGTGGCCTGTACTGTGTAGAGATAGAGGCACAATTAACAAAACCGTGATAACTCTGAAAACTGTATTGTGGTGTTATCCCCGTAGTTTTGAGCTTAGCTTAATATTACTCTTGAAATGTGTATTGTAGATTATGAATTTCTAGTCATATACCACACTCTATTAGGCATGTAGAACTTGTAGATAACTCATAATTTTACATACGTAGTACCTACAACAATTATTTTAAATTGATTTAATATTTACATGTATGTTGACTGCAAGAATTACCAGCATTTCATGTCTAACACTTATAATTAGGAAGTTATAAATAAAATAAAATGTCAAAGTTTGACTTTCATCATTTATTTTCAAAAATCTTTTCTTGGTGGACAGTTGGAAAATTAATGTAATACCTGGTTGTGACTCGGCGAGGAAGGAGGCGACTACCAAACCGGATCCCCACACTGGTTCGAATCTCCCCACACGCACCACTGTCTTTTCTAAGTAATGCCGCTAACTTAAAAACAGTAAAGGATAAACTCATATTATTAAATGATTATTATGGAAAACATCGTGAGGTAACCGGTATGTTCCATGAATCTTTCGCGGTCATTCGTCATCCACCACACCGCACTGGTCCAGCGTGATGTATTATGGCCTTGGCTCTCTCCTTGCGAGAAAAGGCTCCGACTCCCAGTGTGGGAACATTTAGTGGACTGCTCATGTTTTTGTTGTGCTGTATGACTAGGTACGTACCATGACGGATCCAACAAGAAGAATGTCCAAGCTACAATATCTCTATGGATTTTCTATTCCTGGATCGATCCATACATTTAGTATTACAATATTAAGCTGAAGGTGATGATGCAGACAATAATCATCTTTAACCACTTTATTACCTCAATAAACACTATTAACTAACCATCATCTTAGACCATTTATTTAGTGCGAACATAGGCCTCTCCCATGACTCACCACTCAGTCTGACCCTCTGTATGACATTTCCACCCAGTGCCTGCTGTTTTTCGTATATCGTCACTCCATCTAGTCTCAGGGTATCATACAGTACGTTTGTCGCGTTATTCGCGTTATCCACTCAAGAGCATGTCTACCCCAGCAAAAGCATAGCTAATATCATTTCAACAAATGTTTGATTTTTTGTTTGTTTGAAATCAAAATTTACATAATATCTAACAGAATTGAGTAACAGATGTGTTAAAAAATATGTCTAGTTAATAATAGTAAAGTATTTACTTGGAAAATTTCTCTGTAACAATGTAACATAAACGCTCTTACCTATGGTGCAATTAGAACTAGTTTATGGCAAGTTTTTTAATAAAATCATCTGATCTAAATACATCTCATGTCCTGAATACGTTTCATTACATAGAAGGTCGTAGTAACGAAGATAAATATGGGCAAGCTGATGAGTGTACCCAGTAACTAAAATATTTCTCTTTTATTCCAAGACAGACCGAAATCAAAGACATAGTCGTTTTGGTTAGGGTGATGAAATACGTGAACGTAATACGGTGACGTATTTGGAGGTTGAAAGAACTTACTAGAACTCCGTAGACAATTTTTGTCTTTTATAGTTTTTATGATGTCTTGGATGTGGAATGGAATGTGTAGAATTTGTACTCATATACAAAAAAATAAACACTATTAAAAAAAACTTACAACTTTTCGCTTTAACTTTATTTTAAGCTGTCACGATAATTCATTACAGTAGGTTTATTAATTACTGGATATTCAAAGTTATGATAGATCGATTGCATGCATTGCAGAACATGGAGCATGAAACTGCATTGATATATTCATACTATTTCAATGCATGTACTCGTATTATTATATATATTGAGGATTTGCTGCATCATATCACAGTATGTATTTCCAGGAATTACTAGTAGGTAACTTTACTAGCTTTTGGCTCTCTTTGTCTTGAGTTAAAGTTTAGAATGCAGCAGTTAGAACATCAAAATAAAACAACTTGTAACCATAGGTAGGAAAAGGAACCTTTATTAGCACTTTTAATTTTATTATTGCCTCGAATATTAAAAATCAATTCACAATATTTACATAGGTATATTTTTAGTTTTCGCTTGAAATCCTATCAAAATCGAAGAAAAACGCTAACATTGCACGTTTCCTTTAATAAGGAACTATCTTTGAAATAAAAAATACAGTAACAGCTGGGATGATATTTTATATATCGATCCGCAGAATACAATGGAGATAATCATCCAGATATAATAGAGTTGTTACCGAAATTCAATGTAGGTAAATCATTTTAGTTGACGGCAATTAGATTTCCGCAAATTTTTGATAAATCCTCTCCTTACAGCTTACAGCGCAAGTGGATAATTAGAAATCACAGCTCTTGACTACTTATTTTAACTTATCTTTAGTGACAATATATTATACAAAATAATTATTATTCAGTCACGTAAATAAACTATCCAATAAGCTTACATTTATTGACATTATGCTGCTTACCCAGGACATGTAAGTAATAGGTACTTCTAGCAAACACACTTTCAACGGAAAAAACGTATTTAAATACACACGTAACGTTTTTACATACAAGTATTTAAGATGTAATGAAATTGCATTTTATCATTAACAACAATGTTTAGAAAAATGGTTGGGATTTAACCATCTTTTTTAAAATTTTCTCTTTTTTTTTGTAGGTAATTGTGTCGTATTATAAACTAATGAATTTTAGAATGTTCTTATGAAATGAAATAATATCCCATCCCTATATAGTTTCTTAGAAATGTCTACAATCGTAAAACTCTTTTACTTTATCATAGCAAAAATAAATAGGTGCATTAATACGACATTTGAGTAGCCAAATGGCTAATAAAAATAACTGTTAGCGACTTGAAGAATTACATTGCTATATATTGTAATAAACACAATATAGAACACTATAGAGAGTTTTACCAGATTAACTAAAAAACCTTAAGTTTCAGTAGCTAGAAGAATTAACTATCATGTCTTCATTTTTGTCAGATAAATTAGAACTTTATTTCAGAACTACATGAATTCATTTCATGTACAATCCGAATTACGTCCAATATTTGTGGTAATGGTGTTAAAATTTGACTTTTTGTAAAAAGTAATAATTTTGTGTTTACTTTACCATAAAAATAAATAAAAAATAATAACTTATTAGTAATTGCAAAAGTTTTATCACTACCACACAGAGGTTTTTAGTATAATAAGTATATACAGTTTTTTTCTTATATCTAAACTTATTACATAGATTCTTTTAAAGGCACAGAAAACTATGCTTTGACATACAGGTCATGTCACGTTTTTAAGCACCTTGCTGTAATTCTAACTTTCATACTTTCTCTTAATACAGTGTCCTGAACATTTGACGTAAGTAGTTTGTCTTAAAGGGACAAAAAGTCATTGTTACTTTTCTTAGTTTCTCTAATAGACAGAGCTAAATTAGTTCGTTACTTTTTTAAAAATACATTTCTACTTCTCATTTAATAGTTCTTTAAAATTTGCATTCTTACGGCTTATTATTCCATTCTCCTTTCTATATTTTATTTAATTGGCAGTTTAAGTCACGTTTTTCTAGTCTACCATAAGTATCAATAATCTTAATACATTCGTCATTTTAAGTTTTATCTACTAGGTAGTAAGTCCAGCTCATGATTCTGAGAATTTTGCTTGGTTTTACTGTGTTATTTTTCAATTGATTTTATAAACAATAAAGTTATTCAGTAAGTTAAGAACTGTAGCAAAAATAATCATTTATTCATGTTTTGGTTTGGTGTGACAAAAATTTGATTGTGAAATTAGAAAAAAAAAAAGAAATTAGCTTAGTGAAATTAAAACTAAACCGTCCTAGTCAAAGTTGATGAGACTTCAAACGCAGAACTACGTATTTTTCCACTGTTTTCTTTTTAAATTCCGCTTGGGGTTTTTGGCTTCGCGCTATTTTGTCATTGTTAAAGGCACCTGGCGTCGTGCTGCTCGCACCAGGCGGGCGAGATGGCATCGGGGCGCAGTCCCCGCGCGATAAGTCGTCCGCGCATGCGCTGTAACCGAGGTTCGGCGGAATACACGCTGGTGTTTGGGTCTGACCAGAACCGCTCTGCAACTGCAGCTACGCGAGGCCAAACTCGAGGATCTAAACAAAAAGGAACATAAATGAACACACACTCGTGAATCTACAAGTCATCATCAACAGCCCACTAAATGATCCCACTGCTGGGACTCGGGTCTTCTCTCGCAAGGAGAGAGTTAAGGCCATAATCCACCACGCCGACCCAGTGTGGGTTGGTGGATGGCATATGAATTCGAAAGATTCTAGGTACATGTCGGTTTCCTACAAGTGTGTAGCCCAAATTAACACTTCAACTTGCTTCTTGAGTGCTGGAGACGATTTCAGAAAATAAAAATTTGGCTTAGGTAGCGTAGTGCAATTAGGAAGTTGCCATCATGCATGACAGTTAGTCATCATGCCTTGATGACGGATTCAAAATAGCGGAGAAAGTGTTGACGTTACAAGAACCATCGCAGATCATGCCTAGTCGAGTCTGTCAAGTCTACTTGATAGACTGTTTTTGTCTATCAAAGTTTGGGCAAGGGTATTACAATACCTAATAGGATCTCAATTTCCACCCTAACACCAACATCTTTCTCGATTATTTTCTTTCAGTATAATTGTTTTTTGAGTCCTGGAACTTTGGTGACTCATGCACAAAGAATCAACGGCAATATTATGAATGACGGGTAATGATAACGGATATAATTATATCAGTCTCCATCTTGCCTGAAGTTAAGCTAAGATACAGGGTACAAAGTTCAATGCCGCCAGCATGCTGGGTACGATTCCGATTGGTAGTGGGCTTGAACATCTTGATTATCTGTAGACCTACACTGGTATATGGATAATTCAGGTGTGCTTAGTGTATGTAGTTAGTTAGGTAGGTATGTAGTGTAGTGTAGTTCTCATTGTATTTTAGTTTTGTTAATAAAGGCTCTGCCCCCATAAAAAAAAGTTCAAGACATTTTATCGATATTGTGGAACAAGGGAGCTAATGCCGATAGATCTAGGCATGGTCTCGCAATATAATCCAAAGCCTGGTTAAAGAACTTAACTGACCCATCCGCGTTTATCTATGAACATACACATGCAAACTCGTAATATTTGACAAATCCGATTTAAATCCTCGTAGGAATCAAGAGTGTTCGTCAGTCAGACAATATTCATTAGAACCACCATCTAAAACAAAATATCGTCTCGTATCTAACAATCACTTACCCAAACCCTGCTCATCCACATACTCGCTCCACATAGCGACTTCTCCACCCAACATCGATTCATCTTTAGGCAACTGGTGTGAATACATCTTCCTCCAGTTAGAATATTTAGTTGATCCCCAGAAACCATGGTCCAGGTACCAGATGTCCTTAGGAACTGACACAGTTCGATAACCGAGTCGGAGCAACTGCGTCAATAGCGGGCTACTGAGTGGCTCCCATACTTCGATTATGTATCTGAAATGAAGACGATTCACCGTGAATGACAATTATTGTAATTTAATAATTTGGTTCCCGAAATCCAAATCTGTAGTGAATAATCAGGTATAATAATATGATCGAAAAGTAGCGATGGCTGCAATAGCGTCAAATATAAATATGAAAGATCCTGCATTTTGTCACTACCTAAAAAAAGAAGACAAGTTTAAGGAGATCAGAACCATCTGCATGGATTCTCGCAGTAATATTTCTTTTAAAATAATGGTATTTTAGTATTATTATCCAAAAACATGGAATTTGTGGTATTAAATAAACTCACCTATCTTTACTTAAGTGTTGCTGAATCCTCTCGACTTGTGTCAGTTCTGAAGACCAGATCATGACAGGCTGTATTGGGCTGCCCGTGGCTTCAACCGCCTCGTCCCAGGCCTGAAGTGCCTTCCTATGGAACTCCCCCCAGAGACGGATAAACCCTTCTGGGGAAGTTGTATCATAACCACTCTGCATCATGTAGTCTAAAATCTCTTGTGTTGAGTTCCAACAGTTGAGGAATACCTGTAATTCAAGAAGATATCATTAGCTAAACTGTGATAGTAAGTATACTCTGCAGTTTACCTATCCATACTTAGTTTTATAAGATTATCCTACGAACAGCTATTGAAAGTACCAAATATCTACTGGTAACGAAAATCCACTAAAATTACTGTTTGCATCAAGATGCACACTAGCTTACAATACTGTGCTCCAAGATTAAATACGTGTACTCAACCCACTTAGGTTTATCAGACATAAACTAACATCCGTTACATCCGGGATTGGAGCAGCTGAAACTCTGTCGAGCAGCTTTTCCGGATGGCAATAGACAAAGACCTTCAACATTATAAAGGCGCTTGAAGACGAAGAAGAAGGCATGAACAGGTTAGTATTCAAGTTATTTAAAATAATATTCACGTATATTTTACGTACTTCTTATTATTTTTCGTAGCAAAATGTTTAGTTGAATTAATTTTGAATGAATGGTTCGTTTATATATTTCCATTTCTTACCTCATCTCCTCCCACGTGAAGCAAGGCAGGCTTGGTGGCCAGTTCAGCGATGTCTCTATACAGATCTTTAAGCACTTTGTACATGTGAGGGTTGGCTGGGTTGAGCTGGCCGCAAGGAGGTTGGATGCAATATGGACGCCATGGCTTGGCATTCACACACACTGCCAAATCACCCAAACCGTAATCCTGTAAATATGACAAAGTTTTTTTTTTAAAATGGCAAAGAAAAGAGTTTAACTCTAAACAGAATGATAATGCCTCGAAGTTAAAGCTAAATCATCATTATTATTAACTAACAGTGCCTCGTGGTTTTACCCAAGTCGTTCCTTTCTTAAATTTTTTCTCGATAAAAGTAGCCTATGTGTAATTCCAGATTTGGTATCTATCTCTGTGTTCCAAGGTACAACACGGTCCATTCAGCCGTTTCAACGTGATTGAGTAGCAAACATCCAACTTTCATTTTTATAATAGCACTAGCGGTTTCACCTGCGCTGTTTCTGTTCCTTTTATTTTCCCGTGCTAAAAAGTAGCCTATGTTTTATGCCAGACTAGGCACAATATAACAAAATGTTCTACTAAAAAATTCAACCCGATCTGTCCAGACGCTCTGACGTGATTGAGTAACAAAACATCCATACATCCCTATGATATCGTAAATTAATAGTGGAATGATGTCATTTTAAATAGGTTCAATCTGAACTCCGCCGGTATTGGAGTTGATAGATATGTATCGGTTGTTTCAATGAAGTAGCCCACTCGGTAGGAAGCGATAATTCTGTAGCATGAGCGCGTGAGTACCTTCCCCCACTGCCAGCCGTTCCCGGCGTGCGCGGGCGAGTCGATCTCGATGACGACACGGATCCCGCGCACGCGCGCGTATTGTATCAGCTCGCGGATTTCCTCTGTGCTGTACAGCTCCTCAGGAGAGTAGGCACCATATCTGTTCAACAAAGAAAAGAAATTGTATCTGCAGCCGTGGAGACCTTGGGTTGTTAGGGGGCCAGATACTCAAGGGTTCCTCTCAGAATTAGGGCGTAGGTTCAGGGAGAATACGGGCGACTCCCGCTCCGGCGCGTTCCTGGGGCAAAGGTTGGTGATTGCCATTCAACGTGGGAATGCGGTGAGCGTCATGGGCACCTTTGCGCCGGAGATTAGTGTTTTTATATTTATTATTTGTATTCTTCAATTTTAGCCTATATTTTGAAACATATTTGTAGATTTTAGTGGAGGCACAGGGCGAATAGGACATAGATAGATAGATACACTTTATTGACACACCAAAAGTAGAGGTATATAGACTTCAAAACTAGTGCGACAAATTGGATATGTTGCCTGGTGGTAAGCAGTTATGGCTGGTCTAGTCGGGAAAACGGTGACGGAGCCCCGGGTTCAAATCCCATGTGTATCACTGTCTTTTGAAATTATGTGCGTAATGCCGCCAACTTAAACCGGTGAAGGAAAACATCGTGAGGGATCTGAAATGTACCTAGAACTTTTCGAGGTCATGTGTCCAACTCGCACTCGCCAAGCGTGGTGGCAAGCCTTGACTCTCTCCTTGCAAAAGAAGAACCCATCTCCCAGCAGCGGGAATATTTAGTGGGATGTTTATGTTAATGATAAGCAGCACGCCTGCCAATAGCAATATAGTAAGTATCACGTAGATATTTAAACATGAAGAGTCCAAACCATTACCTAGCATTGCACTGCGCTCGCCACTTAAGGATGTAAGAAGATTTATCTCTATGGCCTGAAATTTATCTGGAAACATTGTGTTTTGTGTTTCTGGAAACAGTGAAGTTTGTAGGTAGATTATATTCCTTGGTTTTAGAAAATTTGAATAAGGAATTTTAGAATTACAGACTAAAGTGAATTGCACATTTCCTGCTCATCCCGTTAAAAAGATTCACAAAGCTAGTGTATTTAATCTATGGAGAGATTCAATCAATTCTAAATTAATATTTTTTATCCATGAGGCTTGAAATAATATTTACAAAAAGTTCATTGACGCACTACGATAGTTGACTCGCGAATCATAAAAGCTTTTGAATTGTTTGGATAACTGTATACGTATTATTTAGTTATCTACGAAATTTAACTATTTTGACCGTTGTGTAAATAGATGATCAGCTTTAACTGTACATCTCTGATGATTCAAAGGTTCGGTAGATCGGTAGCAGCACGGTGTTATCACGAATAAATTTAAAAAATACCAGAACGATTTCAAATAAATTAAAAATTTATGTAAATAATGTATTCACTAATTAATGTGATACATAATCATTGAGTAACATAGTTTCTATCTTGTTTGGAGTACTGTTTGCATCTATAGATTAAAAAACTAGTTCTACGAGTACAGTTAGTTATTATTTCATACAAGAAACATAGTTACTCACTGAAAATATATCACATAAATAAGTGAAATATTTTTAACAACTCAATCGAAAGACGAGCAAGTTTGGCATCATTGGCAACTACAGCCTAGTTTTACAGAAACGTCATAATCTTGAACATCGCCGGAAATTTTCCCAGTTTGTCCACCATTATTTATTATTATCATTATATTATTAATCAGATTTTTGAGGCAAATGCACCTTATTGTAGATCGCATGGTGGTTTAACAACAGGAATGATAAAGAATAGATTACCTAAGTGTATGTATCCTTGCGAAAAGTCCTTTAATTTAACACAACCCGAACATATGTACTCAGTCGAGGTAGACTGCAAATCACATACGAATATAAACTTGTTACTACAGGGTAGCTGACTTACCTCGTAAATTGCGGAACTCGTGTAGACTCCAGAGGGAAACTGTGTGAATCAGTTACGTGCCAATGAAACACATTCATCTTCACAGCAGCCATTCCCCTGATAGTTCTCTTTATATCCTTCATCGGTATGAAGTGTCTTGAGCTGTCTAGCATGAATCCTCTGTGCTTGTAAGATGGGCGATCGCGGATTTTCGCGCCGGAGACTAGTCGAAGACCACATTCTGTCTTATCTGAGTAGTCTTGTCTATCTGCAGCCACCAGCTGTGTGAAGGTTTCCATGGCATGACGAGCACCGAACACTGTTTCTGCGATGATGTGAACTGCTATATCGCCACCAGCTAAAGGTTGAAAAATCATGACTTAGAATTCAGTAGCAATTACAATGATTTAATGTTTGAACTATGAAAGTTAATGTGAACAATATTGTACTGTAATATTGTATTGTATACAGATAATAAACTTATTAATGTTTAATGTAACTAAATACACACAAACTCATACGCACTACTCCGCGCGTATGTTCACACACACCCTCACACACACACACACCCTCTCACACACCCTCTCACACACCCTCTCTCTCTCACACACACACACACACATCCATGCACACACTCATACACACATGCCACATAATATCACACACACTATTATGTTCTTTTAGTTGTTAGTTTTATAGATTTAATACCTACACTGCTGTCCATTCAATGTGTTTAAGCTTACAAAATTATACATAAAAATGTTATAACTATGTATAAACTGTAAGGGTGGAGCATACCACTCATCCTAAGTTTGCAGGGCTTTGCCCTTTTATTAGGGAGTAAGTTTACTCTATTATTAACCTGTGTCAATGTTTTGTTTTATATTCTATTCACGTTAGTTAAGTGTACCTCTTTTTATGAATAAACTTTTATTTATTTATTTATTGTTTCGTTAGAGTCCGCCTGGAGAAGTACCTTTGCCAGTTATTCTACCGTCAAGCAGTAAAGGGCAAACGTTACTGTGTTCCGAATTGAAGGGCAATGTTTTCAGAGCTTAGAGATGTAATATCTTAGATCTCTAGGTGACGAGCGCAGTGTACTGCTAGGTAATGATTTGGACTTTTCATGTTTCAATAGTTGCGTGTCACTGTGCTGTTATGTGGCAGGCATGTTGCATAACATCAGGAACATGCCATGATCGTCGCGTCACTATACCTTTAAAAAAAATCACTTCAAAGTCAACAGACCTTGACAATTCCAAGAATGGTATGGTTCAACTCAATGACTTAGTTATAATTCTTATATGAATATCAACATACATTTTATTATACGGTTAATTAAATTTCATTAGGTAGGTACTGTTTTTACAGGTGGTGTTCCATACTTATTACTATTCTATGTACTTAAGTTTTTGTTTCCACTACAAGCCTTGAATACCTTCATTGATTTTAAAGTAGCATCGTTAGAATTATTTCATTTTCGCTAGTGTGATAGAGTGAAAAAATCATAAAATATGAACTACGAGTATGAGAGGTAAATAGAGGTTTGATTAGAATTGTCGCAGATACAATTGACCGTAGACGAGCCTATCGCTCCTTTACCTTTTCATATATTTACGAGTAGTACCATACTCATGAAAGTGTACACTGATAAGTGCTATGTATAATAAGTATGTATCAGCTATCTGGCTTCCATAGTACATACAAGCTTTGCTTAGTTTGAGGTCAGATGGTGTTGTGTGTGAATTGTCCACCAATACTGATTTTATAGTTGGTCATACATTTCTATGATCGTACCTAGTATAATATGATATCTGTCTGTATTATTTGAATGTATACACCTTCAAATAATTGTTGATATCATATTAAACTTATTATTACCTAAGTACGTTTTTCTTTATCAAATGTACTTATTCTACTTTTAATGATTTCACTAAACATGTTGTATAATGTATCTATCTAGAACTTATCCTGAACTAATTAGTAGTAAAATGATCATAGAAATTTATGACAGACTATTTAAGAGCACTATCTGTGAGCGCTTCAGAACACTTAATCTATGGTAAATATTCGAAAAAATATTCGTTATGCGTGTAAGTATGGTAGGTATGATGTAGCTAGACGTAACTTTCGATTCTTACCTTTGCTCTGAACGTCCAACATGTACTGCTCGTCGGTGTTCCAATCCAGGGTCGCGACAGGTGTCTTCACAGAGATGTAGACGATAACAGGAGTGTCAACCATCTTGGTAACGTTACCACCACACTCTGCCACCATACTGGGACCGACTAGCTTCGTCATATGGACTAATAGTTCTCTCACTTCTGCTGGTACATCAATTAGGTCGAACCTGGAATAGGAAAAAAGTGTTTTTCAATATTTATTTATTTAGTTTAGTTGCACAAAATATACTTGAATATCGATCTAGCAAAGCTAATCCATAGTCCTCATTCCTCATCAAGAGATAAAATGGAATGTGGAAGATTAATCTCTACCTATTATTATCAGACGAGTTTATTATTAGGAAAAGTTTTTAGTAAAAGGTTTACGAAGAGATTCAGGGAGTCAAAGAGAGAGAGAGAGAGAGGGTTCAGAGGATCGACTTATTCAAAATCACTGACTGGTTATTATTTGGTCTGGTCGTAGATATGGAAAGATTTTAGCAGCCAGTTATTAAAAGCGATCTATTCGCGATAGCACTGCTAGTACCAGGTACGAACGTTTTGCTTTTTATTTCCAGGTCAATAATACTCATACTCGTTTTTGTTGTACTCGTATTCAAGTGGTTGTGTGGCTAGTAGGTTTTTAAATTAAATCTTAAGTAGCGTTCCTTTTCATTGCAAACACTGCAAATAAATTTATTTAGTGTTAAATAGTTTTTTTTGCAAATTGTGTTGCTTCTATATTATCAGCAGGATTAAGGAATTCGCACCTAACCGTTGTCCCACGACACCACAGCTTTTAGACATTTTCTGTCATGGCCACCGAATTTAATCGATTTGTCGCACGTAAACATGGGAAAACCAGCCCTTCAACCGCCTAACTAAATCGGATTTGCCTTAGCTATTTGCTGTATCTATAATTTCTAGCGAAATAGCAATATCAAAGCTTCGATCGTTTTAGGAAAGCGGTAGACACCCTGTCCAGAGTTACAAAAGTTAAGGTCACAAACAACCTACCTTATGTCCCTACTGTCACGTCTGAGGGTCATTTCTCACTCGGGCTCTACCCGTAAGTTTTACTCTACTTATATAAGTGTAGGTGGTATAATAATATTGCGGAACCAAACTGTGAGATCACGACTGTCATAGAAACTGCACGGGATCGTAGGTCGGAGTACAGTTAGCTCTCAGAAGGCCATTCAACTCACAACTATTCAAATAATGTTTAAATAAAGTACAAATGCAATTCTGTGAACAATTCGTTCGCCCGGTGATAAGGAATAGAGCTTTTGTTGGCAAATAAGCGATAACAAAAGGCTATTTTTCATTGCGCTGTTTCTGGGATGACACAATTCATAAATTCAACTCACGCTTGGAAATGCTTTAGAAGTAACTTTTTAGTAAATTCTATCTTTGATATGGATCGCCAGATTTACCATCCACAATTTTTTTTATGCGAAACTTTGGATGTTTACTTGTTTGGGTGTTTGTGACTCGATCTCATTGGAACGCCTAGCCTGTACGAAATGGGTTAAAATTATGGTAAGTGTAAGTGTGTATTGTTTCCGTAAAATTGCAATAGCACATGTGAGATTGCAATAACACAAACATGTGAGATTACAATCATATAGTAGGCTAGGTCAGTTTATAATCTAACTTCGTTACATTATAATCTCAATTTAAATCTTTACAAGCAGGCCATCTGGACATCTGCACTCGGAAATATACTCAACGTCACAGGCGAGATTCGAACCTGTTATCGCCACTAAGCCACCAAGGCTTCACCGACCACATGAAAACCAAACCCCGAAAAAAAGGTTTGACCGTTCAAAAAAGTACTTCATTAATGCAGACATAATTATGTTTTTTATCGATGTCAATAACGATCAGATAAACAATGTCATTGAATCATCTGTATATGTTAAAATCTATATACGAATACTGGTACAAGTCAATATAATAAACCAAATATCGACATGGCCGGTCAGTGAACTGACACCTACTCTTGCGATCCCATAATAGCGAACTTAGCTTTGTATAACACGAGCTGCGGTATATTTCATTAGGAGTAAAATTAGATACGTGGGATGAGAGTAGGTACCTACCGAGTAAGGATCGCACAATGTTGGAATATTGTACCTAATTTCACTTGTAATTGTAGCTTCTAATCTCGTTGTAGTCATTATGGGAATCTTAAATGGTAAGTACAAAATACCTATAATAATTAAAAAACCATAGGGAACGTCCCCATACTAAGTACGTAACCTCTTCTGAGGGGAGAGAGTGACAAAGACGAATAGAATAATAGAATAATGATTTATTTACCAATAACCACATACAAGAAACTCATAAAATAAGCACATGAAACAAAATGAGACAATATTTAAATATATATTACAAAGTTTCTCCCGGTCTTGACCATTGGCCCCACACTAGACACTGTGGCCCGTGTTGTGGCGACCAATATATAGTCTCCATGGAAATCTCGTGTGTTTTCGAGTTGTGTGCAAATTAGGCGCAGTGTTTTACGCTATTTACACACACACTTGGCAAAAAATGATATTAAACCCTTTTACAAAAGTTACTGTTGGTGAAATGTCTTTTAAGAAAAGGTTTGCTCAGGGGGTCTTGACTTGAGCTTCAGAGAAGAGTCCCAGCAATGGGAACTAAAAGTGGGCTACTTATACTTTACGCTTTCGTATGAAAAAAACACACTCAGATAATTCTTAATATACTATCATAATAAAGCGAAGTATTTTATTTGCGTAGCAATTAATAAGAAACAACAAGTCTGATCAAATATTGTTTTTCATATCAAAGGACTGGTCATTGAACTCTTGAAAAAGGTTTATTACCAGCATACAACATTACGTCCTTCTAAAGCACTTTTTATATAACACAGTCAAGTCATTCGCCTGATGGTAATACAGCACACTAACCACGCAGCTATTTGATCATACAGACAGTGCATCCTCACTCGCTCAAGGTCGCGCGGTTTTAGCCTACAGCTAGACCGTTCCTCGCACGGAACAAGTGCCAGGCGGTTGTCGAACGCACGTCTGAGCGCTCGCGCAACACGTTTCCCGCGCAAAATTACGTCGCCATATATTGTGCTGTATATGGATGCACGAGTCAAAAAACAAAGAATTATCATTTTTTCCTAGTTGTACAAAATATACCATTATTTTTTATATTTTTCTGCTAACCGTACAAAAAGTACGGGACATTATAAAATAGCTTGTAATCGAAGCTGGTTGTATGTACTAGTGTAGGTAAGTACATTAAAATATGTTACATATTTATCAAACAACATTTAGACGATCAAGTAGAATAAAAACAGTCAAAGTATACTTTTATTGTTTTAATTTCAATGTGTCCGACCCTATGTTACGGCCTCTTCTAGCTGTCTTGCGTGTTACGAAGTAAATAGTATTAATAACATTGCCCCATATTTAGCAGAATTATTTAACGAATGTATAAAAAATGGTACATTTCCTGACATGATGAAATATAGTAAAGTGATACCTCTGTTTAAATCTGGAGACAAAAACGAACTTGGAAACTACAGACCCATCTCGGTTTTGCCTTGCATCAGCAAAATATTCGAGAAACTTGTTCTCCAGCAACTTTTATCTTACTTTAATATTAATAATCTATTACATAGTAACCAATTTGGATTCACAAAGGACGTTCCACTACCGATGCAGGTATTGAACTAACTAATTATATATTGAAAGCCTGGGAAGATCATCATGACGTTCTGGGAGTATTTTGTGACTTATCAAAAGCTTTCGACTGTGTTCATCATGACACTCTTTTAAAGAAACTGCAGTTTTATGGGGTTTCGAAACCAGCTCTAAATTTCATTTCTTCATATCTTAAAGACCGTGTACAAATAGTCGATGTTGACGGTGTGCAATCAAATAAGTCGCCTATAAGAATGGGTGTACCACAAGGTTCCATACTTGTACCTTTCTTGTTTCTTATATACGTTAATGATCTACCTTTATGATAAAGAAACATAAAAATATAGAAATAGTTATGTTCGCCGATGATACATCACTTCTATTCAAAATTAAGAGAGGAATAAACGATTTCACTGAAATAAACGTACTTTTGGACATTGCGTACAAATGGTTTGATGCAAATAATCTAGTACTTAATCCAACTAAAACGAAATGTATAAAGTTCACACTCTGCAATGTAATGTGCGGTAAACTGGATATAAGACTGAAGGATGAACTTATCGAACCTGTACAATCTACTTGTTTTCTGGGTATTTCAGTAGATTCAAAGCTTCAATGGGGTCCTCACATAGAGAGACTAGCTGATCGACTCAGTTCAGCTGCCCACGCAGTTCGTCAAATTAAAAAATATCAGACGTTGCAACAGCTAGGCTTGTTTATTTTGGCTACTTTCACAGTATTATGTCCTACGGGATCTTATTATGGGGTTCGGCTGCGGACAGAAACTCTGTTTTCGTATTGCAAAAAGAGCAATCCGTGGTCTATATAATTTATCACCTAGAGAATCAGTACGGGAGATGTTCAAAACTATTAACATATTAACAGTCCCTTCATTGTATATTTATGAATGTATAATGTATGTAAGAAAAATCGAAGTCGTCTGCAGAAATTAACTGATCTGAATCCAAAAGCGCACCATAAACACAAAATTGTATTTCCTAAGTGCAGACTTCAGAAAACAAATAACTCTTTCAAATGTAATGGTATTCGCTTCTATAATGCAATCCCTGTACAAGTGGAAGGCCTCAATGAAACCAAGTTTAAAAATGAAATAAAAAGCTACCTATTGAGCAAGGCATATTATAATATAGACGACTTTGTTAAAGATAGTAACGTATGGAAGAGAAATGTGTCGAAATTAGAATCTTGTAATAAGGTAAAATAATAAATTTTTAAGACTTTTGATGTTACATTGTTTGTACTAATGTAGTATCTGTATACTGTGTGTATTGATTATTTGTTATATTGTCTTCGACAAAGCCTTTTTACAGCTGCATGTAATTGACTAGGTCCCTTTACAGCTGCTTTATTCTTTTGACGTTGTTATTTTATCATATTATGTACACAGATTCTTTGCCTTTTTGTAAATGACGTTACCAAGTGTTCTTATGAATTTATGGTATGAATAAATGAATTGAATTGAATTGAATTGAAATAACTAAAATATATAATCTGAGCTACAATGCTGACTACCTACATAACGAAAGGTTAATTTATTTTTTTATTAGATAATATGTCGACAACCCTTTCGATGCGCATCATTCCGCGCCAGACAGCGACAGAGTTACGCGTTAGAAGAGAGCGCAAATGTTTAGGTTAAAAATTGCGATAGGTATTGAGCGCTAATGCGAGCTGAATTGCACTTTGTTGCTTCCCAGCAAGAGTCGCTATTTATATAAAAATTTTCGCTAAGTGAGGGTTATGTAGTAATATCTATTCTGTGATACAGAGGCCAAATGACTCCTTAGCATTTAGCATTGTACTGCGCTAGTCACCCAGATACATATGTATGTATGTATGTATATTTATTCATAACCATTTATGTTACATGTCTAACTTAAAATACAGTAGGTATATGAAAAATATCTCGGTATATCCGAGAATTAATTATTATAACTAAACATTTAACACAATATGTATAAATATGTCAGATAGTAATATAAAATGTCTTATCAAAATAAATTACTGATATCACTCAAATAATAATAAAACATGTCACGTCCAAATTAATTAATAATAATAATTAAACAAAAAAAATGAACATGTCAGATAAAAAAGTACTAATAATAACAATTTGAGAATCAATTCAGAATAACCAATTACAATAACTTAAACTAAAGAAATTTTCAGTATTTCATCGAACTTATAGAATGCCTGTTCGATAAGCCAGTCTTCCAGTTTGCGCTTATATGCTCCTTTCGAGGGCGCATCCCGCACGTCATGTGGCGACCTGTTGTAGATGATTGGCTTGGCGCTGTGGCGTGAACCAGCTATGCAAATAAGATGATTTATCTCATTATCCTGTAGTTATTCTGGAAAAGTTACACTTCAATTCAATCAAGCCCTTCAGAGTAATCAAAGAAAAAAAGTATTAAGATATTTTTTTTATTACGGAATTTAGTAGTAGGTACATAGATATATTATACCTAACTACAAGCTATATTACCACAGAACATTCGAAGTATAGTAATTAGACACACATGAACGCACAACCGGACAAAATTAGGAATTAAGTATGGTAAACGATGGTGCCTACTACAATAGGTTGCTAGACAACACGTTCGTTACATCAACGTAACATACACTCGCATTGCTATTACATTCGACACGGTTCCGGTTTGAAGGGCAATGTTTCCAGAAAAAATACAGGGCTTGGAGATATAACGTCTTAGACCTCTAGGTGACAAGCGCAGTGCAGTGTTAGGTAATGATTTGGACTCTCAATGTTCCAATAGCTGCGTGTCACTGTGCTGTTATGTGCCAGCCATGTTGCTTACCATCAGGCAAATGTCCTGCTCGTCTCGTCACTCTTTTCGATTAAAAAATATGATGTAGAGCGAGTTTATAACCAGCTCATCAAACAGATTGATGCAACATATTCAGTCGTTCCACCATACAAAAACGGTAAATACCCATGTAAATAAGTACCTATCTAACGATATAGGAAATAGTTCTTACGAGTACCTACTAATACTTTGTCCAAAAATATCTATGATATTGTAACTAAGAAAAATATTTTTTTAAAACTGAGACACAGAAATATATTTTTATTATAGTTCATTTATTTCGGTAACTAATGACAATAGTCCCACTTAGCTTTGTTTTACGATATAAAGAGACGAAAAAATTAGCACGATGACAAACGGAAAACAGATTTTATAGTGGACACCAACACGTAAAAATATAATAAAAAATCATAACTTTCGTTTTATAGCTCTCGAGTCTTGATAAATAGAGTATTGTTATGTAACTGGTGTGTATTAGTTTCTAATATTAGCTGAGACTGTCAAACGGTTGGATGGCTCCCAGAACATGACGATTTATTCGGGCCAAAAGCCCTTCCTATAAAGATTGTCTGAAGATGTAGCACAGACGCTCGGTTCCCTATTAAACTAATCTTTGAACTTTGGATACATCTACATACACTAATATTATAACGCTGAAGAGCTTGTTTGTTGGAACATGCTAATCTCAAGAACTTCTGGACCGATTTTAAAATATTTTTCACCGTAGGATATGCGCGTGATTCATTAGTGCTATAGGATATATATGTGCCACAGGCAAATCCGAGGCGGAAGGCTAGTTCGTTATATATTACAACAAAAAAATCTGAAATTTGCTTTTATTACTTGTGGTATCTGAGCAATTAGTGGCAATAACCATTTCTTTTGATAAAGCATTTCATAAAGATATGAAGTTGCCATTCAATTGCAATGATGCTGGCATGCTGGGTACGCTTTCGACTGGTAATGCTTGATCTTTTATATGTACAAGGTGTTGCTGAAAGGTGCAACAATATTTATGGTAGTTCATCTACATTAAGTTTTGAATCATATAAGTGAAAATTAGACATGAAATCTAAATATATTTTTTTTCATATTTTATTTTATTTTATTTTTACCATTTTTTTTTACCATATATACATACTTCTCGGAACATTACCCACCATCAACTTGTTATGCTCAAAATAGCAAGGAAAATATGTTCAAAGTGAAATTGCGGAGGAAGAAAAGAGAGCTAATAAAACGTCTTCGTGTAGCTAAAACCATGGGCGATAACCATCTAAGTCACCAACTGTCCAGGGCTCTAAGATCAATCCTTAAATTAATACAAGGAATATCGCTTCAAATTAGTAAAAATCGTGATAATTTTAACAGAGCTAAACACGAAGTAGACTTTGATAAAAACCCTTTTCAATACTCCAAAAATATTTTCAGGGAGCAAATGGAAAGCTTATCTTGACTAACGCGCAAATTTACGATCACTTTAAAAGCACATACGAAGTGCCTAAACGCGGGAGCTCGTACGTAGAACCAAACATCCAAAGACCTAATGATCCTCTGACAAACTTTCAAAGCACCCCACCTAGTGAAGAGGAAGTAAACTATCAAATTAAAAAGAAAACTACTAAATCAGCTCCTGGCCCAGATGGCATTCCTTACTTAGTGTATAAAAAGTGTCCATCAGTTCGTAAACATATCTTGAATATATTCATTAAGATCTGGTCAAGAAAGCAAGTCCCAGTAGCATTCGGAAGAGCAATTTTGTCCTCATCCCTAAAAAGCAGGAAGTAACTCATCCCAAAGACACCAGACCGATAGCCCTAACCAATACAATTTCTAAAATCTTTTCAGTATATTGCAAACAAAATGACCACATTTATGACTAGCAATAAGTATTTCAGGCCCAATCACCAGAAAGGGTTCTTGCCTGGTATTTCTGGATGCCTGGAACACAATACATTACTAGCAGAAAGTTTGAAAGATGCCAGAACACATGAGAGGCAAATTACAGTCTGCTGGATAGACCTAGAGAACGCGTTTGGTTCTGTCCAGCATGAACTTATGATATTTGCCCTAAAATGGTATAACTTTCCTGCTGAAATTATTGACATAATTAATTCTTATTATTGCCACTTAAAATTCGTCATAGCAGTAAACAAGGAATACACAAAACCACTTGAATACAATGTAGGACTATTCCAAGGGTGCTGCTTATCACCAATAGCATTTAATATAGTTATAAATATTTTAGTAGACAAATTAATATCCCGTGAAAAGAAATGGGGCTACCGGTTTAAAATCAACAATAAGTACACTGAGTCAATCTTGGCCTTTGCGGACGACCTTGCAATACTTACACGTAATCCCAAACAGTGTCAAGAATTGTTGAACGAAGTCGATGAGTTCTGTACATGGACGGAGGAATGAGGACAAAACCATCAAAATGTCATTGTCTTTGTCTGGGTAGACGAAATACCAAATATACGTCTTACGATCCGGGACTCTCCATAAGTGGCCAAGGAGTTGCCACAATTGCAGAGGCAGTGCCTTTCAAATTTCTTGGTAGAAAGATAGATCACAAAGGACGTACACCATCATTAGAGGTGGTTGTTGAAAATTTCATGAACAACCTCAATAAGGTAGACCAGCAGCCTATCAGCAATATCAAAAAGCATGGATATATGACAACTACCTCACATCACGTCTCACTTGGCCTTTCCTAGTATATGACATCGGTAAAACTCTCCTGGCAAAGCTAGATGCCAATGTCATAAAGATATTGAAGTCATGGTTAGGATTGGCACATCCGGCTGATCCTCTACTCTTTTAGGGATCAAAATAGTTTTGGGCTGAAACTAAAGAAACCGTCTGAACTTTACAAACACCTAAGAGTTACAAAACGCATGTTTTGGGAAAGTCAAGACGACTTAATTACATCTCTCCCAAAAGACAAAACTGCTTCAGACCTGGAATCTAGACTTCAATTCCATAAACAATTTATGGCAGGTGCACAAGTAAATACTGCTGGGTTGGGTGCGAGAAGGAAAAGGAAGACCGAGACATGGTAAAAACCTTTCTACAACAAGACGAAAATAACGGTTACAAAGTGCACGCTATGAATTTAGAAATGCAAAGTGAGTGGTTAACCATAGGTGAGTTCTGTATCCCATTAGCTCTAAAGTGGCGCACCTTGATCTATGACTGGTCTCCTGCCTTATTAAAATTTTATCTAAATGCATTCCAAATGACCCTCCTGACCAGAGTAACTTGGTAAGGTGGGGAAAAGCCTCTGAAAAATGTTGCTATACTTGTGGAGAGGCGATATGTACAGCAAGGCACATATTGGTGGGATGCAAGGTGCTCCTTGATGGGGTCATTACTCACGGCGTCATGACAGAGTACTTGAAATCATACGTGAAGCCATGAGCCTTTCAGTAGCTAGAGCCCAAAAGGATTGACGACAAACAAAAGACAAATTAACTTTGTAAAAGCAGGCTCAACTTCAAACTCCAGGAACAAGCCTTACTCAATCCTGGGTACAGCACCTGATTGGACTATTTTAATGGACACGTATGAAAAGCACTACAAAATCCCAGAGGATGTGGGTGTTTCGTCATCCAGACCGGACATTTTCCTTTTTTCTAGAGCTACGAAACGCATAGTCCTTGTAGAACTTACCGTACCGTGGGAAACTAATATACCTAAAGACCACGCGATGAAACAAAATAAGTATTACGACCTCCTAAACGAATTAACAAAAACGGCTATGTAGTTAGTTTATACGCTGTAGAAGTGGGAGCGAGAGGTATACCAGCAAAATCTCTCTATAACCTACTGAAAGACCTTGGCTTATCCAGAAGTGCAGTAAGTTCTATACTAGAACGAGTATCTAAAGCTGCACTAGTAGGCTCATATCAGATTTGGCTGGGCAGGGAGAGAAAAACGAGTGGTGAAGGTGAGTGTTGATGTACGTCAGAAAGGGGCCCTTAAACCTACGCCCGAGTCACAAGTCTCGGGAACTACTCGAGTTTTTCTCTCTGCCACACGATGGACCCGGCACCCGCACGGTGAATCCATGGAATGCTAAGAAGATCGTCTCATACCCACGGATATTCGGAACATACCCATAATGGCCAGATCTCGGCACGAATTTTTGTACCACGTCGCGGCGTCGGCGGCAAGGTCCTTTGTGAGCTGTGCATCCGTAAGGGTTGAAGCTGGTGATTCGGTGGGAATTTTACCTCAAACTTTGACTCGAATTATCTCGTAATCTACCGTGCTGAGGGGAAAGAGACCTTAGGTGATGAAGTCTACATCAGTGTTAGAATGGACTGTTAAATATTGTATACCATGTTGTACATGTACCTATGTATATAGACAAAGATGATCAAGACCACTATCCACTAATATTATATATGAGAAAGTTGGTATGTTTGGATGTTTTTACGATTGGACAATCATGTCGGAACGCTTGTTGAATTAGAAATTTTAAATTTTGTGCTCCACTTTGTGTAGATAATAGTCTGAAATAACACATAGGCTTCTACTTACACATAGGTTTACCGCGGGGCTAGATGGCTAAGGGTTAAGAAAGTACCCAAAAGTAGAAAGGTTGTAACTTTTGAGGACATTAAATATTATAATTTAAAATAATAATACGAGTATTCGATTGAAAAAGAGACGAAACCATGGATACAGATCCAAATCCAAGTGTTTCAACCGTAAAAGTATTTCTTGTCGGCACTTATCAATACGTTATCGAGTAATGTTTGGTTTTCATTGTTTTTATAAATCATAATATGGAGTGCCTATTAAACAATATATCGTCAATTCTTCAACAATATATTACTTATCATTTAATCATTGTTATTGTTTGAGAAACTCTTTATTCCGATAGTAGAATGTGACCTTATCGATGAAGTATGTTTTAAACATTATACTCAAGTAGGTATTATATGTAATACTTACTTTAGAAACAAGATACACGTAGTAGTACAAGTGGTGGGACTCTTTGCAAAGTCCACCTGGAGACGTACCACATCTTTGCCAGTTATTGTACCACCGAGCGATAACGTGTTATGTACCGCGTCGAAGGGTAACGTTTCGAGAAAAAATACAAGACGTACAGGTTATTTCTGGGTGACGAGCGTAGTTCAGCACAAGGTACTGATTTGGACTCTTCCAGTTCAAATGGCTCCATGATGTTATGAACGGGCGTGTTGCTTGCTATCATACTTGCATGAGCTTGCTTGCGGAGGATGTCTTAGTCATTCAGTCACTCTAAATTAGAAGAAAAAAATTGAAAACGACTGGCTCCACCTATCATAACCCACTTCTATTACGCAAACAAAAGAAAAACGAGAAAAAAACAGTTGTCCCATAAAAAAAGTATTTGGACTCAACGAAATGTTTGAAACAAGTCATTATAAAGCTGTAAATTCAACCAACAGCGTAAATTGTATTTTGTTCAAGAAGACGTCACGGTGGCCGAAATATTATTAAACAGCATCAAATGATACTAGCCAATGACGAGTGGTTTTACGTTGGCGGCGCTTACGCACTCAGCCAATGTTGTTGCTTAATCTAAGGGCGATTTTAAATTGGGCCGCCTATACGATTAAATAATATTTTTATTGAAATTTAATTATGTTCCTAAGTATCAAAACTATTGAATAAAATAATATTGTCCGTTTGTTTTCCGTATAGTCCGTTCTTTTGTTTCACAAACATAGAAATAACGAAGATATAGTGCTCAGAAGTGACGTCATGTCTATATACAATTTTTATGTAGACGTGACGTCACAGCCTCCCCCTCCCACGGAAGTGCAAGGTTAAGTTGGAGGGTTGCAACCTTCGATCATTTCTCCTTGTCGCATAATTTTTGTACGACGTTGCGGAGTAATGGATTAGAAGAGGTATTGAAACTATAAAAAAATAAAATTTGATTCATTGGTTTTGTCGGAAAAATTCAAGATTTTCCGACGATTTTCATTTCCTTCTTCAACTTGTACTCAGTTTGACAACTCACAAATGCTGGCATAGTGCTGAATCTTATTATTCTACCCTTCTATCATCCTACATAAGCCTCCTAGAAAATGACCCATACATTTTGTTCACTGGCCTGTAGTCTATTAGTGCAAGTTATTAGTTCTTACTTCTGTCGGTTATATGACTGCCATTTTTTTCATCAAGGGTCACGAGACATGTAACACTGGTGCTAGTAGTAAGCAACAAGCATGACCGTGACAACCACAGTGCTACATTACTATAATGGAGATCATGGCGTAGATTAACGGTGACATTTCGTAGCAACAGGCCGAGCAACGACTTTTTTACAACGAAGGAGAAAGTGTTCGCTTTGTAAAAAATGTCCGAATGTTGTAATAATGTCCCACTTCCACGGGCCTCCCATTTTTTGGCCGTCATCATTGCTACGTAGTAACTGTGAGAGGATCTGTGCCCGTGACGCAAGCAGTGTCACATGGGCGCTATTAATAGACAGACGGACGGGAGACACCTGCGACACTGTGCGTACTATGAATAGGGCCGACACCATTCGCCGGTGTAAATTGACGACACCAGTTTTAATAGCCTCTTTTATATTTTTTCTATTGATGAACGGATTTTATTCGTTCTTAATTCAAATTAGACTAATTAAACTTTAGTTGAATCAAAAAAAGGTTTCCTAGGGTTCATTACTTCGATATTTGAAATAATGTCAAAATCAATACTATAAAAAGAATTATTAATTATCACTTTTCGTGATGTTTTTGTCATAATTATTTTGGCCAAATATGTTTCACTGCTGAGAAAACGATAATGGCTACTTTCCAATTTCCAAAGTTTCCTGTCTCTACGGTAAGAATCATTCTATCGTTGTTCGTTGTCGATCTTTTTATTTAACTATGATAGGTTTTTACTTCACCACCGTCTGGCCTGATGTAAATTAACTTTGGGATTAGAAGAAACCGATTCACTCTCGCTAAATACACAAAGATTGGATTCATTGAGAAATACCCACTCAAGCAATACATTCCACAGCCTAGACGTTCTTATCACAAAAGTAGAGTTAGTAGAAATATTCTCGTTCGAATATATGGAACGCCAAGCAGTGCAGCCGCTGTTTCACTATTTCCTTTTGTTTTTCAATTTGATACTGCTAACCAATGGTCACAACACTCATTAATAGTAAGTATATTAATTAACACATCCTCAGTACATCCGTAATGAGGATATTCGCAAAAGAACGAAAGTGTCCGACATAGCTCAAAGAGTAAGCAAGCTGAAGTGGCAATGGGCAAGCCACATCGCTCGCAGTACTGACAACCGATGGGGAAGAAAGGTTCTCGAGTGGCGACCACGAACCAGAAGACTCAGTGTTGGATGGCCTCCCACTAGATGGACAGATGACGTCATAAAGGTCGCTGGAAACCGCTGGTTGCAGGTTGCGCAGGACCGTTCGTTGTGGAAATCTAGGGGGGAGGCCTATTTTCAGCAGTGGACGTCTTGCGGCTGATGATGATGATGACATTAATTCATGGAGAACTAGTCTGGAGACTGCGGGGACGCCCGAGACGACGTCCTACGTGAGAAACTTAAAAGATTGTTTTTATCTACTTTTTGCACCAGTAACATACCTGCGACACCAAGAAAATGGCGGATTCAACAACACACAAAAATAGCCAATAGATAGAATATAGCGATAGAATATAAAATGAGAAAAAGTCAATTCAATTCACAGCCCACGAAAAATCTGTCTGTAGCGCGTCAAAAGAAGCCTTAAAAATCATACTTTCTCAGTTAAGTCGAGTTCTTGAAACCAATTTTACCATCTTTAGACAAGAAGGTAACTAACTAAATAGAATTAACTCGTCTACATGACAAAGACAATTGTGTGTAATTGTGAGTGTGTGTATGTATGCGTTCCTCGACAATAGAATGAATCTGAAAAAAAACTAGCCAATCAAAATTATCTACGTGATCGTAAAAACAGCCATTTAATTTATGATTCTGTAACGTAAAAGCGAGTTTATCACGGGGTGTAATTAAACTCGTGCGAGTATAGTAAAAAATAGAATAACCTAATTATTGAGTTTTAAACGACACGTACAAGTACATACGCCCATGATCCAAACATTTACTTACAAGGCTCCCGTGAATCGAAATACTAGTAAACTTTAAAGAAAAGTCACATCAGTGAATAAATGCTCGACCTTTGCGCCGTAAAAATAATTTATGGAGGTAAAATTATGTTAAAGAATTTTTTAAACAATACAGAGTGATGGGACGAGCAAGACAATGCGCATGATGGTAAGTAACGCGCCTACCTACGAGTATAACGGCAAATGCTACGCAAATGAATATGAAGAGTTCATGTGATATTGTATTTATTTTTGAAAAACGGAGGCTACGACTTTACCAGGTGATCAGTGAAGTAATAGCCTGTCTTCCACGGAAGCCCGTTTTTTTCAAAAAATGAGGAGGTTTGTATGTATTTTTGGATGTATGTTACCCGTGCGGCAGAAAAGTCATGCATGAGACTTCTAGTTCCTTATTATTTCGATTTCTGTGGTTACAACACACAACAATAGTAAGTAGGTACCTACATTAATGGGTCTTATTAGTCTTCTAGATTCTCAATTCGGCTGTATATCTTTTTGTATATATTACACTCTCGATTTGAAGACACAAATATTGTAACTATCGGGAAAAACCCTCTCAGGCAACGTATTCCACAGCCTAGACGTTCTTATCACAAAAGTAGAGTCAAATCTCTTCGTTCGTGTCTTTGGAACATCAACCGTGAAACGATGTCACTTTTTCGAGCTACGAGCATTCCGATAGAAAAAAGGGCAAGGTGGTATTAGATCGTACAAATCAGTCGCACACTCTCCGAAGTGTATCCGATAAAAAACCGATAAGCTAGCAATTTTCCGGCGATGTTCGAGACTTTGCAGTCTTTTTCGCACGAGAATGTTATTGCCTATGAGCCTTTTGGCACGTCTCTCGATCGATTCCAGAGCCTCCAGCTGATACTTAGCCGATCCATCCCAAAGGTGCGAGCAGTACTCCATACAGGAGCGAATCTGTGCTTGGTATAACGTGAGCAACTGTTCAGACTTGAAGTACCTTCGCACTTTTGAGAGGACACCTATTTTAATGATTCTTATTTTGTTTGGTAGATTACTTAATACTTTAGAGGTGGCTCCATTAAATTTTTATCTAACTCGGTTAAGTAGTTTTTGAAATTTAATCAATAAACTAGAAGTTGCTTGAATTAACCTGGAGACGTCATCGTAGATTCCACCAAAATTATGATTTAGTCGAGTGCCTAATTTGTTTTTTGGAGAAAATAAAAATAATAAAATTGTTTAGCATACAGTTTTCTCCGCCAATTTTTTTTTATCGTTAGCATGTGGATAGCTAACAAAACCTTCCTCTACATTCAGACGAAATCCGCACAAATCTGATTAAACACACAAATACACTCTAGGTCTCACAGTAGATCACATATTAGGTATATTATATTACCCGTTTATGTGGATGAAATGGATCATATTATGATCGTCGGATTAGGATAAAGTATCTTAACTCATAGAAAAAATGTTGTTTTTTTCTTTTATTAATTACTTAAAAAGACATTCACACAATAATTTACTTCTCTGAGTTTAATCTAGAAAGTCTAGGATAGAAATTATAGTAGGAAAGGAGTCTACGAGTACTTATAAGTTCGTCTCATTCGTTAAAACCGCAAGGCCCTGTCAGTCAATAATAATGTTTTGTCCACAAGAAGATCAACATAACAAGTAGAATCCAAACTCACCTCAAATGGATTGGATTGATCGGGACAGTCTGCATACTGATGGCTGCGGTGACCGGTTTGGGCCAGAGACCGCCAAACCGGCCGCAGACTGTTCGACATACATCCAGGCTATCGAATGCGGCGGTAGTAACATTCAGCAAGCTCTTGCCATGAGGATGCTCTGTACGCTGGCAGCCTTCCTCTGGTACGCATCTGTACATCCATGTTGGTCTGAGGACAATAAGTAAATCATAAATATTGGTGGACCTTTAACACACAACATCACCTCACCCCTAACTAAGCAAAATTTGTGCTGTAGGCACCAGATAACTGCTAAAATGATTATATAGTTGTAAATTCATATTTATTATACACAGAAACACCAAGACATAGAACAAATGTTTGTATTCATCACACAATAAGCCAAGGGTCGTGGGTTCGATTCCCACCCGGTGCAAATATTTGTGTGATGAGTTCAAATATTTGAACTATGTTTGGGTGTTTCTATGTATAGCAAGTATGTATTTAGAACTACGAGTTTATATGTATTGTATCAGCTTACTGCAACCCGCACTGGGTCAGCGTGTTGGATTATGGCCTTAACTCTCTCCATGCGAGAGAAGGCCCCAAGTCAGTGGGAACATTTAGTGGGCTGTTGATGATGATTGATAATCAGCTAACTGGCCACCATAGTACAATCTTTGCTTAGTTTGGGGTCTGATAGTGTTGTGTATGAATGGTCCACCAATATTATTTATTTATATATATTTTACAATTAATTTGCACAGGGTGGGAATCGAGCCCACGGCCTTACTACCAAATAAGCCACGATACCAGTCAATAAATATTAGCAACACGTTTTCATGCACCATGCTGGCCCTAAACTAAGCATAACTTGTAGGGCTTGTACTATGTAAACCAGATAACTGATATTTGATATATTAATACAATAACGAGACACATTAACACACCGAACTTTTTACCTAGGTTGGTAATTTACCACATCTAAACATTTAACGTTTTTTTTACATGGAGGATATGCATATATACGCATTCCCTTTCACCTGGGGGAGAAAGTCGGGTTATGTCGAAGTCGACTCCACGGACCATGATGTCCTACCGATTAAAACCTCCCGAGTTTCCATCTTTGCTGCTGACGGCGGAAGCACGGGACCGCTCTCGCATTCTTCCGCGAACCCGCAGCGGCTTGCTCGTCTCCAGACCCTCCTGTGGATACAGCCTCGTCGCCGACGCACCTGAACCCTGGATACACTGTGACCATCTCGGATACCAACCAGTACGTGGGTACCAGACGCTCCCGCGTCTGGACACTCTTGGTTCACCGCGACGGATCAGGTCTGTAGTCCCGCCGCCTACCACTTTTCGGCAGCAGAAGATACGGAGAGTGGTGAATCGCAATGCCAGCATTTCTCTTCAGCTGCAGCCTCCCCGCGTTATATTTTTTAATCTTAGTAACGTTATAATCACGTTTTTTTTAGTTATGTACACTGAAGTGTATCAAAATTGGTTAATTATTATTTTCCACTTGAGTTAATATTGATCAGCTGAGCCTATTTATTTTTAAGTAAATGTAAAACTAACAATGTACCATATAACATACATTGTTGATTTAACAGAATTGATATATAATTTTTAAAAACTCATTAACATAGCTCTACAAACTTTAAAATGTGTGATCCCACAATGAGTGTGATGACAAAAAGAGAGTTCTGTGCAGCGCCACTAATAAACGATGAACTCCCCTATCTAAACGAGACAGGACTGATTTATATAGTTTCAAAAATGTTGTTGAACAATTTTTTCCCATCGCTTTTTACTTTCCCTTCAACATTACTTGAATGAATTGAATTTGCTAAATAATTTGACATAGGTACTAATTAACTAAATAATAAGCATGGTATTTTTTCTGATCTTTTGATTATTTTGATGTTAACTTGTACGTTTAAAGTAAAAAAATATTATTTTTTATTATGCTAGGAATTATTTGTCTCATTATTAATTTGAAATTATTTAATTGTAGGTACATCCTTAAAAGCAACTGTATAACTGTTAGTAATTGTAGGAATATTTATTTGTGATTGATTTTTGCATGTACGCTGCTGGCCCAAGGGAATCAACTAATAATTGTTTATACAATTGAACATTCGCTTAAAAGTGATTTATAGTTTAGTATAACTCTATCTCATTGAAAAGCGACAATACTCAATGGTGTACATAATAAAATTAAAAGAAATCCCATTAAATATACTCGTAGCTAGATAGGTAAAGATAACAACTCAATTTATCATCATTTTTAAAAGAAATGATGATTCGGTTTTTATCAAGGTAATACAAAACAAAATTGCCGATGTCAGTGTCAAAAGTGCCGCTAATTTTGTTTTCCAGTAATATTATTGCGCCGAATAAACCACAATAATTGAATCGTGACACACCCGGGGCAGCTAATCTTCATCTTCCTGATCTACCACAATCATGATGTATCTGTTACCATATCTCAGGAGGTTGCAGCTGCAGTTTCATCTATCTTGTGAGGTTCAGCCGGAGGTCCGGATAGCCTGAGGTAGGCGAGTGTCTTTTCAGATATCGACCCTTATCAACAGAATTACTTTTGGCTTTTCGTCTCTGTGACCTATGTTTTGGTCATTAACCCTATAATTCAACGTCTCCAGTCCGAACTGAACGTTTGATAGTTGCATGGCGGAAATGTTAGGTTACGATGTGAATACTGTTTTAATCAAAGAGTTTACATATACTACGTATAGACTTACATTTTCCGCACGGTTCCTTTGTGTCGATCGTGAGTAGATGACGTGCATACTTTCTATGGCAACAGAGTGATGTGCCGCGTAAAAGTATGACACTTCCACAAGAGCGACAAGGCAAGAAAGATGCTACCCGTGCTTTCGGTGTAAAGCGTTTGTGCCAACTCTATACGTAGTATATGTGAACTCTTTAGTTTGAAATGGTGAAAAACTGCAAGCCTTTGAAGTGGTTCTATATTTGAATTGTTTGGTTTCAGAAGATTGGTGTCCCAGCCTCAACGCGCCCGAACTCATCTCATTTTCTAAAACCTTTCCGAGCGCTTGGTTGACGACCAAAGTGCTAAAACGTTTATTTGGTTCAACTTATAAGCATTGCCTTTCAGCGTTGTAGTACCGCCAGCATACTGGGTACGCTACCGTCCGGTAGCGGATCTAATCATCTTGATATTCTTGATATCTACGTTAGGCTTAGTTTATTAGTCATTTGTCATTTCTATATGTTTCGAAGGATTTATTACCGGGCATTACTTTTTGAAGACTAAAAAAGTCTCCTTAGCCGTGACCCACAGACAGACACATGTGACAGTAGAGACGTGAACCCTCGTGAAATTAAAAGTTTTCACTTGTATAGGAAATAATGAATAGCGTATCACGTGACCGCCATCACGTGACTCCGATGCTGTCTACGATGGATTATCCCCAGAAGAAATACACTTACTCATACTCTCGACACCAAGATCGCATCCATTGAGAAAATCCAGTCAGACAACTCATTCCACAGCGTAGACATTCTTATCATGTACGTGGAGTAAAACCTCTTTGTTTGAGTCTTTGGTACGTTAAAGAAACCATAAGTTTATTCTACTAAATATCTAAAAACTTACTTGTAAACAATATCTTCTGTCTCCTTGTCTTCACAATGGACTATTCTAATCAATACTAGATAAGAATAGAGCAGAACCACGACACCAAGTACACCCTTTGACATTTTTACCTGGAACAAACAAAACATTTTTTTTTTACAATAACCTTAGTGGCCTAGTGACGAAACCGTCTTAGTAGTTCACATGGTGCGATTCTAAAATCGAACCAACGGAAAAAAAGTTCACGTGGTCAGATTGATCGAACTACGCAGTCGAACCACGTGGCCTGAAGGGTTTGATTACATAATTCCGAGGTCGTAGTATCGCATCCCGCCTGTATCTCTGATTATTATTTTTTGTTTGTTGTAACTGGCCAAACATTGCGTACAAACCAGCTTACTCCACGAAAGACACCTTTCGAGGATATGCGTTATCTGCCAACTTAATGGACTCCAGCCAAGGGCGGATCCAGACGGTGGGAAGGGTCATGGGGCCATGAAAGAGAATCTAGGTGGACCACTCATAAAACGCACATACGCACCTTTTGCACGGTTTTGTGACTTGGTCACGACTATGTGACTTGGTCACGACTATGTGACTTGGTCACGACTATGTGACCTTCCCCTGGTGCCAAAGAAATACGTCCATGAATCAAAGAAAATAATGGTGGCAGAAAAATACGTCCATGAATCCAGCGTGGTGGACCTTATGAATGACCTTATCAGAATCATTTATTGCAAAACTGTGTACAAAGGTAATGTTATAAATAAGACATATAGAAACAACAGTTCTACCCTTTGCGGGCATGCAAAAATAAGGCCTCATTGGCATGAGGTTACAAAAATAACTTAGCTCTCTCAGTGGGATATAAAGCACACTGTTTATGCTAATAAAAGTCAATGGAGTGGAAATAGTTAGATATCTTAGTTCTCGTTATTAACAGTAGAACACCTAATACAAAGTGTGTTGCAAGGTACGGCAGACTATTTGGGAATTAAGTTAAAGGATCAATCGTCGCTGAAGCCGACGATGCTGATGATTTGAACGAAGTTTCCGTTTTAAATTCAGTTTTTTTTCTATTAGAGAATTGTTTATTGCCACAAATCAGGGCTGCTATTAAAATAAATGATACTGGTAATGGATTTCGTATGATCCCGCTTACGTTGAACTGGATGCAATAAACAACAAAGTAAAACTACACGATTAGTGATTGATAATAATTTAATTACTATCGTCAGAGGCTCGAAATGGTAATGTAAATTATAGATACTAAAAGCAATATGTGATTATTTTCTGCTATCAAAACTAACGTAGTTATTAAACATTTTTATTAATTCACATGAGAAATGGTCCGTCTACTTGAGTTACCCGAGTTACTTCTGCTAAGCCGATACGACGAAAAATTTAAGTTAGGGATGCAGCAGAGGCTACTAGCCCGTTACACAAAAATCAGTGCCCAAAAAATTTTGAACTTGAATAATTAGTACGTACATACACAATATATGTACAAGAATATAACGGATCCGGGGACGGTATCAGTGTACAGTTATAGAGAGTTAAATTTGTTTTTTTTTTCATATCAATTTTTTTTTAAAGTTTTTCACTTTAAAAAAGGTACGATATAAAAGCAACAGTAGAACGGTACCTATTTGTTTATTTTGTTTTAAATAAAATTATACTAAAGACGAAATAAGGATAAAATATGATTTTATTTTTGTTTCAAACTATAGCATAACTAAACCTAAAGTAACCGCCGTGCCGTATTTTTATTATTTGTTTATTTTGTTTTAAATAAAATTATACTAAAAACGAAATAAGGATAAAATATGATTTTATTTTTGTTTCAAACTATAGCATAACTAAACCTAAAGTAACCGCCGTGCCGTATTTCAAACGCAATAACAAAATAATCAAAAAAGTTACATAATTTTGAGTGGAGTCAAATAAGTACAAACATTTTTGACGTCAATTGAAGTCTAAGATATTGCATCTTCAACTTCAATAAACATGGTGACTAAGAAAACTAATTATAGTCCGTCAGTTAGATTATTAAAATATCTTGTAGGTACATGTATTTTCTCTGTTTTTTTTAAAATAAGAAACGATGAAGAAAAGTGCTTAGAAGAGTCGACTGACGTCACGTCTATTTACGATTTTTGAGTAGACTTGACGTCACAACTCCTGAAGTTTGATGGTCTAAATCTTTGTGGATTTTTAATAATTTGAAAAAACCAAAAACACTTATTCCATATTTTCATCACAATCTACCAGACGTACTGATAAAAATGGTATATTTTTGAACAGTCAGTCATTAGTCCCTCTTGACGTCGAAAACTACTTGCATTATCCATTGAGCAAGAAGATGCGAAAACATTCTACCTACATATATAATACTTACCCGTATCTGATCATAGGTAAAGATACCCAGAAGTCTTTATGAATGGGCAGCTCAATATCTGAGCAATCACATAGGAAGTAATGAGGTTGAATTGAAGGATAGACAATCTAATGCGATGTTAAGAAACATTGAAACGAGGTATTCAATACTCACTTATTTATTTTATGATATGATATGATTTCTTGTATTCAAACTGAACAATTCTGATATAATTTTGTTTTTTGCTTTAAATTTTATAGTGTTATCGCACATTTCTTATCAATGAAATAAAAGTACCTACAGTTATTGTGATTATTACCAACAATTGATAAAAGAGAATCTTTGATCTCTTATCACTGAGCGCTATCGCCGGCTAATACATTTTATTTTATGGTTTTTAAAATTAAACTTAATTATAAAAGTATTCGATGTCCACTGACAAAGCTCAGGTTTCGTGATAATGTTGTTTGATCTATTAACTAAATAGTCTGCCGTGTTTTGCATCATCTTTTTTATTCATTACTAGCTGAACCCGCTACTTCGTTCGCGTAAGCAGATGTTACTGACTTATACATTAATTGTAAGTATCGTACGTCAAATATTTGGATAAGTAGTCATTGAAAAACCTTTGAGTTTGAGTGAATTTGTTTTTCCACACAAAAATTTATTTAATTTTATCATCTTTATTTTTCTTTTTTTAAACAAAATCAAACATACTTAGTTTTTTTTTTTTTTTTTATTTAAATTAGCCACTCCACAGACTCCGGGGTCCGTGATCTTTGTCATTACAATTATCGTTTTTTACACATATCTTGGATAAGGAGAAGAAGAGGAAAATAGGAGGGAGTTGGGTACATTTAAAATCTAATTCTAGTGCTCGTCTGTAGAGCCGATCACTACCGGTTGGGATTCCGCTAATAATCGACTCGACATCGAGTGTTTGCCTTGTCATTTGCCTAAGCTGCCTCCTCCCGGCCCAGAGCCTCCACAACGGCCGCATTTCTGTCCCTGATGGCCATCTGTAGGTTAAAATCGCGGATGGTCTTCGGTGATGCAGCCCACGCTCGCCGCACGAACCGACCGATGGCGTCGTCGGTGTCGTCAGCGTAATATGTGAAGGTCCCCGTGTGCCGTGAGATTGCCACTACCACATGGGGCACGCTCGTGCAGCTTCATGTTTGCCTTGGTTTTGATTACGATTACCGACTCGTATGTTAGTCCTTGAGCTTCATGGATAGTAAGGATGCGTGACCCGGTGCCTGATCCATAACCCTGGTTTGTCAGGGTCTCCTTCTCCTCTTGAGTGTGAACTAAGAAGAGGGTATTTGGTAGGGTGTTGGGTATTTGCGCTCCCTTATATCTTCTCTGTTCTAGGGACTTTATACGGGACGCTGAAGAGTACATACCGGAGTATATTTCCTCAGTGCATATGCGACGTCCATTGGGTTTCGATGTGTGCAGAGCAACTCCTGGCTGATCTTTGTTACCAGGTTCGGGCGATGATACCTCATTTCGAAGAGATTTTCCCTGTCGATATAAGGCAACTGATTGACGTCTCCAATGAGGACAATTTCACCAACACCAGACAGCCTTGAAGCCATCACAATGGCTCCAAAATGGTTCATGAGAGCTTCGTCCACCATGAGGCGACTGAAACTTTCTCTACCGAAACCATTTACCAGAGCAGAAGCCATGGTTCGCACTCTGGTTTTGACCAGGTTTCCGATTCGGTGCGATAGCTTTTCTCTAAGATCTTTTGCTGCCTCAGTTGTTGTAGTGATGATGGCGTCCTTGTCCACGTCGAAGTGTCTAATCACCCATGTTGTTTTTCCACATCCTGGAACCCGTTGACCCACTGTATTCTTGGTACCTCCCAATTTTCCCAATCTGCTTTGACGTTTCCGTTCCCTTCGATGGTCTTGGCCATCTCTAGGATCTTATCGTCCAGCATAATCTTGGTGCATCGGGCAGTAACTACAATTGGGTCGTTTGGTGGTGTCGCATAAACAGGCACTCCCGCGCTCTCTGTCTCTCTCGTTCAGTGCCACGAAGTCATTTTCTGCACTGTAAGCTGCCATATACTGTCCTGTCATGGTTCCCTTGATGACCCGGAAAGTGACATTATTGTAAATGGCTGCTTCGGCCTCCTCGAGTTTCGCCTTTAAAAGTAACATACTTAGTAAGGTTTCGTAGTATCGAACATAGCCGCAAGTGTTAAGTTTGTAGGATTTTTATAGGATATATTAAGAAAAATCTGAAGCTAATGTGCATGATCTGATACCT
This sequence comes from Ectropis grisescens, assembly GCA_017562165.1. Classification (NCBI taxonomy): domain Eukaryota; kingdom Metazoa; phylum Arthropoda; class Insecta; order Lepidoptera; family Geometridae; genus Ectropis; species Ectropis grisescens. The sequence continues at coordinate 9,788,078 of CM029777.1, read as the reverse complement.
ACTTACCTATTTCTTTTTATCCGCAAGCTGTTTTCTAGCTGTTACCCGCGACTTCGCCGTAGTAAAATTTTGAACGAAGCCTGTGTGGAATCAAAATAATTAAAATTTTGAGCTTTAATGATATTCAAGCAAGTTGAACCCGTAAATCTAAGCCAAGTCCTAGTGAAATATTAATGTATGAATTTAATTGTAGGTAACAGAAAAAATCAAGAACGAAAGAATCCAAATTTGGCAACATAATCCTTTTAGCAGCAAAAACTTATTAGTACAATTTTGAATACCAGTAACGCCACCTAGTGATGAAAGAAAAAATACATACCACAATAATAGCAAAACATCGATTTAAATGACCTTTAGTGCTTTTAGATTTAAACTGGCCTTAGCACCGTCTAATGAGAATATTATGTTGCTTGTTATTTTGATTGTGAACGCAAATCACCTATATTATCTACGCCAAAACGGGTGCATATATTTTTCATTTTTGGCTTTTACCTTACCATCACATCAAGTTCTTTACGAAAATATATGCTTATATTAATATGGAGTTAAATGAAAATGTAGACTTATTAGCCCATGTGAAATTTTAGACTCTAAACTATATGTGTTTCGTATGTCAACCCATATCGTTGTGCCGTTTTGACGTAATAGTTAATATTTGTTTCCTTAGGGCCCATGCTTCTTTTCAGGTTGATAGGTAATAAATACATAAATGTGGTATTTCAGACTATGAGTTATTTCTGTTTCAATTTTCCACCAAATTTGCTTAGTTTTTCCTACGTCACAGTACCTATAAGTAACCGATTTTTTATTTCTGAGTTTAAACTACGTGTGTTTCGAATTCCATCCAAATATGTTCAGCCGTTCCAACGTTGTCCTGTAAATATTATGAATGTCACTGTTTGGATGTTTGTTACGTAATACATAGAGTACTTATACATAGGCAATGTTTAGCCTATGTGTTCTTCCAGACTGTAATCTAATTATATTTCAAATTTCAACCCGATCACTTGATACGTTCCGCCATGATTAAAGCGGCAATAGAAATACATCATCTGCGAAAATTTCAACTGTCTAGCTATCACCGTTCTTGAGATACAGCCTGGTGACAGACGGACGGACGGACGGACGGATAGCGAAGTCTCAGTAATTGGGCCCTGTTTTACCCTTTGTGTACGGAACCCTAACAACGGTCTGCTTCGGTCACCGAACCTTGTTGAACACTACCTTTAAATTTTAAACAGTATTTGGATTGAAATAATACGTTTTCTAATAAGTTACGGCTGGGCTAGTAAGTTACAGCTGACCTAGTCGGGAGAACGGCGAGTGTCGATCCGGAGACCTAGGGTTCAAAACCACGCGCACCACTATCTTTTCAGAGTCATGTTCGTAATGCCGGTAATTAAAACGGTGAAGGAAAACACCGTGAAGAAACCGAAATCTACCTATAATCTAAGTTCTAAGTCATATGTCATCCACCAACCGACACTGGGCCAGCGTGGTGGATTATAGCCTTGTCTCTCTCCTTGCGAGAGAAGGCCCCGGCGCCCAGCAGTGGGAACATTTAATGGGTTGTTTATGCTGCTACTTATTATGCTGATATGTTTTCTTCAAAATACAAAAATCTACTTTAATGACAGGTAATTTAATTCTGTCATTCGACTAAATTTTATAAGAAGGTATAACTATGTCGTACAGATCTGAAATAGAATAGAGATAAATCTAAGCTGATTTTAGTTTTATGTTGATATTTGAAAAACTACCTCCCTGTTTTCGATATCTAAGATCACCTCTGAAGTATTTTCTACCAAACAATAAAGGAATTATCAAAATCAACTAACAATTAGCGGAGTTATCGCGTAAAATAAAACCAAATAAAAAAACATGCAACCCGATTAAGAACATCCTCCTTGTTTGAAGTCGATTATAACCGAATGATGTTTGTTTTTCCACACAAAAATATATTTTTGACAATTATTTTGTCATCCAAGACGACGACACGCGATCACGTGGGCACTTTCTAGAATCTAGAATCTAGATATTCTGTGCATCGTCGGTGATACACAGAATACTTAGAAGTTAGTATGTACCGAACGCGCCGCGCGTGTCGTTATTATTTAATGTTTGTGTAATTTCCGAACCAACATACCGATATTGTTAAAATTTTGACGGGACAATATAAAAAATGTGTTCTTTCTAACAAAAAAAGAATTATTGAAATTAAACAACGCAAACATGAGATACAACCAAATACACATTCTGACTTTCACCCCCTCCCGCAAGAAAACCAATCAGAATTTGGGGATCAAAAGTAGCCTACAGCAATGTCCTTAGTATAAACTAAAATCATGCCAAGTTTCAGCTGAATTGAATCAGTAGTTTCGGCGTGATGCGTGATCCCTATACAGAAAGACAGACAGACAGACAGACAGACAGACAGACAGACAGACAGACAGACATGAAAGAAAAAAAATGCAGTTTCGCCATCAGTATCGACTATGGAGTGCCCCAAAAAAAATTTTTTCAAAATATCTTCAATGTACAGAATTCGACCCGTTACAGTTTTATTATAAGTATAGATTTGTTTTTAACCGCCTTAAAAACGATGGGATGTCTGTAGTAAAGTATTTTTTTAGGTCAGACATACTTTTGCATGTAAAACAAATAAAGGTAAAGGTAGAGCAAAGGTATACATGCAGAGACGACATAAATGGGATAAGAATAAGCTGAATAATAACAAGTTGAACAATTAAACTGAAACTTAATTTTATTTCTTCCGATCACTTTTTTTTGACAAATCGTAACCGATTCTCTTTAAACACGAGGCAAAATTTAATTACTATTTAAAATAATAATAATATTAAAACTAATCTCCGAATAACCCGCCCCTAACTGCTCCCTGCGCAAAGGTGCCCATGACCATCGCCGCGTTCCCACGTTGAATGGCAATGGCCAACCTTTGGTACAGGAACGCACCGGAGCGGGAGTCGCCCGTATTCTCCCTGAGCCTGCGTCCTAATTCTGAGCCTCTGCCTCCCAACAACCGAAGTTCTCCACCACAACAGGTACAATTTCGTACTGCGACACTAACATGCTATACTTTTATAAATTTTATTTTAGTTAATATTTAATTTGAAACAACTGCGGTGGGGGTTTTTTAACTTCTAAATTTAATGTTTCCTGGTTTTTATCAAGCTTACCCTTAACCCATTGATGTGGTGTCCTATCAACACTCAATCCTTTGCATTCATATCCTCATTTACACAGTTCACCTACATTTCCTTCGGTCTTAGTCTGCCACAAACTATTCTCTTTCATTTTCGTAATTTGTTTTGGGTCCTCGTTTCTCCTCAGATCATTAACAATCCATGATAGTCTATTGCTTTTAAATTTGTAATGCCTGCCATGCTTAATCCTGAACATTTACCTTACCACATACATCTATCTCAACATTAAAACTCATCTGCTTGCAATCTCTTTTATTCTTTTTAAAACACATTGAAAACTCTACCCCAGACAAATTTTAGTAAGGTTTAAAATGCGAATTAATTTTTATCATTTTCTTGTCTCGGAATCTCTATACCAGAATTACTAGGTAATCAACAAATGCCTTTGTAAATATGATGACAAGGGGAATACAATTAATTAAAACTATAATTAGTAGGTAGTATATCATATAGTATATATGGTATATCAATGTGCAAGTTTAATGTTATTTTTAGTCTAGTCAACAAGTGTTTCTGGTATTTTTTTTAATTCTCCTAACATTATGATTGAGTTGTCATTCGGTTCGAAAAGGCTTCTCTTATTTTTGAAAAAGTTTTTTTAGCCGCCGCACCGGCTGTTTTTGTGAAAATGCTAAGTCCACTCGCAAAAATTACAATAGTAATACACAATTAAGCCAAAATAAAAAAGGGGATATCGTTTTTTGCCAATATTTCCAAAACTATTTGAGATAACTCCGATTTGAAAAAAGATTCAAAAAAAAGAGAAAAATTTTCTAAAAAAAATTTGACTTCCGGAATTGTTTCCAGAATTGATCATCAATTTTCCCAGAGGGTTGAATATACGTCCGAAAACACAATCGAACATATTTTTTTCGACGGGAATTTATTTGATGACCTTTGAAAACAAGCTCCACAAAAGGACCCGGTAGGTACTCCGGCTTGCGCTTACCACACCCACATCAATTGTTAAACTATTCATCTGGGATTTTTTGCCTTTCGTAGAGCTTGTTTTCAAAAGTATTAGAAAAGATTCCCGTTGGGAAAATAAATTTTGTTTTTTAAATTTCGTTTTCGGGCATATTTTCAACCCTCTGGAAATATTATAAATATTATCCCTATTGTTCCGGGAGTCAGGATTATTTTTAGAAATTTCCCCCTTATTTTTTAATCTAAATTGGAATTATTTAAAATAGTTTAAATTTTAACAAAAACAAGAACTCCTTTTTTATATTCACTTTTATGCAATTCCTGCGAGCGGGCTTAGCATTTTCTCAAAAAATATCTAGATGCCATTCTAAATCAAATAACACCTCAATCATAATGTTAGAAGAATTCGAAGAAAAAACGATCTAAAAAGCACTTGATGACTAGGCTATTCTATCTACTGACTAGGCTATCATTGAAACAGGTTTCAGTACTAATTTATTAAAGAAAAAAAAATCCTCAAAATTTTCAGTATCTACTTAATTAAGATACCATGTTACTATAATATAAGACGAAAATTATTGTTTGTACATTTCTTATCTTTGTTGTCTGCTATGTAGGTCACAAATCTAAAGCAAAATGAACAATTTAAAGATAAAACCTGTTCACAGCAAAGTGGGTCACAAAGTAGGCGCAAAGTTACGAATAAGTAAGTGAAAGGACGAAAGTAAAAGTGGGGGACAGCGGCGGTCAACCAACCCATGGTGGCGTATTAGGTATACACATTGTAACTCAGTATCTAAGTGTAACCGCAGTCTCATGTACTACAGCGTTGTCAATGTTAAATTTGCAGTTTCTTATTATTTTATTCTTATTGTTCACGGAACGAAAAGACACATTTCTTGTTCGCCTGCTGTTGTTGTTGTAAGCCACATGTCTGCCCCTAACAGCGTAAAAGAACATTGCCACGCAGCTATTTGAACATGACAAGTCTGCACTGTGTTCGACACTCGGAGATATAAGATGCCTTATCCCTTTCCGTAGTGACTTCTCTACAAGCAATGTAGTTCGAACCGGAGTGCAATAATGTTTCTACGTAACTGCTTGACGGTGGAACGTACCGGCAAAGTTGTAATACTTCAGATGGACTCTAGAATTAATCTTACCACTACAAAGACTACTTGATGTCGACCGACATTTATTTATTTGATAAATCAATCCAATCAAACACAACGCAAAGCATTACACTTGTTTATCGGCAGCACATTGAATGTAATGAATTACATAGATTTGTTAGAAAAGTAGTCACAGTCTCGTTTATAAGAAACCCAAAAATGAGATGATTATCCATATAAAATCGGGGGCCACAGCTAGTGGTCCTGATTGCTCACCATCCGGTGTATCGTAATGCGCGCATCAATGCGTTGCGTGCGAAATGCTACCGCTACAGTACTCAATACCCTGTTACCCAATCGTACAGTTCCATAAACAAGTGCTTTCACAAAATTAATGACTGGAATTATAACGTAAAACAAGTTTGTTGTTGTATTCAGGGCAGTAAACATGTTTAGTAGTGGTAGGACTCTCGGCAGAGTCGTTTGTTTTAGTAGTGGTAGGACTTGGCAGAGTCCGCCAGGGGAAGTACCACACCTTTGCCAGTTATTCTACCGCCAAGCAGAAATGTGCAAACATTACTGTGTTCCGTTTTGAAAGGCAATGTTTTTAGAGAAATTACAGGGCTTAGAGATATAGCATCTTAGATCTCTGGGTGACGAGCGCAGTGCAGTGCTAGGTAATGATTTTGACTCTTCATGTTCCAATAGCTGCATGTCACTGTGCTATTCTGTGGCAGGCATGTTGCTTACCACCAGGCACATGTCCGGCTCGTCTCATCACACTTTATTAAAAAAAAAAGTTATGATTGGTTCTATCGCCTTAAAACCCTGATATGAACTAATTCTTCTTTTTTGTTTTACCTAATTCGTCATCTTGGGTCTGTTTAATACCCTAGAAAATGTACCAAAGCGTGTGTAAGTGTTAACCTATTTGATTTTTCTTAAATTCTTACTAGTTTTTTGGACGTGTAAGCCGCAAAAACTTATACTCATATGTTTTGAATGTGATGGGAATTGAGCGCATAATCTTCAGACCCCTCTTGCACATTATTTTGTAAGGATCTTGTATTGTTGTTTTGTATTTCTAAACCTGATGCCTACAGTATGACATGTTATGCTGCTTCCCGATTTCAATTCACACTTGATCGAACGTTTTACTCGAATATTAAAAACAGAGCGCTTTTCCTCGCGAGTTTACTATTCATTAGTATTTTACTGCCTGTTTATTATCAGCTGCGGAGGCCTACATTTGAACAGTACAAGTCGTTGATATTGTGAGGTTTTGATTGTACCGATATTATACAGCGAAACATTTCCAATGACCGATATTTCTAATTACTACTTGGATAAAAGCATAAAGACTGATTTGGCATGGCTTGAAAGCACAGAGTCTAGAACAGGACTAACTAGCTTGTGGGAAAAGAAGGGTATGTCCAACTGTGGACACAAATTACAATATATTTATGCATTGTTTTTGTATTCAAACGCCTCTGATTCAGTAGTGCTATTGCACTATTCATACTACGCAGGAATCATACTATTCTAATTCCGCAAGCGATAGCAAATCATTTACCCAGTTTACGAGAATAGAAACTAGATACCCGTACTGTATGTTTTGTGTAACATCAATAGAAAATTCATAGCCGTATAAGTTCAAAAACATAGTTCTACCATCGTACAAAGCGATGAAGTACGAACGTTAGGTACTCAGGATGGAGGCTGTAGAAGGGAATGACCAACTTCAAGATCACAAGAAAACCCTAGATGTAAGTATTTAGCTAATGAACTACGGTTTGTTCATGTTTGAGTTCAATTATGTACAAACTCTCTCTTAGGCTCGCTCTAACAGTTGTTGACTACGCTCCTGTGTTTAATTATGGAGTATATTTAATACCTATACCATATCTTTCTATATCCACGATAAATATCCCGTAATTAGGCCTTGGTGGCCTAAGCACAAGAACGTCTTATACGTCGTCGTAGGATCGGAGATTCAAATCCCCTTTTATAATGCACAAAACACTTATGAGAAAAAGCCCGTATCCCAGCAATGGGAACTTCAAGTAAGATGCTTATGACATGATATTGAATGATACCTATGTAATAATGAACGATAATAATGTAAATTATTTGCAATGTGAGTAACACAACACGCCTCGGTCAAGAGCATGTTCACTATTTACCATACTACCTAATTACATAACAATCTAATGAGCCTTCGCGGTAAACTTTCTTCCGCAACTGTTGAATGCAAACTATAACGGAACTTCACGGTCGGTGAGATCAGTAGGGCATTTCCTGCATGTCTGTTTGATCGATGTTTTCACTGATTTCCATTCGCTTTCCTGAATTATTCATTGTATTGAAACAGTATACAAACATAACTGACAATACATTTTCGTTATCATCACAAATTTTAGTTTACTCGGAGCATTACAGGAAGAGCACATAGATAGATTAGAAATATAAATGAGAAGGGATTAATGCCAACGTACATTTTGTAAGCTTCGATATATTTCAAAAATATTTTGTGCTAGAGTTTTAAAGAGAAAAAGCAAAAGCGGTTATGCCGTGATGGCCTAGTTTTGTAGTGGTAGGACGTAGGACTGTTTTGCGAGTCCGCCTGGGTAAGTACCCACACCACTTTTATGACTAATTTTCCCGGCCAAGCAAAAATCTACAAACAGCACTGTTCCGATTTGAAGGACAATGTTTACAAAGAAAACGTCCGATTTCGCAATCGTGAAGTTGTAGGTTCCTATAATTTCGCCTGGACCGCTGTGTATTTTTATATTTTTCCAAAACCAGATGTGCTAGTTAGTCACCCCCACTCCCCACTGGCTTTTACAGTGAAGGAAAACATCGTGAGAAACCCGTTATGTTCTAAGAAAGACATCTTTTGAGGACATGACATATGTCTACCCGCATTTGACCAGCGTGGTGGATCATTGTCTTGACTCTCTTCCTGTGAGAGGGCTCTTAGTTCCAGCAATGGGAACATGGAACACACACGTGGGCTGCTTTTGCCAAAAAGAGATGTTTTTGTGTTGTTTAGAAACACGGAATCCACTAAAGAAACTTAAAAAAAAAACTTTGTACAATTCGAACACGTTTTATGTGAGATTGTTAAACACTATATTAGTTTAATGTGTTCAAATTAGAAGAAGTCGGTACCGGCTTCGGTATTCTAAAGCAGAATTTAACATCACTTACATCGTCATTAACATCGTTTAACATCAGGCGAGATGGCGGTCAAGTGTAAACCTATAAAGATTTAAAAAAAAAAGAGTTAAATTATCATCAATAATAATTAGATGTTTATTAATAATATTACAATTAAATCATTAGTGTATAATTTATGAGTTTTCAAACAAAATTACAGAAAAACTTTTTTCAAAGTACAAATTGTGATTAATCCTTCAAATATTACAAATGACACGATATGGATATTTATTGCTCAATCACATCGCAACGTATGCACGGATCGGGCTGAAATTAGAAATACAGGTAGGTTATAGTCTGGAAAAACACATAGGCTACTTTTTATCCCGACAAAATAACGGGAACGGGAACTACGCGGGTAATTCCGCGAGGCACTGCTAGTATTTAAAATAATTATCCTCATTTTTTATTGTTGTGAACTAAAATCGATTTCACAGTAAGAAAACTGATCTAATTTCATAAATTGGTATCAGTAGGCTCTTAATTAAACATGTAAAAACAATTATATGTTTTTATCATCATATAAAAACAAAAACATATGATATGATGTATTTGTGAAGGTTCATTAGTAGAGTAAGATCCCAGGGCCGCCAGACGTCACGTATTTTCTGATGGATGAAATGTGGACGATTGAGTAGGTAGAGTTAATACGTACTAAGAACACATGCTTATCCGCTAACTTGCTTAGACGGCCAATTTTGAGATATGGGGTCCAGAAGATACATTACTTACTTCACGAATTTTCTGATAAATGATTTTCACGTATGTTATAGGCAATATCTTTAAAAATAAAACCCGAGTACTCCCAGACACTTTCCGTCGGCCGTTTTGCTTAATATAAGTAGTATAGTTTTGCGTAAGCATGTGTTCTTAGTACGTACTAACTCTTCTCAATCGTCCATATTTCATCCATCAGAAAATACGTGACGTCTGGCGGCTGTGGGATCTTGGACTATAGTAGGTACATACTGATAGCAAAGTAGCGAGCATGCGTCGCGCATAACAAAAATCAAACTTTTTGCATTACTTTTTCACAAGTTTACTAAAGGAAATGGCTAGTCTATTGTTTGAGTGCCGGAAGTTTTAACCTTACTGTTTTTTAAGAACGATAAATAAATTGTTAACATTCAATTAATGTCAGACGGGTTATTCTAAAACTGCAGCAGGTATATTAACAAACCGATTCGGTCGTATAGTAAATAATTTATTTGCTCTGAAAAAACTCAAAAATCGCCTTCAATTTAAAATTAAAATCAGACGACCAAATTTCATAAGAAGCTATCACTAATGCTTGAGCTACACGAGGCTAGTTTTTGGGATAACAAGCTAGTGTTGGTAAGCTAGCAAGCTAATATGTACTTCTAGTTTCGTGTAGACAAAACTAGTGTTGCTTAGCATTTTATATACGAAGCTACTAGCTTGCTAGAAGTACTAGCTTGCTATCCTAGATTGAAACACTAGCTCGTGTATCTCGGACATAAGTCCTCCAGAAAAATGAGAGTAAATGTTTTTTTTTTGTTGATATATCTAAAACCGCCAAACCATTTTCAGAGGTGGTCCCTTCGTATAAATGTTATATCCTGAAATAATATTTATATGGGACCACCTCTGAACTAGGTTCTACCAAACAAAGAAATAAGCTTTCGCGATTTGAACACATAATGTTTATAATGTACATGACTTAATCACGATTTAATTCATTGTTTAAATACCTCGACGAACGAAACGTCGAGGTATTTAAACAATGAATTAAATCGTGGTTAAGTCCTGTACATTATAAACATTTAAGAAATAACCATCAAAATCTATTCATATTTGGCGGATATATCACGCAACACACATACAATAAAAAATCCAACCGAATTAAAAACCTCCTCCTTTTTTGAATGCGGTTAAAATATGAAAAGCCCGTATTTGGACAAGGCAATGTTATGCATGACAAAATTTGATTTGGTACGAAACTCAAAGAAACAATAAAATAATGAAGTCCTTATAGTGTTGTTAAAAATACTTACATTCTTGGTGTGTTAAATAACTCAATATTGTTATTAATTTACAGGGTTATTGGTAAGCAGCTGCATCCTTTTAATGACATGTTAAGTACATCAAATACAATAACTTTTGTTCTACAGTTTAAAAAAAATCGGAGGTATATTTTTTCTCATACAAAATGAAAAAGTGTATTTTGCTTGGTTTAAAAACATCGAACTCTTCGTATCAAGTGAGCGCGCTCTCTTTCAAGCTCGATAAACAAAGTACCGATGCGCATAAAGCTAAACTATTTATTTTTTTGGGATACGTATTGAGTTTTAACAAAAGTTATAGCACAAAAGTTGTTTATTTAAATATATATATCCTTAAAGGCTGATTTACCAGTAACCCTGTATAGTGTTAAATAATAGAAATTTCTTAAATATCAGAACGAGACTTTCATTATTTAAAAACTGTAGCTCCATATTTTAGAACATTATTTTTTTGTGTATAATTTTTATTATTTTGAACTCATTTGACATCGCAAACATCTTTAATTTATATTTATTTTTAACTTTGCTTAAATCGAATTTCACTTTGGAACCTTCGAACAGGTTTTTCTAATTTGATTGTTTTTTTTTTAATAACCAGGGCAAGATATGAATGACAATATTGCAGTAAGTCAGAAATTTTGATAATATTTAGTAAATTCTATTTTTTTTTTTTATTCTATGAGTGCATAATAAGAGCGGTGAATATACATCTATCTTATTACGTCGGGTATATAGCAAACAACCACTACAACCAATTTTTAAGGCCATTTATTTACTTTAAAAACAAGAGTTCAGTCAAATCGGTACAGAAATTATCAGTGTTTGTGAAATATAAGTAATAAGTAAGATGATAAGACGATGGAAAGAGTATCTAGCGACTGGTACTTACATGACCGTATTTCTGTTCGATCAAAGAGTTTCCACACTAAATCTATGGTTACGATTGTGCTCGCGTATATTTTATTGACTATCGGTAATATAGCTCAGCTAACAACAAATAAAATAAACATCACATATTAACCTTATCAATAACAGTAAACATGTAGAGCGAGACTTGTCCATGACTTACACATTCCTTAATAATTCTTCAGATAATTGTACTTTTTCTGAGTGACCCTGAATACTTGTCTATTATAACTACAATGTCGATTAGTTTATTACTTGTTAATTATGTAAAACTAGTAATAACCACAGCAATTTCCTAAATATTATTTAATTGACTACACAATAATACCAAAATAAGTTTTGGTTGATTTATATTTTCCTAGTATAAAGTTACATTATTATTATGTTCAAATAACATATCGTTCTCAAAAAAACACGCAACTCCATTCTGCATAAATATCAAACTATTATGTAAACCTAAAATTTTGAAATTAAGCTACAATTTGAAAGTAAGTTTTTTGAACAAATGATTACATCGGAACAAAACCGACGCATAAAAATTAGAACTTGGATTTTGAAAAACGTTCATTTTTCGTTTTTTTTTAAATTTAATGAGATTCCGACCTCATTCAAATTGGTCTCACTTTTTTTTTTTCAAATGGTTCATTCAATAATGTGTGTGAATTTTCCACCAATATTTAAAAAAAAAAGAAATAGTTTGATGTTAGTTTTTGAACAAATGAATAAAAAAAATCGAACAGAACTGTTTTTTTTTTTTGTAACGATGAAGCGATTTTGATGCTTGTTTTTAACCCCCGACCAAAAAAAGGGGTGTTATAAGTCTGTGGCACCGTAGAGCTCAAACGGATGGACCGATTTCGATGCGGTTTTTTTTATTTGAAAGTTAATATCCGCGCGGGTGTTCTTAGCTATGTTTGGTTAATATCGATTCAAAATGACCGCCTCCACAAAATGGCGGACAAAATATTTCTTCACAACTTACCTCAATATGGGTATCAAATGAAAGGTCTTGACTAGTAGAATACTTTGCACTATGACAAATTTCAAATCCAAGATGGCCGCTACTACAAAGTGACGAAATACATTTATTTTTTCACAACTCCCTTAATATGGGTATCAAATGAAAGGGCTTTACTAGTAGAATGTTGTACAGATTACAAAACCGAGGTAGTCGGGGGTTAGTCAAAATTTTAAATTTTGTTCTTGTTGTTTAATCTGAGGTGTCGGTGATCTGACGCTATTTCGATTTTATTTATTTATTAGATGACTCGCCCTTCTACCGCCTAACTAAATCGGCTTGGACTTTGTTGTTGCCGTCTCTTATTCAAGCGAGAAGAAAATAGAGAGTATCTTCAAGATAGACGGTAAACGCACCGGTTATCTTTGAGTGGGGTTTTCCCGATGATTACAATCTTGGTTCTTCTAGAGCACGCTCCATTGTAGACCGCATCTTCCCTTAACATCAAGCGAGATTGCGATCAAATGTAAACTTTTAAAAGTAAAAAAGATGTGAGTAACAGAGTTGTATTTACGTTTTTATGTTTGTTCTATTATTTTTTTTTCAGAAATATGGTATGTCTTTTACCGCCATCTCGTCTAATATAAAGCGACTATGCGGATTAACATTAAAAGCATCTACTAAACAGATATCGATTTAAAGACATCTAGATTGTACTCCACTCGAGCACCATTTTCCATTGCTCAGCTGTGATTTTAATGAGAGTGGAACTAGGTCATTATAGTTTGCTGTTTGTCAACCATAAACCGAAATCACTTTTTTCAGTTGCGGCGCGAAAATCAGATACAAACTATTTAGAATGGATCACAGTGAATTCAAAATTGGTCTCGTTTAATGATTATTTGTTTGAATTCTCCAAAACAACATCCTGCTGAAACACAAGACATTGGCGTAATTGTGCTCACCGAACACATCTCACATACATAGCACAACCAAATAGAAGCAGAAGAAGAAGAGAAAATAAATAGAAGATAAGGAATCAAATGACATAAATAAATAGCACAGCCGAATAAAAGCTAGAAATAAAAAAGGAAGACGAAGAAAAAGACTATTAATTGGCTGATTATTAATTTATAAACTTTTTATTTGTCATTGTAAAAAATAAGACTTTAACAAATAGTTTTACACTTTCAATTTAAATTTTAAGTACCTATTTTCTATTTTTTTTGTGTCATCTTATCGTACCTGCAAACAGCAATAAAGATTTTTGTATAGTAACTGCATTAATAAAACACCTAAACTCATTTACGTACACATTGCATAACCTCATAAGTTGCACGTATCGAACCCAATCGGTAAGTAGTCTGTAATAGGTCAACGGAGATAAGATAAAATGTATCGGTCTTTCGACGACGAAGTTTGTTGTCAATAGCACAAAACTATTTTAATCAAAATATACGGCATTTTCAATGCTAAAACACCTAATTTTCCTCTTTGATTCATAAAGTACACTAAACTAGCCGTGCTCTTTTCTTATTATCCGTATCCCTGATTTGTAGTACAACAGTGATATTTATATAATACTAGCGGCCCATTCCGGCTTCGCTCAGATAATAACCTAGATACCAACTGCAGCGTCATTTGCCGGAGTGACTTGTGAATCTAAGCCATCCAGGGCCCTACCCAAACGTATACAAAAAAAATCATTCAAATCGGTCGAGCCGTTTAGGAGGAGTTTACTTACAACGAAAAGTGGCATTGATTTATATATATATACTAGCGACCCCTCCCGGCTTCGCTCGGATAGTAACCAAAATATCAAGTGCAGTGCCTTCAACCGGGCTGATTTGTGAATGTAAACCTTCCAGGGCCCTACCCAAGTGTATACAAAAAAAAATCATTCAAATCGGTCGAGGCATTTAGAAGGAGTTCACTTACAACGAAAACTGGCATTGATTTTTATATAATTATATTGATTAAAAAAATAGGGGTTGGTGATAAAAGGGTAAAAATTTAAGGTTATGTGTATTTTTTAATGCCACATTATAAAAAAATAAAAACAAAAAAAAATTACCAAAAATTAAAAATATATATTAGGGGTGAACAACCGTTATCACTTAGGGGTGTAAAAAATAGATGTTGGCCGATTCTCAGACCTACTCAATATGCTCACAAAGTTTCATGAGAATCGGTCGAGCCGTTTCGGAGGAGTTCGATTACGCACCCCGTGACTAGCGGACCGCCCCGGCTTCGCCCGTGTACATATAACCTACAGCATTCAAGGATTACGTACATATGAAAGAACGGTGAATGATTTTTTTAAATCGGTCCAGTAGTTCCCGAGATTAGCGTGTTCAAACTATAAATATGCTATAGGCTACTTTTGATCCCCAAATTATCGTGCTATTTACTGGGTCAAAAGTGACACCTGTAGACAACTGGCGGGGATAACTAATTAAATGACGATTGGTCAGTTAACGACCGGGGATGAAAAACGATTAAATTACTAAAATGGCTATTATAAAATAAGGGTTGATCGTAGAAGGGTGAAAATTGAGGATTGTATGTATTTTATACAGAATAATTGATTAAAGAATGATAAAAAAATAGAAATTAAATTTTTTGCCAAAAAAATAAAAAAATAAATTTTGGGGTGGACTACCCTTAACATTTACGGGGATGAAAAATAGATGTTGGCCGATTCTCATAGATACCGGATAAGCACAAAAAATTTCATCAAAATCGGCCAAGCCGTTTCGGAGGAGTATGGCAACGAAAACTGTGACACGAGAATTTTATATATTAGACTAGCGGCCCGCCCCGGCTTCGCCCGTGGTACATATATATAACCTACATCATTCAAGGATTACGTACATATGAAAGAACGGTGAATGATTTTTTTAAATCGGTCCGATAGTTCCCGAGATTACCGTGTACTAACTATATATATGCTATAGACTACTTTTGATCCCCAAATTATCGTGCTGTTTACTGGGTCAGAAGTGACACCTGTAGACAACTGGCGGGGATGACTAATTAAATGACGATTGATCAGTTTTCGACCGGAGAGGAAAAATGATTAAATTACTAAAATGGCTATTAAAAAATAAGGGTTGATCGTAGAATGGTAAAAATTGAGCATTGTATGTATTTTTGTATGTTGTATCATAAAATAATAGAAATTAAAATTTTGTCTAAAAAATAAAATAAAAATTTAGGTGGACTACCCCTAACATTTAGGGGATGAAAAATAGATGTTGGCCGATTCTCATAGATACCGGATAAGTACAAAAAATTCATCAAAATCGGTCAAGCCGTTTCGGAGGAGTATGGCAACAAAAACTGTGACACACGATTTTATATATTAGATTTATAATTATATTAGCTAATTATACTAGCTACTATAATATTTTTAATTATACTAGGTTTTACGGTCGTTTTAAAGTTTTTTTTACGGATCCAAAATTTTTTTGTCAAGTAAGAGAACTTAGAGTACCTACTTAGAACATTGACAATCGAAAGTCTCGTCATAATCGGTCTTGCCGTTTCAGAGATTTGCCGGAACAAACCGCTCCCTCCACAAAAATTTAGATAAATGTATTTTTGAAATAGTTTTTTTTTTTTATATTACACACAGACACTCCCATTTTATTTATTTCTATAGAATTGATATACTCTATAGATAGAGTATAAATAATAATTGATAAGTTTTCTGAACTAGTTACGTCCAACGCTTTTACCTGTGCTAAAAGCGAGAATACATTTTGTAGCTGTAGAACTCTTTCCAGGGTCTGCCTGGGGAAGTACCATAGTTGTGTTACTTATTCTATCCTCAATTGCAATGTGCAAATAAATACTGTGTTTCGGTGTGAAGGGTAACATTGCCAGAGAAATCACAGGGAAGAGGGATGAATCGTCTATGACTTCGGGTGTCGAGCGCAGTGCAGTCCAGTGCAGTGCAGTGGTTCCGCATATTTTTGTCGAAATAGTTCCTTGGCAATTGCTGTTATGGATAGGCGTTTTGTTTACCAACAGGGCTCATGTTTTGCTCATCCTATCATTGTACATTATTAAAAAAACACAGGATAAGAGTAAATAGTATTTAATGTAGGTTCATAGTAGTTATTTGAATGTAGTATACAAAGGTACAATACGAGTACCAAAGTGTTTATTTATTAGGTTGAGAGTTAGTCTCCTGAACTGTTTGTTAGGTACATAGAATTAAAATTTTAATTTTATCACCTTAATTCAATGCTGGAATAGAATTAGCTAGTGATAAGCTGAATTCCTATCAGTCGTTTGTTTTTTTTAGTAAATAGTGGTTTATACAAGTTTTTACTATATTTCACTTTCTTATTATTATTTTGTTGAACTGGAATACCAAATCAACAAAAATAATTAAGAAAATGTCTAATTATCTAGAGTAATATAATAGACATACGAATGTGTAGCTATTATTTTTGTTCAAAACGAAAATAAAGACATAATCTTAGAGAAGTAATGAAAATGGCGACCTTATCGCTAAAAGCAATCCTCTTCAAGCAACCGAATGATGGAGAGTAACTAAAAATAAATAAAGTAGCTAAATAGCTATTTAGCTTAATATTTGTAGGTATGTTGCTACTGGTACAAGAAAATGCCAAGATACAATTAAAGTATAAGTATAAACATAATTAACACTTTCAGAAAGTTATGATACTTGTTGTTGTTTTCGGCAGAAATATATAAAGTAAATCGAATGGGGTTTTACTATTTTCTTTTCGGAAGTTTAGACTTAGTCAGGAATATCACCAGATAAAATAGAGAGGCGTAGGAAGCTGATTAATTTATAGGTGACTGCACCTGTCTACCTTGATTACACGTAGGTGTAGATTCGTAACGACTCGTTGTAGAACGATTGTCTTCCAAAAATAAACGTGATTTAATTCAGCACTTACACGGCAATCAAATAAACCTCGCTCGATAGATACTTACGGGCGAAAGCTGCGAATCAAAATACCGGGTTAGCACACTTTCTTCTAATCACTTTCGCACATTTGAATACATAGTCTGCACAACAACCACTGTATAATCCAAAGATAAAATTGAACTGCAGTTGTTTTTTTTTTTTGTGAGTTTATTTTAACCGGTCAGTGTTTGTTGTTATTTTTTCACAAGGGATTCGACACAAGGCAAAGGAGTGAAACCGGACTGGTACTGGCCGTTTTTGTCGTTTTACTTAAACGTTTATTTTATTTGTGTTGTTTTTGCGACGGCGATGTGCACACAGGATGTGTTCGCAGCTCGGTGGTCGCCGATGCTTTGTGCTGTTGTTGCTCGCGAATGTTTTTAAGTAATATTGTTACAAGTAATATCTGAATGTTTCGTACACATTATCGCGGTTTGATAAACGCGCGCTCGCATGGAAGGCGCGAGCGGCTCTGATTGGCCACCGCCGTGCACTTGACGGTTACCATGGTTTTTGGCGGGAGATCCACATTTGGAACATGGAACCTACTTACTCCGATTTCCACAATGACATTAACCGGTGATTGACGAATACACGGTTTATGTTTGGTATTGAGGTCGTGCGTTGTAGGTAAGTGTTTGCGAATTAAAATTATACCCTGCTGCTTGATCTGAGATAATGGTTGAGTGCTAACTAATAACTAAGTTGCTATATCCAATCTCTATGTACCTTGAACTTTACCATCACTTGTAAACTCAAAATTACGCTACATCAAATAAATTAAGTACCTAGATCAACAATTATTTTCGCAAATAACAACACTAACAAAAAAATCTCATAAAATAATAAATTAATGTCACCAATCTGTTAAAATCTTTACCGGAATTAACACCGGGTTCTTCATTTGATGATTTTTTGCACTGTCTCCAAAAAGATCCCAATCCTTATATGTACCTACATACCTTTATAATATAATAATGCAAACTATCACAATTAGGTGTCAGTGCAACCCTGAGGATTAAGAAAAACGTTAAATTAAACAGTTAAAGCCACTAACTAAACTAAATTCTCTAAAAAAGTATGTCAGTTCCCCAACTGACATATTTTTTTAGAGATTTGTAGATTTGTAGAAAAAAATTAATAGAGTTTCATCCATAACAAAACATGGCAATTTTTTATAATTAATAGGTAATATTAATATAATTGTAAATACATACCGACATGATACATACAAGATAACATTATTACAAATCACTGTGGGTGGAGTATAGTGAAATAAATATAATAAGTGTTTTTGAAAAAATAATTATATTCTTTGTATATATTCTAAGTTTCGGATCATAATATTTTAAAGAAGTTTGCTAGTAATTATTAATTTATTCGCAGAGCCAAATACCACGATATAAGATACATAATATTTTTGCGCGCGTTTAAAAATTGTTTATGTAGGTATACTCTACCAATCTATTTTGTGACTCTACTTAACAATACGTAAAATCAGTAAAGTAAGTTAAAATTTTCTGATTTTTTTAACTATCAAGTGTTTTGAAATTCATAGCAGTAGTGACATAAGTAAACCTATTTACTAATTACTCATTAGTGAAAATAGTACAATTATTTTTAAATGACCCGCGTTGCTAGTAATTGGACGTAAGGCATAGGTACATGGTTTTGATGTGAACACTTCTTATGGCACGCCACAGACAAAAGCGTCACGCTCGGGAATGATACGAAAACTTCAGGTAAACTCGGGGCCATGGCCATTGGCCATCTAGAAATGCGTCAGCATTTCCCATTGGACCATGCTCATGGGGGCCCTCCGGTTTCACCCGCGTAGTTTCCAAAGTAAGCTATCAAATTCTGAGTTATAAGTTTTCACTTCTATCGGCAGTTCCTATGACTCCCAATAATTTTTTTCATCTGCATAGGCGAAGTACTCATGTTAGTACTATCGTATTTCGCCTATTGTATATCCCATTCCATTACTTCTAACTGTAACAAAAGCATACAGAACAGTTAAATATCGAACCTTTCATATCTCTGAGATCGTTACAACAATAGAATCCAACTTTACATTACAAAAGTCATCGTTAGGTACAATTTTCAAGGCTAGCCGCTAGTCATCACAATAATAATTGATCTCACAAGACCAATTAACTGCCTGTGCGATGATATTTGTGTTTGTATACATACATACTCATATATTTCATGCGCCTTATAAAAATGGTGCTTCATCAGCTTGATTTACTAGTCCAAACAAAATTGAAAGCAAGTTACAACGCTTTCCGATCAAGAGTTTTCCATGACGTTGGTTAGGAGTCCAGGACGTTGGTTTTTGTCCAGACGTTGGTTTTTGTCTAATTGAACAATAAAATAAACTTACCGTAAGTTTATTTTATTGTTCAATTAGACAAAAAAACTAACGAATCCCAAAATTTAAGTTATTGTTCAGAACCATTTTAATGACGGCGACGTCAACATTGAACCAAAAAACGCATTTTTAATGGTTTACTTCTTGGAGCTATAAGATGTAAGGTACCTACATAAACATATACAGGCATACCAAACTAGTGACAAGCAGATGTCTATATTTTTTTTATTTTTTAGTCATTTTTTTAAGATGGGAAAAAAACAATTGAACTTGCGACACTGTCACCATTTCCGACACCGCTGTATATAATTATGTCCAAATATATTGTAAACTAGCTGAACCCGCTACTTCGTTCGCGTAAGCAGATGAAACTGACTTATACATTAATTGGAAGTATCGTACGTCAAATATTTGGATAAGTATTAGTCTTTGAAAAACCTTTGAGTTTGAGTGAATTTGTTTTTCCACACAAAAATTATTTAATTTTATCATCTTTATTTTTCTTTTTTTAAACAAAATCAAACATACTTAGTAAGGTTTCGTAGTATCGAACATAGCCGCAAGTGTTAAGTTTGTAGGATTTTTTATAGGATACATTATGAAAAGTCTGAAGCTAATGTGCATGATCTGATACCTACTTACCTATTTCTTTTTATCCGCAAGCTGTTTTCTAGCTGTTACCCGCAACTTTGCCGGCGTAAAATTTTGAACAAAGCCTGTGTGGAATCAAAATAATTAAAATTTTGAGTTTTAATGATATTCAAGCAAGTTGAACCCGTAAATCTAAACCAAGTCCTAGTGAAATGTTAATGTATGAATTTAATTGTAGGTAACACAGAAAAAAATCAAGAACGAAAGAATCCAAATTTGGCATCATCATTTAATCCTTTTAGCAGCAAAAACTTATTAGTACAATTTAGAATACCAGTAATGCCACCTAGTGATGAAAAAAAAAAATATACCACAATAGCAAAACATCGACTTAAATGGGTTTTAGTGCTTTTAGATTTAAACTGGAATTAGCGCCGTCTAATGAGAATATTATGTTGCTTGTTATTTTGACTGTGAACGCAAATCACCTATATTATCTACGCCATAACGGGTGCACATATTTTTTTATTTTTGGCTTTTACCTTACCATCACATCAAGTTCCTGACGAAAATATATGCTTAAATTAATATGGAGTTAAATGAAAATGTAGACTTATTAGCCCATGTGAAATTTTAGACTCTAAACTATATGTGTTTCGTATGTCAACCCATATCGTTGTGCCGTTTTGACGTGATAGTTAATATTGGTTTCCTTAGGGCTTATGCTTCTTTTCAGGTTGATAGGTAATAAATACATAAATGTGGTATTTCAGACTATGAGCTATTTCTGTTTCAATTTTCTACCAAATTTGCTTAGTCTTTCCTACGTCACAGTAACCTATAAGTAACCGATTTGTTATTTCTGAGTTCAAACTACGTGTGTTTCGAATTCCATCCAAATATGTTCAGCCGTTCCAACGTGTCCTGTAAATATTATGAATGTCACTGTTTGGATGTTTGTTACGTAATACATAGAGTACTTATACATAGGCAATGTTTAGCCTATGTGTTCTTACAGACTGTAACCTAATTCTATTTCAAATTTCAACCCGATCACTTGATACGTTCCGCCATGATTAAATCGGCAATAGAAATACATCATCTGCGAAAATTTCAACTGTCTAGCTATCACCGTTCTTGAGATACAGCCTGGTGACAGACGGACGGACGGACGGACGGATAGCGAAGTCTCAGTAATAGGGTCCCGTTTTTACCCTTTGTGTACGGAACCCTAACAACGGTCTGCTTCGGTCACCGAAGCTTGTTGAACACTACCTTTAAATTTTAAACAGTATTTGGATTGAAATAATACGTTTTCTAATAAGTTACGGCTGGTCTAGTAAGTTACAGCTGACCTAGTCGAGAGAACGGCGACTGTCGATCTGGAGACCCAGGGTTCAAAATCACGCGCACCACTATCTTTTCAGAGTCATGTTCGTAATGCCGGTAATTAAAACGGTGAAGGAAAACACCGTGAAGAAACCGAAATCTACCTATAATCTAAGTTCTAAGTCATATGTTATCCACCAACCGACACTGGGCCAGCGTGGTGGATTATAGCCTGTCTCTCTCCTGAGAGAGAAGGCCCTGACGCCCAGCAGTGGGAACATTTAATGGGCTGTTTATGCTGCTACTTATTATGCTGATATGTTTTCTCCAAAATACAAAAATCTACTTCAATGACATGAAATTTAATTCTGTCATTCGACTAAATTTTATAAGAAGGTATAACTATGTCGTACAGATAAATCTTAGCTAGCCTATCGGTTTTTTATCGGATACACTTCGGAGAGTGTGCGACTGATTTGCATGATCTGATACCACCTTGCCCTTTTTTTTATCGGAATGCTCGTAGCTGGAAAAAGCGACATCGTTTTATGGTTGATGTTCCAAAGACACGAACGAAGAGATTTTACTCTAATTTTGTGATAAGAACATCTAGGCTGTGGAATACGTTGCCTGAGTGGGTTTTCCCGATGATTACAATCTTTGTGTCTTCAAATCGAGAGTGAATCGGTTATTTCTAGGTAAACACGCTCCATCGTAGACCGCATTGTCGTTTAACATCAGGCGAGATGGCGGTCAAGTGGAAACCTATAAAAGTTAAAAAAAAAATCTAAGCTGATTTTAGTTTTTTGTTGATATTTGAAAAACTACTTCCCTGTTTTCGATATCTAAGATCACCTCTGAAGTATTTTCTACCAAACAAAAAAGGAATTATCAAAATCAACTAACAATTAGCGGAGTTATCGCGTAAAATAAAAAAACATGCAACCCGATTGAGAACATCCTCCTTGTTTGAAGTCGATTATAACCGAATGATGTTTGTTTTTCCACAAAAAAATATATTTTTGACAATTAATTTGTCATTCAAGACAACGCGACGCGATCACGTGGGCACTTCTTGAATCTAGAATCTAGATATTCTGTGGATCGTCTGTGATACACAGAATACTTAGAAGTTAGTATGTACCGAACGCGCCGTGCGTGTCGTTATTATTTAATGTTTGTGTAATTTCCGAACCACCAAACCGATAATGTTCAAATTTTGATGGGATAATATTAAAAATGTGTTCTTTCTAACAAAAAAAGAATTAATGAAATTAAACAACGCAAACATGAGTTACAACCAAATACACATTCTGACTTTCACCCCCTCCCGCAAGAAACCCGATCAGAATTTGGGGATCAAAAGTAGCCTACAGCAATCTCCTTAGTTTAAACTAAAATCATGCCAAGTTTCAGCTGAATTGAATCAGTAGTTTCAGCGTGATGCGTGATCCCTATACAGAAAGACAGACAGACAGACAGACAGACAGACAGACAGACAGACAGACATGAAAGAAAAAAAATGCAGATTCGCCATCAGTATCGACTATGGAGTGCTCCAAAAAATTTTTTTTCAAAATATCTTCAATGTACAGAATTCGACCCGTTACAGTTTTATTATAAGTATAGATGTAGAAATTAATGTTTTCTATCAGCACTGCTGGAGTTATTATTGATAGGTTTACTGTTGATCGCCCTGGTTTATGAGTTCTCAGGTCGAGTGTGGACTTTTTTCTGTATAAGTTTGCTCGTCAATATGTTCAATACGTCTTCTTTGCCGTGGTTTTGTTTTATTTTTCAGATTTGTTTATTCTATAGTAAATCACTCTACATAAACCCACAGTACTCTATATATTGATCTTAAAATACCTATCTAACCATGGAACATTTCTAAGTAAATTGAAGTCAAGTGCGAATCGGTTATTTCTAGGTAAGTGCGCTGAATCTTAAACTACATCGTCGCTTTTCAACTGGCAAGATGGCGTTTAAATAGAAACCAATTAACGATAAAAAATAAATAAACCATGTGAAACGGAATGCATTCTCATTAACATCATTCATTTCCAACTCACATTGTTAGATACAGGCCTTTCTTTTCTCTTACAATTTTCCTCAGGCTAATCGAGTATGAGGTTCAACCATTGAATTTAACGTTAGATATAAGTATAAAAACGCAGGTTGCAATAGTTTTTTCTCATAACAATCTCCACTTTCTACTATTTTATTAAATAGCTTAATTTGCTTATTGCATTTGTGTTTTTAATTTTATTACTCGTATCAATGTGTATTTTTAAAGCTTCTCCCCCATCGACATAAACCATGGTATATATCAATGTTCTCCCCGCCCAAAAGCTTCCATACCCGTTGCGTCGTTGTGTTGAAGTTGTGATCCCTGATGGCACTCCGACGTTCGCAACACAAAACAACATATACTGTTAGAATCGTCTTTGATGTAATAGGAAAAGGTTTCAGTGTGCCAAAGACTGCAAGACTACTACTACTAAAGCCATGATTGCGTGCGAAACACTCGTATATTTTCAGTCTCAGTATATATCCATTCAATTCTCGTGTACCCCGTATTATTTATGTAACTACGTTAAGTTCCTTTTATTAAAAGTAAATAACTACTTGCTCGTTAATTATTTTTGTAAATAAAACACCAACTTCCGAACGAAATAACCCGTCTTCTATAACACGTTAACGAATCACTCCCTTATTGAATGACTGGCCTCGTGGCTTAGTGGGCAGTAACTCTGCCTGCGAAGCCGAGGGTGGTGGGTTCGATTCCCACCCAGTGCAAATATTTGTGTGATGAATTCAAATATTTGCACTGTGTCTGGGTGTTTATACATATAAACATTCAGGTTTCAGTGTGCCAAAGACTGCAAGACTACTACTACTAAAGCCATGATTGCGTGCGAAACACTCGTATATTTTCAGTCTCAGTATATATCCATTCAATTCTCGTGTACCCCGTATTATTTATGTAACTACGTTAAGTTCCTTTTATTAAAAGTAAATAACTACTTGCTCGTTAATTATTTTTGTAAATAAAACACCAACTTCCGAACGAAATAACCCGTCTTCTATAACACGTTAACGAATCACTCCCTTATTGAATGACTGGCCTCGTGGCTTAGTGGGCAGTAACTCTGCCTGCGAAGCCGAGGGTGGTGGGTTCGATTCCCACCCAGTGCAAATATTTGTGTGATGAATTCAAATATTTGCACTGTGTCTGGGTGTTTATATGTATAATAAGCATGTATTTAAAATTATATAAGTATTATATCAACTATGTGGCCGCCATATTACAAGCTTTGCTTAGTTTGGGGTCAGATGGTCTTGTGTGTGAATTGTCCACCAATATTTATTTATAATTTTATTTATTTATTTATTAATTACCTACTCCTGCAAACGTGTTCCAGAAAGCTTGGTCAAAGCGACGAATTTAGTGAAAACTTCTTTTAGCGCGCTCAGACAGATTTTTCGTGGGTTGTGAATTTAATTCTAGCGCCACGCACGGGAATGATAAGAAATTGTCGGGTAAACTCGGGACCATAGCCGTTGGCCATCTAGAAATGCGTCAGGATTTTTACTGGAGGGTGTGGTCATGGCCACCCCCTCCAGTTTCATCCATGTAGTTTTCAAAGCTATAAAATTCTGAATCATAAGTTTTCAGTTCTATCGGCAGTTCCTATGACTGCCAATTTTTTGTTTGTTTGGCTCTACGTATAAGCATTGTCATTCAGCATAGTAAAGCTGCCAGCACGCTAGACACGCTTCCATCTTGA
This sequence comes from Ectropis grisescens, assembly GCA_017562165.1. Classification (NCBI taxonomy): domain Eukaryota; kingdom Metazoa; phylum Arthropoda; class Insecta; order Lepidoptera; family Geometridae; genus Ectropis; species Ectropis grisescens. The sequence goes on along the minus strand of CM029777.1, from coordinate 9,762,675 downwards.
TGAGCTTATGCATCTTGCCTTAGTATAATAACTCTGCTAGTTATATTGTATAGTGTAGTTTTTAACCCCCGACCAAAAAAGGGGTGTTATAAGTTTGACGTCGATGTCTGTTTGTGTGTGTGTCTATCTGTGGCACCGTAGAGCTCAAACGGATGGGCCGATTTCAATGCTTTTTTTTTATTTGAAGGTTAATACCCGTGCAGATGTTTTTAGTTATGTTTGGTTAATATCGATTCAAGATGGCCGCCTCCACAAAATGGCGAACAAAATATTTCTTGACGATCTACCTCAATATGGGTATCAAATGAAAAGGTTTGACGGGTAAAATACTATATATTATAAAAAAAAAAACAAATCCAAAATGGACGCCACCACAAAATGGTGAATTATATAATTTTTTTCACTACTATTTCAATATGGGTATCAAACGAAAGAGCTTGACTATTAGAATACTTTGCACTATGACAAATTTCAAACCCAAGATGGCGCTACCACAAAATCGCGAAATACATTTCTTTTTCCACAACTCCCTTAATATGGGTATCAACATTTTTAATTTTGTTCTTGTGAAAAGTACATCTATATATAAAAGCGAATGGACACTTATATATTATATAATATTTTTATAAGTCTTGCAAGTTTCGTCAATAATTCCTCATTGGGTATATTTTTACAATATTGAGTGACAGAACGAACAAGACATGCGTCAGGTAGTAAGCGCCACTATTTGAACACGAAGTATATAACCTAATCTAATACCACTACGCTTGTCAGCCAGAGATTTTAAAAATAAAGTATATTTTTGCCTCATATTTTTTCTGGAACCATTACGATGCAATTAAATGAATCGGATCGATAACACACCTTTACTTAGCTACGATTGCTAGGTAATTTGCTGTAAGTTCTAACAATAGACCTGTTGTATCATGAAAAGTAAATGAATATACCTAGAGACAGGTGCAAAAATGATATAAAAGCAGACAATAAAATCGTTTATAGCTTACTCGATTGCTTACAGGAGAATCTACGTTTGTTTACGTTCGCGGAAACTACGATTTTCTTTTTGAAGTCGACAATCTAATGCAGTGAATGAAATCAGGTGGAAGAACACAAAGGAACGAATGCTGGCCTCGATTATATCCGTACCACCGTTATTTTTACTATTGTTTGTGGGCAGTTAAATTTCTCGTAAAAAAGACACACAAAGTCGCACAATGTCGTGCGTTTTACCAGACATCATCATCATCATCATTTATGATGATGATGATGGTGTCTGGTTTTTACCAGACATACGAGTAAATAAATATAACACTGTAGAACTTATATGTAAGTATAGTTAGAAAGATAGGGTTAGTAGGGCATTGAGGCTTCTGCACTAGCCCAAAGCAGACTTCAGCCTGCATAAGGTCTCCTTACAAAAAAAAAAGTAAAAAAAAGAATTTATTATACCTAATCGACGCTTTTACACATTAACTTTATCACACCATCTCCCTATCAATCCCAAACTATATGAATAGCTGAAATACATGCATTATTTTAGATGCATACACAGATTACATAGAAAGACTTCTGCGACATTTCCTTGCATTATCGCCGTCGGCTTAGGGCTTAGATCCCAAAGCCCTAGTGGACTGTCTCACCTCAGGTCTGTGGAACGACGTTCAATACACCTTTATAGAATGAATGGAATTACTTGGGACTGTTACTCAGCCAGATATAACTAACTATCAGCCAAACGTTCGAAACGTTCCAAAACATTCCAGTCCGGGTAACAAACTTCAAGGCGTGCCCTCAAAGCGCGAGATTATCGAATGCAGATGTTCTTCCTTTCCCGACTGGGATCCGGGATTATGCAAGATGTTGTGTGATACTCAAGGTGCACTACATAAAGATTCTCGAGCCTCGCTGGACACATTCGGATCTTAATCTAACGCTTAAGAGCCGGCTCACGTCGTCGCACGAAATTCAAAAAGTTTGTGTTCCGATATTTCCATCTTTAGTATTATCTAGAAAGAGATAATTACGTTCAAAAAATAGGCCGATCTTTCTTGTTGACGTTTCCTTGTTTCAATTTTACTAATAATAAAGCCTTTAGTCGTAGGGAACGATCTCCCATGACCATTTCGCCGAAAAGTCGCCGCCGTGTCAGTTTCAGACTTCTAAATCTACAAGTGATACTCAAAATTTATACTTAAAAAAATATGGGGAACATCATACACATATTTTATTAATTCATTCAAGTCACATATATCTGAATTTTGGTCCCATTTATTAGTAAAAAAACAAAATCATAAGCCAATTTTAAGTTTTATATTGCAGTTTTAGCGTTGTCTCTGTGTAAAATACACAATAACTCCAAAATAAAAATTAGACACGATAATACTTTGTTCTTTGTAGAATCCAATTCTATAGTTACTTTTCAAATCATAGTTGTCAATTTTTCAAAAATATAAATTACCAGCAGTCGAAATTACAATAAATTACACTGCGCAATTTAGTATGCCGCGAGCGGCCGTCGGGGAGGATCTGCGTCAGTTAGCGTGGGAGTCGGTTACGTAATATTTCGCGCGTTTATGACATAAACTAGAATAATTATAGTGCGACCACAAAATTTTAATTCGTTTGGCGTTTTATAACGTTTCATTCTGATTTTTCGGATCGGACCATCACATTTGATCTTGTTTACTTCATGAAGAAGCAGAATCTGTCAATTTTTTTTGACGTGACAACGTCTAATAAGTCGATGAACGCGATGGCCGCCACCACAAAATGCCGAATGTCATTATTTTTACTACTACCTCAATACCATGACCATGACCATGCACATGACCATGACCATGACCATGCCCAATGACCATGAGGAACGGCCATGACCAATGACCATGACCAATGACCATGAGCAATGGCCATGACCAATGACCGTTCCGACGTGTTTGAGCAACGAACTTCCAATATTAATTAAGTATGTACAGTATGGGTAACAAATGAAAGGACTTGACTAGTAGAATACTATGCACTGTCACTAATTTCAAATCCAAGATGGCCGCCACCACAAAATTGCGAATGTCATTATTTTCACTACTACCTCAATACCATGACCATGACCATGACCATGACCATGCCCAATGACCATGAGGAACGGCCATGACCAATGACCACGACCAATGACCATGAGCAATGGCCATGACCAATGACCGTTCCGACGTGTTTGAGCAACGAACTTCCAATATTAATTAATCATCATTAATTTTACTACTACCTCAATATATATATCAATTTAAAGGGCTTTACTAGTAGAATACTACGCACTATGACAAATTTCAAATCCAAGATGGCCGCCACCACAAAATTGCGAATGTCATTATTTTTTACTACTACCTCAATATGGGTAACAAATGAAAGGGCTTTACTAGTAGAATACTATGCACTATGACAAATTTCAAATCCAAGATGGCCGCCACCACAAAATGGCGAATGTCATTGATTTTCACTACTTCTCAACATAGGTATCAAATGCAAGGGCTTGACTAGTAAAATACTACGCACTATGACAAATTTCAAATCCAAGATGGCCGCCACCACAAAATTGCGAATGTCATTATTTTTACTACTACCTCAATATGGGTAACAAATGAAAGGGCTTTACTAGTAGAATACTATGCACTATGACAAATTTCAAATCCAAGATGGCCGCCACCACAAAATGGCGAATGTCATTATTTTTACTACTACCACTATATGGGTAACAAATGAAAGGGCTTGACTAGTAGAATACTATGCACTATGACAAATTTCAAATCCAAGATGGCCGCCACCACAAAATAGCGACTGTCCTTATTTTTACTACTACCTCTATACCATGACCAATGACCATGACTATGACCAATTACAATGACCATGAGGAACGAATATGACCAATGACTACGACCAATGACCACGAGCAATGGCCATGACCAATGACTGTTCCGACGTGTTTGAGCAACGAACTTCCAATATTAATTAATCATAATTAATGTTTACTACTACCTAAACAAAGGTATCAATTTAAAGGGCTTGACCATGCACTATGACAAATTTCAAATCCAAGATGGCCGCCACCACAAAATGGCGAATGTCATTATTTTTCTACCACCTCAATATGGGTAACAAATGAAAGGGCTTTACTAGTAGAATACCATGCACTGTCACAAATTTCAAATCCAAGATGGCCGCCACCACAAAATTGCGAATGTCATTATTTTCACTACTACCTTTATACCATGACCAATTACCATGACCATGACCAATTACAATGACCATGAGGTACGGATATGACCAATGACTACGACCAATGACCATGAACAATGGCCATGACAAATTACTGTTCCGACGTGTTTGAGCAACGAACTTCCAATATTGATTAATCATCATTAATGTTTACTACTACCTAAATGAAGGTATCAATATAAAGGGCTTGACTATGCACTATGACAAATTTCAAATCCAAGATGGCCGCCACCACAAAATTGGGAATGTCATTATTTTTCACTACAACCTCTATACCATGAGCAATTACCATGACCATGACCAATTACAATGACCATGAGGAACGGATATGACCAATGACCACGACCAATGACCATGAGCAATGGCCATGACCAATGACCGTTCCGACGTGTTTGAGCAACGAACTTCCAATATTAATTAATCATCATTAATTTTACTACTACCTCAATATAGGTATCAATTTAAAGGGCTTGACTACGCACTATGACAAATTTAAAATCCAAGATGGCCGCCACCACAAAATGGCGACTGTCATTATTTTAACCACCACCTCAATATGGGTAACAAATGAAAAGGCTTGACTAGTAGAATACTATGAACTGTCACAAATTTCAAATCCAAGATGGCCGCCACCACAAAATGGCGAATGTCATTATTTTTTACTACCACCTCAATATGGGTAACAAATGAAAGGGCTTGACTAGTAGATTACTTCGCACTATGATAAATTTGAAATCCAAGATGGCCGCCACCACAAAATAGCGAATGTCATTATTTTTCACTACTTCACAATATCGGAATCAAATGCAAGGGCTTGACTAGTAAAATACTACGCACTATGACAAATTTCAAATCCAAGATGGCCGCCACCACAAAATTGCGAATGTCATTACTTTTTACTACTACCTCAATATGGGTAACAAATGAAAGGGCTTTACTAGTAGTATAATATCCACTGTCACAAATATCAAATCCAAGATGGCCGCCACCACAAAATTATTTTGTGGTGGCGCATTTGTTATCCATATTGAGGTCGTAGTAAAAATAATGACATTCGCCATTTTGTGGTGGCGGCCATCTTGGATTTGAAATTTGTCATAGTGCGTAGTTTTTACTAGTCAAGCCCTTTCATTTGATATCCATATTGAAAAGTAGTGAAAATAATGTCAGTCGCCATTTTGTGGTGGCGGCTATCTGGATTTAAAATTTGTCATAGTGCATAGTATTTTATTAGTCAAGTCCTTTCATTTGTTACCTATATTGAGAGGCAGTAAAAAAAAATAATGACATTCGCATTTTGTGGTGGCGGCCATCTTGGATTTGAAATTTGTCATAGCGCATAGTATTCTACTAGTCAAGCCCTTTCATTTGTTACCCATATTGAGGTTGTAGTAAAAATAATGACATTCGCAATTTTGTGGTGGCGGCCATCTTGGATTTGAAATTTGTCATAGTGCATAGTATTCTACTAGTCAAGCCCTTTCATTTGTTACCCATATAGTGGTAGTAGTAAAAAATAATGACATTCGCTATTTTGTGGTGGCGGCCATCTTGGATTTGAAATTTGTCATAGTGCATAGTATTATATTAGTCAAGTTCTTTCATTTATTACTCATATTGAGGTAGTAGTAAAAAATAATGACAATCGCCAGTTTGTGGTGGCGGCCATCTTGGATTTGACATTTGTCATAGTGCGTAGTGTATTACTAGTCAAGCCCTTTTATTTGATACCCGTATTGAGGAGGTAGTGAAAAAAGAAATGTATCTCACCATTTTGTGGTGGCGGCCATCTTGGATTTGAAATTGTCATTGTGCATAGTATTTTACTTGTCAAGTCTTTTTATTTGATACCCATATTGAGGAAGTAGGGAAAAAAAGAAATGTATTTCGCCATTTTGTGGTGGCGGCCATCTTGGATTTGAAATTTGTCATTGTGCATAGTATTTTACTCGTCAAGTCCTTTCATTTGATACCCATATTGAGGGAGAAGTGAAAAATTAAATGTATTTCGCCATTTTGTTGTGGCGGCCATCTTGGATTTGAAATTTGTCATAGTGCATAGTATTCTACTGGTCAAGCTTTTTCATTAAATTTGATACCCATATTGAGGTAGATTATGAAGAAATATTTAGTCCACCATTTTGTGGAGGCGGCCATCTTGAATCGATATTAACCAAACATAGCTAAGAACCAATGCACAAAAATTACCCTTAAAATGAAAAATAAATTTTACTAGTTATCAGATTTTTGAAATGCAAGAATAATTTATCGTAACGTTACGGGACAACGAACGTAACGGGACAATAAGTCTTCAATTTTCGTGCACGCAGCCAGCGTTCATCAATTTAGTAGACGTTGTCACGTCAGAAAATCTCATAAAAATTTTTAGTACACTGCCGTTACGGCTCAAGATCGTTCTGTCCGCCTAAACGCTCGAGCTGAATCGAACGGACGCACGCTGACAATGTTGCAGGATTTTACCTAAAGTTGAGTTCTGTCTTTTTGTGAGAGGGCTCTTAACTTAACAACCACTATATTTATTGTCGGGATAAAATGCAATTATGACTCTGATCCCGCTTTTGTAATATTAAAAAGCCTTCATCAATTTAGGATTTACAATCATCTTCATTTACAATAATTATATAAGTATTATACCAGCTATCTGGCTCCCATAGTAAAAGCTTTACTTAGTTTTGGGCTAGATGGTTAAATAGATATTAAATTAAGAGTGATTGATTACACGCTGGTCCTTCATTACTCGTGTCTAAAGAAGGCTGTTCTATTGAAAAATTTATCAAATAAAATAGATCTGGATTCATGTCTACTGTGTTTTTTTTTGTTTGCCTAAAATAAGTTTGCATTGGACCGGCACTTCGCTTGATGTTAAGCGACCGACAATTCGGACTACGATTGAGAGTGCTTACCAAGAAACAATTGTTACAACCACGTTACAATTACAACCAACCATCCAAATTGATACCTAGATAGTACTTAACTATCGGGAAAACCCCACGCAACGGAAACGGAAAACTCAAGCTACGTGTTTCACAATATAGTCGTTCTTATCAAAATAATGTAGAGTCCTCTTCGTTCGAGGCTTCGGAATGTCAACCATGAAGCAATGTCTCTTTTTCGAGCAGTCCCATAGAAAAAGGACAAGGTGGTATAAGTCGCACGCCCTTCGAATTCGTGAAAAAAAATGGTTGTCTGCAAAGTCGGTTGGCTTACGGACGATAGTTTAACGTGACAACGTCATAACAAAACATTGATAGATGCGGCGCGGCTCAAGCGTACAATGAGCGTAACGGGACATAACGGGACACTTTTTCGTGCATGCAGCCGGCGTTCATCGATTTATTAGACGTTGTCACGTCAAAATATTCGTGAATTATCTCTATTTCATGAAAGTAAAAATATGTAATACAAAACGTGAAAGATTTGAAGATAATATCTTAATATATATAAATCTCGTGTCACAATGTTTGTCCTCAATGAACTCCTAAACCACTTATCCGATTTTAATCAAATTTGGACACCGTGTGTAGATGGATCCAACTTAAAAGATAGGATAGTTTTATTTCGATTAATAGGCTTTATGTGACCATATCCGAGCGAAGCCGGAACGGGCCGCTAGTAATATAATTATATAAATCTCCTGTCACGATGTTTGTCCGCGATGGACTCCTAAACTACTGAGCCGATTTTAATCAAATTTGGACACCGTGTGTAGGTTGATCCAACTTAAAAGATAGGATAGTTTTTATTTCGATTAATGGGCTTTATGTGACAATATCCGAGCGAAGCCGGAACGGGCCGCTAGTTTATTTATAAACAAAGCTTACCATTGCGTAACATTAGAACATAGTTTACCGTTGTGATCCACTCCATGCACTATCTCAGTCCCGTTACAACCTTACAACGAGAGCTCGGAAACACCATTGTTATAGTTTATAGTGCATTTACCATAGTGACGAGATCACACCATAACGAGCATAGTTTGTTCTAGTCACTGCTTACGACCGACCTTTGAATGGTGGCGATAAAACCGAGAATTATTTTGAAACTAGCAGCCCCCGCGGTTTTACCCGCGCAGTTCCCGTTCCTATGTGTCCAATAAAAAGTAGCCTATGTGTTAATCCAGGGCGTCAGATAGGCCATAGCATATTTTTTTAAATCGCTCTAGCCGTTTAGACGTGAAGAATGAAAAAGTGGTCAAGTGCGAGTCCGACTCGCCTATGAAGGTTTACGTAGCAGCCAGTGACATAATATAAAAGTTATTGTAGTTCGTTGTCACTTTAATCAGTGTTTTAACAATAGTGAATTTATAA